>CM052540.1:136397455-136418941 GCA_028533065.1 Trachops cirrhosus | reverse complement strand
CGATTCTGTGAGTATCTTGATAACCAGTGCTTTGAACTGTGCATCTGATAGGTTGGCTATCTCTTGGTCGCTTAAAAGGATGGGTTCTGGGGCTTTCAATTCTTCTGTTTGAGCCATCTTTTTGCTGTTTTTTGTTTTGTTTTGTTTTGTTTTTTGGTCTTGTTGAGCTTCTGTAGTGAGTGGTGGGGCCTTAGGAGTTCACCAGGGCAGGGCACCCCAGTCTCTGGGTTGTGACATTGTATGTGGGGGTGGGGTCCGCAAAGGAACCATGGCGCTTGCTCTGCTCTCTGTAGGACCCCAGACCCTTCCGCCACTTTCCGCAAGCCAACCGGGCCCCTCTGGCACCAATTCCGGTGTGGGTGGGCCTGTGCACCCCACAGGACCTTCTTTCTCAGTCAGTGACCCAGAGCTCTATTTCCCGGTGCTGGGACCCTGAGTTGCATGCAGTGCCTTGCTTCACAATGGCCGCCTTGCTGGGTCTGCTGGTTGCCATCCCCTGGCCAGGGTCCATTAGCCACCGCTGCTTGTGAGCCCAGGATCTGCTAGGTCTGCCGGTCACCACCCCCTGCCCGGGGCCCACCAGCCACTATTGCTTGCTCAGCTCTCCGCTCCACGTCCCTCGCCTGGATGCCCGACTCCGCCCCTCCTACCGGTCTGGATGAAAGTGTCTATTTCTAAATCCCTGGGTGTCCGACTTCCATACACTTCAATTTTCTGTCAGTTCTGGTTGCTATCTTGTTTCTGTATTGTTGTAGTCCCTATCTTGGTTGTGCGAGGAGGCACAGTGCATCTACCTATGCCTCCATCTTGGCCGGAAGTCCTATTTTTTACTTTTTTTTGGAAAGAGGGGCAGGGAGGGAAAAAGGAGGGAGAAAAGCATCAGTATGTGAGAGATACATCAATTGGTTGCTTCTCACATGCCCCCAACTGGGAACCTGGCCTGCAACCCGGGCATGTGCCCTGACTCAGAATCAAACCATATATGACTTCATAGATGTAACACTGATGGTTGAAGATTTTCATACCTACATATAAATAATGACAATGAAAATGTTCTAACATAATGTACATTTTTAAGTTGATTTTCTTAATAAAGAATGTTGTAGTGCAGGATCAAGCACTAAAATTCTCAGTCTCTAGTTAAAAAGATTCCACCTTTAAAGGAATCTTACCAATGATTGTTCATTTTTTAACCTTTTCTTCTTGAACCCTTATGAAAAAAAAGTTGGGGTACTAATAATTGAGTAATAGTATAATAGCCAGAAGCCAAATATTACATTTTCTGAGAACCTGAGAAAAAGAGTTAAACAATATTCAACATTATAATAGTTCACTGGAAAATAACCATATATTGAATAAGAATTTAGGAATGCATGCCATATACACATAAAAACCTATACATGTTTTCATAAAAGACAATAGAACTAAGAACTACACTTATTTTTATGTTCACAAATTCAACATCTAGAGAAACAAATAATTTTCACAAGGGAAAGCAGAATTCAGAAAGATTTTAGGAAGCTTTCATAGCGAGTTAGCAACTCTCTTTCTAAAGAATGTGAACTTCTGGCTTGCAGCAACCTCGTGTACATTACTTGCTCATATACTTTGTTCAGTATAGGATAGCTGCAAAATAAATCTGTTCACTTTTAAAATAATTTTTTCTAAACTTTTCAATAATTTTTGTAATTATTTTCATTATTTTAACATATTACTTACAGTTTTAGATGATTTCTTTCTCCAGATAAAAAATATGACTTTAATATCTCAGTATTTTAATCACTTCTTTTAGTTTTTCAATTTTAAAAATGTTATTGGGTAATAAGGTATATAAATCTCAAAGTGACCTATGACCCCTCATGAGAAACCAAACTGAGTCATTTTTATCTATCATCCTCCGTATTTGAATGCCATAATTAGAGGATGTAATGAGTGAAATATTCTTTCTACCCCTAGGAAGAATATACAGCTGTTCTAAGGAGGGAGGAAGTCAATAATTGAGTACAATTTACTATTTGCTAATTGTTGCTATATGGAAGCAAACATATTATTCGAATTAAATTGTATTGACTTTCTCTTTTCCAAAATATATGTTCCATCTGTCTTGCTCTACTGTCTTTAGAACAAAAAATCAGAGGTCTCATAACATTTAATGGTGAATAGTTGGGTCAGAGAAATAAGAGTTCACACAGCAGAAAACATGTTTTAGGTAAATAAAAATACATGCACACATGCATAATATATACTATATACATACTCAAGCACATAACATACACCCTCTAATACATATACATGTTCAGCCACTTTTATCATAGTTTTTAATCAAATAATTTTTCATATTATACAACCTTTAGTTGAAAGAACTTAAAACCACCATCAATTCCTTAGGGAAAGAACATTCTAATGTTAGACATTCTGCTTATTTTCTTATGAGGCATTGAGGTACAGTGGGAAGATACTTCTTATGTCAGTCTCAAACTTGACTTGTTAGGCAGCAAAAATGCCTTAGGTTTTTCATCCATAAAACGAGAACTAGAATTCTGCACTAATTTGAGTGGTTACACAGCAAACATAAGTCATATATAAAAACCAAAAATGTGGAAGAATCTTGCAAACATAATGGTATTATTAATCATAAAAAGGATCTCAAATCTAGCCATAGTTACATCAACTATTTCAATAATTTAGTTACTTTTAGCCTAGCTCTAACAAAAAAACTTAAATGTAAGCAGCTTACTTGAATCTCTGAGAGTAAGAGTCTTGATCTACTACTTGTTTACATTAATTCAAATATTAATGTACTATTTTCCTTCTTATGTATTGATATGTATTACTTGGATTTTTGTCTTTCTAAATAATTCCCAAACAGAAAAGTCAGTGATATAGCTTTATACTCTTGTACAGTTCCTTCCAAAATTCAAGTTTAATTTTATATGCAGAAAAAAAACATATAGTACAATTTCAGAAAGTCCAACACAAAAATTAGGATCTGTGGCTAAAATTGGAATTACTTTTCAAATTACAGAAGGATTCTTTATCTTACAAGTAAATTTAGTTTGCAAATGACAAAGTCACAGTAGTAAGCTTGGTCATAATTCAGAAAAGGATCTGAATCCCAGTCAAGATACTTCCTAGCCATGGGACTTTGGGCAAGTTGCTTAATTTGTACAACCTCAGTTTCTGTATCTATAAAATAGGGGTAATATCCAACTTTTCAAAGATGAGGCAAGAATCAAGCGGTATACTGGTACATAAAGTGCTTAGCATGGTGTATGGTGAATAAAATGTACTTAAAAACATTATCTATTATATAAATGACTTTACATACTTATAAACAGATAAGGAAAAATGAAGATGATCAATAGGACAATATTAACAAAACTTAATGTTTAATTCATGTTTTAAGTAGCGCACTTTGCAAAGTATGTACTTCATTCAAGTATTTCCTGCAAAATAAAACCTAAGCTACTTGTGCCTTACTAAAACTCAAGAATCAGAATGGCTGTTCTGGCTGGTGTGGCTATGGAGATTGAGCGCCAGCCTGTGAACCAAAGGGTTGCTGGTGAGATTCCGAGTCTAGGGCACATGCCTGGGCTGCAGGTCGGGCCCCCAGTAGGGTGCATGCAAGAGGCAAGCACACATTGATGTTTCTCTCCCTCTCTTTCTCCCACCCTTCCCCTATAATTAAAAATAAATAAAATCTTTAAAAAAAAATCAGAATGGTTGAGAATGACTTTTAATAAAAATAATTGTCTTAAATGGCATGAAGAATGTATCCTGTCCTGCTTACTATATAAAAGATGAAATAAAAATGAATAGTTCTAATTTTTACATTTACCCCAATGGCTCATCTTGTGTACTTCTACTATGGAAAGATGGGCAGTACAAAAAGGAATCAGACGGAATGGAGAATGTCTTCCTGGCTCAAACAAAGGGAAGATGAACCCCCTTCTCTCTGCTAAGGGCATGATGGCCCTAGCACACTCAAAGGGAAGCCTCAAGGAGGCACTGAACATGCCACATAACAGAACTCGTTGAAGTAAAGGCTTTAACTTCAGTTATGCCAAAACCCAAATCACTTTTGATTTTCTTTACATACTAAAAAAAGGAAAACACCCTAAAATTATTTTCAAATGTTTAACATATGTAATTGTTTCATTATAATATAGCTTGTGAAATTCTTATCTATAGACTCAGGAGAATATCAATCTTCCATGCTTTGTAGGTCTAATTCTGAGTCTTTCCTTTTGTACTTACACAGGGATCTGTATGGATCTAGAGATGCATTTTCGGAAAAAGCATTGTCCATGCTTACTGCCTATAGCCTTGCAGAATTGAGATGGTTCTTCCCCAGGCCAAAACACAAATTATTATTGAATCCCTGCCTTGCATGCCAGAGAAAAGGCCTATGGATTTCTTTTCAATCAACAATACAGAATAATAATGGCATTTCCAGTTCTTGCCTCTGATCTTAATTTTCAATTATCTGATTAAAAATATTCCTGCCAAAAATTACAACTGAAACTAAAAATAAAACAGAAGATAGGACTTCCGGCCAAGATGGAGGTATAGGTAGACACACTGTGCCTCTTCACACAACCAAAAGAAGGACAATAACAATTCAAAAACAAAAACCAGAACTGACATAAAATCGAACTGTATGGAAGTCCAACAACGAAGGAGTTAAAGAAGAAACATTCATCCAGACGGGTAGGAGAGGTGGAGACACGCAGCCAGGGAAGAGAGCACTCATGGCAAGGCAGCAGCTGGAGAACCCAGCGAGGCGGTGGCTGGTGGAGCTGGCGGTCCCACATTCATGTGCAGATAAACCGGAAGGAACAACTGAAGAGTGAGAAAGATCCCGCAAGCCAGGGTTCCAGTGTAGGGAAATAAAGCCTCAAACCTCCTACTGAAAACACCTGTGGGAGTTGAGGTGCCAGTGGAAGAAACTCCCAGCCTCATAGGAGAGTTCATTAGAGAGACCCACAGGGTTCTAGAACATACACAAACCCACTCACCTGAGAATCAGCACCAGAAGGGCCCAATTTTCTTGTGGGAATCGGGGGAAGTGACTGAAAGCCGGCAGAGAATGTGCAATTGGCATTGTTCCCTCTCCGATCCCATCCCCACATACAGCGTCACAACTCAGCGATGTGGGTTGCCCCATCCTAGCGAACACCTGAGGCTCTGCCCCTCACTAGGTAACAGGCACGCCGAGACAAAAAAAAAAAATTGTCCAAATGAAAGAACAGATCAAAGCTCCAGAAAAAATAAAACTAAATGACGAAGAGGTGGCCAACCTATCAGATGCACAGTTCAAAACACTGGTGATCAGGATATTCACAGAATTGGTTGAATGTGGTCACAAATTAGAGGAAAAAATGAAGGCTATGCTAAATGAAATAAAGGAAAATGTACAGAGAACCAACAGTGATGGGAAGGAAACCAGGAAGGTTTCAAATAAACGGTGTGGACCAGAAATAAAAAGAAACATCCAACCAGAAAAGAATGAAGAAACAAGAATTCAAAAAAATGAGGAGAGGCTTAGGAACCTCCAGGACATCTTGAAACGTTCCAACATCCGAATTATAGGGGTACCAGAAGGAGAAGAGGAAGAACAACAAGCGGAAAACTTATTTGAACAAATAATGAAGGAGAACTTCCCCATTCTGGCAAAGGAAACAGACTTTCAGGAAGTCCAGGAATCTCAGAGTCCCAAAGAAGTTGGACTCAAGGAGGAACACACCAGGGCACATTATAATTACATTACCCAAGTTTAATGAGGAGAGAATTTAGAAGCAGCAAGAGAAAAGGAGACAGTTACCTACAAAGGAGGTCCCATAAGACTGTCAGCTGATTTGTCAAAACAAACCTTGCAGGCAGGAAGGGGCTGGAAAGAAGTATTCCAAGTCATGAAAGGCAAGGACCTACATCCAAGATTGCTCTATCCAGCAAAGCTTTCATTTAGAATGGAAGCACAGATAAAGTGTTTTTCAGATAAGGTCAAGTTAAAGGAGTTCATCATCACCAAGCCATCATTATATGAAATGTAAATGGACTTATCTAAGAAAAAGAAGATAAAAAAACATGTATAGTAAAATGACAACAAAAGCACAACTATCAACAACAGAACCTAAAAAAACCCCCAAAAACTGAAACTAAGCAAACAACTAGAACAGGAACAGACTCAAAGAAACGAAACATGGAGGGTTATCAGCAGGGGAGTGGGAGGGGGAGAGAGTGGGAGAAGGTACAGAGAATAAGTAGCATAGATGTTAGGTAGAAAATAGACAGGGGGAGGTTAAGAATAGTATAGGAAATGTAGAAGCCAAAGAACTGATATGTATGACCCATGGACATGAACTAAAGTGGGGGGATGTGGTTGGGAGGGGATATGCAGGGCAGAGGGGAATAAAGGGGGAAATGGGGACAACTGTAATAGCATAATCAACAAAACATATTTTAAAAAATAAAACAGAACAAAACACTTGGTTATGGGGCCAAAGGGGAAATCCCAGAAGGAATTACTAGGAACAGCTTCAGATAGAAGCTGAATGGAGAGACTCAATTTCCTGTTTTTGTTTAATTATCTACCTCCCTCCTCACATGCCCTACCCTCATTAAAAATTTCATCCACAGGATGTGGCCAGTTTTGATATTATCTTCAAGTTTCACCTGGGGAAGAAAAATCACACAGGTAAAGTCTAAAGACTTTTCTACCTACTACTGTGGCATACAAAGCCACATGCTTAGCCAGTTAATGCATCTATAATGTCAGCAGAAAAAATAAATCTGGCAGTTTCCAGAGACAAATTGTAGGCATAAAATCTGGTTGTGGAAGGACTTCAATGTCACTTACAGCCTCAGTAAAAGTTTAAATTTAAAGTTCCTACTATAACCCTTTTATCTTATTAGAAAAAGTCCGAGAGGTTAAATGACTTATCTAAGGTCACAAAAGTAGGAGGTGGGAAATTCAGGACCAGCACCCTTGACTCTCAATCAAGTGCACTTTGCACTTTCTGCCAGTAAAGTAAATGTCAACACAGAATGCACCAGTATTTCACTTAAAAATAGCAATTATCATAAAGCAGTGAGGGTGGGTGGAATCTAATCAACAATTTGTATTTTCAACAATGGTACAGCAAAAACCCCTGAAACTATATTGTCATTTAAAAATAATTAGTGATAACTGATTTAAGACATTAGTTTCATTAGTTTTTCCCCCCACTTACTGTTTCGTATTAGTTGAAACTCTAGCTTCAACTACTAGTAACAAGCATAATTTTCATCAGCGATCTAAAAGAGATCTTTACTTCTGTCTCAAGAGCACAAAAGGGTCAAGAGAGGTGGTGTCTGTCTAGCAGTCTTGGTCTCTTCTATAACAATAGTCATACAAATGCTTCATTTTGTATGTATTTTGCATGCTGGCCTCAGTATATATCTGTACCTTTCCTTGAGATCATCACTCAGGTAGTCATAGCTACTTGAAGAGTAAGAGAGAGACAGGGTGACTTTTGCCTGGCCTACTTTCCAATTGTGATCTGTGTCTCCCTAACCAAGAATTCTACATGTACCTTTTGGCCCTATGAGCAGCACCAGGGTGGTTGACAAGAATAAGCACCTTACGAAAGGAGCCAAGGAGAAGTGGTTGGTCCATTTTCTAAGAAAGATTGGTATGATGTGAAAGCACCAGCTATATTCAATATAAGAAATATTGGAAAAACACTAGTCACAAGAACTCAAGGAACCTAAATTGCATCTGATGGTCTCAAGGGTCGTGTTTTTGAAGTGTGCCTAGCTGATCTGTAGAATGACGAAGTTGCAGCAGTTAGAAAATTCAAACTATTACTGAGGATGTTCAGGGCAAAAACTGCCCACCTATTTTCCATGGCATGGATCTTACCCATTACAAAAATGTGTTCCACGGTCAAAAACTGGCAGACCATGATTGAAGCTCATGTTGATGTCAAGACTACTGATGGTTATTTTCTTCATCTATTCTGTGTTGGTTTTACTTAACAAAAAAAAAAAAAAGAAAAAATCAGATTCAAACACCTCTAATGCTCAGCACCAACAGGTCCGCCAAATCCAGAAGAAGATGATGGAAATCATGACCTGAGAGGTACAGACAAATGACTTCTAAGAAATGGTCAATAAATTGATTTCAAATAGCATCGGAAAAGACATAGAAAAAGCTTTCCAATATGTTTACCCACTCCATGATGTCTCAGAAAAAGCAAAATGCTGAAGGAGCCCAAGTTTAATGAGGAAGGCTCATGGAGCTTCATGGCAGCAATTCCGGAAAAGCCACTGGGAATGAGACAGGTGCTACAGTTGAACGAACTGATAAGATACGAACCCCAGTCCAAGAGTCTGTTTAAACTTCAGACTTAACAGTGACAAACAAAAAATCCTATTTGTGATTTAAGAAAAATTTACCTCTATTTTGGTTTGAGGGCTTTCTTTATTCATAAACATCTTTCCATCCCCAGATGGATTCTGCTTCCTCCCACCCTTGATTTCTTTTAAACAAAATACAAGGGGCTGTGAAAGAAAAGGGGCTTCAGAGGCACTCAGTTTCACCCTCACACCACTGCAGAATGTTAGACTTCGCAAATATTCAAAGGCATGTATCACTTTCTCTTAAGTCTCTATCTTTCAAGCAAACAATAAACTCAAAGAAAGTCAGAATAAAATGTGCAGGGAACCATGATATTTATCCTAACCACATTGTTTCATATTAAAATAGAGAAGATTTATTTAACAAAATTTTCTACACAGAAACAAAACTCTCTTTTTAAAGCACTGAGAAATGTAACAATAACTTTTCTTAAATCTAAAGAAAATATAATTTTAAAAGTTAAAGTACTTTGATCAACTATACACTGCAAGTGAAGACACAGAAGAATGGCACTGTTCTCCTGGACTGTAAATGACACCTGGGCACAGGTAAATATGAATCTGACTTCCCAGATAACGGTGGTCAGGTTACAATCAAAGTGCCGGATGCAAATTTCTAGCTTTTTGAAAGCTGTTTGTTTTGACTTTACAGACTTCTAAACTAAGTTTAAAAAATGGAGCATAAACCTTAATAAAATGGTAATTTTCCTGAACACTTATTACAAAAACTGTAAGAATATGGATTAAAAAAAGTTATTGAGAATATCTGAATTTTTAAATCTTCCTTGAAACTTTGTAAAGAAGGTATGTAAAAATAATGTTTTTTGCTAGGCTAGATCCCCAAATCACAAAGATTCTCTAAATCTATATTACCACTATTTCATCATTTTCCTCAAATAATAAAATATAAAAGCTATATGCTTCTAAATATATTGTGACGCCAAAACCGCACACACTCCCCCCTCAAATAAAATGTTCAAATTCATATGAATGTAAAGGGGAAAAAAGGTTACTATATAATGCCAAAATGTATAATTTAATCAAGGGATAAGCTTATATGTAAATATAACTGTCTGGTACACCATAAGAAAATGGAGAGAGCGACTGTCACCATATTTTAAGTACATGTACAGGAGAGCCTGAATCAACGCCCAGATACATGGTTACAGGCGAAACTCACTCTCTGCTCAGGTGAACACTACCACCAGAAAGGAAAGCTGGTAAAATAAATTAAAATAGCATAAAAGCTGAATCTAGTCAGTTTCTGAGTTAATAAGCATGAGCAAATCAAGAGTAAGTTATGAGTGGTGGGGTGAAAATGGAGACAACTGTACTTGAGCAACAATAAAAAAAAGAAAAAAGAAAAAAAAATAAAAGCGTAATTTGGGGGGAAAAAGAGTCAGTTATGAATCATTGCCAATAAAAAAGAAAAGCAAAAACACTGAATGGGGGTAAAACACAGAAATGTTAAAAATCAAAAAAGAAAATTAAAAAAGTTTTTTTGCTAATTATGAGAGTACCTTGCACAGTTTTTGCCATGGAGATTAGCAGCACATCAGACAATATACTGCAAAAGGAGAAATCCTCTTTCTGTGGACTATTAGCTGTGTGGCCTTGGAAAATAGTTACCTTTATGAGCCTTGTTTTCTCATATTTAAAATATGAATAATATTAAGTGCTGTTTAGAAGACTAAATGAACACACATGTAAAGACTTATACAAAATAGTAAGTAGTAATTGTTATTTTTGATGCTCAAATAATATTCTCTTTATGTATTTTTTATAACTATAAATATAAACATGCATATGTTTATACTTATGTGTAGATAGATAATGCAAAGATCATTCAGGGAAGAATCAATTAATTCTCAATTTACTAGAAAAATCAGAGTTAATTAAAAATTCAGTATGTTCAAATTTTCTAGCTTATTGAGAACATGGTAGATACACGCATAAACAGACAGGACATTAGCTCATTAAGATTTGTATACAAATTGTTTCAAAAAATTGAAGAGGAGGAAACATTCCCAAACTCATTTTAAGAAGCTAGCATATTACCCTGAAACTAGAGCCAAATAAGGACACTAAAGAAAAAATTACAGACTGATATCCCTGATGAACACAGGTGCAAAAATTCTCAGTAAAATATTAGTAAACTGAATTCAACAGCACATTAAAATGATTATATACCATGATCAAGAAGGATTTATCCCTGTGCAAGGATGGTTCAACATATGCAAATTAATAAATGTGATACAACACACTAATAGAATGAAAGATAAAAATCATATGATTTTTATCATCTCTATAGATGCATAAAAAGTATTTGACAAATTTCAACATTCTTTCATGAAAAAAGTTCTCAACAAAATGAATATAAAGAAATATACTTCAACATGATAAAGGCCATACATGCCAAAATATAGAGACAACCTAAGTTTCCATCTACCGATGAATGAATAAAGATGTGTAAACACACGCACACACACGAGAAAGAAATCCTGTCATTTGTAACAACATGGATGGAACTTGAAGGCATTATGCTAAGTGAAGTCAGAGAAAGACAAATACTGCATGGTATCGCTTGTATGTGAAATAAAAACAAGCTGAACTTGGAGAAACAGGGTTTTAGGGTGGTTACGGGGGATGGGAGATGGGGAAAAAGAAGAAACGTTGGTATAAATTTCCAGTTAGAAGATAAGTAAGTTCTGGAAATCAAATGTACTCAATTATGATTACAGTTAGCACTAATATATTATATACTTAAAAGTTTTTATGAGTAAATATTAAATGTTCTCTTCACCACTAAAAAATAACGCTAGTTATACAATGTCATGGAGGTATTAGCTACAGGGGTAACCATTTCCCAATATATGTGTATCAAATCAATACACTGTACATCTCAAACTTATACAGTGTTAGATGTTAATATCTCAATAAACCTTGAAACAAAAAGGCTAGCATGCATACAAGGCCTGTTTAAGATACATCAATAGATCACAAATGAGGAATTATAAGCAAACTCTTTCAAAATGGCAAAATGTAGTCTTCAAATGAAAAGAGTATAGGGTAGTTTGGAGAAAAGTAAAACAATGAGTACAATAAAGCCAAGTCTGCCCACTGGGCAGTGTTTTTAATGGGATGTGCTACTTCCATCCTGTTCTTCTAAGCTCTGGAGTAAGGCAGATGGGAGTCTGAATCCTGGCTGCACTCTGGAACCCTGAATAAATTACTTCTTATCTCTAAGCCTTAGTATCCTCACTATACAATACAGATAGTAAATACTGTACCCACCTTGTTGAGTAGATTAGAAGAGATAATGAAGAGTTAAACGAGATAACGTATCTTTGATCCAATAAATGTTAGCTAATGTAACTTAAGGAATGTCTTTCTATAGTTTCAGACATAATATCAAAGACTTGGTGAGCATAAAGATATATATTATGTATACTAAAGATAATATAACATACAACCCATTCAATCCGATATAGATTTTATTCAAATCTGAATATAAATTATTATAATTTTTATTAATCAATATGAATAAATTCTTATCATTTTGTTTACCTTAAACTGTATTTCCTTAATTTGGTCAGTGGGTCAAATATTAGTAATGTTGATCCAGTTGGAGCTGGTTTAGCCATATATACAGCATTAGCAATGACTCATTTACTTTTCTTCCCTTTAATATGTCTAGCTCAGAACCTTAAACATGGTAGCTGCTAAATGACTTGCTTATAGTAGGTGCCCCAAAGAGCTGAACTGAATAGATTTTCAGGTAGCCCACGCAAAAAGTACTGTCTAAAATTTCTTTTACAAGTGACAAGTATTTAATTATACACTTTCAGAAAATGTCCAATAGCATTAATGGTTAAGCTCATGGGTCTTAGAGACATAAAGACCTCCATATGAATCCTGCCTCTGTACAATAAGATCTAGGGCAAGTTAATCTAAGTGTCTTTCTTTGTTTATGAAATTAGAATAGTAAGAAATGTGATGTATTTAGCACAGTGCCCAACATATGGAACTCATTCATGTAACAAGTGATTTATGCCAAAGTTCAGATAAAGAAGCTTGAGAAAGATCAGTGCACCTGGACTTGTGGAAAAAGTATCAATTTTTAGTATTAAAGCTGACCAACACACAAAGTTTTCTCTCACAAATGGGAAAACACCTCAATATCAGCCTTAATGACTCCATAGCAACTTATATCTTCAACCATATAGATCTTCTTTTATAAACTTATATTTAGCACATATAAAACTTTCACATTGAAAACACTTTATGAGTCAGCAGATTTTCTGGAGGATATAAACATTTTAGAAAATAAGTACATCCATGGAATGCATTTAAAATTTGTGTTAACAATTAAAATGAAACTCTATTTGCTTTGAGCAAAATGGTACTGTTCCTAAATTAACCTACTTTGTGTTCTGATATAACCTAAAATTTGCTGATGCAGCTCTGTTCTGTAATGTGATACAGCTTCGGAAGGAAAATAAAAATTTTAAGAGAAAACATTAAATTATTTGAAAATTCATATATCAGATTAGGCATTCTTGCATTTTACTAAGGAAGATAAACAAAAATATAGCGAGCTATGTAAATTTTCATAAAGTGATCATGACTTCAAAGATAGCATTTACCAAATGCTAATTTTCAAATATTGAAAAAATACATTTTGTGAACCTATTTAGAAATATACCTGAATTTTACATAAAATCATGACTAATCATAATTATCAGAATAATTATTTTTTTACCTTGATTTTTCTCCACTGGTGAAAAATTTAAATGATGACAGGAAATAGTTTATTACTTCACAATAGTTTCTTTCCTTTTTTTAATCCTTTGAATAAAATCAGGGATTTTCAAATCATCTTTTATTTGTATATATTCTTATAGAAATTACATTAGAGGAACTTTTGAAACAGCTACAGTTAAAATGCTATGCCTCTATAACCAATTATAGTATAGAAATTTATAATTAGTATTTCATAATAGCTTTCTACTGGAATTGGCTGGCTGAAATATTATAATTTTAAACTTCCAAGTTCACTTAATGCAAATTTCAATAAATTTTCAACAATTCTTTTACATAATAATACTTCAGCTTTGGAAGATACAATGGGTTAAAAATTATACTTCATTTTATATATATGCAATACAACTGAATATATGTGTGTTTATTATATGCATGTATATATACACACACATACAGTTTCACCAAATAATTTATGGAATCAAAAAACTCAAAAGTCTTCCTGGCAATATTTTTGACTTATATTTCTACTATCTTTAATAATTTAAATAACAGGAAAGAAAACACTTCTATTACTACTTACAGAAAAAGGAATGCATATGAGAAATGTGTTCTGCAAAATTTCATAACATTTATTTTCCTATTTATTTTCAAGTTTGCAATTAGGTTTAACCAAATAGAAAAATGTTAGATATTTAAAGCTATCAAAAGGCTTAAGTTAAACCAAACAGAAATTGTAAAAATCACTAACCCAAAGCATGCACTGCTCCTCTATGTCTGCTGGAGCGCTTGCTTGTTTTAATCACACCAACAGCACTTTCTTTGAACTGCAGCTCACAAAAATTTGCAAGAAATTTTGCCATTTCTTCTGTAACAGTATCCAGGTAAGTTTCTTTAATGAATTTCACTGTTGAGGATGGAGCTAAAATTTCATGCAGTGTATTAAAATCCTCTTTTATCACTGAGTATAACTTAAGCATTGCACTTTGGTATCCATGAACCATTATGTCTAAATTCGATTCTCTGCTGTAAGAAGGAAAGCAGTTCTGCAGAAGTTTAGCCAACGATTTATTCTGTATGCTTTGATACTTGATTATAACTTCTGATTCTGGATAAAGAAACAACAGTTGTTGTATGCACTCATTTTTCAACAAAATTTTTTGCTGCAAACTGTTTATTTCATTATGGCTTTGTAATTTGCTCACTAAGAAGCGTCGAAGATGTAGTCTTATATCATCCCATATAGATATTACATCCATAGAGGAATGATCTTCAACAGAATGAAGAGAAGTCCTAGAGAGGAAGTGGAAAGAGGTTCCACTCAGAGTTGATGGGAACGAAATGCTGCGCTGGCAGGAAAGGTCCCAGAGGAAATTCAGTATCATTTCTTCTTGATTTTGTTCCTTCTTCAACAAATCTTGCTAATAATAAAAGTAAATTATAATGTTAGAAATGTGATTAACTATAGGAGTGACAGCAAAATATTATTTTAGTCATATAAAATGTCATAATTCATTTTAAATTAGAATACTCTGATTCTCTTCAAGGTTATTTTTGCACTTACAATGTAATCAATTAAGATATTTTAGAATGTTAGCTTGTGATAAACTATATTTTCAATTCAATTCCTAGACATACAGATTTTAGCCCTCACTGTTATCCAGCCCTTGATATGACCTAGGCATTGTAAAAACTGCAGCTTACACATTCCAAATAAAAACCTATAGTAAAACATCTACTGCAATGTATTCCCAAGACAAGAAAAATTCAAGATCATATTCTAATTAGTTCCTGGTAGATAATTTCCATGCCTGAATGAGTGCACTTATTACTAGAGAACCCCAAATGAACATACAAAACGAAGACCTTAAAATATAGTATGTTCCTAGGGGTCACTAATAGCTGCTATCCTGAGAAATAAAATTTAACACATTTAAAGACTTTCATTTAAATTCCTTTTTGAGAGCCATGTTAAGAAAGATTTTGCTTTGGAAATTAATCTGAGAATATTTAAGTTCTCTCCAAAGAAATAACTCAAAATGGGGAAACAACACTTTCAGAATCATTCCCCAAAAGATGATATGAAAGTATTCCTTTATACTTTCCATGCTGACAAAAACCAATGGGAGGTGTAATTATGAATACCAAAGGGACAAAATATTACTTTCTTTTTGGACTTTGTACACTTCTCTTTACATGCTGACTTTCTTAATTATGTCTACTTCAGCTAATACTGAAATTAGTTTAAATTCTCTAGGTAGCAACAAGCTGATTATAAGAAAAATGGAGCAAAGTTCAAGTGGCATAAAATAAGGCTGGTGTTGAAAATTTTTATTGACAAAAATACCACAGGTATTATGTGTGATTCTGAATGAGGAACAACTCCTAGACACATTCCAGAAATTTGCTTTAGGTCATTCTAAGCATTGTAATGTCTAGTTTAATATTGTATCTGTGATAAATGATACCCAATATCTATACAGAATTTTATTCTAGAAAAAGCACTTTTCCATACAGTTTCTGGCATATTTATCCTGAAAACGCTGTGACATAGGTCTGTAAAAACCCAATCTACAGAGAAGAGCACTAAAGTGCATGTCTAAGTTCCTTTCTGAATTCACAGTCAAGTGTAGAATCCATGGACCCCCAGCTCCATTCTCTGCACCCCCGTTCACCTTACTGCACTCTACAGAGCCACAAGGTACATGGCCTTGCTGAAGCTTCTCTCTTTTTGCCATGTATTTAGTCTTTTGATATCTCCAGAAGAGAAACGTCCTTAGCTAGGGTCCAGGAAATCAGTATTATAGTCAATTGTGTAAAGCAAGTGAGTCATATTAGTGCCACAATCTAGGGTTTCTTTAAATCAGTCAATAAGTGTAAATATTTGATCAAGCAAAGTATAATAGATTACAGAGATTTAAAAAAGTGTGTTTAGTCTGATTGCTTAAATTTTAAAAATAACTTCAGGAAAACCACCATAATGAGGACCTGTTTCTTATTTAAACAGCTAGATAATTAATAAATAGAAAATTTTCTAAGAAAAAAACAGTTGTATGAAAAATGCTGTTGAGATTGACAGTTTTATCATGTGAAAATTTGATAATAAGGTCATTTTAAACTGTATCTATTTTAATGATGTGGTCTTTCCTCAAAATTACATGATCACTTATGTAAAAATAAATCCCTAGGTCTCAAACAAGCCTATCAGTCTAATGAATTTGAGCAAAACTAAGGCGGCCTTTGCCCTGCAGTGAATAGAAAATGACTTATGTGTGACAAATTAAAAGATAATTAAAAGCTTTTGCTTTTAATTAAATGAGAAAGCATTATTACATCAATATTAATGAAATTCAATACACATGGCTCTTAATAGAAATTAAAGGAATAACTATATCCATATTTATTCTTCAAGGTTCCACCTTCAAGAGATAATGGGTGAGGATTTTCTTAAAAGAATAGGCTTCGGGGCACATAGTCTTCCTTTTTCTTCCTTTTATTACTTTGTAAACATTAAAGAGATGTCTGCAATAACAGCCAAAAACTATTTTCATCTGATTCTGTCATCCCAAGCCATCTACAACCTTGATATTTTCCACATTTGCCTTAGTCAGTGTTTGATGTTTAGATAAAAATGGTGTCCCCTTTTTTCCTAAATTAAATCAAAACCATAGCTACAGAAATACTGCTTTGTAACACTTGTGCTGTTGCTCTGGGAAACTGTTTTGCAAGCTAAGTACCCTTGCAGATATAGGAGTGATGAAATAAACAAAAATTTATTTAACATAGAGGGTGGTCAGTATCAAGAAATAACCAATGTAATAATTTTCCACCAATGAACAACAGTTTCATATAAATTGCTGCCTTGATTGAAAGGACTGGACATGCCTGCAGGTTAGGGATAAAGGGAATGACAGACAAGGCTACTTAACAGATAAAATCAATGGTGATCTTATTATGCTTAATCATGAGCACAGAGAGAAAATGACTAGTTGTGGAGGAAGACAAAATGTATAGTGTTAAATACATTACATTACATTTAAAAAAGTTAAATATAAACTTTTCTGGTTGACAGTTGTGGTACACACTTTGTGAAGAACATTAAATCACAAATCACTCAGGAGTTATGTTTAATCTCTATATAAAACTTCATTTTATTGATAAACATCATAGAAAAAATAAAATCAAATAGCTCACTGGAGTCCACTGGGGATACAGATACAGAACAAGACACAAACCCCAACCCCAAGATATGGCAGGCTAACATGGACACTAAAATAAATAACCACAAACAGAAACTGAATGAACCGTATTTCTTGTTCACCCACCCCACTTCACTACAAAACAAAGATTTTTTTTTTTACCAGTGTTTTGAGAAAGTTTATCAGATCTCCATGTGGAATAGAAGGTGACTGAGATGAATGATAGTTATTTAACAATTCAAAACAGTCAGTTGTTGTCTGCAGACGCACATCTGGACATTGTTTGTTAACTTCGGACTGTATTTCTTTAATGCAATGTTCTAAGCTATAAAAAAAAAAAGAAAAGAAAAAGTTACTTTGGTAGGAAGTAAGCAGTCACTCCATCTCATAATATCACAGGCACTGAAATGTTTATATGGGGTACCTGGTTGCATACAATTTACAAAATTATAAAACATTCATATGATATGGAAATAATAACAAAGAAAGTCTATATTTTCATTCATAATTGAAACTGAAAGTTAAAACTTTCTGGAAGTTTCATTTCAAGTGCAACAGAGAAAATATAAGATATATAGCTGCTCAGAGATAAATTAGAAATCATTTTGTTAAAACAAAAATCAAGTACAGATGCAATGAAATAATGGCCTTCTTGACAGGCAGTGGATGGAAGGCAGAGATAGGATACTTTTGATGGCTGAAGACCAGAAATGTACATTATGTACAAATAGGCAAATGGCTATATAAAATTATAGAAAACTTCAATAAATGGAACATTAGGAAGTGACAAAGCAGATACAATGAGCTTATAATTTAAAAGTTGAAAAAGATATATGCTGTTACTATATACACTGTTACTACAGCTAAGTACCTTTTCCTGCCATCGAACTTTACTCCAAAAAATAAAAGCATACTTAAAACTGCACATAAAAGAAGATTGGAAGGAAATAAAACATAAGGTTAATAGCGATTGTCTTTGAATGATAAAATTTAGGGCTTTTAATTTTATTTTTCTATATTTAAAAAAATTTTAGAACACATGAAATTCTTCATTCACTAAATAAATAAATGGGGAACTGAGAAAATATGTCCAATTGAATATTCTAATACATACCTGCTTCTAAAGGTTCATTCAAAGTATCCTTAGCTCTGATATGAAGCAGATATACTATGTTATTTTACTTTTTATATAAAAGTCTGTCCATCCATGATACAAATCTTTGTGGGGTAAGATGGAGCCACATGGTTATGACATATTACTACCACCTGATGGCAGCATATCTAAACTGCGAGAAAGCTTATAAAAAGGAAAATTCATTTGAAGCTGAACCTCTTAAAACCAAAATTTACAGCTATGCATTTGCCTCTTAACAGTATTAAGAAAGAGTTGTTATTAAAATTTTCCTACTGCTTTTAAAATATCATTATATTTTAAATATAATTATAGAATCCATGTGACCAAAAATGTAGCCTTTGGAAACCCAGCTCTGATTATTAAAATTGATGGCATATGAAACTTTTCAAAATTCATCAGGTATGTGTTATCTATAAAACATACACTGTAAAACTTTAAGGAAGGCTTTTCAGGAGACTTCTGAGCGCAGGTAATTCAAACTGAATTATCTTGAAACAAATACATTCTGAGATTCAGAGAGCCTTTTCATGAAAACAAAGCATTTAAAAGAAAAACAATACCTCCTTTAGCCACAGGCCACTCAATTTCCTCAAGAAACAGTCTTATTCTGGAATGTCAGTTCTAAGTCTAACACGAGATTGGAATATATTTTCTTAATTTATGAAAGCACCTCTACGGACTGAGAAACATGACTCCCTAAACATACACCTTGACTTTAGGGGCCCTTTATCAAAGGTCTTTATCACAGCACCCTCATGTGTGTCATTCGGTGAAATCTGAACAGATTACAGCAATGTGAATTGGAAAGGCTCAGTGGTTAGTCTGCCTGAGTCTGTTTCAATTAGGACTCAGCTTTTGGGCTAATCTCCAACATCTGAATCTGGGTGGAGGCCAATAACTACAATTTATAAATACAGTAAAACCTACAGAGGGCTAGATATATTAGCAATTTGTCCAAACACTGATAAAGGGATTGAGCAGTTGTATTTCAGAGGACCTCCCTCATTGATAGAAACTAAGACAGTTGAGTTGTCTTTTAAAAGTATTTTGTCACAAATTTTAAAATGTCAGAACTCATTATCTGCACCTGATCTGGTTTTTAGTTGGCTAAATATCTTGTCATTCTGCCATTCACCCCTGTCTATATATCTTGTTTTCAAAGTGCAATGGTTTGAAGTCTAAAGATTTATTGCCTGATTATTATTCAAAGTAAATTTTTCAAAATTTAAAATGGATGTCTTATCAGATACATGGTTAATCTCTTCATTAACATCTAAAATATATAAAAAGAACTCATACAACTCAACAGCAAAATAAAACATCAGATACAATTTAAAAATGGGTAAAGGAACTGAATAAACATTTTTTCCAAAGAAGACATACAAATGGCCAACTGGTATATAAAAAGGTGCTCGATATCACTAATCATCAGGGAAATGCAAATCAAAACCACAGTGAGATACCTACTTACAACTGTCAGGATGGCTATTACCAAAAAATTAAAGATAAGTGTTGGCAAAGATGTGGAAGAAAGCGAGTCTTTGTGTACTTTTGGTGGGAATGTAGAGCCATTATAGAAGATGGTGTGGAGCTTCCTCAAAAAATTAAAAATAGAACTACCATATGATCCAGCAATTCTACTTCTGGGTATATATTCACAGGAAATAAAATCAGTATCTTAAAGAAGTATCTGCACTCCTATGTGCACTGCAGCATTGTTCACAGTAGCCACGATATGCAAACAACCTACATGCCCATAAACCAATGAATTAATTAAAAATGTGGCAAAATATACAATGGAATATTATCCAGCCCCAAAAAGAAGGAAATCCTGTTATTTGTGACAAATCAATGAATCTGCAAGACAATGTGCTAGGTGAAATGAACCAGACACAGAAACACAAATATCACATGATCTCACTCACAGGTGGGATCTAAAAAAAATAAAAAGTTAACTTCCGGCCAAGATGGAGGCATAGGTAGACACACTGTGCCCCCTCGCACAACCAAGATAGGGACAACAACAATTTAGAAACAGAATAACAACCAGAACTGACAGAAAATTGAACTGTGTGGAAGTCGGACACCCAAGAAGTTAAAATAGACACGTTCATCCAGACCGGGAGGAGGGGCAGAGTCGAGCAGCCCGGCGTGGGTCCCAGAGCAGAGAGCGTTGGGACCAGATGCCTAAGGGAACTGGGGTGCTCATGGCAACCAGGGCACGCAAGGCAACCGGGGTGCACAAGACTGCAGCAGGCAGACCCTGGGCGCGCAAGCGGCAGCTGGCAGTACCCGGCTGAGGGGTGGCAACTGGCAGGCCCAGCGAGGCAGCAATTATGAAGCAAGGCACTGCGTGCAACTCAGGATCCCAGCACTGTGACATAGAGCCTTGGGGCACTGATTGAAAACACCTGTGGGGGTTGAGGCACAGGGAGAGACTCCAAGCCTCACAGGAGAGGGCGTTGGAAAGTCCCACAGGGTGCACAAGCCCACCCACATGGGAATTGGCACGAGAGGGGCCCAGTTTGCTCTGGGGAAGAGGTGGAAGGGACTAAGGTCCAACGGGGAGCAGAACAAGCGCCACTGTTCCTTCTCGGACTCTGCCCCCACATACAGTGTCACAACCCAGCAATTTGGGTGCCCCACCCTGGTGAACACCTAAGGCTCCGCCCCTCATATGTAATAGGCGTGACAAGACCAAAAAAAGAAAAAAGAGAGAGAGAGAGATGGCTCAAACAGAAAAACAACTGAAAGCCCTAGAACCCATCCTTTTAAGCCACCAAGAGATAGCCAACCTATCAGATGCACAGTTCAAAGCACTGGTGATCAGGATATTCACAGAATTGGTTGATTTTGGTCAAAAACTAGATGAAAAAATGAAGGCTACAATAAGTGAAATGAAGGAAAATGCACAGAGAACCAATAGTGATGGAATGAAAGATGGGTCTCACATCACTGGAGTGGACCAAAAGGAAGAAAAAAATATACAAC
>CM052540.1:136371352-136396955 GCA_028533065.1 Trachops cirrhosus | reverse complement strand
ATGGAAGGACAGATAAAGTGCTTCCCAGATAAGGTCAAGTTAAAGGAGTTCATCATCATTAAGGCCTTATTTTATGAAATGTTAAAGGGACTTCTCTAAGAATAATAAGATAAAAAACATGTGTAGTAAAATGACAGCAAACTCACAATTATTAACAACCACACCTAAAACAAAAACTGAAACTAAGCAAACAACTAGAACAGGAACAGAACCACAGAAATGGAGATCACATGGAGGGTTAGCAACAGGGGAGTGGGAGGAGGAGAGAGGGGAAAAAGGTACAGAGAATAAGTAGCATAGATGTTAGGTAGAAAATAGACAGGGGGAGGGCAAGAATAGTAGGGGAAATGTAGAAGCTAAAGAAATTATGACACATGGACATAACTAAAGGGGGGGAATGTGGATGGGAAAGGGTGTGCAGGGTGGAGGGGACAACTGTAATAGCATAATCAATAAAATATATTTAAAAAAAGGAGAGAATCTCAAAAGCAGCAAGGGAAAAAGAGACAGTTACCTACAAAGGAGGTCCCATAAGACTGTCAGCTGATTTCTCAAAAGAAACCTTGCAGGCAGGAAGGGGCTGGAAAAAAGTATTCCAAGTCATGAAAGGCAAGTACCTACATCCAAGATTACTCTATTCAGCAAAGCTTTCATTTAGAATGGAAGGGCAGATGAAGTGCTTCCCAGATAAGGTCAAGTTAAGGAAGTTCATCACCACCAAGTTCTTACTATATGAAATGTTAAAGGGACTTATCTGAGAAGAAGAAGATCAAAATTACGAACAGCAGAATGACAACAAACTCACAACTATCAACAACCAAAACTAAAGAAATAAAAACAAAAACAAAAATGAACTAAGCAAACGACTAGAATAGGAACACATTCACAGAAATCACATGGAGGGTTACCAGTGAGGAGTGGGAGAGGGAAGAATGGGGGGAAAGGTACAGGGAATAAGCATAAATGGTAGGTACAAAATAGACAGGGGAGGTTAAGAATAATGTGGGAAATGGAGAAGCCAAAGAACTCATATGTATGACCCATGGACATGAACTAAGGTGGGAAAATGCTAGTGGGTAGGGTAAAAGGCGGAGGGAAATAAAGGGGAGAAAAAAAATGGGACAACTTTAACAGCATAATCAATAAAAAATATTAAAAAACTTTTTTTAAAAATAATGAGAATCAGAAGAGATTTGGTAATGATCTTAGTCTATCTTTATCTCCATTGCCTGGATAAATTCAACCACTAAGCCAGATAACAGATTTGACTAGAAGTTACAAAGTGAGGGTTTTAATAAAACCTATGGTCACACTGTAAAGAGGTATGACAAACAGCATGCATTCTCATACACTGCTAATACAAGAAAAGATTGGGGCAGCCCTGCCAGAAAACAGCTTTGCGAGAGTAACTGTGTAACTTCTAAGAGACTATCATGTAGATCAGTGCTTGTGAGGAAGCACACACGTGTACGTGGGTGTGTGGTAATGGAAGAAAGGGTACATATCAGGTAAATGCTCACAACAGGGAATTGGCTTAATAAGCTGTTAGATACACGTATAAGTAATATTAAAAAGAATGAAGTAGAATTATATGGAGAGATTTTTAAAAATATATTAAGTAAGAATATCTAATTATGATACACACATACAAGGTGGGCAAAAGTAGATTTACAGTTGATACAAATAAATAATATAATAATTAGTAAATAATATGAGAATAAACTGTGTTTCACATATATCTGTAAACCTACTTTTGCCTACTGCTGTGTAATTCCCATTTGGGTAAAAAAAGAAAATGTATTTTGGGGTACATGCTTATATATGTAAAGAATATTTCTGGATAGTTCACAATAATTTATCAATATAGACTACCTCTGAAGAACAAAACTAGTAGGGTCAGAGGAGGAGGGAAATTTTTCCTCATCTCTCTTCATACTAAACTTTTTCTTATATCTGCTTTTCTCTACTAAATGAAAGTTTCCATGAGAATGTATTACTTTAATAATGTAAAAATACTTAATGAAAAAGTACTTGATGACAACTTCTTCTATCATATCTACTCATCTAACTTCACACGAGTGTAAGATAAAGGAAGCATAATACATGACAAACAAATGTGCCCAACACAAATTTACTGACTGTCTTCAAGCCGACTTTGTGCCAGGGCTGTTTTAGGCAGTGGGAATACAGGAAAGAGAGGTTAAAGTCTTTAAAATAGAAATGAAGGAAGTAATAGCACCAGCTTCCACTGCCCTCATTCAGCTCCCATCCCAGGTGCTATAGGGAGATATTCTTCGTTGTGACATTCTAAAATTAGGACTGTGATTAGCAATGGTGGTGGTGCTAGTGATGATTTTTAGACAAGGTACTGACTCTGATGAATCTCTGACAAGACTCTTTTCCAGGGAATGCTGGCAGGGTTGGGTTTTAAACAAGGCATCAATCATCTAACAGAAAGATAAGCCAGCCAGAGCAGTCATATCTTGTTACCAGGGCCCAGTTCCCTTTCCATATTCCCTCTTGTTGGTCTTGCCCTCACAGCTGATCCAGGTTTTCAATGGCACCCCATGTTGTTACCTCAGAAGTGGGGGCTTACTTCCCTCTAGTGGCTAGAGGCCGGATCATCTATGATTCTTAATGGCCTATTGTTGGCTCAATCTCTTTATCAGGTTTGGATTTTTAGTACAATATTATTCATACTTTTGCTATCATAACAGTTTATAAACAAGCAGACACTTGTCTTTTCTTATTTTACATGGAACGGTAATAACAATAACATTCTTTAGGTATATCCTCAAACAATAATTCTTCTTTTGTCTCTCCAGATATGACTGGAAATTCTAAAAAGGTCTTCTGGGTGTCTTGATCTTGCTCCCTTGATGCAAATAAATCTTCTTGGTATCTCTCTTGGGTAGCTATAATCTGCTTTGTATCTGTCTCCCTATTTCTGGGAGTAGGTGTTGATATTTATAGCTGTAGATTTGTTTGCTTTCTTCTGTTTGTCCAACTGATCCATTTTTCAGCTGTAGTCAGTAACTAAAAGAGACACCCACCCCATTCTTAAAGTGAGTAAATGTATTTTATAAACAGGGTATCATTATTCTCAGTGAGGAATTTATAGCAGAGCTGTGTGGTTTTTTTCAGATGTATTAAGTCAAATATTCCTAAGCTACATAAGTGATTTAACAATGGATTTAACCTGTAAGAAACCATATTTAGTAAAAAATGGGTAGAAGTGTTAACATTTATTGAACCTTAATTAAGTTAGGCACTATGATAAGCATTTGAAATACACAAATTTCATTTAATCAACATAATGTGTTGTGAGGTAGGCATTATTATTCTCAGGAGTAAAGTAACCCCAGTAAAGGTCCAAAGTTTTGAGTCTACTTATAATTGATTTCTCAGAATATCATTTTGCCTCCTGGTGCTCTGGGAGACAATTTTCTATTGTTTTATACCTATTTGGCCAAAAGTAGGTGAAGCTAACACTTTTAAAAATAAGTTATACTCTTAAAAAATGTCAAACACTTAAAATTTCTATATTACTTGAAAAAATCCATTAACAATCATCTAATGGAGCTACGTACTGAACCCACATTTTAGGATGAAGAGTAAGGTTACGCATCATCCTAAAGCAGAGGTCTAAGGGAAGCACTGAATACACACAGCATAGAACTATGGGGAAAGGTGCTAGAAATATCACAGACTTTCAAATAATGCAGCCACTATTAGCTCCATTAGTGACAGAAACTGATGAGAAGAAAGTGGGGGAAAAGGCCACCATGAAACAAAGAGTGGCCTGTCTTTTTCTTACTTACCCCCATTTCTACCTGAATGTATCACCAGACTTCAGATTGGGAGCTTCAGTGGGAAGAATGGAGAAGTTTAAAGAGTAGAACATATGAATGGGACTGGGGAAAATTTACGTTATTGAGCTGCTGAGGGCCAGGATGCCATGTGCCTTGGAGGCCTTTTTCATTTTGAGGAAGATGAGAATACTGAAAAGGACCCAGACAGAAGAAACTGGAAAGTAACTGTTTAGGTCTTACTCTGGGTTCAAGCATAGATGGGAAACTTTTCAGGTATTTTTCCATGTGGTCTGGTCTCATTCAGTAGGGTATGAGAAAAGGTAGAGATTCTGTCAGATGGAGTACAGAAGAATAGAGAAGCACAAAAGAGAAGTACAGACACAGGAAATTAAAAAACAAGCAAATATTTATTTGTATCCTCTTGTTACCACTAAATAAGTGCCAAAATGTTCCCATAAATCATAATACACAATATAGTCTTTAAAATGACTAATTTTCATCTTATATAATTTTCTTTCACCATAAAATATATTAATGCGTGTGAGTACCCACTGGCAGATTTGTCGTTGGGCCATGACAAATCCGAAGTTAATAGCATATTTGAAGATTCGTTTTGGTTACTTCTTCTAGACCTTTAGGCTATCATGTGGAAACTCAAAAGAAAATGTGGATATAAATTCAAAAAATTGAAGCATTACGTGAGAAGTAAGTATAATCTACTGAATAGGTATGCTCTATGAATAAGCATGAATAAATTTATAAAAACCATGTACACAATATTCTATTACAAAAGTTGATGCCACACCCTATCCCACCCCCATAACTGATCTCTTGGATTGAGACAAATATTGATGCTAGCACTTCTTGTTTTTTTTCTTTACATTAAAAAAAAGAGGAGTAATCTTTGCAGTACCTGCAAAACTGATATCCTGTGAGGTTCACACAGATTGTCTATAATTACAAAACAGAAGGTAAAATAAACTCATAATAATAGAATTATATCTACCCAACTGAATTATTAACAGGAGAAAAATCATCCTATGTCACATTGTGAGTCCAAGAGAATATCTATATCCCAATATATTATTAAACTAATAAGGTCTGTTTAGCTCAAAAAAATATTTCAGTGCTGTGTGCAGTTTTCACTTACTGAACTCACTGAGTCTATGGGTACAACATTTATATATTTCTCTTTGGCAGATTATTTACCCTCTTGTTGCCAATGTTGAGATGTGTTTAAAGTAAATGATTCATTCTCACTGATTTCCACCATCAGACCTAGGAGACACCTAGCTCTGACTCGAATGGAAGTGAGGATGTAAAAGTAAAAATAATCTGAGGGAATGACAACCTCCTAAAGGGCAGGTGAAGGTTCAGTGACCTCTGGGCACTCTGGTCCATTCTGGTGAATCACTGCTTTGGGGCAGCAAAAGACCTTGTGGCTCATAAAACCTGATAATATTAAGAAGGAAGCAAAGAATTCTCACTTAGAATTCAAGATGACTGCTAGAAATACAACTTTAAAAATTTAAGGGTATGGGAAAATACCATATTTAAAAATGAACTACTAATGTTTTTTTCTTTAAAAAGTATTGGGAAAACACGTATTATATAGATGCTCATTACTTATTCAATGTGCACCACTGAGAGACAAATAGAACTGTTTGAATACAAAAATGCCAAAGGTAATTCAACTACTGCAGTGTAAGTGTGGCATAACTGATTCGTCATGACATACAATTTTCTAAAAGCTATTCTGTTAGAAGGCAATAAATGAGTGCATAAATGATTTACACTCTTCTGAACTATGGTAACTATTCAGTATTTTATTTTTAAAAATATATACACCCTATACTATTATGTTTATTCTCTAGAGTATAATAAAAACATAATTGAATTTGATGAAAAATAGACTTGATTCTAAATGTAGCATGCAGTACATAGAGCTACTCCCTTATTTCATTTGTTGTAAAGATCAATGGTCACTTGAGGTAGTTCTGCTCAAGGTTTGTTTTAATATATGGACAATAAAATATTTTTAATTTAAAAATTATATCCTTATATTCCATGTCACATTTTCTTTTTAATAATAACATCTGAGTTTTGACCTACATAACAATTTATGAATGCAAAATACAGAATTTTAATCACTGTTTTACTTCTAAATATGATTTCTTATTGACCAGGTAGGGCAGGAAATTAATGACAGATGGTTCAGCAAATAAAAATGAAGCAGTCTGTAACAAAAGCTATGATGTTCAGTGGCTTATTTTGTTTTGTTGGAACCTAAATGCTATTATGAATGAAGAAGGTTACCTTTTAAAAAATACTAAAATTTGTTTTAATATAACCATCTCTGGAATTTATATAAATGACTGTTCATCTATTTCATTTACAATTTCCTTTGAGTTAGAAACTCTGTCTTGTATAAATATATAATATAATATAAAATATACAGATTACCATACTATATAACTATAGTACAGTTCAATACAGCCACTTTATATTTATATACAATATAAATTATAATATACAGTGACTATATATATATAATAGTGTGGTTAAGTCATAAATATGCTATATTTAAAATTTGTATTAATAAAATATGATAGAGTATCATTTTCAAATTAAAAATACACATATATTTGAGAGGATCCGAGATGGCAGCCAGAGAAGGTGGATACTATACTAACCTCCTCCCAGGTTCCAAACAGGAATTACAACTAAATTACAAAACAATCAACCTGAATAACCAACTGAACAGAAGCTGGAGAGAAGCCTTATAACTAAGGAGTCACGGAAGAAACTACTGTACCACATGGAGACTGGTAGGAAGTGCAGAGGTATGAGAGGGCTAGCTGGGCTCCCAGGGGCAGTGGCTTCAGTTCCAGAGGGATATTTCAGGAGCTGGGCAGACAGGGTTACCCTAAGAAGTATGGGGTCTAAACACCAAGCTGGGCTCCCCAGCCTAGAGCACCAGAACTGGGAAAGGACCCAAATAATATCTGGCTATGAAAAGCAGTGGGGCTCCTGTCTAACAGGGAGAGATAGCTAGAGAGGCAGAAAGTCTCTTAAAGGGCCAATGTACAAAAATTTGTTTGTAGCCACTAACCCTGAGTAACAGCAGACAGGGGAACAGTGTACTAGAGATGCATGAGGAGAGACTAGGGTTGATGGCTCTGGTAGAGACCTGAAGGGTCAGCTACCAGGAACCATGACCTCTGTTACTCCAAACACTGCAGAAGCCATCTTTCTCAGGTACAGCACTCCCCTCTATGCAACATCGTGAGGGGAAACAATAGCCCTACCTGCAGGAATCTCACCCCGACCTGTGGAGCTTAAGCCTGGCTGCTGAAGAATACAGCAGGAGGCTATTTCAGAGAAAAAGCCTAACAGAAAGCCTGCAGTCTAAGGTGGATTTTTAGGTGCTCTGAGACTTTAGCTGACCCTTCCCCAGAACTGGTGCTGATAAAAGCCATGGTTCTGTCTGCACACAACCAGGCTCAGAAGTGGGAGCCAGAAGCTGTGGATCACTGAGAGTCCAAACAGGTTGCCCAGGGCAAGTCACAGGCAGCATCTGACATAGATGCATCAGAGTCTTTGCAGATTTACCTAAAATTGTACATAGAAACAAACACAAAGAGGCAGCCAAATGGGAAGACAAAGAAACACACACCAAATGAAAGAACAAGAGAATTCTCCAGAAGAAGTAAAAGAAAAGGAGGTAAGCAATTTATTAGATATAGAGTTTGGAGTAATGATAATAAGAATACTCAACAACATGAAAAAGAACATAGAAACCATAAAGAGGAGCAGTCAGAAATAAAGAATGCAATATCTGCAATGAATAACACACAGGAAGGAATAAACAGTAGATCAAATGAAGGAGAAGATCAAATCAGTGACTTGGAAAACAAATTATAAAAAGAAACCCAAGCACAGCATCAAAAAGAAAAAGAATTTTAAAAAATGAGGAGAGTTTAAAAAACCTTTGGGACATCATGAAGTGTAACAATATCTTCATGATGAGAATACCAGATGGAAAATGGAGTGAGCCAGAGATCAATACCTATTTGAAGAAATAATGATTGAAAGCTTTCCTAAGCTGGTGAATGAAAAAGACATAGAAGTTCAGGAAGTGCAGAGAGTCCCAAACAAGACAGACCCCAAAGAGACCTGCACTAAGACACATCATAATTAAAATGGCAAAGCTTAAAGACAAGGACAGAATCCTAAAAGCCACAAGAGAAAAGCAGTTAGCTACCTACAAAGGAGCTCTAATTAGACTGTCATCTGATTTATCAACAAAAACATTTTAGGTCAGAAAGGACTGGCATGAAATATTCAAGGTGATGAAAAGCAAAGACCTACAACCAAGATATCATTTAAAATTGAAGAAGAAATAAAGAGCTTTCCAGATAAGAAAAAGCTAAAAGAGTTTGTTAACAGCAAACCAAAATTCCAACAAATGTTAAAAGGCTTGCTTTAAGAAAAAGAAAAAAAGAAAAAGAAAACACAGGAAAATAGTCTAAAAATAAAATGGCAATAAATACATATCTATCAATAATCACTTTAAATGTAAATGGCTTAAATGTTCTAATCAAAAAGATGTGGGGTAGCTGAATAGATAAGAGAATAAAACTCTCTCTCTCTATACACACACACACACACACACACACACACATAGTTTTATATGTATATATATGCTGTCTCCAAGACACCCACCTCAGAACAAAAGATACACACAGACTAAAAGTAAAGGGATGGAAAAAGAGATTTCATGCAAATGGAAAGGGAAAAAAAGCAGGGGTAGCAACACTTATATCTGACAAAATAGATTTTCAAAGCAAGACTATAATTATAGACAGAGAAGGACACTACATAATGATAAAGGGAACAATCCAACAAGAGGATATAACCCTAGTAAGCATTTGGGCATCCAGCATAGGAGCACTTAAATATGTAAAACAAATCTTGATGGACATAAAGGGAGAGACTGATACAAATACAGTCATAGTTGGGGATTTTAACACCCCATTGACTTCAATGGATAGATCTTCCAGACAGAAAATCAACATGGAGATAGTGGCCCTAAATGACACACTAGATCAAATGGATTTAACTGATATTAGCAGAGCATTTCACCCCCACATCAGCAAACTATACATTCTTTTCAAGTGCACATGAAATATTTAATAGGATAGACTAAATGTTAGGATACAAACAAGTCTCAAAACATTTAAGAAGACTGAAATCATACCAAGCATCTTCTCTGGTCACAGTGCCATGAAACCAGGAATCAATCATAAAAAGAAAACTGAAAAATATACAAAGACATGAAGCTAAATAACACTATTAAACAAAGAATGGATCTTGAACAATAAGATCAAGGAAGAAATCAAAAGATACCTTGAAACAAATGAAAATGAGAACACAACAACCCAAAATCTGTGGGACACAGGGAAAGCAATCCTAAGAGGGAGATTCATAGCATTACAGCCAACTCAAGAAAAGAAAAAGCTCAAATAAGCAATCTAACTTTACACTGAAAGGAACTTGAAAAGAAAAACAAACAATGCCCAAAATGAGTATAAGGAAGGAAATAATAAATATCAGAGCAGAAATAAACAAAACATAGTCTAAAAAAACATACAAAAGATAAATGAATACAAGAACTGCTTCTTTGAAAAGATAAACAAGATTGACAAACCTTTAACCAGACTCATACAGAAAAAAAGGGGGAGGACTTAAGTAAAATCAGAAATGAAAGGGGAAAAACAACAACTCACATCAAAGAAATACAAAAGATTTTAAGGAAATATTATGGACAACTATATGCCAACAAACTGGACAACATGTTCAAAATGGATAAATTCCTAGAAACATACAACCTTCCAAAACTAAATCAGGTAGAATTGGATCATTTGAATAGACAGATTACGCTTAGTAAAATTGCAGGAGAAATAAAAAAACTCCCACAAACAAAAGCCCTGGACCAGATGGCTTCACATGTAAATTTTGTCAAACATTCTGAGAACAAACACCTCTTCATCTCAAACTATTTCAAAAAATTCAAGAGGAGAAAAGACTCCCAAGATCATTTTATGAGGCAAACATTATCCTAATTCTAAAACCAGATAGACACTAAAAAAAGTATGGACCAATATCTCTGATGATCATAGATGCTAAAATACTCAACAAAATAGTATCATTCCAAATACAGCATACATCAGAAAGATCAAATGCCATGATCAAGTGGGATTTATTCCAGGAATGCAAGGTTGGTACAACATTCACAAATCAATAAATGTGAAACACTGTATCGACAAAATAAAGGACAAAAAAAAACACATGATCATATCAATAGATGTAGAAAAAGCACTTGATATCCAGCATTCATTTATGATAAAAACTTTAATCAGAGTGTGAATAGGGGGAACATACCTAAACATAATAACGGCCATATACCACAAACCCACTGGAGCATCATAGTCAATCAACAAAAACTACAAGCATTCCCCTTAAGATCGGGAACAGGGATGTCTGCTTTCACCTCTCTTACTCAACACAGCACTGGAAGTCTTAACCATAGCAATTAGACAAGAAGGAGAAATAAAGGGCATCCAAATTGGAAAGAAAGAAGTAAAACTGTCTTTATTTGCAGATGACATGATACTGCACATACAGAACCCTAAAATTCTACCAAGAAACCACTAGAACTGATAAATGAATTCAGTTAAGTAGCAGAATACAAGATTAATATACAGAAACCAGTTGCATTTTCATATGCCAATAATGAACAAAAAGGGAAATTAAGAAAACAATCCCAATCACAACTGATTCCAAAAGAATAAAATACCTAGGAATAAATTAACCAAGGGTGTAAAAGACCTATTCTCACAAAGTTGTAAGACACTGAAGAAATAAACTGAAGATGATACAAATAAGTGGAAGCACATACAGTGCTCATGGATAGGAAGAATTAACATCATTAAAATGTCCATACTACCCAAAGCAATCTACAGTTTCAATGAAATTCCTAACAAGATACCAATGATGTATTTCACAGAACTGGAACAAATATTTAAAAAAATTATATAGAACCACAAAAGGCGCCTATTAGCAACAGTGATCTTGAGAAAAAAGAACAAATTTGGAGGAACCATACTACCTAATATCAAACAATCCTATGAGGCCATAATAATCAAAACTGCATGGTACTGGCATAAAAACAGGCACATAGATCAATGGAACAGAATAGAGAGCCCAGAAATAAACCTACATCTTTATAGTTAATTAATATTTGACAGAGGAATAAAGAACATACAATGAGCTAAAGATAGTTTATTCAATAAATAAATGGTGTTGGGAAAATTGGATAGATATGGGCAGAAAAATGAAACTAGACCACCTTCTTATGCCACACACAAGAATAAATTAAAAATGGATTAAAGACTTAAACATTAGACCTGAAACAATAAAAATCCTAGAAGAAAACATAGGCAGTAAAATCTCAGACATTATTTGTAGCAATCTTTTTTCTAATACATCTCTTCAGGCAAGGGAGACAAAAGAAAAATAAAGAAATGGGACTACATCAAATTAAAAACTTTTTGTATAGCAAGGGGAACCATCAACAAAATAAAAAGACAACCCACTGAATGGGAGAACATATTGACAGATACATCTGATAAGAGTTAATATCCAAAATTTAAAAGTACATATAAAACTGAACACCAAAAAAAGGAAACAATCCAGTTAAAAATGGTCAAAGGACCTGAAAAGACCCTTCTCCAAAGAGTACATACAGATGGCCAATAGACAAATGAAAAGATCTTCAACATTACTAATCATCAGTACAAATTAAAACCACAATGAGATATCACCGCACAGTGGTCAGAATTGTTGTCATAAATAAATCGACAAACAAGTGTTGGCAAGGATGTGGAGAAAGGAGAACCCTTTTGCACTTTTGGTGGGAATGCGGATTGCATTCTCCACTATGGAGAGCAGTATAGAGATACCTCAAAAAATTAAAAATGGAACTGCTTTAACCCAGTGATTCCACTTCTGGCAATTTAGCCGAAGAAACCCAAAACACTTATGGGAAAGAACATAAGCCCCCCTATGTTCATTGCAATGTTATTTATAATCACCAAGATATGGAAGCAGCCATATGAGTTCACTCCTATGGAATCTAATGAACCAAACTGAATGAACAAAAAAAAAAAATAGACAGACTCATACAAAGAGAGCAGGCTGATAGCTCTGTGGGGGGACAGAGGGAGTGGAGGGATGGAACAAAAAGAAAAAAAGGATTCTTGGACATGGGCAACAGTGTGGTGATTGCAGGAGGGCAGTATAAGGGGATTAAATGATAAAAATACAACAAAATAATTAATAAAAAATATAAATGCAGATTAAGGGCAAATACAAATACAAATAAGAGACTTAATTCTTCCTGTTTTAATTACGAAAAAGGGGTTCCCTTTTTTCCTTTTTTCTTAAAGTATTTACCTTAAAAATTTGTAATCGTAAGGACTTTTTCATCTCTTTGACATGTATACCTTGGAAGACTAGATAGGCCTTTTGTCAACTTTCCTAGCCAGAACTGTATTTCTCAAGAACCTGGGAGCCATCCTTTCCAAATGCAAACACTAAGGGAGATAGCTCCCCTGTCTTCCAGATTGTGCGGAAGTGTAGGAGGCTACTTCAGTGGCTGTGTTGTTCTAATTTACAAAACTACTTCTTACCATAAAGATATGTGAAGTTTGTTTCTCCACATGATAAAGCCAAAAAACTAACACAGATGTTTTTAACCATGATAAAGTTAGCATAAACTATGTGTGAAAAAATGTGCTGTGAAATCCTATGTTTGAGGACTAGTTACCATGAAAACATATATGTAATGGGTTGTAGCTACTGAACTACATGAAGGGATGAGATTCCTTTCTGTCTTTGAAATCTCTTAGCAAAATGCCTATGGTGGGCATTGCATTCTGGTTCAATGCTTCTTGAATAATAAAAGTGTTTTCTTTCTCTTCTGACTTTCTGGAGAGGATTTCTGGAATGGGAGGACATTTTGTCCTCACTATAATTCCTCAACAATGTGCTATCTTTTGAATCTGTTATCTATATTCATTATTATAATGATAAAAATTAACTGTATTCTCATATAAAACTTGAGAATCATAAGAACATTTCACTTGCTTGGTTCAGTTCTTCGACAATTCAATGTAACAATATGTTAAATTTTAAAAAAGGAAATACTGTTATTGTGTAATAGAAATTTTTACTGTGGCTTGCATATTTGTAACCCACATGAGGTTAATTATTAGAACTTTTGACCAAAAGGATTTAAATAACTGAACTGACTTAAGGGCTCAGAAATACATATAAAGACAAAGTACTTTCTATCTAAGAACATGTATTAGTGGGAAACTACTTAGCTGTCCCAGCTTCCTTTGGTGTTTAACACTTTTGGAATAGGTAAGGAAGGCTAATATGACATAATTCTCTGTGGAGTCTCTATTTCCCCAAGTAAATGAGAAGGAGGCTTAAAATGACAAATTTTGCATATTGCAGGGGAACTCTAGATGCAATATGGCTCCAGCAGCAAAGGCATCTGGGAAATGTTAGAATCTTAACTCTCTGTAGCCTCAGACTTGGCTGACTACCCAGAAAACAGGAATTCTACCCAAAGCAATGTCATGCTCCCAGGAAGGAGTTTAATGAATATGTAAAGTTTGATAACTGCCTAATGTTATCTTAGGAATGTATAGTTCTTTCTGATGGTCTACATGACTTTATGGTTTTACTATTAGCCCCCTATAAAAAGGGACCCAGTCCTGGGAGGAGGAGGATTTTTCCTGGCTACCTCTGAGAACAGCAACTGCTTTGCCCAGGTATGCAAGTTTCTCTTATTAAAGCTCTTATGAATTTGAGTCAAGGTGGGCTACATGCCAGTTCTTTGGAATCAATCCAGAATTTAGACTTTTAGGGCTTTCCTCCAACACATACAAATAATTTTTAATGTTCTGTTTTCAGCAACTCAAACAACTCATGGTTTTATACCATTATTTTATTTCAATACATTAATTTCAAATTAAAAAATTTTGTGCATTAGTCATCAGATAAGAATATTTAATTTAAGCATATTAATGAAAATTAGGCCAACAGTATTGGCAAAATCTAAGAAATCATTAATAGCAATTCAATAAACTTTATCTATTTGAAGGCAGTGCCTTTTTTTTAGTTTTATTTAAAGTACTAATCAGATAAGGAAAATCACATTAAAATTTAGGGAGGAAGGTCTCATCAATTTTTTTCAGCAAAGTTAATGACAATGAAAACCTAAAGTCATCTAACAGTAGGAAACAGTAGGTAAAATTCATGTAAATTAAACATGAAACCAACTTGCTTTAAATAATTAGCAATATTTACCTTGCAGCATTTTGTTCTATCTTTTCATCAATGTCACTGAAGATCTGCTTAAATTCCAAGTCTCCAGGAAATGAATTTAACAAACAATGTAGGTCAAAAGAATTATGGGAATATTCATCTCCCCAATCCATTCTGAGGAGAGAATAAAAAACATGTTAGTTACACCAAAATAAAGAAAAAAACCTATCTCAAATTGTGACAGTAAATCAAAACCAATAATTCCCACTTTAGGCAAAATGAAATACAGCAGTAGAACTAGGATATTATTAAGCTAGGTAAAGTGTTTTGTTATTTAAATTTCATGAGGTGTGACCTAATTTTCACACCTTTCTATAGTTTGAAAGCTCAACAAAACAGCACCCCTCAGAGACTACTAACAAACATCATGCGGCTTCTCACTGTACCAAGAGCTGCAAAGGAAATCACAAAACCTCACAGACCACTGTGAACAAAAGTGGTTGCAGAGACTTTAACACCCTCCATCAAACTGATCTAGAAATTGTAACCTCAGAATTGTTCAAGTCTCATCTCCTGTCCCTGTTTATATATGGAAATGGCAGAAAATTCTCCTCTCTGGCACACATATTGATAAATAAAATTTTAATATGCTACTCCTTAAAGATACCTACTTTCCCACTATCAAAGCATTATTCATCCATTCATTCCATATGTGCTTATTAAATCATTGATAAGTAAGAAGCACTGCTGTACAAGCTGGGGATATAGCTGCAACAATTCAAACTCCCTGCCTTTATGGAGTTTTCATTCTAGTGGGGAAGTAGATTTTAAAAACACATAAACAGATATATTTTATCTGTTTAGCACATTAGAGCACATGGTGAGTAGTGCTATATGAACAAGTAGATCAGGGCAATGGGATAGACTAAGAATGACAGAGTCTTACAAAGTGTGTGTAATGGTGCAAACTGGGGCTTGTCCACTCGGCACCTTTGAGTTACATGACTCAATGATTTGTGTTGAAGGAAATAGGTTTTTGTTAACAGGGTTCCAACCTTGGGGGCTGCTGAGCCTTCCTGTTCAGAGTCCGCTCTCCCAGGAGACCTGGAACTTTCCTTGCTCCCTGAAAGGCCCAGAAATTCCCCATTTCCTTATCTGTCATTAAGCTGGTCACACAAACGGATCTCCACAATCTCTGGAAATGTGCACTTGTGGTTTTCAGGGTCGCCATTCTCTTGCAGCAGCTCTCTCCTCCAGTATCTCTGGTGCACTGTTCTCAGTCTATGTAGCGGTTCAGTAAACCGTGTGCTGTGTTACCCTGTTCCACAGGGTGGAGCCCAGGGAGGCACTTGAACCCAGCATGGGATCCTGCCTCCAGGAGTGGGCCCCCATTCCCTGCTAGGTCTAAGTCCCTGATGGGCCCCACATCTCCGGGTCCCACGAGTGCTCCCAGCCATGTGGGAAGCAGGGCCAGAAGCCCAGAACATCCAAATGTCAAAAACACAGAGGGAGAGAGCTTGCATCAAGTTCTGAAGTCCCGTACCAAGAGATTCCATACCAAGAGAGTGACTTCTCCTTAAGTCCTGGTCTCCTGGTCACAGTGTAGCTCCAAGCATCCCCCATGTGTCTGTGTGCTCTGCAGGTCCCTGCAGCTCCACCAGCTCTGTTGCCTTCGTCTCTAGACCTCCAGGCAGACTTCCCAGTCTCCTTCATGGCAGACTCCTGAACTTGTGGCAGACTTTCCTTCAGACCTCCTGTTACTCGACCCACTATAATTTAAATACTTGGCTCAGACCTTCCTCTGTGACCCAACATCTGGCTCTTCCTATGGCGCCTTAGTGTCCACCATTTTTGTCAGCTCCCCAGTGTCTTTGACTCTCTTTTGGCTGTCATCTTAAGTCAGGGCAAGAGTCCCCAGCGATACATGGGCAGCTGGGTGCACATCCACCCCCACAGCTCAAGCAGGCTCTGTATGAGCACCCCCTCCTCTGCCCCCCATATCAGGAGTCACTCCACCGGAGCTTGTTCTCACAGTCAAGTACACAATTTTGTCCCAGGCAGCAGCCTTCTTCCCTTTAGGATGGCAGGGCTGTTAATCTGCCTTTGTTACCATGTGCCTTAGACACTATACTTTCCGCTGTTTCCCTGCCCCCCTCCTGACTTTTGCAGGACTGGGGGTTTCCTCTATTTTCAAGGGACCCATTCTCTGTACCCTGTTACATATGAACTGTTTTATCTAGGGATATGTTATTTTTGGACATAAAATAGTGCTTATAAAATATTTTGATGACTGATGGTATAAATGAATGATAAATTTAAACATTAAATGATAACAAATACATATGACATAAATATTAACAAAAAAAGGTTAGGTAAATGTGGTTTTAGTTTGGATAAATCACAATACTACTTGAAAAACTGTCTAAAAAGTTTTGTAGAGGCTATAATACTAATGAAATTCATCATCTTTAATTATTTAATTATTAATAATTTCAGCTAATTTATTACAGTATAATAAAATGCCAACATAAGAAACATCCAAACCTGTAAGAATTTTTATGAATTTATTTGAGCTAAAGTGACAACAATAGACAAGAAGCATGACCTGAACAGATTAAGAAAATGTTCTGGAAAAAAAGGTAGTTTTGCACCTTATTTTGTACATTACAATCAAATATAAGACACATGGAATCCACTGGTGATAGATTAGGGAGGTGGGAGGAAGCAAAGCTGAAGATTTCCAAGTCCTATCTAAAATGAATAATTAGTATGAGGGTAAAGATTTTACTTTACTTCAAAGATACTATTTTAAAAGAAAAACACCCAATTAAAATGTTATCATGTAAAAGTCTACAGTATCACAAGATGTGTCATTTGTAAATTCAGTTAGTTCCAAATACAGAACAAGAACTGTAGTGGTTTAAAAGAGTCACCCCCCAAGATGTACCTCATTGGTTTATGGGTTATTCTGAGCTAAAGGAAACTTTGGATGAAAGAGGCTACACATCAAACCTGTCAAGCTCAGGGGAGGCCTGCATGAAGGCCTTAAAAACTCAGAGACCTAAAGCAACCACCTAGGATCATCTGAAGTTAAAACCTTTCTAACTAAAAGCAAGTTATAGCAGGCAGTCATTGTCCTAGACTGGAATCTTCCAGGACAAAAGTCGATCTTTACCTTAAATGGGCCTGTCTATTATCTTTTTGCATCTCCTGATAACCTACCTTTGGAATGTAAAATTTCCTTTTTTGGGGACCCCTCAAAGCACAGGCACCACACCAGAAGGAGACCACAAATCCCCTCATTATTGTCATTATCATGTTAATTGTTCACTGTTAACTATTTTGTACCCACCTGTGTAAACAAGTATGAGTCTATCATTTTATTTTTTAGCCAATCTCAGAGATTTCCCTGTTTGCTTTTTCCTGCCTACCTAATCAATCACCAAAGGAATTCCTGTAACCCACTTATGCATCCTCTTTTCATTGTAATGAATAAAATAAGATGCAAAACTGCCATTTTCTGGAGCATTTTCTCAATCAGTTGAGGTTTTGCTTCCTGGCAATTATTGTCAGTTTAGTGCAGATAAACTCATGAAAATTCTTACTGTTTTGGACATTTCTTGTATTGACAAATCAAAGACACTGCCGTCTGAAGAGAAATTTCTACCCCCGGACTTTCACCCAACTAGCTAGAAAAATTTGAATTAGGGCCTTGCCCATAAGACATAATAGAGATAATTTGAGTTGACCTATCTATATGACAAACTACTAATTATTCAAGATCTGTTCTTCTTATCATCCTGCAATGACCTTCTTCCCCTCTGAAGCGCCAAGTTGATTCTTAGCTCAGAATATCATATATACCTCATTTTCCCTTTCTGTCTTTGAATAACTCATGTATTCTCATGCATATAAACACCTGGGGTTCCCATGCATGCATATGTATTAAATTTGGTTATTCTCTCTTGTTAATCTGTCCTATGTGGATTTAATTATTAGACCAGCAGAAAAAACCTTGAGGGTAGAAGAAAGTTTTAGCCTCCCCCACAGCATAGATATAACATTTTAAAATAGCTAAATCAGTATTCGGACCAAGATGGAGTTGTAAATAGATATCCTTTGCTTCCTTGCACAACTAAAAGAAGGGTAACAACAAATTTAAAAACAAAAAACAACCATAACAGCCAGAAAATCAAACTGTATGAAAGTCCGACAACCAAGTTAAAGAAACATTCACCCAGACTGGTAGGAGGGACAGAGATGGGAAGCCAGGGCTGAGAGGACGGGTGGAAAAGTGGCGGTCAGCAGACTGGACCCGGGAGGAAAGGTGGCAGCTGGCGGACTGGGTGGTCACACACTCACGTGCAGATAAACCAGAAAAAACAACTGGGAAACGAGAAAGACCACACAACCCAGGGTTCCAGTGAGGGGAAATAAAGCCTCAAAACCTCTGGCTATAAAAGTCTGTGGGGGTTGCAGTGGCAGGAGAAACTCCCATTCTCACAGGAGAGTCCACTGAAGGGACCCACAGGGTCCTACAACGTTAACAAAATCACCCACCTGGGAATCAGCAGCAGAAGGGCCCAATTTGCTTGTGGGTAGTGGGGGAAGTGACCAAAAGCAGACTGAGAACCAAGCAACTGGCACTGTTCTCTCTTTGATCCCTCCCGCACATAGAATGCCACAACATGTCAAAGTGAGTTGCCCTACCCTGATGAATACCTAAGGCTATGCCCCTGACAATGTGACAGGTGCTCCAAGACCAAGAAAAATGCCCCAAATGAAAGAATAGATCAATACTCACTCCAGAAACAGAACTAAACAATGAATAGATAGACAGACCACCTATCAGATGCAGAGCTCAAAACACTGATAATCAAGATGCTCATAGAAATGATTGAGTATGGACTCAAAGGGAGAAGTGAAGACTATACAAAATGAGATAAAGAAAAATATACAGGGAACCAACAGTGAAGGGAAAGAAACTGGAACTCAGACCAACAATTTGGAGCAGAAGGAAGAAATCAACATTCAACCAGAACAAATGAAGAGAAAAGAATTCAAAAAAATGAGGAAAGGCTTAGGAACCTCCAAGACAACTTTAAACATTCCAACATCTGAATCATAGCGGTGTCAGAAGGAGAAGAGGAAGAGAAAGAAATTAAAAACCCAGCTGAACAAATAATGAAGGAAACCTTCCCCAATCTGACAAAGGAAATAGACATGTAAGCCCAGAAAGCTCAAACAAGTTGGACCCAAAGAGGAACACATCAAGACACATCGTAATTGCATTACCTAAGATTAAAGATAAGGAGAGAATCTTAAAAGCAGCAAGAGAAAAGCACAGAGTTACCCAGGGGTTCCCAAAAGACTATCAGTTGATTTCTCAAAAGAAAACTTACAGGTAAGAAAGGGCTGGAAAGAAGTATTCAAAGTCATGAAAGGCAAGGACCTAAATCCAAGATTACTCTATCCAGCAAAGCTGTCATTTAGAATGGGAGGGCAGAAAAAGTGCTCCCTAGATAAGGTCAAGTTAAAGAGTTCATCATCACCAAGGCCTTATTATATGAAATGTTAAAAGGAGTTATCTAAGAAAAAGGAGAAGATCAAAATGATGAACAGTAAAATGATACCAAACTCACAACTATCAACAACTGAACCTAAAAAACAAAAGCAAGAAGAAACTAAGCAGACAACTAGAACAGGAACAGAATCACAGAATGGAGATCACATTGAGGGTATTCAGTAGGGAAGGGAAGAATGGGGGAAAAGGTACAGGGAATAGGAAGCATAAATGGTAGGTACAAAATAGACAGAGGAAGGTTAAGAATAGTATAGGAAATGGAGAAGCCAAAGAATTTGTATGTACAATCCATGGACAAGAACTAAAGGAGGGTGAGAATGCAGGTGGGAGAGGTTGCTGGGCAGAGAGGGATAAAGGGGAGAAAGAATTCGGGGAACTGTAATAGCATAATCAACAAAATATACTTAAAAAATAAAAAATAAAATAAAATAGCTAAATCCTAATACATTTGGATATTTCTCATTCAAAGCATTTTGAAGTAAATGCTGTAATTTCTCATTTAAAAACAAATATTTATCTATAATTTGCCATAATAAATATCAAATTGAAATCAGGCTAAAACAAAACAAAAAAACCATATGGCAAATGGTAGGAAATCTCATGTTCATCAGAAGTTATACTTCTTTAGGACACCAAAACCTCAATACTTCCATATAATCAATAAGTTTGATATCTTCATATTTCCCTAGCAGCTCAACTAGCTACAGCTATTATCAGAAAAGTCATTTCTAAATCCAATGGCCATCATTACTAATAATAAATTTAATTTTTATATTTGCATACATTTAAATAATTTTGGGTAGTCTAACTCCTCAGATGATGAATTATTCAGAAATTGTTATAAAAAATTTTTCACTTTTGTAATAAAAAGATCTGATGGCTGAGGGTTCTTGTATAGAACTCCAACTTTACTGTAAATATTTTGTTCATGGCAAACCCCTTTGTTATAAGGGATTACAAATTACAGTATCAATACTCTTGTTTCAGAATTGTACCAATTTGTCAATACTATAAAGCCTCATTAATTCATATAACACTTTCAAAACTTAAGAAATTATGTATAGAACTAAGCTTAAATATAATAGCAAAATAGCAATATGATTTGTTGTATATCTACTCTGTACAAGGTATTTTATATACATCATCTTCCTTAATTCTCATAACTCTACAGATAACTCATATCCTAATTTATAGAGGAGAAAACTTGGGCCCAAAAAGATTAACTAGCACATCCATGTGACACAGCTAATCAGTGTCAGGGACACAGTTTGCACCCTGATCTATTTGGCTCTAAAACTTGAGGGTGCTCATATCTTGAGAAATGAATCACTTACTGCATATAAAATATATTTTTCTAGAAATTATATTAACAAAAATGTTAGAATGGTTATCCCTGGATATTTAGACTATAGCTAATGTTTACTGACTTTTTTATACTTAACATTTTCCTGTTTTTGCAATAAGTACTTATCATTTCATAGATAATTGGTAAAAATACTTTAAAAAACAATTACCCCTGCTCTCAGGAGGCTATGATTTTTTATTTTACATTTTCTATCTCTCTTTATTTGAGACATCTTCAATCCTTAATAATTCTCTCTTGTCAGTTGGTGTTTATCGTTTCTTTCAAAACCTAATTAAAAAATTACACAATTCCTAAATATCTCTTGACTATTGCCATTTCACCAACCTTTTGTATTATCTGTGCTTGCAAATGCTGTTAAAAGAAAAAAAATTGGTATGATTTTGATAACGAATGTATGTGTTACATTCTTCATTGAAATCAGTCCTGGAGTAAAACAGTAGTAAAACTGCAACACGTTCAGATCAGGCTGGTAATCATGATGTTGAAGGATTCCCTATCTACATGGTTATAATCACACACACTGCTATGTGTGATTTTTCTCTACCTAACCATTGTGGAAAAGTTAATCAATAAAAACTGAGAATGCATTACAGGGATGTCATTTGATACCAATGATAGGATACCAGAATGATGACGGGTCAGAGTTTTCATGTGACTGGTATAAATCTATGATGTTTCCATACTTATATAGTTCCAAGGTGATGAATGATAAGAGAAACAAGAGTCACCTTTTAGGTAAAGAGGCAGCAAGTTTAATATGCTGTGTGATAGAAAAAAAATATGATGGGTAAAACATTACCAATAGGATAAGAAAATTAACCCAAGTAAATAGTGATTCACAGGATGAAATAAGAGATAAATAATGGAGAGCAGACTGTGGTAAGCAATGCTGAAGCTTGGATTCGGAAGTTTTCTCTTTAGATAGATGCCCTGCAAGACTGTGGGCATGAGTATAGATACCAATCGCCTATTTCCCTACATGCATTTCGTGGGTCCACAGTATGTCTTCCATTGCTGGGCATCATGAAGGAGCACAGAGAGACTGAACAGTCTCTCCTCACAAGGAGCAGTGACAGTAAAAAGAATAAGCACATAAAAAAAGAAGCAAGTAAAAAGATCACGCTATTTTGTAAAACATAACTATGACCTAAACAACAGAAAAGTAAATTATTGAGGGACCAATATATTTTGGCAAACACTCCAGGATTATTTGAGAAAGGTAGAACGGCCCTGGCTGGTGTGGCTCAGTGGACTGAGCACGGTCCTGAGAACCAAAGGGTCATTGGTTTGATTCCCAGTTGGGGCACATGCCTGGGTTGCAGGCCAGGTCCCCAGGGTGGGGGCCATGTGAGAGGCAACCACACATTGATGTTTCTCTACTTCTTTTTCTCCCTCCCTTCCTTTCTCTCTAAAAATAAATAAATAAAATCTTTTTTTAAAAAAAGAAAGGTAGAACTATAAAATTAGGGGGGAAAAGGAAGAGGAGGTGAAGTTGTGGCCCAAGATACAGCTTTTATAACCTCTTTATGTTTCTATATTTCCAAATACTAAATTGTCATCAGGGAAACAAGAATAATATGACATAATGAATGAGGTCTATTATCCTAATCCATGATCAATCAAAAATGGGAGCTATAGCTCTTTAAAGTACAATAACTTTATTTTTGAAATTGCCATTCACAATCTTGTTTTTAAATGTTCATTCTCCTATAATGTCTCTGATTATTTTTTGTATATGATTAAAAACACAGTGCTTAATATTTCAAACACACAGAAATATCCAATCAAATATTAATTATTGCCTTTAAAAATGAGTTATGTTTGAAGAATTATATCTAAGTCAAACATCTGTAGATCATGTTTCAGCCGTAGGCAAATTGTAACAGTTGAGTTATAAATTCCTAAGAACAGTGACTATAATAAAATATGAACATATTATAAGCACTGCCAGAAATCATTGCAGTAAAAAATTTCATACTTTATGCGACCAAAAGAAAGCTCCCCCCCAAAAGAAAATTTTTAAATCTCACTTGTCCTTTAATGTATTTTAAAATACTTTTCTATTGTATGGTCTTTTCTTTTTTTCTAATTTAAATACATGTAATGGTTAGAGTCCTTATTTTATCTTTTTTCTGGTTCTTCAATAAGAAAAACGCAGAGCGCCATTTTTCTTATAACCAACTAATAAATGCTTAGAAAGGACTGGAAAGAAGATTGAAAAACTAACCATTGGGAAGAAATCCGCCTTGCAACTGAGTTAGTAAAGGGAAACAATAGGACCACGTGATATTTCCTCTGCAAAAAAACCCAGTGAGGGTGTCATATACCTTCTGAGCACAGATTGTGGACTTAATGTTGCCACCGGCTCTGACTCACCTGAGGTCTTACTATTCAATGTCATTGTCTAACCTAAAATAAACATTGTTAAAGAGCATGGTAAAGGAGTGGAGTGTTCTAATTAATTGAAAATAACTACACACCTACCTATAACTCAACAAGTTTCAAAATGTTGCAGAATGGTAAAACACTACTGAACAAAGAATCAGTGGATTTGAGTCCTGATCCTGGTTCTGCTATGTCTGTGTGTATTTGGGTAAGTCACTCAGAGGGATGGAACTCACATTCCTCATTTATAAAATGAAGTGAATGGATTTATAGGCTCTAAGGTTTCTTCTAGCTAAAAATTTGTTGCATTCTATAAGAAATGATAAAAGAAGTACATATTCCTAAACCCCCCAAATTAACTCTTCCAATGGACTATTTCGTTTGTCAATACCATCATTTTTCCTCTATCTTGGACTCTCAGATCCATTTTTTAACTCTTCTCTTTTTCTTTTCCCAGGACTACCAAGTAGAAAGCTACAGAGATGCCTATAGCTTAGCAGGAAATAGTATGTTTTAAAAAACGTGAGGAAGCCAGACATTCTTTTATAGTAATAGATAGATGACACGGATCCTGGCTCCTGGGGTCTGTGGTGTTATGGATGATAAAAGACAAATTCACAAGGACTAACGAGTCCTGTGGAGAAAAAGGGATAGCGTGGCTTCTCTATTAAGAGGACAGCGCCTCTACCCTTGCCTTGACAAGCTTTTATTCAGTTCAATTTGCATAGGAATACAGTGTGTATACATAAAGATCATCAATCATTGTCAGGCAGAAATGATTAAACAATAGATAACACTCAAAGAACTCTGAGGGCTTATTATGAGTCAAGGTCAGATAGTTAAAGGGCCATAAAACTTTGGGGAACAAACTCATTTCATGCTTGGACCCTTATCATTTAAATTGAAGGTATTAGCAAAGCAGGTTTCATAGGATTTTATGCATTCTTTCTTAGGCCAGACAGCCCTAGGGAACCCACCCTTTCCAGCACAGGGCCACACCCACCTCCAGCATTGTTTCAGGCTTAAGTCAGGCAGGGGAGGTAAGGCAGCCAAGAGATTAGGAGACTTCTTGCAGACAGAATGAGGACTCAGGCTATGTCAAAGCCGAAGGGCAAGGGTCCATCACCCCCTTTTTCTATAGCCCCCCAAGTCCTTCCCTGAGGGCCCCTTTATGACCATGCCTGTCTTAGGTCATCCCTCTTTTTAGGAAACTTACCCGTCACTGCCTAACCAGTCATGCACCCGGGGCCAAGCAGGGTGAAGAGAAAGGAGGCAGAGGTGGTGCCCCTATAAGGAAAATAAGCTTTGCCTCCTAAGAGGCTTATGGTCCCAAGGTCCTTTACTCAGCCTTAGCCATGGGGGATTACAGCTTCTGAAACTAGGCAGGGCAGTTCCCAACGGACAGATTGCCTTGCACTGATGTTCCACCCTCAAAATCCCAGCTGCCTAAAATATTCTAAGAAGCAACTAGCCTATGTTTCTGGGCTACTCTGACTTGGCACACTTTTCCTCAACAAAAGATTTCTCAGACCAACTGACTTTGGACATGAGCCTCCAGAAGGAAAGGGGCAACATCAGAGAATCATATCTTCACAAGCATCATGTATCCTTATTCTTTATATTATTTGTATTATTCTTTGTATTGTTGGTTTGGCTTGAGTTGCTGATCTGATTAAAAGCAAAGTGAAAATTAACTTTGATCATGTCATCATTCTTAAACTGAACCAGCCTTTTCTGGCCTGGTTCATTTTTACTTTCCCATTTATATCTAATTACAAATACTCTTCCTGTTTCACTCACAAAATCCTGCCAACATTATATAATTCAAAATTTAATTTTTACTAAATCTATAAAATTTTATATAAGTTGACTTCCAGCCAAGATGGAGGCATAGGTAGATGCACTGTGCCTCCTCGCACAACCAAGATAGGGACAACAAAGATATAGAAACAAAATAACAACCAGAACTGAGAGAAAACTGAAGTGTATGGAAGTTGGACAACCAAGGATTTAAAAATAGACACTTTCATCCAGACTGGTAGGAGGGGCGGAGTC
>CM052540.1:136339848-136370852 GCA_028533065.1 Trachops cirrhosus | reverse complement strand
AAAAAATTTTATATAAGTTAGTGAACTCATTCATTGAGATATAATTTAAAAGTAAGAAAGATACAAATAAGTGGAAGCATATATTGTACTCATGCATTGGAATAATTAACATCATTAAAATGCCCATACTACCCAAAGCAATCTATAGATTCAATACAATTCTTATTAAAATACCAATGGCATATTTCACAGATCTAGAAAAAATATTCCAAAAATTTATATGGAACCCAAAAGACCCCAAACAGCACAAGCAATCTTGAGAAAGAACAAAGGTGGAGGGGATCACAATACCTGATCTCAAACTATACTATAAGGCCATTGTAATGAAAACAGCATGGTACAGGCATGAGAACAGGCATACAGATCAATGGAACAGAACAGAGAACCCATAGATAAACCCACACCTTTATGGTCAATTAATATTTGACAGAGGAGGCAGGAACATACAATGGAGTAAAGACAGTCCCTTCAATAAATGGTATTGGGAAAACTGGATAGGGACGTGCAAAAAAATGAAACTACAACTCCAACTTATGCCATACACAGGGAATAAGATCAAAATAGACAAAAGACTTAAATGTTAAATCATGAAACCATAAAAATCCTAGAAGAAAACATCTCAGACATCTCTTATAGCAATATTTTTTGCTGATACATCTAGTAGGTCAAGGGAATCAAAGGAAAAAATAAATAATGGTAGTACAGCAAACTAAAAAGCTTTTGCACAGCAAAAGAAACCACAAACAAAATGAAAAGGGAACCTACTGAATGGGAGAACATATTGGCCAATGATATATCTTAAAAAGGGTTAATTTGCAAAATACATAAAGAACTTACAAAACTCATCACCAAGAAGACAAAAAAAAACCTCAATGAACACTTCTCCAAAGAGGACATATAGATGGCCAACAGGCATATGAAAAATTTCTCAACATCACCAATCATCAGAGGTATGTGAATTAAAACCACAATGAGATATCACTTCATACCTCTCAGAATGGCCATCATCAATAAATCAACCAACAACTAGTGCTTGTGAGGATGAAAGAAAAGGGAACCCTTGTACACTGTTGCTGGCAATGCAGATTAGTACAGCCACTATGGAAAACATTATGGAGTTTCCTCAAAAAATTTAAAATGGAACTTCCTTTTGACCCAACAATCTCACTTCTGGGAATATATCTGAAGAATCCCAAAGCACCAATTCAAAAGAATATATGTAGACCTATGTTCATTGCAGCATTATTTACAATTGCCAAGATATGGAAACAGCCCAAGTGCCCATCAGTAGATGAGTGGATAAAAAAGCGGTGCATTCACACAACGGAGTAGTACTTGGCAGTAATAAAAAGAAAAAAAGAAATCGTACCTTTTGCAACAGCATGAATGGACCTAGAGATTATTATGCTAAGTGAAATAAGCCAGTAAGAGAAAGACAAAACACCATATGATTTCACTTACATGTGGAATTTAATGAACAAAACAGAAACAGAAGCATGGGTACATGGAACAGACTGACAGCTATCAGAGGAGAGGGGGGATGGAGGACTAGATGAAAGAAGGTGAAGGGATTAACCCCCCAAAACACACACACACACACATATATGCATATCACATATACATAGACAACAGTATAACAGTGTGGTGGTAGCCAGAGGAAAAGGGGGTGGAGGTAGGTGGAGAAGGAAAAAGCGGGAGAAAAAGGAGACAGAAAGAGACATTGCTTGGGACGATGGATGCATGATGTAGTGTACAGACAAGGTGTTATTGAGTTGCACACTTGAAACGGGTATGGTTTTATGAACCAACGTCACCCCAATGAATTCAATAAAAAGTTAAAGTCAAACAAATAATAAAGAACAACAAAATAAAATAATCCCCCCACACAAAGATAAAATTATAATCTCCAAATGAAGGGTGTGGAAACTGAGGCATTGAGAGGCTCATGATTTGTCCAAAATCACTGACACAGGAAGTAGCAAAGCTGGGATTCAGGCCACTTCAACATCTGTCCTTAATCGCAAGGCTAAATATAAAATGTCTCTCTGCATATACCTGTAGTTTAAAAAAAATTATTTTACCCCTTACACATGTTGATTTTTTTACTGGCTTATATATTTGACAGCATTCCTTAAAACCATTATAAATTTTCTTCACTGTGAAACCTATATAATCTCCCCTCCAATTTTTTTTAAGGCTAGATGTTCCATTCTGATACTTTGGAGTTGTCAGTAGTTCATTTCTTTTAATCAGTTACCGGAAGTTAAAAATTTAATATTTTAGCTTCCCTCAAAGACTGAGAAGCAACTCATGGGGATCTCAATTTGTTGACAGTCATTTAGAATACCTTATGCATTAAGGTCTTATATTAGAAAATAAAAAATACTTGTTATTCTATTCAATTTATTTTTCAACTCTCACCTGTATATTAGGATTTCCTCAAGACTGCTACCCTTTCCATAAACAATTGTGGAAGTTATTATTATTATAATTATATGGGCTAGACTATTAATATAGAGCCCATAACTGCTCATATTAACATACTACACCTATTAAAATCCCCTTTAATAAAATACAAAATATTTCATTGCAGCTATTAGTGATGTACTGGTATATATGTGTATGTATGAAGTAGAAATTGACAAGATCAGTCAGCATATGCTATTGTAGCTTAACAAGTAAACAGAATTAATTGTCATATGCTTTACTCACTAAATCTGACATTGCTTTCTTTAGTTTTCAATGCACTTCTCTTTCTAGAAAATATTTTCATTTTGATAACTATTTATTATCTTCAATATGCAATCCTATCCATCTTTTGCTTTAATGTAACAGTGAAACTATGATATGTGAAAACAAATTTTAATTTCATTTTTTATAACTTTGCATGCAAACATTTCACATGATTTTAAAGTCATGAAATTATCATATAGTTTGAGATTAGAGCTAAATAATGTCACAAATCATGGAAGCAATGATTAACTAATGAAGTTTCAAGTGTAGTAAAATCTTAGTAATTTTACTAAGAAAATAGTTCATCTGCATTAGTAGAAAGTTTAAGAGATGCAGCACTTTAAAAAAAGCAGTTTTACTATGTATCATGTAGGAATAACAACAAACCTAGCTTGTGAGATATCAATTACATTTTAAGGAACTTTGTTTTAATAACTAGATTAGAATAATTTGAATTTAGCATGTACTTTGTATACAAATGGGTACTTCTAAAAGATTTAGGGTTCTTAAAGTATGGTTCAAGGGTTTAAGAATTTCTCATGAAATGTTACTAATATTAATTAGCTAGCCATATTAATGTGATACTGTTGTCTTAAATTTTAACAATGTTATTAACATTAATTTGATGGATAAATGTCTCCTTTGAAATACCCTCTTATGGTTTCTGGAGCTTTTGCTCCATCAATTATCATGTGCTATAGTATCAATATCCTTTCCAGCTGACTATAAAACGTTCAAGTTTCTTGCTTGTTAGAAACCAACAAAACCCACCATTGGACACCTGCCTCTTCCTTTCATAGCCCACCATATTAAAACTGCAGTCCATAGTTCCTAATTTTATATTCTCACCTCTCATTCACGTCTCAATTCAGAGCAATCTGGATTCTGCTTCTATCCTCACACTGAAACTGACAAAATATTTTTCAGTCCCTATCGTACTTAATCTCTGCACTATTTGGAACTGATACCTACTTCTTCCTTGAAGTTGTCTCCTCTCTTGCCTATCTTCCTAAGTATTATGGGCTTCCAATTCTCTTCTTGTCTTTCACACATTTTTTCATGTGCTCTGGGTAAGAGTCCCCACTTTTGGTAGCTGGCAAGCTCACAAAATTTCTTCTTCTTTTTAATCTGAAATATACAGATACACAACGCTGTCCATTTCTATGCTAGAGGACTCATCCACCTTTCCTAGTTATAACTAATTGTTCCAGGGTTAAACATGTGACCCATGCTTAAACATCAGATTCATACTATTTCAAATTTCAAAATGAACTTTGAAATTTAGAACGAAGGCAGGGAAAGAGAGTCACTGGTGGTAAACTGATCAAGTTAACTCCAGCCTTCCAAGAAAAAGTGCACTGCCAACAACCACTTTTTCTTTTTCTTTCTTTTTTTTTTTTTTTGCTTAAATTAACCAAAGTAGTTTTTATTAAACTAATAAATATTTTGATTGGCTCCTCTCTCATCTCTGTCATTAAACACTGATATTCACCACAGGGATTTTTCTAGACCTGCCTCTCATTTTAAATACTTTCCCTGAGCATTTGTCATTCAAAGCCACTGCCTTCTTCTCATGTAATTTTACCAGAGTAGATTTGTGTTTTTCTCTGAAGAGTTTTAATTTTAAAAAATTTGTTTTATTTTTATTAATTGGAATTTTCTCCTCCTTGGACCTCAGAAACAACTTTTCCTATTAATTCTCATTTTGTAGTCTTCCCAAATTTCCTTTCCCCTTGTCTGACTTGGGAAGGAAAATGAATAAATCTTTCTTCCTCTTCTCTTATTCATTTCATGCTGGCGTTCTTGGCATTCACTGTATTCCACATGCTTTTCACCTATTATCTTGATGATAAAAATTCAGTCTGAATCTCTAAACTTAGTTCTTCTTTCAAAACCCCACATGTATTTCCAAGCCCTTATTAGACAATTTCACTTCACTGATTCAAAGGTCCCTTGCACTCAACATGTCCAAAGTTTAATTCAAAATCTTTTCCTAAGTCTGGCTTTTCTTCCTATATTATGGGGTCACCACCTACCTAATCGCCCCCTCCCTTGCCCTAGTACCTTAGTATGAGGTGTCAGCAAATGATGGTGCAGTCTGTTTTTTCCATACCCTGTAAGCTAAGAATGGTTTTTATATTTCTAATGAGTTGTAAAAATAAAAAAGAAAACCAAAAGAGAAGATTATACAGTGGCTATATATGGTCCATAAATCCTAAGATATATACTATCGGTCTCTTAACAGAAAAAACATTTGCTGACCCCTGTCTTCAATAGTCACCAGATTCTTTAACCCTTTCTTTCTCTAGTGCCCTTAATGGTCACCAAATACTCTCAAATTGTTTTCCCTCTGTCTGCTACCAGTATATCCAAACTGATGTTATTTCCTGCCTGCTGAAAAAAGAAAAAAAGAAAAAAAAAACGCTCTTATATGGCCTCCAGGACTCACACCTTGTGGTATAATAAAAATATATATATATATATTTGGTTTTGCCCCTCATTTCCCCCACTCCCTTCCTTGGTTCTATGCATCTCTTCAATTTGGCCATTCTTGCTTTAATTTGGCCATTCATGCTTTTAATAAAACTGTAATTAGACGTTTAGTGCTTTCCTGAGTTCTGTGAATCATTCTAGTGAATAAACTAGAGGGGGGTTACAGGAACCCCCAAATTTGTAGTCAGCCAAGCAGAAGTCAGTATCCCTTGGAGACCACACCTGTGGCTCATGTCTGAAGTAGGGGCAGTCTTATGGGACTGAGCCCTTAACTTGTGGAGTCTGCACTGAGCCCAAATAGTTAGTGCTAGAACTGAACTGAACTAAATTACAGAATACCAGGTTGGTGGCCACAGTACATACTGGCAATAGACTTCTTGTTTTACAAACCAAGTCACATCATTTCACTGGACTTCTATAATGCATAGGACAACTCTAGGCTCTTCACCTTGTTTTTGTTTTACATATAATTCTTTATATTTAATTATATTTTTCTACTATTACTATCCTTAACTGACATCTTGAAATAGCTTCCTAGCTATAACTCTCTCTACTAAGGATGGTTTTAGCTGAAAATAACACTCATGGAGGGCATTAACTGAATCAGTGTTCATAATACTATTTGTAGGCAACATATAACTATGATAACATAATTTGTATATTATCTTTAATCTTGCCTTTGCAGTACACTTTTTAATTCTATAATTCAATAAAGTAATTTGATATTGGTTAAAGCAAATTCATTTGAAATGACCTGAAAAATACTATTTAAAAGGCAATCAGTAGAAGTTAAGTATTGGATTTCTTCATGTTAAATCTAAAAATCCATCACTATGCTTGCTTTTTACTTTATTTGCTGCTTAACATATCTCAGCAGTGAATCTATCATATCAACATAGTCATCATGATTCAAGCTGCAAATAATAGAGAGTGTCAGTGTCAATTTTGCTTTCTCACACTTGCTTCCCTTCACTTCATCTGATTTTAATAATCCCTGTCAAACCACAAACAGTCCAAATTACCTTCATGACACAGAAGCTTTCAAGGAGCAGACAGAATCTCAACTTTCATTTAGCAACTACAAAAGAAAGCTGTCCAGCTGGACAAATATTATTTCCACACTTGACAATCTCTACAGTTGAGCATGAATTTTAATTTTAACTAAACCTGCCAGGAGTTTGATACGAGCTTCTTGTTTTGTGTAGAATGACTCACAGGATTATCAGACCAATGACTATAATTGTGATGAAAGAACCCAACATTTTTATACTAAAAGATAAATTGTATACCAAAGCTGAGGGATCAAAATGAATGTATAAGAGATAATGTGAAGGCATAGATTTCAGGAATAAAAACTACTTACATTAGGTGCTTTAATGACTAAAATATGTTTAAATATATATAATACACCTTGATGTAATTTTTAAAAGTAACAGCTAAGTAAAACTAAAATGTAAAAGTTAAAACTTCACTCCAAGATACCATGGAAAAACAGGTTCTAAGAATGAAATCTAAAGAGATTTTTAAAATATTTTAGACTGATTTCACTTCAAAGTCAAATTTCTAGAACAGTTCTATGCATCCGATTATAATAAATCTGATGTTCTTGACAAGTATTAAAAAGTCCACTCTATACTAATTAATGTGCCCGTATACACACAATGTAAATCTTCCAAAAAGCCAGAGTGAGAATAAATGTTTGTAGAGTTATTAGAATAAAAGTTATAGTGTAAACCATACTAGGGACTATTATATCTTGGAAGTTTGATTTGTTAAACGTAAATCTAAAAGCTTCAAATGGTAAAGTATTTCTGGGAGCATTTTCTGTCTGCACTAGGCCTGCATTCCCCCTACAGTTATTGGAACCTCACAATCGCCAAGCGTCTGTCAAGTGCTCGCTCTTCCTTGCTACACTTGATTCTTGTGTTAGGTTTTTCCTTCTCCAAAGGCAACCCATTGGCTATTCCAGCACAATTTCTCCCCCAACTCCATCTTGAATACTGCAGCTCAGTTTCCTTTACGATTCCTTTGCTTTTTCTTTCCCTTGGTCTTCTGACTGCACAATTCCGTCCACATCCATATCTACCACTACAAGCGGTGTGTGAAAGCTCCCGTTCTAACTATCCAACTTCACACCGCAGAACTCCCTTGGAGCCCCACAGGCTCCTCAAACTCAACATGCTCCCAGTCAATCGTACTATCTTCACTCTGAAACTTCTTTCTTTTCTTGAGGTCCTTATGATAGTGAGCAGCACTACTATCAATCTACGTACTCAGGCCAGAAATGTGACAGCTGTCTCTCACATTCCAACATTATCTCACCATATCACAGCCAAAGGATCAGTCCTGCCTTGAATCTCTCACATCCATTCATCTCCTCCTATTACTCATGAGGTTAAAACTCCATCATCTGGATTAGTGCAGCAGTTTCCTAAAGGGTCGCCCTTATATTTTGTATCATCTCCTTCTAACTCATTTTGCCCTACCACCAGAATGATCTCTGTAAAACAGAAAGAGGAAGTGGTGTAGCAAGCTTTTAAGTCTAAGTGACCAGGAGTAAAGTCATCCTCTTAAAAGAGAGAGAAATCAAAGGAAGGAGTTAATTTCTAGGGAGAAATGGGTTTTTGAGAAATAATAAACTTGAAGCACAAATATTACAGTTATGTATAAATAAAAAGCAATTGAATAGGGAGAAATTAATTGCACTGAGGAAGAAAGAATAATGCATATATATACATAAAAGGACCATATAATTTATCATCCAAGCCAGGATATTTTTTGAGTGAAAATGGTACTGAAAATAGTTAAAATTACATAATTTTTGAAATGTGTATATATACTAACCAATTGAGTGGTTTTATTATATTTGTGGACCTATATATAATTATATTCAAATTTTTTTCAAAAACAGCATTCTTTTAAAACAATCTTATAACTGTACTCATAAAGTAAAAATATTTATATTATTTGAATATTAAAATATAGAAATATGATTCTTGATACATTTTCATATACTTTTAATCAATTTCTTAGTTGTATCTTTCAGTTATTTTTCTGAAAAATGTATTTTCTATATTATTGTATTAGTTTTATATTTTTCCAAGTTACAATTTAGGGTCAGTAAATTTTAAATTGTTGATGCCTTCAACCGTTTGTTCAATATACCTTCCCTGAGGTGCTAAGCTACCTAATGAATTTGTTAAGTTCAGAGCAAAATTTTCTAGTGGACACTTTAATTTTTTAAAGTCTCAAACATTTCTCCAGTCCAAAGAGAGAAAATGTATACTGCCATGGCTAAATTATTTTTGTTTTCTTTATATCAGTCTAATCACAAAAATCTGTAGGTTGGTTATCTTGTCTATGTATAAACACATCTGTACTTTTTGACAAATACATCTTCTACTTAGCTTGGTAGATTCTGCAGATTTTTGGATGCTATTATGAATTACAATGTGCATCACAACATATTCCAAGTACAGTTTTCTCCATAGGTTTTACATTTATTTTAAAAATGTTTATGATGCCATGTTCCACCACAACATATTTTTAACATCACCAAGACCAAATAATTTTATCATGTTGCAGTTTGTATTTCAAATTATAACAGTATGGAACATTTGCTGTTTCACCTTTTACAGAATGAATATCTAAATGCTTTGATATCATGAATTAGACATAAAACTTGAACTATTGGAATTGATTTTTAAAATTAGAAATAGTCAATGATACTAATGTAAAACTGGTATTATTTAACTGTCGATAGAATTTTTTTAATGAAGCCAATACATTAAGAGATGTTGTTTACCTTTCATACATGCGCATGAAAATTTGAAACTGAAATTGAGTGATATCAATTTAGAAACATCACTTAAACTAAATGTAAAATCATGTTTCACAGAGGGGTACACACAAATATACCTTCTGCAGCTAAGTATTAAAATGCAGTATTTGCAGGCAGTCTTAAAAGAAGGCTGTGTAGTAGATGTTGATCTTCAGCAGATGGATGTCTTCTTGTTTTCATGAGATCAGTGATGTCATTACAGCCCCCATCAAATGTGAGTTATACATGAACTCTTTTCAGCAAGTCATAGGAAATTCAGTACTAATTGTTAAATGTGCACTACTGTGTGTTTTTTTCAATTACTGTCATCAAAAGGATTATTACAAAATAAAAAAGTGTTAGTTACCTCATAATAAAATAAATAGGTAGTTGTAGATTTATACTACATGATACATGATAAAACCCTTGTAGGAACAGCGTTTAGTGTACTCACTATATGGCAAGATTAAACAAAGGCTGAAAAACTGTACAATCCGTGGGCCAGGGCATGTGTCCAGCAGAACTGGCTGGCACATCAAGTGACCAGCAGAGGTGGTAGCACCAAATATTTCTGCCATCACCATCACACAAAAGCTGAAAAAGTTAGCTGTACCTAACTGCTCATGCCAGAGTGCAATCATTTTACCAGCAAGCACCTTTCATGATGCCCTTTAAAAAAAAAAGTGTTAGCTTACAGTATTACTTCTGGAAGGGAGCTGGAAAAGAAAAATGAGATATTGCCAATTTAACCATATGTTAAAGTGAGAATTCTGTTCACCACACTGACATCTCACACAATTGCATCACAATGTGGAGATACAAAGTGCAGGTCTACCTAAACCTATTCTAGTATATTTACTTGCAATTTTTAAATAATACTTCATTCAAAAATGAAAAATCTGACACAAATGGTAAACTAGATGAAATACCAGGACAAAAGGCATAAAATGAAATGATTCTGGGCAAGTTGTATGTACAACAGGATGTCATCATGATGTGCTATTTTAAATGAAAATATGACATATATAAAGTGGAAATTATGTACTTATAAAAAATGATCATCTAGCTCTGTGTGGCATGACCCAGAAAGATTTCCAGAAAACTGTATTATTTCATTTTTAAAAGTTGTAGAACTATGAATACAGCATAATAATTTTTTTAAAAACAGACAAACCACCCCAAAAAATCAGAAAGGATACTCAAAAGCTATTAATAGTGACAATCTGTGGGTGGTGGAACTAAAAAGGGAAAGGGAAAAGGGAATTTTTACTCTTTATAGTCTTCTATTTTTGTGTGAACTTACTATAATAGGTATGTCTTATTTGTGACACATAAGAAACAAAAAATGTAAAAACATAAAAATATTACAAAACATTAACTATTTTAGTATTAACTGAGTGGTACAAGTAACAAATGACCTAGAATCCTGCAATGGGAAGTTCCATATGGGTAGATGGAGATCAGGAAGTCAAGCTGCCAAGAAAACATAAGATGAAGGCATTCTAAAGGTAGTAGCCCAGTGATCGTCCCCAAAGCCTCGCAGGAACCACAGGTGGAGACGTTTAGTCTCTCACTATATATAGGTTCAAGTGTTCTCCAATCCTGGGAATGATCCAATAACTAGTGAAGGAAGCACATATGAAGCCTTAGAAAGACAACAACTTGAGAATTAAATAACGAGTTTACCTACTACTTATTTCCCTCTCTTCCACAGCCAGGGCTTTTACTCAGTTGTGTAATACCAATGTATAATTAGGTCCCTATCTTGAATTTTCTTTGCACATAATGGGATTCCACTCCTAGACCCTAGCCACAGGGAGCTGCTCCAGATTCATGAACTACCACCAGCAGGGGTCCCTGGTAATTCAAATGATGAGAACATCCCTGGAGCATAAATGAAACTGTCTGGGGAAGCTGGAGAAGACAATTTATGGATGAAAACAGTGAAAGAAAATTAAAGTATGCTATGGCCAGCTAGGTATGCTAAACCCTGCTTTTTTTCCTCCTGGAAAAATACATTTGAACTTTATCCTGTACAAAACAAGGAGTCATATCTTTTTAATTAAGGCAGTACATGACTAGTGTTTATAAATATTTATCAAACAGGGTGATACGATGGTTTGGCATGGGGAGAAAAAATAGAAGTGGGAATATCAGTTAGGAGGATTGTCAATTAATCCAATTGAAGGACATGATGAATAGGAAGAGAATGAGGCCATGAGAAAAGGAAAGACAGCTTTTGTAAAGAATTTCCAGAGCATAAGTAGATAGCTTGGAGTCACTGAGGCAGGAAATTATAGCTGAGGAAAACCAAGCAGGTGTAACACATCCCAGGCATCAACAAGCTTGGACTTTAGACCCACCTCATCAGAAAGACCAAGCAGGACAACTGGAAATTATGAAGTCATGTTAGGAGGCAGAAAACTTGTGGATATGTCACTAGAAACTAGCAAAAAGCAAGAGCCAGGGTGTGGTCCTTCCTGGACAATAAAAATCAGTGCAGGGAAAGATCAATTGTGACAGTAGTAGCTAAGTAAAAGAGGTGAGAATCATACAGAGCAGGGCACACTTGGGGTCAAAGGCTCACACAGTTTTGCTGAAGACAGCCAAAAATACCACCCAGTGCATGTCCATGCTAGCCTTCAAAACGCTAGCTGGGAAGCGGCCAACTACTATGGTTGTTCTGCTGGCTGGAGTCCAAGAACAGGCAAGGGCAGCAAGATGAGGCTATAGGGAAATTTATGGAGCAAGTGATAAATTATAAAGGAAATTCTGAAACTTTCATCTGGATGACAGAATGATAGTTTATGAACAGATTTTTAAAACTTAGGAGGAAAATAGTGATAAGAAGGCATTGCAAATTCAGTTCTAGACATGACGATTCTGAGTTGATTATGTGAATGGAAATGTCCAGAACAGAGATGAGGGGGTATAGGAGGGAAATGAATGAGAAAAGAGAATGCTTATAATGTCTCACTGAAGTTCTGAACACTGAGAGCCAGACAGTCTCTTTCAAATTTTTTGGACTATGAGCCCCAGGTTAAAAGAAGTGCACTGCAATCTAATGTGTATGTGTGAATGCACATATCTTAGACAAAGCTTCATGAAATATTACTTACCTTTAGTACTTTCATTTTATTCTACTCTAGTCTTTTTCTTTCTCTTCCCACTACTCCTCTTCTTTTTTTAAATGCTGCACACAACCTCCAAACTGATTTAAATATGTACATTGTGTCTAAGATTTTTAGGTTACAAAGAGAACTTTGTCGTCATTTTCTAGAACTATCTACAAATATACAAATGACAAATCCAGAAGAGATGTTCTTTGAGAAAGGGTAAAGAGGAGAAAAGAAGAAAATTAAGGATTGGAATGCGGAATACAAACAAGAGGTAGGAGAAAGACCAAAGAAAATCCAGTAAGCAGGGTCAGAGGATGGGAAAAACAAGTATCAAAGAGGACAATGTTGGAAAGAGGAATGGGTAGTCAACAAAAGCTTCTTTCAATTTATGTCTTTGCCTCTATTGCAGTGTTTCTCAAAGCGTACTCTAAGAATAATTTAAGTGGAATTACCTCAGTCACTTGTTAAAAATTCAAATACCTGGGCCCCATTCTAGGCCCAGTGAATTGGAAATCTCTGGAGGTGGGTCCTGGAATTGGCAATTTAAAAGTTTCTGAGAACATTCTTTTCACCAAGTATTTTTATCTTAGTGCCTTTAACAAATCAGTTTTCAAAATGGTATTTTCTAGACACATGCAATCTTACTTTACATATTAGAGGTATTCTTGAAAAGTTGTTGAGTGAGTACTTGCATACAAAACCATTCTTCTCCTAAAGACTACAATGATTAATTTCAGAATTATGTTCATCCTGAAGGAAACAAAAAAGTTTCTTGGAGCATTCATCCTTTAAACAAACATCTTTATTCATCTAATTTTTCTGTATTGCTTATGCAAGTGGTTGGCCAACTGGACTTACAATCATGACCTTTATTCAGTTTAAAAGCACATAAGTTAAAAAACTCAATATACTGTTAACACATTTTATTTTGATTTTGAACTGACCTCACTGGACTTAACAGGTTAAATATCAACATCAAGTGACATTTAGCAAAACTCACAAGAAGGAAGTGCCACAGGGTAATAGTTTTCAGAAAATATAAAAACTGAAGTTTGTAATTTGGACTCTAACAGCAAAAGTATGCCTTTATGTGATGAGTTCTGCTAAGATATATTATTAGTCAGTTTATTGCTAAGTGATAGCCAAGATGCGAATCTATTCTATTCCAAGATAGGAACCATAGCTAACATCTACAGTAGCTAACATTTATGCACTTACCCATATAAGGCCCTGTTCTAAATCCTTTACATGGATTAACTCATTTCTTCTTCACGACAATCCTGTGGTGCACCATTTTAGACTTCATTTCCCAGATGATGAAGCTAAGGAAACTGTATAACTTTCCTGAGGTCCCACAGCTAGAAGTAGGAACTGAGATTTAAATACAGGCAGCCTGTCTCTAAGGTCTGTACTCAAAGGCAATGTGCCTCACTGTGATTATACTGATAGAAAGTCTCATATGTTGAAGTAGTTAGTTGCCATGCAGAAAGACCTGCTGTTTATAATCTGGGATTTTTTTTCCTATTCTTTATACAATTGATTTCAAGGTAACTGGGGTCTACTTTAGATCCATACTCATGTTTAGTTACTAGATCTTATTACAAGGTACTTTATCTATGATAGGAATACCCAAAAGAGCATAAAGATGGGTTTCCAGTAAAACATTATAAATAAAATAGAAATTTGTTTTAAAAGATACTTAATTCTGTGTGTAAGGGCAGGCTAGCATAGTGATTTAGAGGTGTGTTTCCCAAACTTTAAGTTACCAATAACCTAGAAATCTTGTTAAAAATGTAAATCTTCAATAGGCCTAGGTTGGGACCTGAGATTCTAAATCTCGAACAATTCCCAGGCAACAGTGATACTGCTGGCCTGAAGACCATACTTTGAACAGTGAGGGCTTAGAGTGCGAACTCTGGGGTTACACTATTTGTGTCTGAATCCCAGCTTCATTATTTTACTAGTTTTGTAACATTCTCTTCATGTGCCTCCACAGCATCTATAAAATAGTGAGATCATTAAAGGGTTGTTATGAGGATTACATGAAATAATCCATGGAAAGTACTTAGATCAGTTGCTGGCATATAGAAAAGTACTCAATACACATTATGCCTTACTATTACAGAAAACTATTAAAAGCATATATTGTACCCTGTTAGAAAGCCATTTATAGAATTGACTGATGTAGCAGAAACAACACATAAAATTTCATAATTCTTTTCCAGGCAGTCACTAGAACATGACTGTTCATTGAAGGACATGAAATATATGTTAGAATCACTACCCAGCTTCACTAAATATGAAAATCTGAAACTGCTCTAAAAGAATTTGCAAGAAGTTGGGTTGGCCTATAATGTTTAGGGAGAATATTTAATTTCTCTGTCAGAAAAATTTTTATATTGCACATATACACTGAGTTATAATTCATTTATTTGAATATTTTCCTCTGAATTTAGAAAACTTTCTCTGAATTTTTGGTTAAAAATCTTATTTTTATCAAATAGAAATCTGAACTAGTATTAGTATAGACAATAATAATGATTTTAAAAATTTGTTCAAAGGCACTAGTGCACTTAAATGAGTTTGCAGAACTTTGCTAAAACCTTCACACACAACTGTATACATTTTCAAACCACTACACAATAAAGCATGATTACCTCTCAAATTGTTGAGGACTGGGGCTCAGAAAGAATACTACTTGTTGGAATTATGATGATTTAACAATGATGAGATATGGGAGGATCCAGGGTCAGGAAACGTAAAGTTAGGACCAGGAATGAAGACAAAATTCCACAGCACTGTTCTAAATGAAAACTGTTAGAAATTTCTCAAATTCAACACTGTTTGAAAAATAAAGATACACACACACGTGTATGTGTAAGAGATAGGAGATGAAGTACACTAGGAAATAAAGATTATTAATCTTTATTTGCCCAGTCGTTGACAAAAAAAACAGGAATAAAATCTGGTGATTCAATCAAGGAGGAGATAAGCGCTATGGAAGTGTTTTGGGTTGGTCAGTATCATTATGCGTCAGCAGGAAAAGATCAATAAACAATTTGCTTCTCTTTTCATCTTTTATTTCTCTAATGCAGGTGCTGAAAAAAGACAACTGTGTGATAGATGCTAATGTTCATTTCTCTAAATTAAAACTAGATTCAGCATAGGCAATGCAGACTTGCTCTGGCAGATCATGACAGATAAGAATCAAAAAAAGAAAAGAATTTGGGTAAATAGATTATTCTCTCCCTCCTCTCCTCCCATTCTTTCTTTCCCTCCAGAATACTCCTGGCTGCTCCTTTAATGTCTGGTGTGGCACCTGAAAAATTCATAACACAAGTAACAAGTGTTACTTACTTTAGAAAGCAAGATTTTATTTTCAAAAATCTGCATAACAGTGTTTTATAAAAACATCTGCCATATGAAATTTTTTAAGGCACAGTTTACCTATACTCAATTACACTGAGTAAGAATTCTTCAAATGAAATAATTATCAGGTTTAACTTGTAATTTTAGTGAAAAAAAAAAACAAGCAATTGTGAGAATTGTGATTCTTAACACCTACAGAAGTGATAACCACCAAGACCAAATGGTTAGCGTTAATGGTGCAAGAATAATAAAGTGTGAACGGAATTATACCAACATCATGCCTTGTTATTTGGGTTTATATTAGCCTGAATCAAATTCCTGAAAAACAGAAATTCACTAAATGTCTCAGCTAACTTTTTCCACGTACAAGGCAGGTATTAGCTGTCTTTCAACACCAGAGAAGCAAGGAATCCCTCTGCAGTGTGACCTATTTATGCCTCTTAGATTTATCATATGCATTTTTTAATGACCCCAAACCAAAGGAAATGTGGAAACCTATTTGAAAAGCTGACATTAAGGTTGTGACACCGACCAAAACAACAAGAAAATTTAAAGTTAAACTGACACACAATCCCCAAATCAGCCTGTTACACTCCTAATTTAAAAAACAGTTACTATGTGAAAGTGATGGCATGTCAGCTTCTGCTTTGAAAGTCCTGAATATTGTCATTTGGTGTTTGTGTCACAACCTCAATATTATTTAAATATATTTTTAAATATCCATTATTTAAAAAATATCTTTGAATTGAAGATACTCGTAAAGCTTTGAAGAAGCCAACCTCAAAGCACTCTATTCCCAGAGTGCCACTTTTATTAGAAGTGGTGCATAAAACATTCTCTGTTGATAAATCTAATTCATTAAAAGGTGAGATGGATGCATTTTAAAATAACTGGCTGGCATCATTATCTGCAGTGCCTTTTATAAATTATTCCTCTTTCCCTTTCGACTGAACTTGTCACAGTTCCCTCACAGGGTCTGAGTGTTACGCCTTATAGTCAATGCTTTCAACATGTTTAGACAAGTCATAAGTTAAACAAGCAGTGGTACTTTATTTTCTAGAAATGAGAAAGGGTTGCAGAAATAGTTACAGGTTATTTCATTCAATTCATTGATTTTTAACTAAAGACATGCAAAGATAGTTGGTGGTGGTTTCATCTCACACAAAGGATTTAAAAATAAAACTATACTGCTGGGGTAAAGGAAGAATGTCAAAGAAAGAAACAAAGAGAGATGCTGGCAGCCCTGCTGCACTGTTGTACAGACTTAGTTTAAAATTGAATTGTGCTTCCCCTGACATGGGAGATCAGGTACATCATGAGACTGACAGCTGGCTAGCAAGCTAACTTCCTAAAGGAAAATGTGAACTGTATTTCTGTTAGAGGCTAAAGGAATAGAATTACAGAAGCCTTCAAGGAAATGAAGTTGGCAGAGTACAAATTATTCAGAATATGAAGGAAAACATTTCTTACCTAATTTGTTTCAGAAGATGCTAAGAATGAGCTGGTCTTCTAATCCTAAGTAGGTGGAAAATTACTTCCTTCCGATTTGTCAGTAAAAGTTGCCCTTTCTTTATGATTTTTAGCAGAGCAGTTTTTTCCCAAAATATACAAAACGCACCTATAAAATAATTAGATAAAACTTTATTACTGTCACAATGAAGGGGTCACAGTCACAACATTAGTTCTGCATATAGGTAGTGACAGTACTCTCATTAGGTTATGACATACAGCCTCAAACCAAGAGATGCTAAAGATACATAAAGACACGCTTAAGTTGGAGTACCTCGGAAAAGCTTATTAACAAGATGATCCACAGCTTACAAGTACATGGTGACAAAGGCTCCTAGGAAAAGGAATATTCAAAACATTCCTTTTATTTTCATTGATTTTTCAAATATTTCTAAAGAAATGCAGATCACAGAGAATAAGGGAGGGTTGCACAATATAGAACAAGCAGTTATTTGCCCCATAATAGTGTATTAAAACCATCTTTCCCCACTCTTCTGAGTTTCGTTAAAACAGATTCTGACTCAACTGATCTGGGGTTGAGGCCTGAGATTCTGTATTTCTAACAAGCTCCCAGATAATGCTATCAGTGCTGTGGGTCGGTCTACAGGATACACTTTCACTAGTGAGTTTCCACCAGTCTCTTTGTCTTTCCTGCACCAAAATACACTGCTGTTATTCTTAGCAATTGACCCTTTGTCTTTCCACATAATTTTAGAATCTTTTGTCAAGTATTTTCTCTTTTCCATCAAAATAAATAGAAATTTGACTGAGATTTCATTAATTAAATTAGGAACCTATAAAACGTTGACTTTTCCAAGTCATGCATATTTTATATCCTTCCACTTATTGAGGTCTTACTGACTACACAATAATGCTTCCCTATTTCTCCCATGGGAGCTTTGTACATCACTTGTTATGTTAGATGTTTTCCTAGGTATTTCATATTTTGAATGTTAGTTTAAATAGTATCTCTCTACTACAGCTTTTTTCATTTTTGTTCATATACGTATTTGTATAATTTTGTCTACTGATGTTTTTATATAGGATATTTGCTAAACTCTATTGTTTTTTCTGTAGTTTTACATCGTGTACAAATAATGAGTTTTACCTCATTCCCAAAATTATACTTCTTATTCATCTGGCCTTACTAAAAGAAAAAACAATGAAGCAATAAATATACTTTCTAATAGAAAAGAATATTTGTTATCTACAATCAGCCAAAATGATCTTTTGGTTAGGCAGGCCTAGGTTGATTAGAAAACTGATATGAAGAAGATTCTGTGTTTCTTTTAACATTTATTCATTGTCCTCATATTTTTGGCTTTTCTTTGGTGCCTGACATACAAGGGCTTTGATGTTACTAACATCTACTATCCCAAGCTGATTTTCAACTTATATTTCATCAGAAACAGATAAGAGCCCTCATGGACAACTTTAGCACTTGTGAAATAAATGAACAAAAGGGGAAACAGAGGGAATTATCACAAGGGATGCGGTTCACTTCCACTTGAGAACTAACATGGAGACGCCAATGTGGGGAAGCCACTTTAGAGGTACAGTACATAGCCTAACTCCACAGATAAAATCACATTGCTTTTTTTTGAAAACTCATAAATACCTAAAATTACTTTCCTGATGACAATGTCAGTCTGCTCTAGGGTGAATTGTTCTTCCTGAGAGCTGTCCTTCAATCAGCTTGACCAAAGGAAAAAATTAACACTTACTGTTTCACAAACTGTCAATGTTAATTAACACTGGTTACCTGAGGAAAGGTAAATATACATGATGGCGGGATGGTGGAAAGGGTAAAGGAAAAAAAGGAGGCATTAACTAAAATAATAACCATTATAGTAATAGTAAAAACATAGTAAACTGTTTCATTAAAAATGTGTTCATAATTGACTACAAACAATAATTACGAAGAAGTAGGGCAATGTAGAACATGCTTAAATGGATAAGTGAAAACAGAACCCAAGACAGCATGTACACACTATATCGCAACTATTTAAAAATATGTGCACAAACCCTGGCTGGTGTGGCTCAGTGGATTGAGTGCTGCCAGCCTGCGAACCAAAAGGTCACCAGTTCAATTCCCAGTCAGGGCATATGTCTGGGTTGAAGGCCAGGTCTCCAGTAGGGGGCTCACAAGAGGCAACCACACATAGATGTTTCTCTCCCTCTCTTTCTCCCTCCCTTCCCCTCTCTCTAAAAATAAATAAATTAAAAATCTTTAAAAAAACGTGCACAAAATTTTTCATTAGAAAGATCAATCAGTGTGTATATTTCTCCATCTCCCTCCAGAGATCCCCTTAAAAAGATAATAAAAGTGTATATTGGGGAGGAGGGAGAGGATGTAAACCCATTAACTGTGAAGATAATGAGCAAGTTCTCCCTATAAATATGTACAAGGTAAGACAGATGTATAAACATTCACAGGAGAAATAGCAGGAAAAGCCAAATTACAGAATGTCTGCACAGAGCACTGCAATGAAGGGAATAGACCAGATACCCCTGGCAGAAATGTGGAGTAAGAAGTGAAGCTAAAATATGCAATCAATTGAAGATTTGTCCAAGAAACACTGAATCTCCCTCTCCTTTCTTTTTGTGCAAGCAATTGTTTTCTTTTTATTTGTAGTCAAATATCTGACTGTGAATAAGAAAACAAATAAGTAAATGAGAGAAGTATTGTGTTTGTGGAAATGAATTGTCTAGAAAAGTAGAAAACAGAGTGTGGATATGGGTGCCCTCAAAAAGAAGTTGGCCTCATTCTGGCCTTTAGTTGACTTCCAGTAAACTAATGGTTCCCCATCTATTCACTCTAAAGCAAACCATGTAAGTCAAATCAGTACCATCCAAATACAATTTCCAAGCAGCTTTTTTATTTTTTCTTTACCAATAAGAATGCACAGCCAAGGACCATTGGACATTTGAAAAAAAAAATCTTATTTTCACATTTGAGATCAGTGTAAAACAAAAGTTTACCCCAAAGAAAATAGAGATAAATCAGTTAATAGAACATGTAAATTTTTCATCATCCTGAGAGAATAAAGGAAAAAAATGTATATATAACACAAGACCAGAAACAGGACTTTCAGGTATGGCTGATTGTGATCAGCAAATACTCTTCCAAAAAAGAAACTACAGAGCTAGACAAAATTGACAAATACAACTATTTTGGTGTTCTAGAAATTGACCAAAGGAATATAACAATTTGAGAAACATTTACATTTGAAAAATGGCTCATATTTAGGTAAGAACACTAGGACCCTGTGGCATTCTGGCCTGGAGCTACGCTTATTACCATCAATCACAGCTCAGACTGTACAGAGGTCCTTCCAGGGCGAGGAAGATGGCAGGACTGGAAATTTCTCTACTGTGGTCAAAAGGTGGTTATCTGCATTTGAGTGGTAGGTGATGTCTAACTCAGCAGTGTCTCAGTGGAAGTGATAGATAACCTTAGAAGTAGGCAAGCAGGGAGAGCAAAACAGGTCTATTAGTCCAAAATCACTGTCAAAATTGGGGCAAGAATATTCTTGGCTAAGGGTAAGTATGTGCAATGGAGACTAAAGAGAAACAAAACTAGTAGCCACACATTCCTGAGGCTGAATAATCACATGCACAGAGGAAATGTGAAAGAGCCCAGCAGAAAAGCAAAAGCAGGGACACAAAGATCCACGCGAAGATGAGAGATGACTTACTGAGGTCAAGTGCTTAGGCACAACCACTGCCCAAGCATCGGCTTATCATTTAAGTTACACAGACACAGGGGCAAGTCCCAGAGAGCCAAATGTAAAATTCAAAACAAGAATACTAAAATAAAAACCCAGATACATCAGTGGCCATACATTACAAAGGAGATTGATGCCACTAATTAAGTTTAGCCAAATTACTAAACAAAGAAACCAGTAAATAAACAAATCAACAACAACACCATTCAGAGATTACAAAATCAGAATCCAGAGCTGCTACTATATATGTTCAAAAATATCCAGTTTTCAACAAGAAATTATGAGGCATGAAATATGAAAAGAAAACAGTCAATAGCAACATTTTGAGTGTCCTTAGATGTTGGATTTAAACAAAGTCTTTAAAGCAGCTATTATAAATACACTTAAAGAACCAAAGATAAGCATATTTAACTATCTTTAATTCACCAATTCTTTCTACAGGTCATTTTGAATCTGCTCTCAAGTCCCTCTAAGTGAATTTTCTTTTTATATATTGGACTTTTTAACTTCAAAATTTCCATTTTGTTCAAAAATATTAAGAATCCTTTTTTTTATTCATTGTCTTGCTTTCCTTTTATTTCTTAACATAAACTACTCAAGCTGGAAAAAGAGAGAAAGAAGAATTTTTAAAAAATGAGCAAAAATTCATTGGCATTTGGGACAATCATAACCATATATCAGTATCCCAGAAGGAGACAGAGTAATAAGTAGAAAAATATATATATGAAGAAATAAGGGGCAAAAACATACCAAATTAGATGAAAAGCAATAATCTACTCATCAAAGAAGTTCAAAGGACCCCAAGTAGGACAAATAGGAAGAGATCAATATCCAGACACAACACAATCAAACTATTAAAGGACAAAGGAGCTGGAAGCATTATGCTTAGCGAAATAAGCCAGGCAGTGAAAGACAAATACCATATGATCTCACCTTTATCAGGAACCTAAACAATAAAACAAAGAAATAAGCAAAATATAGTCAAAGACACTGAAATAGAGGACAGGCTGACAGTAATCAGAGGGGAGGGGGAAGGAATTTCAGGGGAGAATGGGAAGGGTTTACAGGAACAAATATAAAGGACACAAGGACAAAAACTAGGGGGGGGGAATGGGAAGGAGGTGGGGAGGGATGGATGGGTAGGCTGGAATGGGAGTAAAGGACAGAAAACTGTACTTGAACAATAATTAAAATTAAATTTTAAAAAAAGGACAAAGAAATAAAAAGTGGAAAGAGAAAAGTAACTCCACACATAAAGGTAATAAGCATCGACAAAACAATGGAGGTCAGAAGTCAGTGGAATGAGATACTCAAAGTGCTGGAAAAAAATTGTCCACCAAATATTCTGAATCAAGAATAACAATACTTTAAATTGAAGGCAAAATAAAGCCATCCCCTTTAAAACTGAAGACAAAATGAAGATTGAGAATTTGTTACTAGCGGAGCAGTCTTTAACAGTAAAGGAAATTTTTCAAGCTAAAAGAAAAATAACATCAGATGGTAAAATTGTGGGTTAATATGAAAGACTGTGATACATTATTTTATTGATTTTTTTAAAAAGGCATAGATTGTATAAAGTTGTAGCTATTAGAAATGTATTATTAATTTATAACACGTAGAGATATAATACATATGACAATAGCAGAAAAGGGAGGAAGGAATAGACCTACATTAGAACAAACTTTGTACATTTTGTGGAAAGTAAGTTGGTATTACATGGATTGTATTTAGTTGGTTGTGGTAAATTAAAATGTAGACTGTATTCTCCAGATCAAACACTTAGAATATAACTTTTTCAAAGGTAAAGTTGCACTAGAAATTTAAACGTGCATACACTAAAAATAATTTTTTAATACAAAAGAAGTCAGTGAAGGTAGAAAAGGGAATAAAAAAGCTAGGAGTTATATAAAAATGAACCATAATGGGAAATGTAAGTCTCACCACACCAATAAGCACATTAAATGTGAATGGTCTAAATATCTCAACCAAAAGCAGAAACTGTCAGACTACATTAAAAAAAGCAAGATCCAACTAAATCAATAGCAAAAATAAATCCTGGAAAACCTCCAACATTTGGAAGTTAAAAAGCATGCTTCTAAATAACAGTGTCAAAAAGGAAATCACAAGGGATATTAGAAAATATTTTTTACTGAATGATAGTGAAAATACAACACCTCAAATTTTATGGGATTCATAAAAAGTAGTGTTTAAAAGGAAATCTATAATTCCACCTATATCAGAAAAGAAGAAAGATCACAAATAGATAACATAACATTCAATCACTAGAAAAAGGAGAGCAACCACATCCAAAGCAAGAAGGGGGTAACTGAAATAAAGTAGAAGGCGGTATAGCTGAAATAAAGTAGAAAAAAAATAGAGAAAATAAAATCAAACATTGGTTCTTTGAAAAGATCAACAAAATAGCAAACCTTTAGCTAGACTGTTCAAGAAAAACAAGATACAAAGTACCAAAATAATGCAAAAATGCCACTACGGACCATACAGAAATTGCATGGATTCTAAGACATCTAGAAATCAAAGGATTCTAAGACAATAGAATGAACAACTTTATAGACATTTTCTTTAGAAGACATAAATGACTAAAACTGACTTAAGAAATCTGAAAATGGAATAGACCTAAAACAAGTAAAGAAATTGAAATACTAATTCAAAAATTTTCCCATACAGAAAAGTTACAAGAGCTTCGCTGTTGAATTCCATGAAATAATACTAACGTTTCACAGATTCTTTCAGAAAACAAAGAAAAGAAAGCTTCCTGACTCATTCAATGACAGTATTACCTCAATAAGAAAGCCAAACAAACACATCAGAAGAACATAAAACTGCAGGTTAACTGCCTATATTAAAAAAGAAAGATCTAAAAATCAATATGCTAACCTTCAGCCTTAAGAAACTAGAAAAAAGAAAGGCAAGCAAAACCTAAACCAAGCAGAAGAAAGGAAACAATAAATATTAGACTGGGAATAAATAAAAAGGATAGAAAAGCAATAGAAAAAAATTAATGAAACTAAAGTTGATACTTTGAAAACATGTTCAAATGACAAATCTTAGCTCAATTTACTAAAATTAGGAATGAAAGAGGGTACGTTATTATGGACTTACAGAAATAACTATAAAGGGATACTAAAAGCAAATGTATATCATCAAATTATATAATCTAGATCGGGGTGTCAAACTCATTTTCACCAGGGGCCACATCAGCCTCATTGTTGCCTTCAAAAGGCCAAAATAATTTTAAGACTATGTAAATGTAAATACTCTTTACAGTTAAGGAGTTGAAACCTCCTTACATTCGGACCCTTGAAGGCAACTGTGAGTCTGATGGCCCCCAGTGAAAATGAGTTTGACACCCCTATCTGGATAAACAAATTCCTAGAAAGACACGAAGTACTGATAAGAGTCAGGAAAATTAAAAAATATGAGTAGGCCTTTAACAAGTAAGCAGATTGAATTAATAATTGAAACCTTTCCCACAAACAGAAACCCGGGGCCAGATGGCTTCACTGGCTGGTGAATTCTACCAAAAACTTAAAGAAGAATTAACACCAATGCTACACAGATTGTTCCCAAAAAACAAAAGAGGAGAGAACACTTCCCAACTCATTCTCTGAGGCCGGTATTACCCTGATACCAAAATGAGACAAAGACATCACAAGAAAACTGTAGACCAATGTCTCTAGAAATATGGAGGCAACATACTCAAAATATTAGCAAATAAATAAAAGAATTATACACCATGACTAAACATAATTTATTCCACGATGGTAAAGTTGAACCTACACAGGAAAGTGAGTCAATGTAATACATCTTATTAATATAATAAAGGACAAAAACTACATAATAATCTAAGTATATGCAGAGAAGAACGTGTTAAATTCTAACACCAATTAATGATAAAAGCACTCAACAAACTAGGAATAGAAGGGAACTTCTTCAACCTGATAAAGGATATCTATAAAAAACCCACAGCTGAGTTCATACTTAATAGTAAAAGACTGAAAGCTTTTCTCTTAAGATCAGGAACAAGACAAGAATGTCTTTTAGCATTTCTATTTAACATTTTATTGGGAGTTCTAGCTAGGACAATTAGGCAAAAGTAGTAAATAGAAGGCATCAAGGCTGGAAAGGGAGAAGGAAAAGTATCTACTTAGAGATGACAAGATCTTATATGTAGAAAATCCTAAGGGTTTCTAAAACAAACAAAAAACTCAAACTGTTGGAGCTAATAAGTACATTCAACAAAGTTTGTAGGATATAAGATTAGTAAACAAAAATCAATTATATTTCTATACACTAGCAATTAACAACTTGAAAATAAAATTAGGAAAACAATTTCATTTACAATAGCACCAAATAGAATAAAATATTTAGGAAAAATTTAACAAAAACACTGCAAGACCTGTTCATTGCAAACTACAAAACATCTTTGAAAGAAACTGAATTAGACTTAAATAAAAGTCCATGCTTATGTATGAAATATTTAGTATTGTTAGAGTGGCAATACTTCCCAAATTAATCTACAGATTCAATGCAATCCCTATCAAAATCCTGCTGCCTATTTTGCAAAAATTAACAAATTGATCTTAAAATCCATATGGAAGTGCAAGGAATGCAGAATAACAAGACATCTTTAAAAAGAACAAACCTAGAGAACTCACATTTTCTGTTTTCAAAACTTATTACAGAGCTACAGTAGTCAAGGCTGTGTGGCAGGACAGGCACAAGGGTGGGCATGTAATCACTGCAATGGAACTCAGAGTCCAGAAATACACCCATATGATACCCAATTGATTTCTGATGAAGGTTTCAAGAAAATTCAATAGGGAAATATTAGTCTTTTCAAGAAATGTTTCTGAGAGAACTGGTTAGCAGCAACAGGCAACAAAATGAAGTCAGACTCCATCAAAAATGTTCAAAAATTATTTTGGAATTGATCAAAGACCTAAATATAAATGCTAAAATATATAAAATTCTTAAAAGAAATCACAGGTGTCAATCTTCTTGACTTAGATAAATGCACATTGAGAGCACATGAGGTACAACTTCACAGCTCACCAAATAGCTAAAGATAAAAGATAAACAAGTGTTGGGGAAGGTGTGGAGAAAATGAAGTCCCAAACACTGCCAAATGGAAATGTCTCTCCCCTGCCCTGTCAGTGAAGACATTTCCTTAATAGCACTTCGCATTTTATAGTTAGTTTTGTGATCTTTCCCACTAAACTGAAAGCACATGAAGACAGTTACTAGGTTTTTTTCCTTCCCTTGAAGATATGATCAGTTAGGGTACTTATCATTCTATGGTATCTGCAATCACTGATTTATGTACCTCTTTCAACCTCTAGATTATAATCTTCTTAAAACAGGGACTGTTTCTTCTTTATTTCTGCATCCCAGAACCCAAACTGCGGATTGACACAGAGAAAGTACACAGAAGAAGTTACATAAGAGATCTCAACGTCTGGTACACAGCTCCCTGCTGGAGCCTCAGTATTCTTTCAGGCGGTTTTCAAAGTCAATATTATTTTTATAATAAGACATTATATGCCATTTCACTAGGTTGACATTTGTACTAATAGTGTAAAAGCAATGATGCCCCAAAGTGCAGTCCCCCAAACTATATTAGTTGTATTAGTTTTTTATTGCTGTTGTAAAAAGTTGCCACAAATTTATTATCTCACAGTTCTCCTGGTCATAAGTCTGAACTGGGTCTCACTAGGCTAAAACCAATGACTGGCAGGGCTGCATTCTTTTCTGGAGGCTCTGAGAAGAATCCACTGTTTCCTTGCATTTTCTGGCTTTTAGAAGCTGCTCTCATTCCTTGGATCCTGGCCCATTTCCCCCGTTTTCCAGGAGCTATATGGGTGGAGTCCTTTTCACATTGAGTCACTCTGAATTCCTCTTCTGTTTTCTACCATTTTTGAGAACCACTATGATTACACTGAATCTATTTGGATAATTCAGGGTAAACTATTTTAAAGTAAACCGATTAACAACTTTAATTTTCTTTTCCATATAATGTAACATTCACAGGTGCCAGGGAGTTGAATGTAGGTATCTTTAAGGGGTCATATTTTTTCACTGCCACACAGTTGCAATAAAAAAGAATTCCAGGTTCATTTAAGGATCAGACAGTAAAAATTAGTAATTGTATTAACCTTTTAAGTATACCACAGATTTTTCTCAAAATCAACCAAGTTGGACTGTCATTTCAAGGAAAATACTGGGTAGTGTTGTTAATGATCACATTAGAGCTTTCAAAGTAAAAATAAAAACTTTGGAAAATTCATATATTGTCATATGGACAGTTTCCCAGTATTTTAAGATTTTCCTAATGAGACTGCTGGTGATATTAACATGCAATTTTTTGATATTGTATAATGAAATGAATTAAGATTCAAAAGATCAGCATACCTCAAAATGAGTCATTTTTTTCCCATATGGCCTATGCATTATGTGACAAAATCATGAGTTTATAAAGATTCACTCAAAGTTCAAGACAGACCAAGGGATTTTAAAGTAACAGAGCACAAAAAGTTCATTGGTATGATTTCAGAGTCCACACTTTAATTAAACTTTAAGAAACTATGACTTGTTACCGGTCTGATGAAAAGGACGTTGAAATACTCCTTTCTTTTCCAATTACATGTCTGTATGAGGTTGCATTTTGTTAACTTTAACCTAAACATACTGTAACAGACTAAAGACAGAAACAAACCTGAATTCAGCTCTCTTCTATTGAGCCAGACATTGAAGAGGTTGCACAAATATAAAATAATGCTACTCTCCCATTACAATTTTTGTTTTGGAAAAAAATATAGTTATTTAAAAAAAATATTTATGTTACTATGTATGGCTTTATTATTGAATTAAATCTTTTTAAAATAATCAATTTTAATTTATAATAAATAAAAGTATAATTATATACATAAAAACTCCTCAAGGTCATCAATAATTAAGTGTGAAGGACTCTGGAAACTGAATGTTTGAGAACTGCTGAGATAACTAAATGAGAAAACCCCAGAAAGAGTTTAAGTTACCAGATAAACCTAATCAAAACAATGAGCACAGACAGCCTCAGTGATACCAGGGCGCAGCAGGCAACACAAAAACTGAGCCTAGGAAGACGGCTCATTTGTAAATAGTCCTTTCTGAAACTCTTCCCCAGTCAAATCTCTGAACAGTAGAGGACAGAGCTCATCACTGGTAAATTGCTCATAGGCATTTTTAAGAGCATGTATGAATATATGCCAGCAAATGAAAGAATAATATACTTTTTAAAATTATAAATGAATAAATTATGTGATTTTACACAAAACTTGCATTTTAAAAATGAAAAATATTTGGTGAACTGAAGCCTAAAAATGTAAAAAAAAAAAAATGGGTAAAGAAAGTTATAACAATGAAGCACAAAATGATATTCACTGGTACTAGTAAAAATTAAAACCTTATCCGTATAATGAGCCTCAAAAAGAACTTCTTTCACTCCTTAGTACAAATCAGGTAAACCCCACTCTTAAACTGTGGCATTAGCTCTGTTCCTCCCATCCCCCGAAAATAAACTGTAAATTCAGCACAGCTGCTGAATGCTAGAAACTACCTCCCTCACACTTAATGGTCAGAGTCAGGGAAGAGTTCTTCTCAGTAGATCTTAGCAAAAAATAATGAAAATGACAGAAAAAAAAACCCTATCATATTAACCAACTCAAAAACAGTAACTGTAAGTAAAGCAAACAAGAAGCCTGTTCTTGAAAATAGGAAGCCTTTTCCTGGAAGAATGATATAAAAGAAAGCTCTAAATTTAGATTCTTAAGACCTAACTTCTGGTTCAAGTCACATGTTTCAAGTTATCTGGACAAGTTAAATCACCTCTATAGTCCTCAATTCCTAATGTAAGATAAAGGAAGTTAGTTTAATCCTTTGCTTTAAAATTCGACTGTGATTCACAGTAATAAACATTTTATATCCAAATTCTGAAGCCACACATATCTGAAACAAAAATGCAGGTTCATAGTCACCAAATTGATGGGGTTGTGACCTGCCATTTGAGAAGCATTGAACTGACTGATCTCCACAATTGCTTATTAAAAACAATATAAGGGGGAGAGGACCCAGACAAACAAAACTATAATATCTAGATCTTTTTAACCAAAGAGGTTTCTTTGTTAAGAAAGAAAATGGAAATTCAAGTTTAGACTATGGATATTAACATTACTCAGCTATTTAAAATTGCTATATATTGTTCTGGCCAAGATGGAGGCATAGGTAGAAACATTTCACTTCCTCGCACAACCAAAAGAAAGATAACAACCAATTTAAAAACTATAAGCAACCAGAAGTGCCAGAAAATCAAATTGCATGGAACTCTGACAAACAAGGAGTTAAAGAAACATTCATCCAGACTGGTAGGAGGGGCAGAGACCAGGGACTGGCAGCTGAGTGGAGAGGAAGCATGGTAAGATGGTGGGCTGCTCAGACAAAGTGGAGCTGGCTGAACAGGAAACTAAAGACTCAAAACCTCTAGCTGTAAAACACTGCGGGGGTTGCAACGGCTGGAGAAAATCCCAATCTAACAGGACAGTTCACTGGAAAGTGGGGCTAGAGTGGAGGGTATGGCATTGTTCCCTCTCTGACCCTCCCCCAGATACAGCGCCACAATGCAGCAAAGAGGGTTGCCTTGCCTGGCTGAATACCTAAGGCCCCGCCTCTTATAACACAACAGGTGTGCGGAGACAAAGAAATGTGGCCCAAATAAAGGAACAGATCAAAACTCCAGAAAAAGAGCTAAGCGACGAGGAGATAGCCAGCCAACTTATCTGATGCAGAGTTCAAAACACTGGTAACCAGGATGCTCACAGAACTGATTGAGCTCAGTCACAAAAAGAAGGAAGAAATGAAGGCTACACAAGGAGAAACAGAGCAAAGTATACAGGGAACCAACAGTGAAAAGAAGGAAATCAGACTCAAATCTAGGATTTGGAACAAAAGGAAGAAATAAATATCCAACCTGAACAGAATGAAGAAACAAGAATTCAAAAAAACAAAGAGAGGCTTAGGAACCCCCGGGACAACCTTAAGTGCTCCAACATGCGAATCATAGGGGTGCCAGAAGGAGAAGAATAAGAACAAGAAGTTGGAAACTTATTTGAACAAATAATGAAGGACAACTTCCCCAGTCTGGCGAAGGAAATAGATGTCTAGGAAGCCCAGAAAGTCCGAAATAAATTAGACCCAAGGAGGAACGCACTGAGGCACATAATAATTAAGTTACCCAAAATTAAAGATAAGGAGAGAATCTTAAAAGCAGAAAGAAGAAAGGAGAGTTACCGACAAAGGAGTTCCCATAAGACTATCAGCTGATGTCTCAAAAGAAACCTTGCAGGCCAGAAGGGGCTGGAAAGAAGTATTCAAAGTCATGAAAGGCAAGGACCTACATCCAAGATTATTCTATCCAGCAAAGCTTTCCTTTAGAATGCAAGGGCAGATAAAGTGCTTCCCAGATAAGATCAAATTAAAGGAGTTCATCATCACCAAACACTTATTATATAAAATGTTAAAGGGACTTGTCTAATAATAGAAGATCAAAAATTATGAATAATAAAATAACAACAGACTCATAATTATCAACAATTGAACCTAAAATACAAAAATAAAAACTAAGCAAACAACTAGAACAAGAATCACAGAAATGGAGAGCACATGGAGGGTTATCAGCTGGGAGGGAGGTGGGGAGAGGAAGAATGGGGGAAGTACAGGGAATAGGAAGCATAATTGGAAGGCATAAAATAGACGAGGGGAGGTTAGGAATCGTTTAGGAAACAAAGAAGCCAAAGAACTTATATGTAGACTTCTGGCCAAGATGGAGGTATAGATAGACGCACTGTACCTCCTCTCACAACCAAGATAGGGGCAACAACAACATAGAAACAAAATAACAACCAGAACTGACAGAGAATTGAAGTGTATGGAAGTCTGACACCCAAGGATTTAAAAATAGATACGTTCATCCAGACAGGTAGGAGGGGCAGAGTCTGACCGGGTGAGGGATGCGGACCAGAGAGCTGAGCAACCGGGCGGCACGCAAGTCCGCAGCAGGCAGACCCAGGGCACACAAGCAGTGGTGGCTGGTGGGCCCAGGACAGGGGGTGGTGACCAGCAGACCCAGCAAGGCGGCCATTGTGAAGCAAGGCACTGCACCCAACTCAGGGTCCCAGC
>CM052540.1:136281270-136339348 GCA_028533065.1 Trachops cirrhosus | reverse complement strand
GGAGAGAAGGGGGACAGGTACGATGAAGAAGTAGCATAGATGGTAGGTAGAAAATAGACGGGGAGGGCAAGAATAGTATGGGAAATGTAGAAGCTAAAGAACTTATGACACATGGACATGAACTAAAGGGGGGGAATGTGGGTGGGAGAGGGTGTTCAGGGTGGAGGGGAATGAAGGGGGGATAATAGGACAACTGTAATAGCATAATCAATAAAATATATTTTAAAAAAAGAACTTATGTGTATAGCCCATGGACATGAACTAAGGGGGTGGGAATGCTAGAGGGTGGGGGATTGCAGCATGGAGGGGGTATAAAGGGGAGAAAAAAATTGGAAAAACTGTCATAGCATAATCAATACAATATCTTTAAAAAGATTGCTATATTTATTGGCTACCTGGATTTAGAAATTTAGACAGCAATTTGTGTTCAACCATGTAATATCAAAAAATCAGTTGCTTAGCTACTGTTTGCATTTTTCAACTGTTACTTGGAAGAGATCTTTTGATTCCTTTAATAGTTCTCTGGCTAACAAAACTGTATTATAAAATATAAGAAGTTGTTAGTCTGAGAACATGTGCCTCAAATGATAAGGTCGACATCTGGCAGCAGGGATTGTACTTTTCTTAGGGGAAGTGGGGACAGGCAGTGAAATTCAAGAGTTGAAATTTAAACACACTTGTAAATTATAGCTTGTGACAACTGCTAATTATTTTTACTAATAGCTAACATTATATCAAGTACTGGGGTGACATGAGATGCCTCTAACAGAAGAGTGTGACTCAAAGATTCCCCATGGGCCTGGTTTAAGAAGCAGTTTGAGATACTACTGACCCTTCTCTCCTGCCTTCCTTTCTCTAGTCCTTCAGATTGTTAGACCTGCACTGAAGGCACTGTCTTCCCACCCTTGCTCCCTTCTTTATGCTTCATGGGCACTTTCCCCTTGCATATCTAAACCCCTCTTGGCATCTGCTTCTTTGAGAATTTGAGCCAATATAAAGTGCTGACAAGTCCAGCCACCATATTGAACTTTATGCATCATTATTTCATTTAATCTCCACAAAAGCCCTGTGAAGACATTATTATTATTCCCACTTTAAAAATAAGGAAAGAATAGAAAAGTAACTTTCCCAGTGTCACACAACTAGTGACAGAGCTGGAATTTGAACTCAGTTCTGTTTGACCCCATAATTGGAGCTGCAGACCTTATTTTAAAGCAATTAGACTTTACTAAATAACAACAACAAATACAAGACCAATCTCTAATATAATTTCTCTGATGCCTATTTGCTTATATACATTATCACATTTAATCCTAATAAATCCATACAGCTGATGTTATCATTTTACAAACAGACAAATTGGGGCTCAAGGAATTTAAGTAACTTCTTAAGATCATAGAAGTTCATGAGTTTGAGCTCATGCTCAGGTCGTCTCTGAACTCAGCTCTTTTACATTATACTCCTTTACTGAATTAATCAAAACGGCAATTCGATAATTTTCATGAGAACTTAATTCAGCAAAAAGTTCCCAAAGGAGTTAAACAGCTGTATGTTGGTTCTCAATTCCTGTGGGGGTATATGTAAATATACAGATACTATAGCAGCCATTTAGAATTATTTCCTAAGCTGCCTCTCTCCTTCTTTACTTGTATTTTAACTAAAGTTTATGGGGATATAGCTTGAGCATTGTTTCAAAAACCTGTCTCCAATAATCTATCAACAGTTGAGGCTGGGAGGCAGTATTCTTCATTCTCAGGTTTCTTAATATAATTATAACTTTTGCCTTTGCCTCCAGACTCAAAAACTTCCCTTAACCAGAGTCAAATGATGAGGTGAGTCAGCAGTCTGCAGAATCTCTACTTCTAATGAACAAACCCTGTTTCCCTGAAAAAAATAGGATACGGCCTAGCGGCAGTCTGCATTCTGACTGGCAGACTGATGTTGAACAGCCTGGGAGTAACTCAATGGTATTTGGACACTAGAAGGGGGATGGGGTGTTTGTGGGGGGTTTTGTTTTGTTTTGCTATTTGTAGAGAAGGCATCACAGAAGGTCATGGAGCAGAAAGCAGGGTCAGAGCACAGGAAGGAGAGGCATATCCAAGTCTGACCACACCATGGTGGTCTTAGAATTACTCCTGGGAGAGAAGAGACTAAGGGTCTTCTACCCAGTTCACCCTATGACTTTAGAAGGGAAAACTGAGGCTCAGAGAGAAGCAAATGGTTGCTTAGAGTCACATACATCAGGAAGGATCAGGAGCCACAGAGGAGACAACAAGAAGGGGCGAGAAGACCTTGAAACTTAGAGGCTCAGAACACTACTGCCATCATAGCTGGGTCCCAGCACCAAGCCCCCACCCTTGCTATGTGCTTGTGGACCAGCCCCAGTGTGAGTCCATGTTCCCTTAGGGAGGAGGCCCAGATACGGGGAGATAGATGTCCCCTCAGAGTTCCCTCCCACCTCTGGGCCAACCTGAGCAGAGTTCACCAAAAAGAGAGGGGTGCTCCCCAGCAAGGAGGGGACCCGGATAGGGGTGGGTCAGCAGGCAAGTGAAGAGCTGGGGCTGGAGTGGGATCATGGCCAATTTTTCATTTATTTATATATTCTTATTTCTTTAACAAATGAGTGTTATTTCCACAACAAAGAAATCAATTGGCAACCCCACCCTCCACCTCATCCTGATGATTCACACAAATCATTGCTTATTGTGAAAAGCCTAATACCTTTAGCATTATCACACTGTTATCCAGAGCTTACCCTAAACTCAGGTTTTTTCTCTTTACTATTGGCCTACACTTATGAAGTGGTCACTATTTTCTTTTCTGTCACCTTTTCATCCTTCAGTGGAACACTCTTTCATCTTGTCCCCCTACCAAAATCCTTACCATCCTTTGAGGTCAAATACAGCATTACCTTCTTCATGATGTCTTTCCCTATCTGTCCTCCTAGAAGCAAATTTCTTTTTCCCATCATGTTCTGTGTTCAATAATCATATGTAAACTTTCCCTCATAATACAATACTATTTGTTTACATACCTTTATCTTTCCTAGTAGACTGTAAGTGAAAAGATTTGTCACCTTTGGGTAATTTATAAAGCATTTTTATATCCACCAATCTTCTCTTATCTTTACAAGATTAGGGGGAAAGAAAATTAATTCATTTAATGGCAACTGTGTGCCAGACAGTGTGTTTGAGGCTTTCTGTATATCATTGCACTTAATCCACACAGCACTCTCATGGATCCATTTCATATGTGAAAACATAAGCTCACAAGGTTCACTCACTTACTGGGGTCATAAGCTAGCCAAAAGTATGGCTGAGTTGTTTTGTTTAAGTTTTGGTCTTCTTCTTTCCATTACAAAAACGTAATTGTACATCTAACAATGTTGAAGAAACAAATACATACATGTAAAACTCCACTCATGGTTTTCTAGCACACTAGAACTGCTGTATTGAGTTAATACTTAAGAGTCAACTAAAGTCATTGGATTTTAGAGCTGGAAGGGACCTTATAGACCATCTAATCCAACCTCTGAATGTTATAGATGAGAGATATGATCTTCGGAGAAATAAAATTCCTTGTATATACATATACCTAGTTAGCAGACAAGCCAGGACTGAAACCCAATTGGAGGCATATAGCGACATGATTAAGATTATGGTCTTTCAAAAAACTGTGGTACATTTACACAATGGAATACTAAGCAGCAGAAACAAAGAAGGAACTCCTACCCTTTACAACAGCATGGATGGAACTGGAGAGTATTATCTAAGTGAAGTTAGCCAGGTGGCAAAAGACAAATACCATATGATTTCACTTATAAGTGGAACCTAATGAACAAAAAAAACAAGTGAGAAAAATAGAACCAGAGGCATGGAAATAAGGAGCAAAATGACAGTGACCAGAGGGGAGGGGAGTAAGAGGATAACAGCAGAAAGAAAAGGTCTAGTCAAGGAACATGTATAAAGGACCCATAGACATGGACAACACGGGGGGATTGATGAGGGGGCAGGGAGGGGGAGAGCAATGGGGGAAAACTGGGACAACTAATTGAACAACAAAAAAAAGACTTGAAAAAAAAAGATTTTGGTCTTTGGAGTCACCACTGGTTCAAATCACAGCTCTGATACTTCATGATTGTTACCTATGATGATTTACAAATCTTATCCCTGCTTCAGTTTTTTCATCTATAAAAGGATAATAAAATCCTATAGCACTGTGAGGGTTAAATGTAACACTGCATAGAAGTAAGCAACAATAAATATTAGGTATTCTCTTAGAGCCTGTCTCACTGTCCAGTTTTCTTTATAAGATACCACCATTGCCTTTTCTGGATAACTGTGAAGTGGACATAGTATTTCGAAGTCAAAGTGTGTAGCAATAAATAAGTATGCATTTATCTATGTGATAAGTCCCTTTTAAAAAACACATACACAAGTACTTCTCTGTAGACTTTTTTTTAATTGTTCATTCAGTTAAGTGTTTATTAAGACCCTACTTACTACATGTTAGGCAGAGAGCTACATGGCATGGTATATAACTACATGGTAAAAACTGATATAACTTCAACCTTCATAAGCACTGAAATGTGACTGCAAACAAAATATTGCTGAGACCACATTTAGGGGTACACAAAGCAAATATCTTTCATATAGTAAAGTTAATACAATATAATAAAATGCACATTAGAATTTGAGACTAGTTATGTTCATTCTTTTATACTTGTCTTTCAGTAAAACAAGGTATTTTTTCAAGTTGTTCTGTCATTTCCAGTATTTGTTATTTCAACTATATTTTAGTGAATTCTTTAACAACTAGGCTATTTCTATTTCTCTACATTAAGTAGGATATTGGAATGGGCAGGTTTAATTAAGCACATTCCCTTAAAACATATGATAATTACCATCTGTCTGAAGATTATATGAATAGGGGAGAATAGTTTTCCTAATAACCAGTAAATAGTAACAGTTCTTTACAGGACATTACAAAATTCAATTTTATGAATTTGTGCTCATTCACTCTTTCTCTTTCTCCATACCTCAACACCATGCATAAGGGTATATGTATATACATGTGTGTGAAAAGTTGCCTAAAGACATAGCCAATATAGCTGGATTTAGGATCACCAACATACTACAGATCAAGATGATCTCCAGATTGCTTATATTTGTTTGAGTTAGGATAATAACACTGGCCAAGGAGCAACACAAAGAAGAAACTGAATTATTCATATGTCATACCTTATGGTAATTCCTAAAATCCCTAATACATTCCTTTATCCTTAACACATTAACAGAAGAAACTAATTCCTTACTTCCTTAACACAAGAATGTGACATACCATCTATCTAATTTTATGTGAAAGTGAAAATGATTCTGTTATGATTATTATGAACATGGTAAAGAAGTCAAAGTGTGGAGTCAAGTAGATTGGGTTCAAATATCAATTGTCATTTAATTGCATAATTTGTGGGAACATCTTTAATTATCAGTCACACATCTTTGGGTCTCAATATAAAACATTTGCAAAATAGTGATAATATGATTTTTCTTGTAGAAGTGTAGTAAGTTTAAATAACATAATGAATGTCAAGTGCCTGGCAGACAGTAGCTCTTTATGGTTAGTATTAGTGGCTAGCTATATTAGTTTGAAAGGAGGTATCACAAATCAAGAGTAATGATTTTAAAACAAATCAGTGCCTACTTAAAAACCAGTGCTATACAGAAACATGTAACCTCCCTTAAATTATTACAATCTTTTCAATTGGAGAAATAAAGGAAAAACACAAGATTCAATAAAAATGGCAAAACTGGGATTAAAGGAGGTTATAAAAATTTGTTCAGTTATTAATCAACAAGATTAAACATGGTGCAGTACTTTCAAAAAGTAAAAAGGCACTTGCTGATGCATCAGAAGCTTTGAATTGAACATAATTATTACATTGTTCTTTATGGTAGAGTTATCCTTAGAACTTATTTTACAATTGGATGTTTTGAAAAAAAATCAATCAGCTGGCTTTTCTGAAAGAGAGAGAGAGAGATTATTTAAACATAAGGTGGTGAGGAGTGAAAATTATTTACCTGAAGAAATGGCATTACTCAAAGAAAGTCTCCAAGGTTTACTACATCGTGTTTTTTTGGAATTTTCGTTTTTTAATCTTGGGCTGAATGAGCGCCTTGCCTCATATTATCCCTTTGCTGGAAGCAATTTCTCTTTACAACTATTCCGCCTACCTCAGATCTCCAATCAAAATTCTCCTGAATCCTTCACTATCAAGGAAGCCTGGGCAGTGAGCCAGCACTCCTTTCAAGAAGGTGCACCTACTTCCTGATCACTGGTGTTTTCAAAAGATGAAACATGTATTTAAAGCGCATGCTTGAAATTTTAGGCTTGTTCTCTATCTCATTAGATGACAGCAACCAGGAAAATAAAGACCATTCTCACTCAATTCAAAACTGCAGCGGGAACGCTGAATTAATTCTAAATCAGGCATGACCCCCTCATCCAACTTCCAAAATGTTGGTAAAAAAGGTGTCCACGACTGCCTCCTTCTCAGGCACTGCAACCCAAGGCAATGGAAACAGTACTCAGGAAAAAGGATGGTAAAGCAATTCTCGAAAATCGAGAATGACAAACCCTGCCAACGGGAGAGTAAGAACACTGATTATTGATAGAGAGACTAGGTACTAAACCGAGTTGGGGTACCTGTGTTTTTGGCGTTGCCTAGCAGGGACACTTAGGGACGGGAGGTCAATTTCCAACTTGTAGATAGATACTGCGAGTGAAAAAGATGGTAAACCGAGATCACAGGGCCTTCTCTAGCAGCACAGAGGGTTAAGTGCCACAGGGATGGATGGGGACTCCGTGGTTCAACCCTCTACCGCTCACTTCTAGGTCCAGGAAAAATGCTGTACGGTGTCCTGACCGGAAATAGCAGGCCCAGGAAGCAACTCATAAAAATCACTTACCGTATCCCACCTCCTGCGCGGATCTAGCAGGAGGCTGGCCAGCCCACCAGAATCTAGCCGGGCGCCCTTTTAGACCACCTGACGACCGCTGGATAGCGTCACTGACAACCACCCGGAAGTAACACAACAGCTTCCGGGGCCATGAGCGCGCGGCGGGAAATTATTTCCCAGAGCGCTGATTAGCGTAGCAGCGAGTGCTGCACCGCCAGTCGTCTTCCCTGTCACCACCGCCACCCGAAGGAAGCAAGACACTCCGGCCTGGAAGGTAAAGGGCCTCAGCTCGGAAGACACAGTGTACCCTGACTGTGGGAATGTTTCCTGCGTGCCCCTGAAGTTTCTTCCACTCCGGCTGTGAGGCTGGGAAGGGGCTAGGGTGAGCAGCTGAGGCGCTGCCTCTTGCGCTTTCCGCAGCCGCTGTTCCTTCTCTTTCGCGGGAGGCGGAGGCTCCCGCGTAGGTGGGCTACAGTCCCAGACCCCGCCCCGCTCCGCCCGCGCTGCGGAGGGGATGGCCATCCACCCTCCTCTGCAGGGCTGGGCTGAGCAGCTTTGCCCGCCTCCTTTTTGCGCTGCTCAGCAGCTCAGTCCCTTGCAAGACTTGAGCTAGGCCTGCGCTTCTATCGTTTCCATAGAACCGGCTGGGACGCTTCTCCCGGAGTCCCAGATTCTTGGCTGCTTTCCATAATTTCGCGTCACTGCAGGTGGCTGGGTTCCCCCAGGCCCACCTCCCTGTGACGAGGAAAATGGTGTCATTCTTTTCTTCATAGTAGAATTTTTGAACGTATTCAAATTGTAGTCAGCATATCTCTGCAGCTTACTGTAGGTCTTTAAACAAAACACGTACACACACGTTCTCCTAAAAACGGGGGGGGGGGGAGGGCCGTTTTCCTGGGGATTATAATATTTTAGCTGCGTGAAGGCTTGGAACAAGACTTAATGGTAATTCTCAGATTTCTTTCACTCCCAAAGCCTCTGTTTAAATACTGGCAAAAAGTTGGCCTTCCTCTGGTACTCCAGATCAGAATTTGACGCAGAAATTAGAGCTTGATTTTGGAAGCTCTAAGCGTGCTCGCTCACTCTCTCCCTCTTTTTTCTCTCTTTAAACAAATAACTATACCAACAAAAGGAAAAAAAGAATTTTTGCCTTTGAGACTTTAGGGGTGGAAAGTTAACAGTGTTTACAGTCTACGTGTGACACACTGTACCTAGTGAACTTTTTCGTTTTTTATTACGTCATGCCTCAATTCCTAGAAGTGTCTTTTGATGTGCAAGACGTTCCCATTTTAGGAAAGTTTGTCTAACCTGTATTTCAAGGTGTTCAGTACATGAATTGGTAGTTTTGGGTGGATTTTTATAAGGGAATTAATTTGTCTAAGTTAATTCAAGAGTCCATTTAAATGAACTTGGATATTTAGATACTTGAATGTGTAAATTTTAATTGTAAAGACAACCTTCAGTAATGCAAATAGGCCCCTGTTATATCTGATTTCTAAATCCACTTTATCTTTTGCCTTATTCACTTAAAGTTAGATTATATGATTGAATATTTTCCTACTTCCCTAGAGCGAAAAGCATAAATCTTGTGAAGGAGTCTTGGAGACTTTCTGTGGTCTCCATAATTGAAATTGAAACTCTTAAGGTTTCATAATAAGTATCCACAATTTCCTCTAATATCTAAAAACATTGGTTTTTAAAAATACAATTGACTATTAATTAGACAGTATTGTCTTGATTAATCTAAGATAGTCTTCACTATTTAAAAGTTTGTAAAATAAAAACAATTCCCTGTAGACTCTGAATAATAAAACCTAAAGATAATGAAGAACCCTCTCCCTCAAAAATATATAAAATGGAATATTATGTTGCTCTTGTGATTGACTCACCTTAAATATGCTAATAGGAAATATATGCTACAAAATACACTAAGTACTGTTCCTTCCCTTTAAGGACATCTTCCTGCTTAAAAGTAAAATATTCCTAAAACTTTTAGGTCCACATAATTTTTACTTTCTTTATGTCAAATTATTTGAAATAAAAATACACGATTTTTTTAAAAGGTAGCAATTGTTATTATTAAATAACAGTTTTTTAAAAATATTTTTTGATGAGCCCTGGCTGGCGTAGCTCAGTAGATTGAGCGCGGGCTGCTGAACCAAAGCATCGCAGGTTCGATCCCCAGTCAGGGCACATACTTGGGTTGCCGGCCAGGTCCCCAGTAGGGACCACATGAGAGGCAACCACACATTGATGTTTCTCTCTCTCTCCTTCTACCTCCCTTCCCCTCTCTAAAAATAAATAAATAAAATCTTTAAAAAAATTTTTTTTGATGAAGATGAAAAGCCCATATGCATTAGTCTAGTGACTAATTAATGCCAAATCCATTTTGAGAGGAAAGTAATGAAAACTTTCTTTTTTATAAGGAAAAAAAGGTCCCTTTTTCAATTGTTGCTGGAAATGCTTTGAAAGTTTAGACATTAGTGTTATTTTTCTGAAATTAATTTATAATTGTTTAAATATTTTCAGTGATATTGCTGATCTAAATGTCTCCCACCCTTATAGCAGATTCCTTTCTGTGCAATTTATTTTTCTCTTACACTAGCTGAGAATAGATTGCCTTGTAAAATTATATTGTGGTTAAAAGTATTAGACAAAATTCTGATACTTAATTCAGAATGGTATTGCAGAAAAGGCGTATAGTTTTTGCACCATTTTGGATTTTTGACTCTTGGTTTCACCATTTACTAGTGGTGTAGCCTTGAGCTAGTTTCTTAATCTCTCAGATTCTCCAGTATCTTTAACTTATATATGAAGGCTAAACACTTAAATTGTTGAGAAGGAAATGAACTAAATATATGAAGTGTATAGACTGCAGGAGGTCCTCAGTTGAAGTCCAACCTGTTCAGCTTTAGAACTTTTGCTTCTACTAAGTAATACAAAGTCCCTAGGATACTGAAGTGGGTGTGACTGTCCTCCCCAGGGCTAACCAATACTTACTGTCCATTCATTCTTTTTTTCCTGAACATACCTCCTTAGGGGTAAAAGGCCCCTTTATCATTAAAGCTAGCAACTCCAATCTAGCATGTTCCTTGTACTGCACTGGATTTAATGGATATCTCCATAAATCCTCTTAGCTTATCATTTCTTCCTCACTATACCCACTTGGCTGCTGCTTCTCCACTTCCTTCATGTACTGCCAAATTTACTGTCTAAGAGACTGATCATGACTGCTTCTTTTCCAAATAATGTCATTGAAGTAAGAATATCTCCCACATCTCTCCACTGCAGACCTCAATAAAATAATTAATTTATATTTGTAAACACACAGGCGCATTACATATCTTAGAAAGATGGGGCAGGAAACAGACTCTACATCTCTTTAAAAAAAAAATCCAAAGGCCAACTGAATGAAATTAAGACAAAAGTATAATTTGACTCCTTGGCCCAGAGAGTACAGAATTCCTAAACTCCACTTGATGTTTTAGCATTCAGAGCCAAATAGTATTTTACTCACACAGTATGAGTACTGTGATTAATGCCTACTTTTGCAGTATTAGTTAAAACAGAGAACCAACACTTTAACTGACTTTCTTTAGTTTTAGCATTGTTTTATTTTCCCAGTTAAATTCCTTAGGTAACACGAATCATGAAAATCTTTCAAACTTGAATTCAGAGCAGCAATATTGGTTGTATTCAAGGCATGGTGTATTCTTTCCAGGAGAGGTCATTAAAGGTATTTTCCTTCGGTTTAAAATTTTAAAAAAAGTAGGTTCAAAATTAAAATAGTTCACTTGAATAACAAACATTAAGAAACCACTGGTTTGCCCTAAAACTGTAGAGCCTTAAAACTATGAAGAATATTCAGTGGCATGGAAAAATTATCACAATATAATTTTATATAAAAACTAAGAGAACTATATGATATTTAAATTTTGTGATATATATATTCATACACATGCATAAAACCTTCAAGTCAAATTCCTTTCCCCATCCCCATATATTGACAGTGGTATTATAGGGTGAAAGAATTAGAGATGATTTTAATGATTATACTTTGTAGTATTTTTCAAATTTTCTATAATTAGCATGTGTTAATTTAGATGAAGACAAATCAGTAAAACTTATTTTGAAGAAAATTTTTAGTTCTTAAATGCAAATATAAACTATATAAACTTTTATAAAGTTTAAGGGATTTATAAACTTTTATAAATCCCTTAGTAATCTTAGTTAATAGCATACAATTTATAAGATGCATTATATTCTCAAAGTTGTATAATACCCTATGACTGGTCATGAAAAAAATTCTAATGCACAGTAGGAAAAGTTTCTATTTATTTTCCTACCACAGGCCTCTTTTAAACCATCTTTTTAGCCCCTCTTTTTTTTTGTAGCAGTTTCCTCTTTAACCCAGCTGTTACAACCTGCACTTTGAATTCTCCCTCTTATATTCATAATCTGTATTCCCGTCTCTACTTTTCTCTGAGTATTCTTTTCAGCATAGTATAGCTATGTGTCATAAAGAATTCATAAGACCCAAAAAGCAAGTGCATAATGTTCTTAATTATGATGAATGCTATAGGTTTATTTGCATTTCTAACTGGCACCAACTGCACTGGAATTTCAGGCATCAGGGATAGGCCCATGTGGGAGATATTTTGGGAAAGTCCACACCACAGAGACAGTTGCTTGCTCGGCATAAATGCCAGCTCTGTTCAAAATCATTATCTCCTTAGTTGTGTGTATTATATGGTTCAAGGTAAGTGACTAGATTTTTTTTATTACTACAGTATTTTTAAAAATTACTACAAAAGCATTTTCTTGTAATTGAAAATCTAGTATATAATTTTTAATTTTTTCATCGTAAAGATAACATTTAACTGTTAAGTAAATGCTCTTTTTTTTTTCACACCCCTCTCCTTTGTTGTGTTAGGGTAGCGTCATCTGTGTGAATGCTTGAAGGACCACCTCTTATAAGTTCCAGGAAAATATACAATTTCCCTAGAAATACCACTGGTATAATTACATTGCAGTATATTTACTTTATTTCTTGTGTTGGAAGACTTCTAGAAGTTACCTCTTAATCCTCCATACTCGAGAACATATGACCTGTACAAAACTTTACCCTACTTTTAAGGACTTGGGTCATTGATAGGTACTACACCGTTTGTATGTAGTGTTCTTGTTTGGGTTCATTGACATATTAGGCTACTGTTTATTGTTTTCTTAATCCTGCAGGATCATAGAAAGAACCATTAAACCACTAATTTTATAAATATAAACGAATCTATCCATATATTTATATATATATTTTTATATATGTAGATATCAATTTTCCTACGGAACTGTATGAATTAGATCTGTGATCTAGGTTATTAGTTCATCATATAATGTGATATTAAGAAGCATCACTAAATGTATTGTAAATGCTGTGGCTTCAAGTAGATCATTTTATTATAGGAAGCTATAATATTAGGTTATTGGAATTCTTTAATCTTTGCTACTTATTGTATGCTATCACTAGGATTCAAAAATCTGTGAAAGTTAAGCAGATAGCCCAATTTTTCTGATAAACTTGTGAATAAATGTGTATTCTGATTTTTTCAATATTCATATTTCAATGAATGAGTGAATCATATTTTTAATATTCATAATGTTTGAACCAGGATGCCCTATTATTTCAACTCTATTTCTTCCCCTTCCTCTGTGCTTGTTTAATTTCAGTTTCATGTTTAATTGTTTTTCAAAGGAAAAAAAATTGCTTTACAAAGCCTTTGCCGATTTCTACTGTTAAGCACAATTGGTCCTGTTTTTATTGTATTATGGACTCTTTGACACAAAATGTTGTTAAACATACAAAGTGGGTATATTTATTTCATTGTAAAGACTATAAGATTTAAGATGAAAACCTTGCATTATATACTGACTCTAGAAAGTCTAAATCAATCATTTTTGCGTCAAACCAAAAAATAGGATAAAATGTCACCTTGTTAATGATAAACATTCAAATTGTAAAATAGCTATTAATTTTATCTAGAAGAGGAACATACTATGATTGTTTTTCTTACAGTTCTATAGAAAATATATTTAATTCTCAGGAGGCAGAACAATAAAACTTAAAGGATAACCTTTAAATAAAACTTGAGTAGCATTACAGTGATTTTCTTATTGCTTTCTATATATTCTGATTATCACTAGTTTCTCTGTTACCAGATTTTAGATTTAGGCAAGATTTTAGGTTTTTAAGCCTACCCAAACTTCTCTTCTTTAACAACATTACTTGAAATAGCCTCCTAAAGAGTTTATGAAATTCTTGAATACAAAAATAAAATGCATGTAGCAGGTAAATTATATATGGTTAAAACACTCATATTCCTCTGATAAAAGTGACTTTCAACAACTATAAAAACTGTCAGTATCTATGAGTTATGTATATATATTCTTTGGCTAATCCCTTCACCTCTTTCATCTAGTCTCCCCACAGAAAAAAACCAAAAAGCAGTACTTTTAAAATGAAGCTAATATTATACTGATATCTATATGATATATAACTAATGTATAATATAATTAGAAGAATTATATTCATCAGTGGAAAGTAATGTAGTAATCCAAACTTTCCATGTTCAAATTAGGAAAAAAATCTCACTCTATTTAAGGTCACGTTTTGAGAAGACAACTTTTAAAACTATTTCTATTTACATAAGCAATTTTAATATTTGTATTTATAGCTTGGTTTAGTTCATTATATAATCTAATGGTTTTAAAGCTTGGTTTAATTCACTCTATATTTAATCTAATGGTTTTAGTTTTATTTTTAGCATTCCTAAATAAGAAAAATACTAATTTTAACCCCATGAATAATATCTCTAATATGTTTTCTTCTTTATGTGTATATATGTTAGATGGAAGATGGTGCCCCAAAGCATGTCATTCAGATGACAGGATTTAAGATGGAAGAAAAGGAAGCTTTAGGCAAATTGCTTTTAAAACTAGATTGCACTTTTATTAAGAGTGAGGTGAGTATAGAAGCTTTACTTACCAAATATTGACATAGAAAAATAAAATTAAAATACTTGCCTAAAAATGATAAGATGTCCCCTTAATATTTTAGGAATAAGAAGAATGTGTCATAAAGGAAATTTTACCTATCTAACATTTTTTCGTGTGGATTTGTCCTTCCAGAAATACAAAAATTGCACACATCTTATAGCTGAACGCCTATGTAAGAGTGAGAAATTTTTAGCAGCTTGTGCAGCAGGTAAGTTTAACTGCCTTCCCTCCATCATAAAATTTTTTAAAATCTTTGATAAAGAAAAAGTACCATAGCCCCTAGAAAGAGGTATGTTTATGTTCTGACATTTATCTGAAAATATCTATAGTTGATATTCTCTTTTTCTTTATTCTTCTGAGCCAAACTTTGTAACACATGAGAAATGCATTAAATAGGCAGAAATATTTCTTTGACCAAATATTTTCATCTAAGTACTTTATGTAAGAAAAAATATTTTAATGAAAAGATTTGGGTTGACTGCCAGGCAAGACGGAAGCATAGGTAGATATACATTGCCTCCTCCCACAACCAAAAGAAGGTCAACAACCAATTTAAAAACAAAAAAACAACCAGAATTGCCAGAAAATCAAACTGTATGGAAGTCCAACAACCAAGGAGTTAAAGAAGAAACATTCATCCAGACTGCTAGGAGAACCAGAGAAGATGTGCAGCAAGGTGGTGGCTGGAGGACTGGGCAAAAGAGGCTGGCAGACGTGGTGAGGTGGCAGCTGACAGAGCAGGTGGTCCCACATTTGTGTGCAGGTAAGCCAGGAGGAACAACTGTGGAGTGAGATATACTGCACAACCCAGGGTTCCAGCACAGGGAAATAATGCCTCAAAACCTCTGACTACAAAAACCTGTAGTGGTTGTGGTGGTGGGAGAATTTCTCAGCCTCACAGGAGTGTTTATTGGAGAAACCCAAAGGGTCCTAGAACATACACAAACCTGCCCACCCACCCAGGAATCAGTATCAGAAGGGCCCAATTTGCTTGGGAGTAGAGGGGGAAGTGAGTGAAAGCCAGCTAAGAGCTGAGCAAGTGACGTTGTTTCTTTTTGGACCCCTTCTACACATATAGTATCACAACACAGCAATGTGGGTTGCCCTGCGCTGCTGAATACCTAAGACTTCGCCCCTTAATTACATAACAGGCATGCAGAGACAAAAAAAAAATTATGGCCAAAATGAAAGAACAGATCAAAGCTCCAAAAATGGAACTAAGCGATGATCAGATGCACAGTTCAAAACACTGGTGATCAGGATGCTCACAGAAATGGTTGAGTAAGGTCACAAAATAGAGGAAGAAGTGAAGGCTATGCAAAGTGAAATGAAGAGAAATGTACAGGGAACCAACAGTGACAGGAACAAAACTGGGACACAATGATTTGGAGCAGAAGGAAGAAGTCAACATTCAACCAGAACAGAATGAAGAAACAGGAATTCAGAAAAATGAGGAGGCTTAGGAACCTCTGGGACAACTTTAAATGTCCCAACATCTGATCATAGGGGTGCCCGAAGGAGAAGAGGGACAGTGAGAAATTGAAAAATTATTTGAAAAAGTAATGGAGAACTTCCCCAGTCTGTCAAAGGAAATAGACTTTAATGAAGTCCAGGAATTTCAGAGAATCCCAAAGAAGTTGGATCCAAGGAAGCACACACACCAAGGCACATCGTAATTACATTACCCAAGAAGAAAGAGAAGGAGAGAATCTTAAAAGCAGCAAGAGAAAAGAAGATAGTTACCTACAAAAGAGTTCCCTTAAGGCTATCAGCTGATGTCTCAGAAGAAAGCTTGCAGGCGAGAAGGGGCTGGAAAGAAGTATTCCAAGTCATGAAAGGCAAGGACCTACATCCAAGATTACTCTATCCAGCAAAGCTTTCATTTAGAATGGAAGGGCAGATAAAGTGCTTCACAGAAAAGGTCAAGTTAAAGGAGTTCATCACCACCAAGCCCTTATTATATGAAATATTAAAGGGACTTGTCTAAGAAAAAGATGATCAGAAATATGAACAATAAAATGACAACAAACACAGCTATCAACAACTGAACCTTAAACAAAAACTAAGCAAACAACTAGAACAGGAACAGAATCACAGAAATGGATATCACATGCTGGGTTATCAGCGGGGAGGGGGAGAGTGGGGGAAAAGTCCAGGAAATGGTATAAAATAGACAGGGGGAGGTTAAGAATAATATAGGAAAAGCCAAATATGGAGAAGCCAAAGAACTTACATGTATGACCCATGGACATGACCTAAGGTGGGGGAATGCTCGTGGAAGAGGGGGTGCAGGGTGGAAGGCAGTAAAGGAAAGGGGAAAAAATGGGACAAGTGTAATAGGATAACCAATAAAATATTTTAAAAAAAGATTTGGCACAAAATGCAAAAAAAAAAGCTGTTGTATCTTCAGCTGTTGTCAAGTTTCTTTTCTTTGATCTATCATTAGAATTAGTTAATGTGTTTACTCTTCTGCTGCCTACCCTCCCATCCATGCTATAAATGATGATCATGCTACTTTGCTAAGATTTTAAATTCTGTTCTCTCTTTGACACCATTGATGTTCCTTTTATAGTTTACTATGATTGGTCTTGTGTCTTAGTAGTCTGCTGGTTGCAAAAAAATAAAAATGTATTTAACTCAGGTGAATTTACCATTTTTTAGAGTAACTTACCAGAAATATACTTGGATTCATTATTAAGTCCACAAATGAAAACATACATTTTCCCTTCTGTTTAAAAAGATCATTCATTCCCAGATAAAGAAACTATAGAATGTTTGTAAATACCCTGAAAAATTTTCTACCTTATAAATTTGTTTTACAAAGTATAACAATGCTATCAACATTATTGGAAAAGTTTTTAGCATGAGGGAGAATGTAAATCGAACCCAAAATAGGGACTAAGAAATAATCATAATTTAAATAATACTGCATTTTATTTTACTAAGCCTTTATATTTTATTTAGTAACAATTAGAATTATAATTATCATGGGAAAGATTACATACAATGTTCAGTGATGTTGTAGGTCTCAATATCAAAAAATTCAGGAAAACAAAACATAGTTCAAAGGTAATAATTAAGTAGTTTAAGAGTCCCATTTTGAATAACGTTAACTTTTTCAATTATAGTTGATATACAATATTATATTATTTTCAGGTGTAAACTGCAATGATTTCACTTTTATATACCTGATAAAGTGATCACCCCAACAAATATAGTACCTGTCTGGCACCGTACATAGTTTTTACAATATTACTGACTATATTTCCTTGTTGTACTTTACGAAGGGCTGCCCCAAAAATATGGAATTATCTTCTGGAGGACAGGCCCCTTATAGTACTGGCTTCCCCCACTAGGTGAGTGTTTAGGAACCCATCTGTATCACTGTACCAGCTGGCATTGCTGTGAGAAGCTGCATTTGGATTCAGTGAAATTTTTTTGAAGATTCTTTCAATGCATTTGTCCATTTCATGATGGGTAATTTACAAGTGCACCTGCCCACACCAGGCGGAGTGAGTGTTCAGCAGGTTTTGACCAAAAACATCATGAACTGCCATGCCCCACCCTCTCTATTCACTCAGTCTCTTTCCTAGCAACTTTTTTTTGTTTCCCCTAATGAAAAAAGTCCTCAAAAGGAAACATTTTGCAAATGTGGAAAAAGTGAAACAAGCAACAGAAGTACTAAAAGGCATCAAAATTGACAAGTACAAAAACTTTTGAGCAGTTGAAAAAAGTATCTTGATAGCTGTGTTGCATCAAATGGAGAGTACTTTGAAGGTGACTTTAGTTTAATCATGTAAGAATTAATACAGAATTTTAAATAAATAACTACTGGAGTTTTGGGGTCCCCTCCTTGTAAATTCTCTTGACTGGTTTTATAACTGCCAATTTGTACATCTCAGTCTCTCTCACTTTTTTCGCCCATCCCTCCAAACCCCCTCTGATTTGGCAACCCTTAGTTTTTCTCTATCAATGAGTTTGTTTATTTTCTTTTTTTAGGTTGTTGCACATTTAAGTGAAAGCATATGGTATTTGTCTTTCTCCAACTTGTTTCACTTAGCAAAATATACTCTAGGTCCATTCATATTATTTCAAACTACAAGATTCATTCTATTTTATGGCTGAGTACTATTCCATTGTGTGTTGAGCTGTATGAATTCTTTAGATATTTTGAATGTTAACCTCTTCTTAGGTATATCATTTGCAAATATCTTCTCCCATTTAGTAGGTTACCTTTTTGTTTTGTTGATGCAAAACCTTTTTAGTTTGATATAGTCCCATTTGTTTATTTTTGTTTTTGTTGTTTTTGCCCTAGGAGACATATCCAAAGAAATATTACTAAGACTGTCAGAGAGTTTATTGCCTATGTTTTCTTCTTGGAATTTTATGGTTTCAGGTCTTAATATTTAAGTATTTAATCCATTTTTAGTTTATTTTTGCATATGGTATTAAGAAAGTGGCCTAGTGTAATTTTGTTAAATGTATCCAATTTTTCCAACACCATTTATTGGAAACACTCTCTTTACCCTAATGTATATTCTTGCCTCCTTTGTCATAGATTAATTGACCCTATAAGCATGGATTTCCTTCTGGGCTCTCTTTTCTGTACCATTGATCTATGTGTTTGTTTTTATTCTAGTGCCAGCTGTTTTGATTGCTATAACCTTATAGTATGTGTGTGTGTGTATATATATATATTTCAATCAAGTAGTGTGATACCTCCAACTTTGTTCTTTTTCAAGATTGCTTTGGCTATTTGGGATCTTTTGTGGTTCCATATAAATTTTAGAATTATTTGTTTTATTTCTGTGAAAAATGCCATTAGAATTTAGATAGTGATTACATTGAATCTGTAGATTGCTGTGGGTAATGTGGATATTTTAACGATGCTAATTCTTTTTGTCCATGAACATGGTATATGTTTCTATTTATTGTGTTTTAAGTTTTGAGAAAGTTTAAATTTTATTTGATATTTGGTCTTTACTATTTACCACTTATCAGAACTAGAATTACTATTGACAGTATATTTGCTTTTCAGGGAAGTGGGTACTAACTAAGGACTACATAATTCATAGTGCCAAAAGTGGCAGATGGCTTGATGAAACAACTTATGAATGGGGATATAAAATTGAAAAAGATTCCCATTATTCCCCTCAAATGCAATCTGCACCCAAAAGATGGCGTGAAGAACTGAAACGCACTGGTGCTCCAGGAGCCTTTCACAGATGGAAAGTTGTCCTTCTTGTTAGAGCTGATAAACGAAGTGATTCTCTTGTAAGGTAAGATCAGACCTTTATAAAAGCTAAAGCAATTCTGCGAAAACAATTTTAATTAGCTTGAATACCTTTTAGTATTTCTTTGCAACTATTAGTTTAGTTCAAATGAACCGCGGTGGTTTACTCTTTGATTTCTTAGTTAAGCCATTCATTCTACACATTTAAGTGTACCTGTCTAATGAAACAAAAATGTATTTTCTAATATTGCCCTAAATTAGTTTTGTGTTCTTTATTTTACTTTCCATGCTTTTTTTTTCTTTTGGCCAGTCAAGGCTTTTTCTTTTTTTTTTTTTTTTCCAGTTTTATAGCACTTGCAGATTTTTGCAAGCGAGATACTACTTTATCACAATATCTTTTCTCTGGGTTTATATAGTTCACTGTTCATGGCTCATACTGTTAACATCATAATTTCATTTATCCTTTATATCATATTTTTAAAAGTCTTTTTATTGGGTAAATTAATTCTAAGATTGCCATGACTTTGGGGGAGGGGAGGATGCAAAGACTTTTTTGTCACTAGCTGAAGTGTAATTTATAGACAGTAACATGCACACATTTTAAGTGTCCGTTTTGATGAGTTTGGACAAATTTATACACCTTTATTAATCCCCATTACAATCAAGATCTGTAACATTTACATTATCCTACAACTTTTGCTCTGTATCACCAATACCTGACAGCCACTGATATTTTTTGCCATTGTAGATTAGATTTGTAATTTTTCTTTAGAGGTTCATATAAATGTGATTATATTGTATAATACTCCTTTGATTTTGAGATATATCAAAATCATGAAGCAGCAGTTTATTTTTTTGTTGCTGAATAGTATTCTCTATGGATATATCACAGTCAATTTATTTATTCAACCACTGATGGGCATTTATGGGATTTTTGCCTGGTTTTTTCTTTCTTTCTTTTTTTTTATACTTACCTGAGGGCATGTCCATTGGTATTAGAGATGGGATGGGAGGGTGGGAGAGAAGGAGAAAAACATGAATGTGAGAGAGAAACATCAATCGGTTGCCTCTCAAATACACCCTGACTGGGAACTGAACCCACAACCCAAGCACATACCCTGACCAAGAATCAAAGAAACGGCCTTTTGGTTTATAGGACAACGCTCCAACCAGTTGAGCCACACCGGCCTGTGCTGTTTGTTTTTTCTAATGTGATTAAAGTTGCTATGAACATTTCAGTGCAAGTTTTCGTGGAGATAAGTTTTCAGGAATGAAATTGCTGGCTCAAGTGGCTGTTGTATGCTTAACATTATATGAAAATACCAGACTGTTTTCCAAAGTAGTTGTACCGTTCTACAAACCCACTAGCAATGTATGAGAGTTCTGGTCGCTCTGCAGTTATAGTTGGCACTATTGTTGAAAATCAGTTTACCATATTTGCGTAGTCCGTTTCTGAGCTTCTAATTTGGCTACATTGATATCTGTGTTGACCTATACCAACAACACACTGTTCAATTACTATAGCTTTATAGTGAGTCTTGAAATCAGGTAGTATGAATCTTCCAGTCTTGTCTTTTTCAAATTTGTTGTAGTGATTCTTGATCATTTATATTTCCATATACATTTTAGAGTCAGCTTGCCAATTTCTACAAAGACACAAGCTGGAATTTTGATTAGAATTGTATTGAAGTCAGATTGGGGAGAATTGAGATCTTAACAATATTGAGTTGTCCTATCAAATTGTATATCCATCCAAGTCTTCTTAAATTTTTTTTAATTTTAATTATTTTTAAGTTCCTGTCATTAATGTTTTATAGTTTTCATTGTATAAATTTTGCACATATGTTAAATTTAATCCTAGGTACTCACTGTTATGGGATGCTACTATAAATGGATTGCTCTGAAAGTTTTATCTACATCTATTGAGATATTTGTCATTTCTCCTTTATTCTGTTAATATGGTAAATTATTCTTTCCATTCTTAAGTGTTAAACCAAACTTTTATCTCTGAGATAAACTCTATTATAGTTTATTATTCATTTTTAATAATTACTGATTATATTTGCAAATATTTTATTAAGGATTTTTGTAATTTCAACCTGAAAAATGACATCTGTGATAAAATCTAACTTAATATCATGGGTTTTTTTTTTCCTCTCCATAATTGGGAAGAAGACATGCATGCTTACTGTAACCACTTCCACAGGTATTAGGCAGTGCAATAAGGCAAAGAAACTAAATAAGAGCATAGAGTTGGAAAGAAAAAAAACCTAAATAATTGTTTTTATTCTAAAAGCCATGGTCATATACTAAATAATTTACCAAAAAAAAAAAATGTTACTGTACTAACTAGTGAATTTAGCAAGATCACAGGATAACTATATATAAAAATTGTTTTTATATTCTAGTAGTGAACAATTAGAATTTAAAATTTAAAAGTCAAGATGACGTTTGCTTTTTAGTGGTTTGATTATGTGTCCAGATGTGTGTGTGTTGTGTTTATGTTATTTGCTTGGGGTTCTCTGAGCTTCTTGAACATGTGCAGGTGCTTTTGTCCTATATTAATTATGGAAAATTTTCCACCATTGTATTTTAAGTATTTATTCCATTTTGTTCTTTTCTTTATGGAGTGCTGTCCCCATATTTCGGACCATGTAATTATCTTACACAGTTTTTGCATGCTTTGTTCTGTTTGTTTGTTTTTCATTTTGTGTTTTCATTGTATAATTTCTATTGACCTATCAAGTTCAGTGATTTCTTCCTCAGTTCTGTGCAGTCCACTGTCAAAGAAATTCTTCTTTGATATACTATCTTTTATTTCTACCATTTCCATTGTGCTCTCTTCTGAGTTCCCCATCTCTTTATGTAGATTGTTCAGCATTTTTCGTATATCCTTTAACATCTCAGTTGCAGTTATTTTAAAGTCACTTTCTGATAATTTCAATGTCTGGATCATCTCTGTGTCCTATTTATGCCTTTATATCTTGACAATGATTTTTTTCCCTTGCTTTTTGTGCATGCCTTGTATTTATATTCAAAAACATATTCTGCCTCTTCTGTAAGGCAGTTAAGTAAGGATGGTTGAGTTAACCTTGTCAGTTGAGCTTGGTTTGGGTTGTGTTAATGGTATAGTCACCTTCAATGCAACATTTCAATTTATTCCAGCAGTGGGCTACCATATCTTTGGGCTTAGTGTGGGACCTGGGTTGCTAGAGGGTTTTTAGTTAGTTCTCTTTCTTCACTCTCAGCTTTCTATGGTTCCTATACTACTGAAAGGACTATTAAATGGACTCATAAAAGGATTCTCTCTTCATCCTCTTCCTGTCTTGCTTGTTACCCATTTCTATGGTGGGGTTTAAGGGTGGATGTATTCTGAGTTCTGCTGGCTAAACTCCATTCTTATTCTTTGTGTTTTTGGTTCCTGGGGTTAGGACTTTCTCAGTGTTTGTATCTCAGTCCCCCAAGGCAACCATATTCTTCCTGCTATCTATGGACAGGGTCTTGGGCAAAAAAAATAATTTGTATCCACTACCCAGTATTAGATCTCTGCATTGTATTGGTGCAGGATCCTCAGCCTTAGTGGCATTCCTGCCCCTCTTCCAGGAATAGATGGCTTTTGCTTCTATCCCTCAACCAGAAACAGCAGATCTTCTCTTGGGCTGCACTGCAGTTTTCCTGTCCCTCCACGGAGGCAGATGGGTTTACTTCCAGTCTCAGCAGAAGCAGTGCACCTTTCCTCCATTCTGATGGTAGAATACTTTTTTCCTGTACCCAAATGGCTTAAGGCTCTTGTATATGAGAGGGGCGTATCCAGGGAAGTCGGTCTGGTTTTATGTGTGGCAAAGAGGTTGCGTTTGAGAGTGAGCTTTCATTGTGTCAAGGACTCCTACTTAAAAGTAAACTGTCTTTCTAGCTACACTTGGCCTAAAATCTTAAAAATTTTTCTGGATTCTTACCTGCTTTAATGACAACCACTTCTCTCCTGCGCCCTGGCAAAAGTGAAATAGTTTGAGTGTTGAAATCTCTATGAAAATTCAGTTTCTTGGGGACTTCCAGCCAAGATGGAGGCATAGGTAGACACACTGTGCCTCCTCACACAACCAAGATAGGGACAAAAACAATATAGAAACAAGATAACAACCAGAACTGACAGAGAATTGAAGTGTATGGAAGTCAGACACCCAAGGATTTAAAAATAGACACATTCATGGAGACCAGTAGGAGGGGCGGAGTTGGCGGGGCGAGGGACGTGGAGCGGAGCACAGAGCAACTGGGGTGGCACGCAACCCCGCAGCAGGCAGACCCTGGGAGCACAAGGGGCAGTGGCTGGTGGGCCCCAGCCAGGGGGTGGCAACCGGCAGACCCAGCAGGTGGCGACCAGCAGACCCAGCAAGGTGGCCACCAGCAGACCCAGCAAGGTGGCCATTGTGAAGCAAGGCACTGCGTGCAGCTCAGGGTCCCAGCACCGGGAAATAGAGCTTTGGATCACTGATAGAAAAGGAGGGTCCCATGGGGTGCACAGGCTCACCCACACTGGAGTTGGTGTGGGAGGTGCCCAGTTGGCTTTCGGAGAATGACGGAGGGGTATGGGGTCCTGCAGAGAGCAGAGCAGACACCATTGTTCCTTCTCAGAGACCGCCCCCACATACAGTGTCACAACCCAGCCACTGGGGTGCCCCGCCCTGATGAACACCTAAGGCCCCACCCCTCACTACAGGAGCACGACAAGACCAAAAAACAACAACAAAGAAAACAAAAACAAACAAACAAACAAAAAACAGGAAAAAGATGGCTCAAACAGAAGAAGAACTGAAAGCCCCAGGACCCATCCTTTTAAGAGACCAAGAGATAGCCAACCTACCAGATGCACAGTTCAAAGCACTGGTGATCAGGATACTCACATAATTGGTTGATTTTGGTCACAAATTAGATGAAAAAATGCAGGCTACAATAAGTTTAATGAAGAAAGATGCACAGGGAACCAGTGGTGATGGAATGAAAGATGGGTCTCACATCATTGGAGTGGACCAGAAGGACGAAAAAAATAATACAACCAGAAAAGAATGAAGAAATAAGAATTCAAAAAATGAGGAGAGGCTTGGGAACCTCCAGGACATCTTTAAACGTTCCAACATCCGAATTATAGGGTTACCACAAGGGGAAGAGGAAGAACAAGTGGAAAATTTATTTGAACAAATAATAAAGGAGAACTTCCCCAATCTAGCAAAGGAAATAGATTTTCAGGAAGTCCAGGAAGCTCAGAGAGACCCAAAGAAGTTGGACCCAAGGAGGAACACACCAAGGCACATCATAATTACATTAGCCAAGGTGAAAATGAAGGAGAGAATCCTAGAAGCAGCAAGAGATAAGGAGACAGTAACCAACAAAGGAGTTCCCATCAGACTGTCAGCTGATTTCTCAAAAGAGACCTTGCAGGCAAGAAGGGGCTGGAAAGAAGTATCCCAAGTCATGAAAGGCAAGGACCTACATCCCAGATTGCTCTATCCAGCAAAGCTTTCATTTAGAATGGAAGGGCAGATCAAGTGCTTCTCAGATAAGGTCAAGTTAAAGGAGTTCATCCTCACCAAGCCCTTATTGTATGAAATGTTAAAGGGACTTATCTAAGAAAAAGAAGATAAAAAACATGTATAGTAAAATGACAGCAAACTCACAATTATTAACAACCACACCTAAAACAAAACCAAAAAGAAACTAAGCAAACAACTGGAACAGGTACAGAACCACAGAAATGGAGATTCCATGGAGGGTTACAACAAGGGAGTGGGAAGAGGAGAGAGGGGGGAAAAGTATGAAGAATAAGTAGCATAGATGGTAGATAGAAAATAAACAGGGAGAGGGCAAGAATACTATGGGAAATGTAGAAGCTAAAGAACTTATGACACATGGACATGAACTAAAGGGGGGAATGTGGGTGGGAGAGGGTGTTCAGGGTGGAGGGGAATGAAGGGGGGATAATAGGACAACTGTAATAGCATAATCAATAAAATATATTTTAAAAAAATTCAGTTTCTTGGTTGGCTTATTTCCTCAGTTCTCTGACAGGTTCAGGCAAAATTATGATTTTTATAGATTATTTGACTTTTTCTTATTAGGTGGTAGCAATGTTCTCTTGTGGCTTTCTAAATCCTAGCCAGAACCAGAACTTTTCATGAAACTTTTGGGATGCAAGTGTCTGTGTGTGTGTCTTCTGAATCTAAATGTAAAGTATATTTCCTAATGTATATTAGAATTAAACTTTTTCAAAAGCTAATTAGAGGAAGGTTGACAACTAGTTCCATTTTTGTGTGTGTGTGGTTTAGAATTATTTCCTTGGAGGTATGTTGCCCTCTGAGGTAGCTACTTCCTTAGAATTCTTTCATTGTTTCTTTGTCTTATTGAGGTGACTTTTCCTGAAGAAGTGAATTTAATTTTGATTTTTAAAAGCCTATTCCATATCAAGCAATTAATAAATAGAATGAATAGCCTCATTTCTTAAGCATCTGCTCTGGAAAATTTATAATTTAAGAAATTACTGCAATAGTTATTTTTCATGGCACTTAAATATCCCAAAGGAATTTAATTCCTTTCAGAAAACTGTACTCCTACTCCAAGGAAGTATAATTGATTTAGATAACTTGACTAAATATACTTACTGTTTACATTTTTATTTAGAGTTTTGGAGGCTGGAAAAGCAGACGTTATTGTACCAAAAAGTTCACCAAGTGGAATAACTCATGTGATTGCCAGTAATGCAAGAATCAAGGCTGAGCAAGAAAAAGATAACTTTAAGGCTCCATTTTATCCAATTCAGTATCTAGGGGATTTTCTTTTAGAGGTAAGTAAGTGAAGTAAATGAACACATTTTTTAAAGTTTATTTTATAAATTACCCATGTAGTAATGTGAGGCAGGGCCCACCAAAAGCCAGAATTTATTTATAAAAAATTATGTATTTATTCTTACATGATTAAACTTTAGTCACCTTCAAAGTACTCTCCATTTGATGCAATACACCTATTGAGACTTTTTCCACTGCTCAAAATAGTTTTTAAACGCATCAATGTTGACTCCTTTTAGCACTTCTGCCGTTTATTGTTTATCTCTTCCACAATGGCAAGATGTTTCCCTTTGAGGACTTTTTCATCTGGGGAAACAAACAAAACAGTCACTGGGGGCAAGATCAGGTGAATAGGAGGAGGGTGGGGCATGGGGGTCCTGCTGGGTTTTTTTGTCAAAAACTGCTGAACACTTAGTACATTGTGGGCAGGTGTGCTCATAAATCACCCATCATGAAATGGGCAAATATGGTGAAAGAGTCTTCAAAAAAATTCACTGAAGCTGAATGCAGCTTCTCACAACAATGCCAGCTGGTTGCAGGTGGGTTCCTAGTGGGGGAACACTCACCTAATGAGGGAAGCCAGTACTACAAGGCACCCACCCTCCAGAAGATAATTCAATTTTTTTTGTGTGTGTCCCTTTGTATAATAAAGTTATGTTCTGAATTTTGAAAATATAATGATTGAAAGTAATTAATATGACATTTTAGGACATTTGCACTCAGTTATTTTAAGTATTCAAGAATACTTTTGATAATTTTGAAAGAAGCTTGCTTATTAAATTTAAAATTATCTTATTTTGAGTTTTTTTTGTTTTCAAGTGTTTTAATGATGTTTACCACAAAACAATTTTAAGCATTTTAATGTAAGTATAAATAAAATAGCAGTGGGCTGTCTATCATATGGGAATTTGGGGGTTATTTTATACAATTTTTAAAGAAGGAGCTAGTTCTAAGGATTTAGAAATATTTATTTGTTCTATTCTTCTACCTACCTTTTCCCACCTGGCACATATACCACTGCTTAAGTAGTTTGAATGGAAACAACCCTAGAAGAACCCCTTTGGGATTAAGCAAAGAAGATTTTCAAAGAAGGGTCACTCAAGTAGAAGAGAAACCTAAGTTATCTGAAACTGATCCTTGATCTTCCAGGAAAAACTGGCTTTTTCTTTGGTGTTTTCATCTCAAAAGAAACCATAAGCTTTTATGTAATAATTCATGTTAGATACCTGGGAATCACCTTTGAAACCTTCCTTGCCCTTATTCCCCAATTGTCAGTTACCAAGTCCTATTGATTTTATTTCAAATACCTCTTCTATCAAATTGCTTTTCTCCTTTTATTTTATCTTTATTTTTTAAAGTTTTTTAAATTTTTATTTTTTAAACGTTTTATTGAGTTTATTGGGGTGACATTGGTTAATAAAATTACATAGATTTCAGGTGTACAATTCTATAATACATCATCTGTATATTGTATTATACACTCTCCACCCAGAGTCAAGTCTCCTTCCATTACCATTTAGCCCTTCTTTACCCTCTTCTATCTCCTCCCATTTGCCTCTGCCCCCCTTTTTCCTCTGGTAATCACTGTACTATTTGTCTGTGTCTACATTTTATTTTGTTGTGTTTTTTTTTTTTGCTTAATCCCTTTACTTTTTCACCCAGCCCCCCAAACTCCCTTCTTTCTTACAACTGTCAGTCAGTCTGTTCTCTATATCTATGAGTCTGTTTCTGTTTTGTTCGTTGGTCTATTTTGTTCATGAGATTCTACCTGTAAGTGAAATCATATGGCATTTGTCTCTCTCTGACTGGCTTATTTCACTTAGCATAGTACTCTCCAGGTCCATCCATGCTGTTGCAAAAGGTAAGATTTCCTTCTTTTTTAAGGCCTGTTAGTATCCTATTATGTAAATGTACCATGGATTTTTATCCACTCATCTACTGATGGGCAGTTGGGCTGCTTCCACATCTTGGCTATTGTCAGTAACATTGCAATGAACATAGGGTGGATACAGAGTGGGGCAAAAGTAGGTTTACAGTAGTTCTTATGGAAAATAATAAAGAATGTAAGAATAAATGCTGTTCTGTGTGCTTATGAATATAAACCTACATTTGCCCTGCTCTGTATACCTTTCTAATTAGTGTCTCAGGTTTCTTTGGATAAATTCCCAGAAGTGGAATTACTGGGTCATAAGTCATTTCCATTTTTAATTTTTTGAGGACTCACCATACTGTTTTCCATAGTGACTGCATCAGTCTGTATCCCCAGCAGTGGATGGAGGGTTTCCTTTTCTCTTACTCCTTGCCAGTACTTGTTGTTTGTTGATTTATTGATGGTAGTCATTCTGACAGTGTGAGGTGATATCACCTGGTGGTTTTAATTTACATTTCTCTGATGATTAGTGACATGGAGCATCTATTCATATGTCTATTGGACATCTATATGTTCTCTTTGGAGAAGTGTTAACTCAGCTTCTTCATTTTTTCAATTGAATTGTTTTAGGGTTTTTTTTTTTATTTGTTTGTTTTGCTGTTGAGCTTTGTGAGGTTTTCATAAATTTTTGATATTAACCCTTTATCATATGTGTCTTTGATGAATATGTTCTCGCATTCAGTGTGTTGTCTTTTAATTTTGTTGATGGTTTCCTTTGCTGTGCAAAAACTTTAGTTTGATGTTATACTACCATCATACTGAGTTTATCCTCTTTACCCTGTGCTCCTGGACTAGAGTCTTCTAACAGGAATTAGTCTTCCTGTTACCCTACCTTAACACTCTTGCTAATTTCCTAATTACTCTTCCCTTTTCTTTCTCTAGTTCATGGTACTTTATTCAAAAGGAAAAACCAAAATGTTCTTTCTAAAACAATTCTGATCCTGTTACTATCCTATTTAAAACCCTACAGTGGTCCCCTATTGCCTTAAGATAAAGTTCTAAACTTCTAACGTGACTTACAGATTCCCATAGGATTCCTGTCTCTTGTACCTTTTCAACTGTATCCTGCTCCACTTTTTTCTGTTCTCACTCTACAATAACAAAACTACCTTCTCCCAGTTTCTTAACAGGCTAAGCTACTTTCTACCTCAGTGTCTTCTCAAGCTATATTCTCTGCTACTACTCTCACTACTACTATTCCCCACTACTCTCTCACTTCCTGTGCTCATCATTCAGGTTCTGGAGATAATGTTGCCTTTTCAGGGAGGCCTCCTGATAACTGTATAAAGTTAGGTTCACCTGTAATGGTGTTCTTATACCATTATTTTGCTTTATACTACACATCATAATTATAATTAATTGGCTGATTACTTGGTTAATGTCTATTTCCCTACTAAACCAAAAGCACCACCATGTCATCAAGGATATCTTTTCTATAGTTATATCTGAATCATGCATAAAGCCTGATACGTGAGTTCTCATTTTCTGTTTGTCAGGTTAATAGGGAAATTCTAAAAAACCTTTGAGTGTTCAAAGGGTAGATGTATATTATTCTATAATTACCTTTTCCTACTGAATAGCAGCATTGTAGATTGGAAATTTGACCTTAGTTCAAGGAATGGCCCTTGAAAACAATTGATCTAGGAATGGGCATGTGAACCAGGTCTGATCTCTGCAACATGAAAAGAGGTATGTAAAAAATTCCTGGAAGTTTATTCTTCATTCTGAAAAGAAAGCCACTGGTAGCCTGGCTCCTGCTAAATGTGAAGATGGAAGAATGCAACCTAAATTACCACTAGTAGCCTTTCTTTGACTATGAGGAGAAGTAGCCTTAGGATGAAACCAACTCTTTGGAGAGAAAAGTGTAGAGACATAATCTGGGCCCTTGTTAAGATACTTGAGTTGCTGGATTAACCAACCCTGGAACCTTAGTGTTAGACCACATTGCCATTCCATGAAGTAGCATATTTCCATATTTAAGTTAGTTTGAGTTGGTTTTCTATTGCAGCCAAAAGCATCCTGATTTACATATCTGAACAGATTAAAGGTAGAACTATCAATAGAATGAAAGCCATTCTTAAATACACAGGTTAGTAAAAGTACCTCAGTTTTCCTTTTTTCATGGAAAGAAATGATTAAAATACAATATGTTTTATCCACAATCTTTTTTGCAGTAATCTGAAAACCTTCAGACTCAGCTGCTGACATACTGCAGGGAAGCAATAATATATCAACGAAAACTAGCAGATAATTTCTAACTTATATTTGTTTTTAGGATACATTGTTTTATAAGTTCTGGCTTAAGACAGCTGGTAGTTCATAACCATTCAGTCCAAATAAGAAAGGCATTTTGTGATCACTTCCAAGTGTGATGTCTCACTTTTCTTCTACAACTTTAGCATAGAACATATTTACATTATTCATTAGATGGATTCTAAGGTGTCCTCTAAAAATTGCTATTAAAGTGACTGAGTTAAAAGTAACAATTAGGAAATTGTTAAAGTAAACTTTTGTTTAACATAATTACACCGTTTAGAAATCTGAGTAACAGAATCAGGAATCTGTTTAGTTCACATTTATAAATATATATTGAAAACCAGGCAATATGCTATATACTAGGGAAAATGAATAATACCACACCTCAGACTTCAAGGTAATTACTATTTAGTGGTGAAAACAGTACATTGAACCTATTAATTACAGTTAGTGTATATTGTGCATTGGTAAAATAGTGTTCAAGGTTCAGGAATGCATAGAAACAGAAATGACTGATGTGTCTCATTTGTTTAACCCAAGGAAGGCATCACAGAAAGGAGAGCATACTTAGGAATACCTAACTACCTGCCTAAGGAAGAAAATAAAATTAACCACAGAAAAGTCTCATGGAAATGTTGTAGGAATAATTAAAAATATAGTTTTTGAGACAGATCCACAAATTTGTGACCCAGATTTATATATTATTCATGACCATATGAAAGTTATTTATCCTGTGAATGAGTTTCTTTTGTATGTAGAAGGTAATACTTACCTTACTTTAATTTTTGTGAGAATTGTTACAACTATTACTTTGGGCTAATATTTGTTGAGTAATTACTATGTAATTACCATGCTAAGTATTTTCAATGCTTAATCTTACTTTAAACCTGATGTTTTTGTGGGGTATGCATTATGGCCCCCTTTTGCAGTTGGTGATGTGAGTTACAGGTTAAGTAATTTGCCCATGATCCCACAACTATGTCATATCAAAAATTTAAGACCATGCCCTCAATAAATTTTAAGGCTCCCCTCCTCAAATATCCCTTTCTTTCTATCATTTTGGATATTATTAGGTTCCCTTGATATTCACCTAGTCTCTTTCTGGGTAGTTAAAAATACCTAATGCTGTAAAAACAATACCATACACTAGTTGTTAATCAGAGGATTGTGATACACCATTTAAGAATTAGGGAATAAATATGAGTTAAGGACCATACAGAACACTCAAAAGAACCTTGTTTTTTTATTTGACCTCTCTGGCTCTCCATACAGTCTCACGAATTCATTCAAGTTGCATGCCAAATGCCATAGCAAATCAAGTAATAAGATCTGGAGATCAGACTATACCTCTGCCTTGTCCAGAATAGGAAACCAAGTCAAATATCTGAATCAGGCCAGGCCAACAGTCATTGCCACGTTGCTTTGCTCTATTCGTAGATAACAATAATATACTGAATAGTAGGCTTTTGGTGATCTGTTTGGAATATACTTGGCATTATGCTATATAAAATAGACTAGACATGGCCCTTATTTCCTACATCGTATAGGAGACCATCACCTAACAGTATACTAAAAGTATGTAGTTAGAACAAAGGAAATATTATAGTAAGAAATAAGAAATGAATATTTACAGATAAATAAAATAATTCCTATAAATTTCATAAGAGTAGCCAATTGGAGAGACTATTGGTGGCTTGGAAAAATTTATATGTTGATCATTTGTTTGGCTCTCCAGAAAATAGATCATTTTATTTTAAGTCTTCCAAATGCAATAGTATATCAGGTTATGATTTTGAATTAGTTAATTTATATAGGGTGCTTGCAGTGTACTTCCTAATTCACAGATCAATGTATGGTATCTGAAATGGATGTATAACTAAATATATTCAAGATTAGAAGGCATGTTCTTGCCTAATTGCTAATGATAATGGTATGTTCTTTTGCATTTTATATGTAACCGGAATCTATATGGGGTTAATTTATCCTGTATTTTAGACATTTCTTGATGAGGTGGGGCTGAGGATTTATCCTTCTCTTGTCAACCATGTGAAATTTAAAGCCAGAAACTCACTTTATCCTACTTCAAGTTGTCCACAACAGAAATTGTTATTTGTACAGAGTAATTCTTTCCTTGATGCTGGAAATAAGAAGGAAGAAACATCTTCATTTTTTTTTTTTTTTTAGTTTTCAGTTTCACTTAATTCAGTCAGCTACTCTCAAGAATTGTTCTCTGTTTGCAGGATTAGAGCCTGGTAAAGGGCCTCATACCTACATAGGAAGCTTAGTACAAGGGAAAGGGAACCAAAGATGCACCACAGGCCTTACTATATTCTAGCTTACCCGTATTTTTCAGACTGTAAGACACACCTAGGTTTTAGAGGAGGAAAATAGGAAAAACATTTTTGAAGCAAAGATGGTAAAATATTTAATAACATAAATAACAATATTTCACCAATGTAAATGTAAAACTACATTCGGACTGTAAGACGCACCCCCATTTTCCTCCCAAATCTGGTGGGGGGAGTGCATCTTATAGTCCAAAAAATGCAGTATGTCATAACTGTTCCCTAGAAGCACAGTGATTTTCTAGTCTCTTTGTATAAAGGTAGTTACTCTCTGAATACCCTTTCATAAGTACATTTGGAAACTGTCATGAACTGATCTTTGCTCTCGACTGTTTATTCTACTAAACTTCTAGAATTATTTATACATGTATATATGCAGATATTTTTAAAATTATTGGTAGGTGGTTTATGAACCAATTTGGATTTCTTTAGGTGAAGCTATTAGCCTGTTTTTCTCTCTGTGGAATACTTGCAAATGAAAAGTCTTATCAGTAAAAAACTGAAAAATAATGTTAGAAGTAATCTATAATCTGAAAATTTTGTATCTAGATTGTAACTTTAACTTGGACAGGGACTGGATAGTCATTTTGTTAATAATTATTTTAAAAAAGGATTTATTGTTACTAGACCAACTTTTACTGAGATACACAGATATCACTTTATTATTCAGAACCTTTGTTACAATGATTTTTCCCCCTGAAAAAATTCACTAGGGTTTAATAATCTTTAATTTGGGAGAGTGCATCTCCCCTACTTGTTTGGGTACCAAAGTATTTTGCAATTGTAGATAAAGTTTAATACCATAAAAAGTAGAATTATGTTAAAATTATACTTAATTGTCTAAACCATTTTTACATACATACAGAAAGAAATTCAAAATGATGAAGATTCCCAAACCAGTTCTGTTTGGACTAAACATAGCAATCAAGAAAATAACAAAGATTTCAGGAAAGATACAGGTTTTCTTGAAATGAAAGGTGCCTTCAGAGAGACCATGTGTAGAACCCAGGTAAAACTTCATTGGCTAAAAAAAAATGTACATTTCTGGTTCTTAACAATTGTTTGAGAAGCAATATATGGTAGAAATAACATGGATTTTGGAATCACAGAGCTGGTATTTGAACCCAAATGTGTTTTAAAGACTGTGATTTGAGCATATTAGGATATTGCCCTATGTCTCTGTTTTGAGATTCTTTTTGAAATAATGCATGTGTGCATATGGAAACATAGTTCCTAATACAGAGTATATTCCCAGCACATGGTAATTACTTAGAAATCTTCTCTATGCTTAATATCACGTGTCTCATAAAGGATTTTTATCAACGCTATGTATATTCATAATTCATCATCTGAATTCAAGTATTTTACTGAATATAGAGCACATTTTTAAAATGACACAAATGAATTCTATTTTGATTAAAATGCAAAACAAAAAACAGGAATGACTTTGAACTTAAAGCAATGAAAAGAACTTGAAGACAGCATATACATGACTGTCAAGTAAAAAAATTTTAAATAGTAGCAGCAACCAAAAAAAGGCATGATTAGTTCAATTTCATACTGTGTTTTATAGAACAGACTGAGTTAACTTACCAAATCATTATCCCGGTAATTATTATTACTTTTGTCTAAACTAAAATGTATTTAGATGTGACTAGGAAGGAATTAAAAACAAATTCTGTTTTACTGCATCTTATCAAAAAGTTCACAAAGAGAATTCTAGGATCAATTTGGAACTTTAAAAGAAACTGAGCAGTACTTTAAGAAATTTTATATGGAGAGCTTAGATAAAACTTTCTAAGAGCTTAAAATATTTTTGTATTTTTTCTGGATTTTCCAAAGTATAATTGATATTTATGTGACTTAGAAGACTACTCCTTTCTTTTTCTTTTCTTTTTTTTTTTTTTTTTAAGATTTTGTTTATTTATTTTTAGAGAGAGGGGAAGGTAAAAAGAAAGAGTGGGAGAGAAACATCAATATGTGGTTGTCTCTCGCACACCCCCAACTGGGGACCTGGCCCACAACTCAGGCATGTGCCCTGACTGGGAATTAAACCAGTGACCCTTTGGTTCACAGGCTGGTGCTCAATCCACTGAGCCACACCAGGCAGGACGAGAATGCTACTACTTTCTATGATTAACTGCATGTATTTGGTCTTAAGAAGAGGCTATTTGAGTTGATGTGTCTTTTGCAATTGTAGACCACAATATAAATTTTTTTTAATTCATAAGGGAATGATGAAGTTATTAAAATAAATTTTTTATTGAACATGAAAAAAAGAATCAAAAGGATATTTCGTGAAAGAAATAGAACTTATTAAAATATAGCTTATATACACCTTGAACTCCTTTAAAGATTTGAGGATACATTTATAATTCATGTAGAAATCTGTATTCTTTAATTTAAATTTCTTTTTTTAAAAGAAATTATTTATTCATTAATTTTTAGAGGGGCGAAGGTAGGGAGAAAGAGAGAGAAACATCAATGTGTGGTTGCCTTTCTCATGCCCCCTACTAGGAACCTGGCCCGCAACCCAGGCATGTGTTCTAGACTGGGAATTGAACTGAACCTGCAACCTTTTGGTTTGTAGGCTGGCACTCAATCTACTGAGCCACACCAGCCAGGGCATAAAACAAGTTTCTTAATATAATAAGCAATATAGTTTGTGATACACCATACTCTGTTTAATGTTATTATATTTAAGTCCTGTAAAATGATTTTCTTGAGATGTTTCATTTGATATGCCTAATAATGGCAAGATTCTATTTGATCTGCAGCCTCAATTATGTTTACAAACATTTGGAAAAGTAAAGTAATGAAATTAACTATATTCTGTTGGACTAATCATATGATAGAAGAAAAAAGAGATTCCCAGAAAGATTAAATTAATAAAATTAAAGCACCTAATTAAATGTACATGTAAACATAATATAAGCCTTTGTGAACTAAAAATCTTCATTTTTCTGCTTCATAGTAAAACTATGATGTAATATAATTTGCAAGGCTCTTTACTATATTTAATATCACATGTATGTTTTATAAAAGCTACCTTCCTGAGTGGGTTTTTCTGTTGTGACATGCTTTGGTTGTGTTAAGATTATGGTTAACCTACAGTCTAATTAAAATATTTTTGTAAACATGCAGAAAAAAATTCAAAATCATGAGGAAGATCTTAATAATAGTTCTGTTTTCACTGAACATCACAAAAAAGAAAAATTCAGAGAGTCCAGTAAAGATTTGAAATTTATTAAAACACGAAAAGCTTTAGGAAGGCACACAGATAGAAATCAGGTAAGATCTTCCAAATAAAAAATAATATTGATTTTACAGTTCTTTTGTAAATGTACCAAATATGCCATTTCTTTTCTAAATGTACCAAATATGTCAATCATGAAAATTGTTTTTAATTATATGTACAAAAGTATTTCTAAAGCATTTGTGTATAGTTTTTAAAAGAACACAAAAATGAGTGCTATGTTAATCCAACAACTGGGTTAAGAAATAGAGTATTCCCTGCGTGTGTGCGTTATTTCCACACTACATCTGCTTTTCTTCCTCTTACCCATTGGTAAGCTCTGTCTTAGAATTGGTTTTATTTTCTTGTTTTTCATTATAGTTTTACCTGCAATCACTGTCTCCCTAATGATGTATATCTCTAACAGTATATTCCCTTTAGTTTTGCCTGTTAATAAACTTTTCAGTTCATGGTGTTTGTAAGTTTTGTTTGACTTGCTTATTTTTTCTAGTATATATAATTTTCCATCTTTTCAGTTTTATCTTCGGTCTATTTTACTACTAATAAGTATTGGATTTCTTTGTGCTGGTCTGTTTTTGATTGATGGGTTGATTTTTGCAGTTCTTCCATAAACAGTGAACATTGTTTAAATTTTATTTATGTATTTATTTATTTATTTATTCTTAATCCTCACCTCAGGGCATGCTTATTGATTTTTAGAGAATGGTGAAGGGAAGGATAGAGAGAGAGAGAGAGAAACATCAGTGTGAGAGAAAAACATGGATCGGTTGCCTCCCATACATACCTTGACCTGCAGCTGAACTGAAACCTAGGCATGTGCCCTGACTGGGAATTGAACCCACAACCTTTCAGCTTTCAGGACAATGGTCCAACCACCTGAGACACACCAGCCAGTGCAATAGTGTGAACATTTTTTTAAGTGCATGTTCAAGAGTTTCTCTAGCTTATGATATATTCCTAGGAGTAGAATTCTTATGCTGGGCCATAAGGACTTTACGTGTTCGACAGTACTAGATAATATCCAACTCTTATGGGATACCCCTCCAACAGTGGATGAGATTTCCTATTGTATATAGCTCTGTTATTTTTTAAATGTATTATATTTGTCTTAAGTTTATTTGGATTTTATAACATACAGTGTTCACGTTGACATCTGTTTAATTGTGGTCTAAATACATGTAGAAGGAAATTAAGAAAAGGGATGAAGACATTCAAAGGAGTTACGCTTTGAGGAAAAAAGACAAGAAAGAAAAAGAAAGAGATTCCAGGAAGGACATCAAACATGACAAAATTAAAAGTACCTTACGAGAGCACACATATCGAGATCAGGTAAAACTTTGTAAGCTAAGCTAAACAGTTTTTATTTTTTCTGGCTCTTCCCTAGTATAATGTAGACATAAATAGTCTGATTTTTATGATTGCTCACTGTGTTAAATATAACCTGCACATCTTACTAAACAAAAGAAAAACAAGTTAATCTGGTATGATATGCATAACTAATGTTATGATTAACTTTGTTTCACAGTGAAAGTATTTTTACATGTATACACAAAGAAATTGGAGTTAATAATCAGGATATTCAATTACATTTTGTTTTGCCTGAACGTAACAGAAAGAAACAAACAAAAAAAGAGGCTAAAATTCTTAAAATAGAAAGTACCTTAAGACAAAATGTATATGTAGTTTGGTTGACACATTGTGATCCAATGCTTAGTTTTTACCTTTCTCTTTTCTGGTGTAATACAGACCATTTTAGTAAGATAAGATAGCTCATCTTTTAAATGGGATCATTCTTAAGTTAGTTTTTTCTAGCATATAAATTTATATTGCAATTTAAACCATAGCATGTTAATGTGTATATATTCAGGAGGCTCTTCAGAGAATGGTGGAGGTAAAGAAATAATGGATCATGTTTTGTGTGAACAGGGCAACCAAGAAACAAAAAAGAGGTTCTAGGAAAGATTTGGGTCAGGCTAAAATGAAAAATACCTTAAGAAAATACATGTATAAATATCAGGTAAAACTTTCCAAATCAAAATGTTTGCTTTAAAAAAAATATTTTTATTGTTATTTTTAAAATATTTTATTTATTTATTTTAGATAGAGGGGAAGGGAGAGAGAAAGAGAGGGAGAGGAACACCAGTGTGTGGTTGCCTCTCACACTCCCCCTAATTGGGGACCTGGCCTGCAACCCAGGCATGTGCCCTGACTGGGAATTGAACAAGCGAACCTTTGGTTCTCAGACCCTTTGATTCGCAGACCAGTGCTCAATCCAGTGAACCACACCACCCAGGGCTAAAATTTTTAAATTTCATTATATAATGTTTATATAATATTATTGTAAGGATCTTTGCTTTGGTTAACACTGCATAAATATGTCTTGTATTATATTGTCTATTGTGATACTAATCATTTGTGTTGACACTATCTATTGCATACTGTCTAAGGTACTTTTTTCCATTTCTTTCCATGCAGAAAGAAATGAAGATTTCCATTTTTACTGATCATGCCAAAGACTCAAAAACCAAGGATATCAGGACAGATGTGGATATTGTTGAAATAAAAAATGCCTTAAGGAAGCACATATATAGAGCTCAGGTAGAACTTGGCATACTAAAAATTGTATATAGTTTCCTGTTCTTCTCTATTGTAACCAAAATATAGGAATAGTAATAATAGTAATAATAAATGGTTCATTATTATGTTTAAATGTTGTAAAATAATTTTCTTAGTTCATTAATTTGTTACCAATAGTAACATAATTTGGCCATTTAGTAAATATGATTCTCTGTTTTTTATACCTCCATGATTACAAATAAATATGTTTAACAAGGCTGGCTGCCTATCCCACAGCAACCACTGTTCGTTCACCCTGCCCAGGCCTTCACCTAGAGGGAGGATTTCTTTAGTCTTCCATCCTGTCTCCTTTCTTTTGCATAAGCACTTGGTGAGATCCATGGAGAAGATCCTGCCATTAAGTGCAGCCTCCCCTGATGTCTTAGATTGCCAGGAATTCTGTTGTCTTGCACCATTCACGTGACCTTTAGCTAGTGGTGAAAAATTTTAGCTGAAATTTTCTTACCCTCTTTAATGGAGGCCTCCTCTTTCTACCATGCTGTCTTAGAAAATCAATTCTCATGTCCCATATCGTTAGGGGCTCCTGTCTGTCTTCTACTTCAGTCTAGTTGATTGCACTAAGGCCTCTGCTGTCTACTGGGTTCAAGAAAAATTATTTGGTAAAGTTTTTAGCTTTTTATATAATCAGGATAGTATCTCTGTATTTGTTGCAGATATTTTTCTATTTTAATATTTTAAACAAATACAGGTATTTTTAAACAATAGAGGAAAATTTATAAGTAATTATATAGAAAATATGACTGTGTTTTTTTTCCTATGGACCCTTATACAAAATGTTCTTCCTATTTATATTTGTAATAGAATACTAAGGACAGTGGACCTCTCCAGGTCTTCAAAGTAAACATGACTTTACCTTTTAATTTATTTTAATTTAGAAGGAGAAAATAAAGAATGTTCATACTCATTAGAATACCATTACCTTAAATGATAGACGTCCCTAGCCTGAGGATACATGAGTATTAGATCCATAAATATAATGGATCTTCCTGAATCTCTTTTATAAGTTTGGCCAAAGTTCATAAGCTGGAATGTATTTTTTTTTACTAAAAATGTTTAATTTTAATGATCTGATTGCTGTTTTGTAGGCTATCAGATACAACTGCATTAGAATGGATAAACAACCAGTGTACAATGTAGAGGTAAGGGCAGGGAGTAGGTGTTGACAGGGGCAAAAATGAAGCTTTGTGTTTTGTTATTTTTAGTTAGGTGATATAAAGGAATGTGTGGTTTGCACAGCAAAGCTTCCTGTTAAATTTTACTGTAGTTTCTCTTACTTGAAATGAAAACTAAAAATACTATTATGTCAAAGCTTAAAAAAATTTTATATGGTAGTAAAAGCTAATAACAGGAATGAAAAACATAGCTGTGCTCATCACAAGTGAGTTTTATACCCCTGTTCTCACATTTTATAGCTTTATAATTACTACTTTCAAAGTTCTAATATATTTACAAATGTCTATTTCCTTTATATAATTATTCATTTCTTTACAATGACTTTTATTTCATGTAGTCTTTTAAAAAGAGTATTTTTGTTTCTTGACTAGTTCAAAGTACTTTTATTATTAAAAAATATTTTGACCAAGGGGAATGTGTTTGGTAGAACTCTTAGAATTATATTCATGTCTACCCTCAGAGTGATTTTATGATTATCATAGCAGTTGTTTTGGAGAAATATTGATGGTGCTTGATGAATTCTCATGTATTTAGTATATCTTAAGAGACATAGTTTGTTTATAGGTTTAAAAGAAAGATAAAAAAATAATTTTACACCTATGAATTATGTGTAGTTGCAGTTCTGACTTAGATTTCTTCATTATCAGCCAGACACTGCAAATGCCTTTTAAGGGTTTTCTTTTAGAGACAGTATTTCCCTTTACTTTATAAGGCAACAGAGAGTAATAAATAAAACAGTAATATAGTTTTTGCAGTGCCTTATAGTTGTAAAACACATTTATATAAGTAATTCTTTTTGAACCATGTAACAATTGTGTGAAGTTGTAAAGGCAGTATTTATCATCACTTTATATAGATGAGGAGATTACAGCACCTTGATAATTCAGGATTTGATCCCAGAATTCTGTGACCCTTATCTTTTAGTCATAAGAATCATTCCTTTCTTAGGTTAAAAATGCTGAATTTCCCAGAGGTGTATTACATTTAATTGAAAGTCTCATAGAAGGCCAGTTTTTTAAAGAAGCAATTGAAGAACTTTCCTCTTTGCAAGCACATTATATCCCTCCTGTATGCCTTCTTCATGCTCTTCTAGAGAACATTCTCCAGGTAAAAACAATGTTTCAAAGAATGTTAAATGTGAACATTTTTTTCATGTCTTGTATGTTTATAGCTTATTTTCTCTTTTCATTACTTCCCTGATTTTAATAGGAAATGTGATACCCATATATTACCATTTCTCTTCTGGTTTTAAACTATTTACTGGGTATTACTCTGAGTGCTTTTAACTTATTATTTTATCAGAATTTCCAAGGTAATTTTATCTTGGATAAAATTTATCTGATTTTTTTTCATGGCAATAAAGTATCCAACATGGAAATTTGACTACAGTGATCTAGGATGCCATCTGGTAAAACTTCTCCTGCAGTACATTGATAATAATCATTTTTATTTATAGTATAGACAGACAGCATGCTTTCTAAACTGTGAAAACCAATAGGAACAGTGTTCAAAGGTAACTCTCTAATCATGTTCATCATCTAGGTGCCAATTTGAAGAAATAACAGATGTAAGCTATGTCAGACTAATGTTGGTAATAAGTAAGAATGTTGCATGAAAATTTCTAACCCTCAGTTCCTTTTAGATCACATTTCGGAACTCTTAATCTCACCACAATCAGTAAAAGTAAAATAAACATTTCATATTAGTTAGTCCCAAAAGCTAGGATTACTTAATGGATAGATACATATTTAGAGTGTGTCTCCCTCTGTTGTAGCTGAATATGATACTTTCATTTGATCTTTTGTTCAAACACATATTTTGCAAGAAAGTTAGGCCAGGGTTATTAGAGTTTTAGACTGAAATAGCTGGTGAAACTATATTTTTGGCTATAGTGTTTTTATTTGTTTGTTTCTTTTTAAATAATAGGATAACATAGATACATATTCTGGTCGATACTTCCATATATTGTCAGCACTTCTTCACTTGCATCCTCCTTGGAAGTCCCCAGCCATGTCTAGATATTACTTAGAATTGTTTCAGTGTCCAACCTGTATGAAAGGAGCATGGTCTCTAATAGAAGTGCTTATCAGGTAAGGAATTTCCCATGTGAGGCTTTAATTTAACTTAGTAGTTGTTATGCTTTTTTGTTCATGAAAGAAGTACAGTACCTGTCTTTGAAAATTTAATGTGTGTATGAATATAGAATGCTTGTGTTGTATTTATGACAAAACTTTTATAAAAAAGTCCCCATCTAAATTGGTCATGTCTGTCAGTCAGTTTATTTAAAAAATAAATACTTATTGAATGCATGAAATGGACTTACAGGAAAGCTAAATTATTTGTTTTTATTTTTAACAAAATGTTTGCATATTTTAAAAATTAATTGGGAAAATGAATTTATTGAATATGAATATCAGCATCAAACTTTGGTCATCAAAAGTATAAAATTTTAACTGTATACGATATCTGTTTCAGTGTTGTATTTTTTCAACTAGTAATTTGAATTTTGAAACTGAACTTACTGTTTTCTAAATATGTCATCTCTTTGTGCCTCTGCACATGATGTTATCTAGATGCTTCTTCGTCTTACAAATGTTACTCTCTAGAAATCCTTCCTGTTCTCCTTTCTCCCAAAAAGAACTAACTGTTTTTCCCGTTCTTTTCTGATAGCACTCTGTCTCTGATAGCCTTCCTTTGTGTGGGAAGTACTTTCTTTTTATCCAGGTGTTCCATTTTAGGGGGTCCATAGTAGTGACAGAAAGAATACTTGACTAGCCAGGCAAAGTCTAGCTAGACCTTTGGTTATCAGTTTGAGATTGTACAGTTGTGATATATTTGAAGCTAGCTAAACTGCTAGCTAGCATGCATTTCATTCTTTCAATAGATGTTTGTTGAGTACTTACTGGGAGCCAGGCACTACGCTACATTTCAGGAATAAGAAGATAAATATAAAAAACAGTTCCTGCACTTTTGAAGGTGACTGGGATATAAACACAATTCTAACACAATAGCACTATCCCAGCATAGGTATAGGATTTGAGGATATATGGTTTATGTAGTTGACATCTTCCTAATTTCTAAACCTGCCATTCCCTTTATTTTAAAAGCCCTCATTGCTTTTCATGTAAACTATTGCAATACCTGCTTTGTTGATCTTGATTTCACTATTTTCCCTTTATCTTCCAAAGTATCCCAGTATGCTCTTTCCAAAGTGATCTTCTCATTTCCCAGATAAAAGTTAACTTTAACTCACATATCATCTATAGGAGAGGGTTTTAATTCCTTAGCAAAACATGTAAGACCCTTCATGATTTACCCTTCTATATGAGGTCTGTCCAGAAAATGCCCAAGCACTGTTGATATAATGAGAATGGTTTATGCCACATCAATGTGACCTGGCAGCCGGGGAGAATGGACTGGAATGCACATGCGTGAACAACATTGACTTCACTGTACTAGTCAGTGGGGGCAGTAGACGCCCTTGTGTGAGCATGTGTACTGTGGGCATCGCATTCAAAATGAGCAAGTAGAACAACGAGTCTGCATCAAGTTTTGCGGTAAACTTGAACATTCCTCCACGAAAACTCTTCAGATGATTTAGAAGACCACAGCTATGGGCAACTAGTGATTGTCAGCTTCATCAAGACAATTCGACCATATCCATCATCTCAGAACATTCTGTTTTACAGGACTACTATGAAGATTGAAAATATATTGTGAATTTTTGGAACTTTAAAAAATAGCCCTAAAATGACTTATTTTACTAAATAATGAAAGAAGTTATCTTGAGTAAGAGGATGGATATGGAGAGTTACAAGTTGAGGGTATAGCTGGTCATCCAAATTAAAAGGATTTAATGAAATTCTTATTTTTTTTCTTTATCAGGGATATGATGAGTACAAAGGGAGAGTATCAGGTGATTGTTAAACATAGTCATTGAAAAATATAGACATTAGATCTGTATTATTATGAAATATTTGATATGGTTGAAACTGTAAAGGAAGAAAATATGAATAAAATTTTATTGAATTTGCTTTAAATTTTTAAAAAGCATTTCATTAAAATTCCAGTAATGCTATAAAAAAAAAAAAACACCTTGTCTACAAATTACTGAGTAAATTGATTGTATTTTTGTTGGGTTCATATATTTCAGGTCTTGCCTTTTCAATGAAAGTTTTTGTCATCAAATTTCGGAAAATATTATTGGCCCTAAGGTACTCCACCTGACATTGCTCAAATTTTTCTTTAATTTAGTTGAAAGTGAAGTACGACATCTGAGTCAAAAGTAAGTTTTAATTGCAAAAAAACTGTCATTTTTCTATGTTTAGATTGTTTTACGTACCATTTTTCTAATCACTTTTATTCATATTTTTTAAAAAATCACTTAGTTTTCTAGTCTAGGTTTATTTTTAAAACATATTTTCTAGACACAGTACTTCAGTGGCAGTAGAGGTTTATATACTCTTTTTAATGTATCCCTAGTTCACATATTTATCCTTCACTAACGTATATATTTCAATAGGTGAGAGTGTTTTTATTTTTCATGATTTATATATTTTTTAATTCTTTAGTAATTGAGTGCTTAAGTAAAAAGTTATACTAGCTTTTAACACTGAATCTAATATTCATGCTATTTTGAGCAAAGTTAGATTGCTATGTGTGCTTATTGATGGTTATGTTGAACTCAGGCCATTTTTTATATTTTGTCCTATCTTAAAATTACATATTATAATTTTTATGTATTACGACCTTTCTGTATCAGAAATTGCTGATTTTTTTTGTTTACTGACAAGATATTATGCCTAATAACTGTAGTGATCAAATTGACCATAAAGATATACTGTTGTTCATACTTTCATTAGGTTGTATGACTGGTCAGATTCTCAGAGTCTGAAAATAACAGGAAAGGCAATTCTCCTTGAAATCTTCTGGTCAGGAAGTGAGAACTCTGGGCTTTTCACCAAACAAGTAAACATGCTTTTGGAGTGGACTATATATTCTCACAAGGAAAAATACAAGTCTAATGATGTAAGTAGAATTAATTTCCAGATGAATAATTTTATGTGAAAAAAGTATACCTTTGAATTACACATTTTTGTTTTACTTTTTGAATTGAAAAAAATTATAACCCAAATATATCATCATTTTCTATTTATTTGTTTAGTTTTAAGATAAAAGGTTTTTTGGAGACTCGTTTCTTTGTCATCTCACATTGTATGTAGGAGCTAGAGATATTTGATCTTTAATGATGAGAAATCTATAGTTTTGAGGTTCTAGCCAAGGTGGAAGCATGGGTAGATAATGCTTTCCTTCCTTGCACAACCAAAAGAATGATAACAACCAATTTAAAAACAAAAAACAACCAGAACTACCAGAAAATCAAACTGCATGGAAGTCCTACAGCCAAAGAGTTAAAGAAACATGCACCAAAACTGGTAGGAAGGGCGGAGAGGATGAGCTGGAAGGTGGCAGATGGTTCGGTTGAGGTGGGGGCTGGCTAACCAGGCAGTTCCACATTTGCAGGCAGATAAGCTGGGAGGAACAACTGGGGAGTGAGACAGACTGCAAAACCCAGAGTTCCTGGAGGAAACTAAACACTCAAAAACCTCTGGCTGTAACAAGCTATGGGGGTTGCAGTGGTGGGAGAAACTTCCAGTCTCATAGGAGAGTCCATTGGAGGGGCCCACGGGGTCCTAGAAGGTACACAAACCCACCCACCTGGGAATCAGCACCTGAAAGGGTACAATCCGCTTGCGGAAAGCAAGGGAAGTGATGGAGAGTGAGACAGGAGCCAAGCAAGTGGCATTGTTCCCTCCCGGGCCCCTCCCCCAGACAGCACCACAAAGCAGCGTTGTGGGTTGCCCCACCCTAGAGAATACCTAAGACTCTGCCCCTTACAACATAATAGGTGTGCCGAGACAAAGAAATACGGCCCAAAGGAAGGAACAGGTCAAAACTCCAGTAAAAGAACTAAAAAAAAACAATAAAAAGAAATCTATAGTTACTTATCATTCTAGATTTTTACTTTTGTACATTTCTATAGTGGAACCTATGATTTTATACAATTTTTTGCATGCTAATAATAATTCCTACTTGTTTTTAAAACTACCTTTCTGGATGTTGAGTTATTTCCTGAACTACTTGTTTATAGGTAGATTTTTGCTTGTCATTAGGAATTTAACATGGAGTGATTTTAGTGTATTAGCTATCTGAAGGGTAGTTGGGAAGGTTAAATACAGTAAAATATATAAAGTACATAGCAACATACCGTGCCACAATTTGAGTGCATTTTAAATATTAGTTACCTGTGCTGGTTAGTGTGGCTCAGTGGATTGAACGCCAGCCTGCAAAACAAAGGGTCACCAGTTTGATTGCCAGTCTAGAGCACATGCCTAGGTTGCAGGCCAGGCCCGCATTTGCAGGGCATGGGAGAGGCAACCACACCCTGATGTTTATCTCTTTTCAATAAAATCTTTAAAAAATAAAAATAAATAAATATTAGTTACCTTTATCCTTTTCAAAATGATCTGCCTTTGGGACTTTATTATCTACTTTTTTGTGTTAATTTCATTAATTTCTGCTTATATTTTGAAGGTTATTTTAGTGTCTTTTCTACATGAACATTTCAGTCTTTTTTCTTTTTAGTCTTTAATGCTAATGTATACACTTAATACACACTGCCCTTTGAATACACTTTGAGGTCTATTTCACAGGTTTTGATACTTTTGGCTGCTTTTATTGTTTTTTTTTTCAAAAGTATTTTTTATTTTCAATAGTAAATTCCCCTTTAATCCAAGAAATATTGTAAGAGTGTTTTACAGCTTCTAACTAGGTGGGTTTTATTACTGTTAATGGATTTTATTTGCCTATGCTTTTGTTGTTAATTTCTAATAGTGAATTTTGGTTAAGGAATGAGCCCTGTATGATATCTGCTTTCTGAAATAACTGAAGTTTTCTTTTTGACCCCATAAAAGATTAGAGCCAAAATGTATTTTCTCTGTTTTACAGTGTTCTGTATCACTTAATTAGCTCAGGCTTGATAACTGATAATTATTCTAATTAACTCTTCTGAATCTACTTTTTGAATTTGTTCATTTGTTTTGTTTTTGTAACAGCTTCTGTTTTATATATAGTAATGCCATCCTATCATTCATGACTGATAAAGTATTACAATTGCCAGCTAGGTAATATTATCTTCAGGAACAGTAAGCATAGTAACTAAGGTGGACACATCTGGTGTCAAATATCATAAAATCTATTCTACCTTAAGATTAAGGGAAACTATATATGAATTTATAGTTTCTATTCTAATAATTCCTGTGATCCATTTTCTCCTCCTTTTTAAGTTCAGTTAAACTTACATTTCACCTCCTCTTTGTATTCTCTTTTACCCTCTCATTTATACTTTATTTTTAATTATATTTTATTGATTATGCTATTACAGTTATTCTAATTTTTCCTACTTTGTCCCACTCCACCCAGCACCTGCACTCCCTCAGGCAATCACAGCACCATTGTTCATGTGCATGGATCATGTATATAAGTTCTTTGGCTACTCCATTCCTCTACTCTGCTTTATATCCCCAAGGTATTCTGTAACTACGTATTTGTAGTTCTTAATACCTCACCTCTTCACCCATTCCCCCAAACCCCCCTCCCATCTGGCAACCATCAAAATGCTCTCTGTATCCATGATTCTGTCTGTGTTCTTCTTGTTTGCTTAGTTTGTTTTTTAGATTCAATTGTTGATAGATTTGTATATTTTGCCATTTTATTATTCATACTTTTGATCTTTTTTCCTTAAGTAAGCCCATTTAACATTTCATATAATAATGGTTTGGTGATGGTGAACTTCATGAGTTTTTTTTTATTGTCTGGGGAGCTCTTTATCTGCTCTTTGATTCTAAATGATAGCTTTGCTGAGTAGAGCAATCTTGGCTGTAGGTCCCTGTTTTTCATGACTTTGAATATTCCTTACCAATCCCTTCTAGCCTGCAAAGTTTCTTTTGAGAAATCAGCTGACAGTCTTATGGGAACTCTCCAATAGGTAACTAACTGCTTTTCTCTAACTGCTTTTAAGATTCTCTCTTTATCTTTAACATTTGGTATTTTAAGTATGATGCATCTTGGAGTTGGCCTCTTTACATCCATCTTTTTTGGGACTCGCTCTGCTTCCTGGACTTGCATGTCTATTTCCTACACCAAATTAGGGAAGTTGTTTCTCATTATTTTTTCAAATAGATTTCCAATTTCTTGCTCTTTCTTTTCTTCTTTTGGTACCCCTATGATGTAATTTTGGAACACTTGAAGTTGTCCTTGAGGCTCCTTACATTATCCTTGATCTTTTGGATTTTTTTTTCTTCTTCTTGTTCTGATTGGTCGTTTTTTTTCTTCCTTATGTTCCAAATCATTAGTTTGATTCTTGGCTCCACCATTCTATTCTTGTTTCTCTATAAATTGTCTTTTATTTCAATCAGTGTATCCTTTGATTCTGACTGGATCTTTTTTATGCTGTTGAGGTCCTCACTCTGAGTTCCTTGAGCATCCTAATAACCATTGTTTTGAACTCTGCATCTGACAGATTGCTTATCTCCATTTTGTTTAATTCTTTTTCTGGAGTTTTAATCTCTTTTTTCATTTGGGCCATGTTTTTCTGTCTCCTCATTTTGGCAGGCTCCTGTTTTTGTTTCTGTGTATTAGGTAGAGCTGCTATGACTCCCTGTCTGGATAGTGTGGCCTAATGTAGTAGGTGTCCTGTAGGGTCCAGATGCACAGCCTCCTTATCACCCACGCTGGGTACTTGAGGTATGTATCCTCGATGTAGGCTGAGTACAACCTCCTCTTGTTTACTGTTGGCAGGTCAATGGGGGGATTTACCCAGGCCAGTCAGCTGCAAGGACTGACGGTGACCACAGACCACTAACCTCTGCCCTCTGTGGAGGATCAGCTGTACAGAGAGGCACAGTGGTGGTGTTCTGATGTGGTCTTTAGCTGTCCACTGGGTGCACAGACCCTGGGGTTCCCTGGATGGTGCAGGCCAAGGTCAGTCCCCACCTCTGTTATGTCTGGGGCCACCCTGCATGAGTACAGTCTGCTACTTGTGCTGGGCTTGGAGATTCCTAGGGGAAACTAAACTGTGAATCTAGGCTGGCTGCTGCTTGTGCCAGGCCTGGGGTCACCTTGCAAGAGGTATGAGGGCTGGGAGCTCACTGAGGTCAGCTATTGCTTGTTTGAGAGGATTTAGGAAGTTGTGAAGCATGAACCAAGACCAGCCATTCATATGGAAAAGTTACTATTAATAGCTGCCTGGGCCTGTGAGTTGGGTGGAAAGAAGCCTCAGGGGATCTCCAGGGTAGTGTAATCTGACTAATACTTAAGTCTCAGATATGGCATCAGCCTATAGGCTCTGTGGCTCCCTGTGGGGAAAGTTCAGAAAAAGGACAGTGGCCTCTGCCTGCCTCTGTCTGTGAGAATGCTGACCCCTTGCTGACACTTCATGCCTCCCTGTATGCCACTGGTGCATTTCAAGCTGCTACCACAATGCTGGAGCTCAGAGGGAGTGAGTCTAAGTAAGACTGTGTGTGAATTCTTTAGGAAGAACTGCTTGGGACTCCAGAAGTTTCTTCTACTGACTCATTCCCCTCTGGTTTTTGCAGTTAGAAGTTATGGGGACTTACCCTCCTGGCACTGGAACTCTGGGCTCTAGGGGGCCTGGTTTGGGGCTTAAACTCCTCATTCCCAAAATAGCCTGCCTGAACTTTTATCCACCACACATGGAAGTGGGGCCAGCCCATTCCCTGTCTCCACCCCTCCTACCAGTCTGAGTGGATTTGGTTTCTTTATTTCTGTAATTGTTGGACTTCCATTCAACTCTATTTCTGATAGTGTGAGTGATGGATGTTCTGTAGTTTAGTTGTAATTTTGATGTGGTTGTGTGAGGAGGCAAGCCATGTTATCTACACCTCCATCTTGACTGGAAGTCCAATCTCATTTATATTTTCATTTGTTGTATGTGCTTGGAACAGTCTGTAAGTGTCTTTTCATCCAATTTTTAATTCACTCTTTTCAACTGTCTAATTTGTTGTTAAACATAACAGTTGTACTTGAATTTTTGTATTTTTTCCCGTTTTAGACCTTCTTACTTCAAATTTACTATTATGTATTTTTATGGCTTCTAGTTCCCTACAAAATTTTCCATTTTTATTTTGTCTTTCAACATGGCAATAATGGTTATTTTATAATCTGTGTCTGATTATTGCATACTTGAAGTCTTTGTGGATCTGTTTGTATTTGTTTCTGGTGTTTGCTATCTTATGTCTTTTATATTCCCTTGCAAGCTAATTATTGTTTGCTATGAGTTGTAAATTGCATTTGAAAAATTGTCTGTCGAAACAATTGTGGCAAAGACACTGAATATCTTTCCCAGAAAATTTGTCTTTGCTTCTGCCAGGTGCCTGGATGTAGTACCGTTGAGGACTACTCTGGTCCAGTATTTAGGTTGGAGGGTTACTGGATGGTCCAAATGAAGTACAAAGCTACAAATACACGTATTTTCCTTCTGATTCATTCTTACTCTGAAGGTGAAACCCTTCAGGGTATAAGAGTATGAGCTATTAGGTCTTGGATTATGCTTTCTATACTCCTTTTTCCCTAGGCTCCAAAATCATACCTCTGTGCTTCATCTCTTTTTCTGGGGTTAGGAAAATGTTCTTAGGGCAAAGTCAGCTACTTTGAGTGCTTCACTTGGCTTTTACCTTCTCCCAGATCTTGGCTTAGCAATTCCTCATAACTTTCCAGAAGATATTTTACATATTTTATTCATTTTTAGTTTTCTTTTTAATAGGGTTTATCTGAATTACCTAGGCCTCCATTATCAAAAGTAGAAGTCCTTATTAGTTTTTAAAAATTCTATTTGTCGGGGGTGGGGTGGAGAGGCATGTTTAAAAGAAAATTCTTTTGAGGTCCCTAAGATTTTTTAATTGACATTTTTAAAAAAGATAGTTTTGGGTGTGTAGCTAGACTTTGTAATCAAGTAATCCTATTATGTAGCAATAACTAGGTGAGTAGCCATTTTCTTGTACATGTATCTGGTTTAAAAAGAATATGATTATACAGATGTGTAAAACTTTTAAATAGTCAGCAGAAATAGAACTATCTAAACTTCATTGCCAATTGACTATAATATTTCTAAACTAAAACTGAAAACATTCTTATTTATTACCATCTGACTTTGTATGTATTTTTTAGACAATAATCATTAAGAATAGGAAACATTTCCTCATTTTTAATGTTTCTTTTTTATCCATTTGATTGCATAAATGGAATGGCTCATTTATGACTAAGAACAGTAAAACTAACATTTTCACAATTTTACTAAATTACCAAAGGACTATTGTGGATAAGAATTTACTCAGGAAATAATTATATAAATAGTAACAGATTTATACATTCTTACCTTGAAGATTTTTGTTCACATTTATAACTTGCTTCATAAATATGTTGAATTTTTCTGCAAAAATTGCTGGATCAGTTGCAACATGAGAACTGGTTTTAAACTTTGCAAATTAATATTTTACTTATCACTTTAATTGCTTAAACTCATATAAAGTATGTTTTTATTGTGTTACCTGTTAGAATTCATTCTTGTACTTAATTAAATCTTTTTGGCCGTTTTCAATTTCAAGAATTCCATGCATGTTCACAGACATCATTTTCTGTACTGTAAAGCATTTGTTTCTAGATTTGCTGAGTTGAAGCATTCAGTGTAAGTCATTAGCTAAACAGAAGTCCTCAGTTTATGCTAATACTGTTTTGTCATAATGTCAGTCAGCAAGTATTGCCAAGTGACACCATGGCAGTGAATTTCATTGTCATTAATCTGAGAAAGCTTTGGGCTTTCCTTGGCAAAGAGCAGAGGTGGGCTGTGTCAAGGTTATTGAGAATGTACAAATTTTTCTAAGCTTGGTGGTTAGTCCTACTTTTCTTTGTGATGTCTTTAGGTGCTATTTCATGATATCCCCACAATTGTAGGTAGAAACAGAACCTAGTTTGTATTTAAAGAAAATTGATGCTAAAGAGTTTAAGTATTCAAGGTGTTCTCAGCCTGTTAGGCAAAGCCTTCATAGAGCCCAAATCTCCACTGCAGCATATTTTTTCTGATTTCATTCAAACAAGTTTTTAAAACAGGAAGAGATGCAATATGTTTATTATGTTCACATCTTTGTGACAGAGGTAGTAGAGAGCAGTTCGTCATCTGTTTCAGTGGAATATTTCAGAAAGCCCTACCTGGTTATCAGATGGCCAAGATTCTAGTTTGTTCTATTATATGCTAGTCAATTTTCAGAAGATTGTCAAGGTTCTAAACTGGAGATTACTTGTACTAGCAGATAATAGAGAACTGTATTGACAGAATGTCTGATAATAAACTTTAGCATATTAGAAACGGGTTCTAAGATAAATATATGTCATGTACAAATCACTATCATTTATTTCTTTGTTAATTCTTAGGGTATTCATGTTCTGTTCTTTAAGTTTTAACAAACATTTCAGTATTTCATGAATTCTTTTCTCCTTTGATGGTTTATTTATCATTTTTCTCACTAATCCACTTCTAGACATATGCTAGAAATCATAGTTTTGCTTGTACCATGTTAAAGTCACAGTGAATACAATCCATAGCACAATGTCTTGGCCCTATGTTGATAGTGCCATAGTTAAGAATATAGTATAATAGATCCAAGAACCTTGATTTGAAAGGGTCTTTTTATGTAAAAATTTTCTGCTGTGAATATGTGCTCTGTTTCATGTATGTTTAGCTAATAGCACACAGATAAGAATAACTTTGGCAGGATCTTTGTTAGTCATAGTAAAGGAGCTGCAGTCATTTCATGGTAGTACTGCAAGACCTGTCTATTTCTAACTGTTTAATAATGGTAGTATCAAGGGAAATCCAATATTAAGTAATATTGATATTTCTTTGTGGTATATATGTACATATATTTGTGTAAGGAAAGAGGGAAAGTTCCAACTGGTTAATTAAATTGTTTTTAATTATGGGAGTGCTGGATTGTGGTTTTATATGATGAGGCTTATTACCTCTGTAGGCTAACCTTCCTTTCCCCTATTTACAGTCCTCAACAAGGGATCTGAGGTGATTCTGATTTACTGTTCACTTGAGCTAGGAGAATGCTTTGAGAAATTGAAACTTACCAGCCTCTCTCTTCCTGAAAAGTGTCCTTGCCAGTGTTCAGATACACATTATATTGGAATGAGCATTCTGTGGCGTGGATCTTGACATGAGCAGTGTACTAGTTTACACATAGATTTTCACTGTCCTGTTTTATTTTCTCTTCATAACTTGAACCATGAGAAGTAAAATTTGCCCAGAGTGATCATCTGCATGCTGGCTTTACAAAGAATGAATTTGGCTTCCTGCAAAGTTCTTTGAAGACTGACTAAGACCCAGTGCTTAAGGAGTTAGTTCTAGTCAGCCGCAAGGCTTGGACCCTGCTAGGGTATAGCGAAGCCATTGGTACTTTTCCAGCCTGCTAAGGCCTGTCCTGCTGCTTGCTTCCCACATCACACAACTGTGACTCTAAAGGCTTAAGTCCAGCCTCCTAATCAAATTGAGGCAAAAGAGGTGGTGATACTGATGCTCCACTCATGCATCCTGACCTGTCAGGATCAGGCTGTAGTCAAGGTTCTGTATTGTGGCCCTTGATCATACCAGAGGAAGAATAGTGCTTCCCTAATCATGAAGCTTAAAATCCTCTTGGCCCCATCCTTCAGAGTCTCTCTCCCAGATTCTAATGTGTAGCCCTGCCAGAGTACAGCATACTTGCCCTACAGTGTGATTGATAAGGCAACAGAGGACTTGCACACCTGCTAAGTATCCTGACTCTGAGTTTTCCCTCAGTAAACTGTTTGGTATGCCTGATGTATGTGGTGCTTGAGCATTTGCCCTAGTTTGCACAACAAACCAGAAATAGCATCTCAGTTTTGAAATCATTTAACTAGTAGTTCCTTATGATGATGAATGATTCCCTAATGAAATACTATAGGTATATACCTGTAAGAACCTTGTCTGGTGAGGGCAGGAGAAATAAAACCAGTAGTCACTGAAGGTTCAAAGTGCTAGGGATTTTTTTGTCACTGATCCCCCATTAGGCATAGTATGATGGCAGAACATAGCAGTTATAATCTATTTGGATACCATAACATTTATTGAAACCCTTTCACATGCCTTCTATACTATTGATAATTTGATGATTTTTTTTTCATGCCTAAACAAAATCAGCAAAAATATAGGAATTTCAGTGATACAAGTTTAATGTCATTGTGCAAAAAGAGTTTTTCTCTAAATCCAAGGTGTTTAAAAATATTATATTTATACTTCATCTTTACAGTTTACATATTAGAAAGATACTTGCAAACACTAGGGTAAAGCTCACTTACTATAAGTAAGGTTTGTATGTCTTGCTATAAGAATTTAATATTTACTATAAAAGTGATAATATAGACAGTATTCATATTTTTAAACTATTATCTCTACATCTCTAAGTTAGGTAATGGTGTTTGATATAATTTAATAATTAAAATTCGAATCAATTTCTTTACAACAAAGAATAATTTCATTTGCCAGAACTTTTATTTATTGTGTTTTCCAAGTATTACTGTAGAAATGTAAAGGTTAATTTTAAATATAAGCAGTAGGGGTGGCTAATCTATTTTTCTAAATAGTCATTTTATAGTCATCTATTCCTGTTAATAGAAATCCACTGAAGTTAGTTATTTTGTTACTGTTTTAACGGATTTATTGCCTGACTAAAACACTTGACACCATTGGTTTAAGTAAAAGTTTACTTTTAAGTAAAACTTAAAAGTTTGTTATAGGCTGTCCATACATAAATCCTGGAAATTTTGTTTTATTAACTGTTTTGTCATGTAGAGATATAGATGGGGAGGAAGGAATAGGGAAGGAAGTAAAGGAAGAGAATAGAGGGAGTTAGTTTGCTCTGATTCTTAAGAATACCTTTTGTCATCAGCATAGTATGTTTTTAAATACCATATTTTGCTGTGTATAATGCACACTTTTATGCCCAAATTTTTTAGAGGAAAATAAGGATGCACATTATACGTGGGTATAGTGATTACATGCTGTAGGTATAATAATCTCATGTGTAATGTGCACAAAAACGTAATGTGCATACAGGAGCACATTATCCGTGGCAAAATATGGTAGCTAAGTTTTGCCTCAACAAGTAATTCAAAATAAATACAGATAGAACTCATATGTTTTAATAATATGATTCTCATCTTAATGTTAGGTCTTCAAACATGAACTAGCTTACTTATTGACTGGAATTCTTGGAGCGGCAATAGATTATTGGATCTTCCTTGGTCTTAAAATGGGTAGAAATGTGATGCAACACATGTCTGATGACTTTGGAAGTTATGTTTCCCTTTCATGTGATGGTAAGTGTTTGTTTTTTGTTTGCCATTGCGGAAATTAGTTTTGAGTTTCCTTTAGGCAGTCTGTAATCTTTAACATATGTTCATGTGAGGCTTCCCTTAAACCATTTATATACACACACATACACATATATATGTAGAGAATATAAAGAGGAAGGTAAAAATTATCCATAATGACTTTTTCCACATAGATAACCACTGTTAAGCTGGGTTTCTTTTTAAGATTTTATTTATTTATTTTTAGAGAGAGTAGAAGGGAGAAAGAAAGAGAGGTAGAGAAACATCATTGTGTGAGAGAAACATAGATGGGTTGCCTCTCAGCTTGCAACCCAGTCATGTGCCCTGACTGGGAATTAAACCAGTGACCTCTTGGTTCACAGGCCAGTGCTCAATCCACTGAGCCACACAAGCCAGGGCCTACTGTTAAGCTCTTAATATACATTGGTACCTCAGTCCTCGTCGTTAATACTTTCCAGAACTCATGATGAGTGCCGACACTGATGAGTACAGAACATGTCACATGATGAAGCATTTTCTCTTGTGGGGTGGTGTCATGACTCATACAAGTTCTAGCAAGTTTGATGAGTCCCAAGCAAGCACCAAGTGGTGAAACATTTTTTCTCGTCAAAATATGAGTGCAGGGTCTGACGAGTTCTGAAGCCGGCCAGTATGGAGGTATGACTGTATTTCTTTCTAGTATTTCTAAGTGTTTTTACATAGCTAAGCTCATACTATATATGTAATATTTATTATTTTTCTTCAGATATTACATGAGCCTTCCTCCCCACCCAACACGTACATCATTTCTTCAGAAATATTATCAACTCACCTTAAGTGGAACTTAACAAAAACAAACAAGCAAGCAAAATAGAACCAGAGATATGGAAATAAAAAGCAAAGTGATAGTGAACAGAGGGGAGCGGGGAGGGGGGTAACGGGGAGTGGAGAAGGGGAAGGGTCAAGTCAAGGAACATACACAAAAAGGACCCATGGATAAAGACTACAGGGGAGGGAGGATTGAATGTGGGAGAGAGGGGATGGGCAGGGCAGGAGAGAGCAATGGGGTAAAAGTGGGGACACCTATAATTGAACAATAAAAAAAATTTAAAATATTATCTGGATGATTTATGAAAACTGAAATTAAGTTATAGTATTAGATTATAGAAAATAGTTCTTGGAAGTAAATTATGTGTATAATATTATTGATGTTTCCCTTAATACTATGACTAAAAATTAAAGTTAAACCATCATGTGCAAGCAAACATTTAACCAAATTTAAAATCAGTGTATTCTCTTTTTACTAGCCTGAGAGATTGCTTGTTATATATGGTATTTTTTGAATCTCACATGGTAAGAACTATTTTCAGTGGCTTCAGTACTTCTGACCATTAAAATTGAGGAAAAAGCATTGTAGTCCTCTAATTTTATCTGTGCTATATGAACAGTTCCTGGATCTCTTCTTCAATGAATACTTAACAATATTAAAAAATGAAATACATAGAATCAGAATGCTTACTGTGTTTTAAAGTAACATACATTTTCTTGGGTTATATAACTAATTAAAATATTTTTCCTATGCACCTGTTGCTGTATAATTTTTCTTATAACATTAAAAAGTAGCTGCTATTTTGTTTCCCATTGAGTCCAGTAATCTAACAGATGAGCATGGATGAAGCAAATAGAAGTAATTTATATATCAATTTTATTTCCTCCTTTTCTTCCTATCATCTGCTTCAAAGTTTCCTCTCAAATAAGTGGGAGGTGGAATATCATTTAAGCAATGATGACAAAACTCATTTTCACATTCTCACCTTATGAAAGGTTTTACCTGTTTTGAGTTTCCTAGAGACAGGGAGGCTTTCATAAGACCATATATATACTCCTAAACATCAAAGCCAATTTGGGGGAACTAGGAATCCTTTTCTTCCTTCCTTCCTGCCTTCCTTCCTTCCTAAATTCCTAAATTCCTAAAATGAACATATTGTAAACCTAGTGAGCTTTTTGTGGCTCTCAAATATAAAAGATGATTTTTATGTACTTAAACATATTTTAGACTGCCTAGTAAATATTCTGTTTTGTTACATGTGTTTTAGTGTGGCTTGGTTTTATACGTAAAAAAAAGTTTTTGAATATGCTGCCAGTCACTTTAATACTTTGAAAAGAAAATCTAGAACAAGAATCCAGTTCAGGATTTATTTGATGATGCCCTCTGCAAAGTGAGAGGTCTCATTCTTATACTACTGAGGTTGAAAGATTTTTATCTAAAGCATTTTATCTGCTTCTTTTCCTCTTCCACTTTCATTAAGCTAAGGGGTAATTTTGTTTCTTTTGTGGAGGAGCTGCCCTTTGTTGCATGAGTTCTTAACATTTTTTATCTCAGATTCAGTCTTCCTCAGAACCATTTCTTCCCCACCCTTCCTACTAGGTGCTTTTTCCATTTTCTGCATTCCCCCCCATTTTAGATACAGCAGAATTCTGGCATTATTTGTTAGCACGATAACTACACATTCAGTTAAAAGGATTCCCAGTTTTCATTCCAAACAAAAACCTCTGAGTTTGGCAACTCAGGACAGGAATAACAGTGACTTAGAGACTATCAACATCATTATATGTGTTGTTTCCTGTATGTATTGTTTTCCTTTATTGGTTTTAGCCAAAAGCATGAAATAATGAGCCTGTATTAACAGGGTTCTAATATTAACAGGCTGCATCAGCCTTAGTGCTTTCTTTTTTCTTTTTTTAAATATTTTAATGATTATGCTATTACAGTTGTACCATTACCCCCCCTTCATGGCCCTCCACCCTGCACACCCTCTCCCACCCACATTCCCCCCCTTTAGTTCATGTCCATGGGTCATAAGTTCTTTAACTTCTACATTTCCCATACTATTCTTACCCTCCCCCTGTCTATTTTCTATCTACCATCTATGCT
>CM052540.1:136254658-136280770 GCA_028533065.1 Trachops cirrhosus | reverse complement strand
TTCTTATTTCTTCATTCTGTTCTGGCTGTATGTTTTTTTCTTCCTTCTGGTCTACTCCATTGATTTGAGCCTCAGTTTTCTTCTCATCACTATTGGTTCTCTGTGCATTTTTCTTCATTAAACTTATTGTAGCCTTCATTTTTTCATCTAGTTTGCAACCAAAATCAACCAGTTCTGTGAGCATCCTGATCACCAGTGCTTTGAACTGTGCATCTGATAGGTTGGCTATCTCTTGGTCGCTTAAAAGGATGGGTCCTGGGGCTTTCAGTACTTCTGTTTGAGTCATCTCTTTGCTGGGTTTTTTTTTTTTTTTTTGGTCTTGTCAAGCACCTGTAGTGAGGGGCAGGGCCTTAGGTGTTCACCAAGTTGGGGCATCCCAGTCCCTGGGTTGGGAGGCTGTACGTGGGGGTGGGGTCCAAGAAGGAACAATGGCGCTTGCTTCACTCTCTGTAGGATCTCAGACCCTTCTGCCGCTCTCTGGGAGCTAACTGGGCCCCTCTGGCACCAATTCCCGTGAGGGTGGGCCTGTGCACCCGGCGGGACCTTACTCCTCAGTCAGTGCCCCAAAGCTCTATTTCCTGGTGCTGGGACCCTGAGTTGTGCGCAATGCCTTCACAATGGCCGCCTTGGTGGGTCTGCTGGTTGCCAACCCCCAACCAGGGCCCACCAGCCACCGCTGCTTGTGTGCCCAGGGTCTGCCTGCTGTGGACTTGCATGCAGCCCTGGTTGCTCTGCTCTCTGCTCTGTGTCCCTCGCCAGGCCCTACTCCGCCCCTCCTACCCGTCTGGATGAAGGTGTCTATTTTTAAATCCTTGGGTGTCCGACTTCCATACACTTCAATTCTCTGTCAGTTCTGGTTGTTATCTTGTTTCTAAATTGTTGTTGTCCCTATCTTGGTTGTGTGAGGAGGCACAGTGTGTCTACCTATGCCTCCATCTTGGCCAGAAGCCCTTAGTACTTTCTTATATTCTGAATTCCCTTCACTTTAAATGTAATATTACCACTGTTATTCCTAGTTTTCATGTGACAAGTTTAAACACAACAAGTTTGAGCCTGTAAGTGATTTAAACTAAAATTAGAGTTTAACATTAGCATAGAAGTCCTGTCAACCGAGTGATTATTTTGCTTTCCATAATGTTTGATCACTAATATGTAAAACTCTAGATGAGATTTAAACTATATCAGTGTTTGAAAATATGTTGAAGCTTTTCCTTACCTTTCTCAGACACACACAGTTGGTTCTTTAGACTTCAGTTTAAGGCTACAGATAGGCAGTTTTAAAAAAGCAACATATATTTCTCAAAACAGTTCAAATTAATATCTTCCTAAATTTTTGTTGTTACTACGTCTCGATTTTTAACCTTTGTCCAGAGAGAGAATTCAAGTGAGTAGTTTACCTGTGAGAGAGCAATAGCATTTCTACTGCTCACATGCAAAATTAAAGTGTTTATTATAGAGGTGGTAGAGTAATACATTTATCTCAGGAAGTAAAGAAAATGTTCTAATAAAGTCCTTTTTATCAGTGTGTTGATACTTTGATGAAGAACCACTTCTTTTTCTCTGAGAATATACCTTCTTTTTCTTTTAAAGATTTTATTTATTTATTTTTAGAGAGAGGGGAAGGAAGGGAGAAATAGAGGGAGAGAAACATCAGTGTGTGGTTGCCTCTCACACTCCCCCTAATTGGGGACCTGGCCCTCATCCCAGGCATGTGACAGGGCTGATGGAACCAACCTTTCCGTTCCCAGGCCTGTGCTCAATCCACTGAGCCACACCAGACAGGGCTCTTTTTTTTTTTTTTAATATTTCTTTGCCCTATTCTTCAGCTCAGTTACTATTTTTGCTTTTCCTAAGTCATTAGTAAAGATATAATTTGGCTGCTCTATAACCTCCAGTTGAAGATATTGGTCCATCTGTTTCACTTATGGCAAACTGGATGTTTTGGTTTTCCCTAGTCCAAAAGAAAAAAATTCATATTATGATGTTACTCAGATTCAGATGTAGTGAATTAATTTTAGTTTAGTAAAGTTGTTATTAGTTATTTGTTTTATAGAAAATTAAGGCAGAAGATAGTTTAGTAGATAAGTAAAATTCTTCTTTTCATCAGATCTCATGCCCATCACTCTCACATAGATGCCATTCTTTGTTTCTAAACACTTTGAACGGAGTTTCTTTATATCCCTTTATATATATTAAGATCAAGTGATCTGAATTTTCTTTTTTATGTTTGGATGAAGTTCCTGATGGATTGACTTAAACTAAGGTTGGAAAACTTTGTTTTGTAAAGTACCAGGTAGTGAATATTTTTGGCTTTACAGGCTCTGTAATCTTTGTTCCAGCTCCTTAGCTCTACAGTTGCAGTAAGAAGGCAGTGATACACAATGCATAAATGAGCATGGTTGTGTTCCAGTAAAACTTTATTCATAAGGATAGCAAGACATAGTTAGCATATATCTAACTTAAACTTATTTCTTCTCCTGATTTCATTGGGAAGAAAACGTCATCTAAATCTCTAACATTTTTCACACCTTTGGATAACTTTAATAAAGCTTCCTTTGCCTTTGTCAGGCTACATCATCTTTTGCTGATAAGTAGTTTTTTCAAACCTTTATTTACCTTTTTAAAATCTCTATTCTAATCCTTCTCCATGGTTCAGACTTTTCCCAAAATTTAAATTTTATGGTTTTGCTATCTCAGTCGAAATGTTTCTATTCCCTTTATTTATTTAACATATTTTCATTATCCCTGTACTAGTCATGGATCTTTACACTTCAGTGCAGTGGAAAAGGGAAACAAAACATGGTTCTTGCTTTTTTTGGAGAGCTTTCAGTGGGAGAGGCAGACTGTAAATATATCATTTAAAAATGCTGTGTGCTCCAGTGACAAAAACAAGATGTAGAGATGGTTGAACTAACTTTTATTGGGTGGTCATGGAAAACAGAACCTGAAGGCTAAGTAGGAGTTTGGCAGAGTTGGAGAAGTGTGTTGCAGTCAGAAGACACATTTACCAAAACTGAGAGAGGAAAGAGCTGGGCTTGTTGGAAACCTGGTACCTGGCTGATGATAAGCAGTAAGGAGATGAGAGGCCAGAGTAAAGCCAAAGAAGGGGAAGTGGACTTTGCTTAGGAACTTCTAAGATATGTTAAGGAGTTAGAAAACAAGGAAGTGGCCCAATCTGATTAACTTTCCAAAAAGATCCTCCTGACCCAGGTGGGAATGGCTCAATCTGTTGGAGCATCATCACATACACCAAAAAAGTCCTCAGGTCCCATTCCTGGTCAGGGCACACACTGAGGCTGCAGGTTTGATCCTCGGAGGCAACCGACTGATGTTTGTCTCTCCCAACCATGTCTCTCTCTGTCTCTCTCCCCACTCTCTCCAAAATCAGTAAAAACATATCCTTGCATGAGGATTAAAATAAAGATAATCCTAGAATGGCTATCTGCCAGTCATTTTTTTGTTCATTTATTTATCAATTATTGTTTGTTTTTTGCAGGTTAGTGACCTACAAGCTTTGAGGGCTACAAAAATAATCCTTTTAAAGATCTTACAGTCCAGGAGCTAAGTTTCTTATGTTCTTTTGTTTATTGTTTATCATTCCCTTTGCATGTGATGCTACTTGGTACTATTTGGATCCATTATAGTTTGTATTTCCTATTTCTTTCAACCCATCAAATGCTCTTCATAGCTGAATAACTACGTTTGGAAGTTCCAAGGTGAATGATGTCATGTGAACTGTATAGTACAAATTATTTATGCTTTGCTTTTGCCTGTGGTTAGAGTTGATAAGTTAAGAGATCAATTGATTATAATAAACTCCATGATGATAGATATGATTTTTTGAATGTATATGACTTGAGATTTAATGTTCAAAAGATAATCCTTCAGTTTACTGCTTATACAGTTTCAGATAGTATTAGCAGCCTGGAAGATTGTGAGTAGTCGGTTATAATAAAAGGCTGTAAATAACTACCTTTTCATCTCCATTTCTTACAAAAAATGGTTGAAGCCATTTTGGAAAGGGTTATTTGAATTCATCAATCCTGTATGGAAGTAGGTGAGACCTACCTGACGTGTGGCTGGAGCCATTTGCCCACATGGCAGTCTGCCTCAAGGCAAGAACCTCAAGTCTCTTTAGTCAAGGCAGAGTTTCTCTCTTAGCCTGAGCCCTGTTTATGTTTTAAGGCCTAATGAACTGTGAATTGTAGGATGTTTAGTGACATCCCTGGCCTTTGCCCACTGGAGGCCAATAGCACTTCCTCAGTTGTGACAACCAAAAATTGCCAGGTGTTCTCTGGGGATTACCCTACTCTCACCCTTTAATCCCTCATTCTTCCATACACCCCCCCTCCCACCTGCCACATGCACACACCCAGGGAACTTGGAAAAGAAACGGTTAAGGACTGCAGCTACATGAGAGCATGAGCCTTTTGGGAAGGCGTTTGAGCCAGACAGGACTTTCACTGGGTGTCTGCCAGCCCAAAGGAACTTAGCCCTTGAGTGAGATGGTCAGTTTTATACTTTATATTGATATTATGTTTATTGTTGTCTAATTATTTTTAATTATAATATGGATTGTATCATAATTTCTATTGGGAAACACTAGTTTATTTTTATTTTTAAAAACTTCTTTTTTAATTATAGTTGACATTTAATGTTATATTAGTTTCAAGTGTATAGCATAGTGGTTAGACATTTATGTAACTTATGAAGTGATCCCTGACAAATCTAGTACCCACATGGCACCATATATATTATTGCAATATTATTGGCTATATTCCCTATTCTGTACTTGACATCCCGTGACTATTTTGTGACTGCTAACTTGTACTTCTTAATCCCTGCATCTTTTTTGCCCAGCCCTATTAAACCTCTCCCACATGCAGCCATCAGTGCTCTGTATTTATGATTTTGTTTCTATTTTTTGTTCTTTTATTTGTTTTTCATTTCACATATAATTGAAATCATGTGGTTTTTGTCTTTGTGTGACTTATTTCACATAGCATAATACCCTTTAGGTCCATCTATGTTATCTCAAGTGGCAAGGTTTCTTTTTTATGGCTAATATTCCATTGTGTGTGTGCACCACATCTTCTTCATCCAGTTAGTTTTCTATCAATGGACGCTTAGGTTGTTTCCATATATTCACTATTTTAAATAATGCTACAGTGAACGTAGGGATACATATATCTTTTTGAATAGCGTTTTAGATTTTCTCGGGTAAATATCTAGAAGTGGAATTGCTGGGTCACATAGTAGTTCTATTTTTAATATTTTGGGGAACCTTCATACTGTTTTCCATAGTGATGGTACCAATTTGTGATCCTACCAGCAGTGCACAAGGGTTTGTTCCCCACTTTCCACATCTTTGTTAACACTTGGTTGTTAATTTACTGATGATAGCCATTCCAACAGGTGCGAGGTAATATCTCATTGTGGCTTTGATGAGCATTTCTCTGATGATTAGTGACCTTGAACATCTTTTTAGAGGTCTGTTGACCATCTGTATATCCTCTTTGGAGAATGTCTGTTTGGGTCCTCTGCCCATTTTTTGATTGGATTGTTTGAAGAGGGTTGTTTGTTTGTTTGTTTTTGGTATTAGGTTGCGTGAGTTCCTTGTATATTTTGGACATCAACCCCTTATCAAATGTATTATTGTCAAATATCTTCTCATTTTGACTTTCTTCCTGTGTTTGTTTCTAAATATTAGGTAGATCTGCTACCCCTCCCAGTTTTGGCAGTGTGTCCTTATGTAGTAGGTATCCTGGGAGTCCCAGTGTCACAGTCACCTGTCACCTGAGCTGGGTCCTGCAGGGGTATCCCTTCTGTAAGTTGTGTTTGCCCTCCTGCTGTAGTTGAGCCGTAATTACTGTTATCACATCAGTCACATCATGCTGACTCTCTGTGAGTGTAACAGGGAATGTAGAGGTCCCCCAAAACAGGGAAGTGCCCCAACTAACCTGGCTTGGGAGAAGAGGAAGGGGAGCAGGGCCGTTCAGAGTTACTTTGCATATCTAAAGATCCTGGCCAGTGTTTTAGTAATGCTAATAGCTGTGCTGGTCAAGCCAGGAGCCAAGGAAATGAGCGTGACTCCAACCCGGGATGCATGTGGGAGTTAGTCCCCTGTTACTGTACCACCCTTGTGAGAGACTTAGAGGAGGTTCCTAGGTCACGGGGCCACATCTGCCCAGACTAACAGTGGCAGCCAAGAAAGGCACATGTAACCCATTGTGGGAGGAGTCGGAAATGGGGTTATGGAGGAAGAACCAGCTGGGATTTAAACTCAAGCATGGCAGCTATGCTAGGGTTTAACTGCAGCTTGGGAGCATAGAATGCAGTCTTCACCATGTAGGAGGACTCCCACTGGCCAACCATGGGGAGGGGCCCTGCAGTTTTGGATTAAGAGCAGGAGGCTAGCTGAGGACTATGGACTGGGAGAAGCCAAACAGGAATCTGCCTAGCTGAGCTGCAGATTCTGTTTCTTTTCCTGAGAGAGTTCCTGTGACTGACCTGGTTTGGCAAAGGGAGGCAGAGCTGTGTGTTTATGGGTGGGTCTTTTTTTTCCGTTTGTTTGTTTCTACGGGGAGTGGGATTTACAGCAGAATTCCGCCATTTTTCTAAATCTAACTTTGAAATAGTTCCTTTCCTTTTCACAAGACTGGCATTGGAAGTCACAGTATTTTTTCAGCAGTGGGCAGGGGAACCCATTGGGGTCTGTTTCATGAGGACTGGCCATGACTTAGCGGACTCACTGTTGTTGGAGGGCTTGTCACAGAGCAGGATTTGTTTTAGCAGAGCTCTGGTGCCTAGAGAGTCCACCCTTTGTGTGTGAGGTTTGTGGATCTAACTGGGTGCTGCTTTATTGTGGACTAAGGTGGCTCACCAGCTGTGTTAGTTCTGGGGCCTCTTGGGAGGTGCTTCAGTTCAAGCCAAGGTCAGTCACTGCCTGAACCTGACCAGGGGCCACCTGGTAGGAGCTACAAAGTGATCTTGAGTTGCTAGCTACCTGTGTTGGACTTGGATATACTCGGGAGATGCTATCATGGGAACCAAGGGCTGGCTGCCACTAGTGCTGGGCTTGGGCTGCTTCGCAAGTGGTTTTCAAGGGTGGTGGTTCTATAACTTGTTGTAATTTTGATGTGATCGTGGAAAAAGATGACCACAGTGTTAACTACTCCACCATCTTGACTGGAACCTCAAGTCTGTGTAGTCATTCTGTCCAATTTTCAAAATGCCTTTTAACCTCTTATGTTTATTTTGCTAATTTTATTGACCTTTTCTTCATTCTTCATATTTCTAGTGTTTGTAGTTAATCTGCCTTATATAATACTACAGCATTTTTATCTTGTTTTGGCTTAATTTTAGCCCTTTTATATGGTATTGTTTTGTTTTGTTTTGAATTTTTTCCACTGTATTCATTCTTATACAGGAAGTAGTAAGAGAGAACTCATAATATTAAATAGATTACATGAGAAATAGTCACTCCAGTCCTTTATCACTTTTGATTCATGTGTTTGTTTATACATTTCCATGTTATTGGAGAACTTGGGGATTTGAGAAAGAAGATATTTGAGACTCTTAGTGTTTTGGTTTTGTCATTTAAAATTATACTTTCCCCCCACTTGCTATAGTAGAGTGGGTGCAAACTTCTAAAGAAGTCCTTATGCATTAGAACCTAAAGAAGTTCCTTATGTTACATTTTCCCTCTTCTTTACTTTTTCTCTTTCTCTGTGGTGTTGGGATTCATGGGTGTTGTCAGGGGAAGGGTATAATTTATTGCTTCCTATCAGCTCAAGACTGATCACTGCAAATTAAATACACTTGTGCCCATTTGAAAAACAAGTACTAGTTTTCCAAAAATGCAGCCCTACTGTGGGAAGAGATCTTTCACATTAACTGGAAAGTATAATGATAAATCGCATGTATATCTCATTTATTATCAGTCTGCTCACGTGTATATATATAATTTCATGACTTTTATTTAAAATAATAAAAAGTAATGATTGTTTCAAATGTGAGAACATTGCCATAAAACAATTTCTCTTCAAAGGCAAGGAATAGGAATATTATCTGTTTTTCATGGTTTAAAATTATGTGGGTGAATTTTACTGGTGTAGGGATCATCATTTGCATGAATAAAATCCACAGAAGATGTAGTCTATAGAAAGAAATTTTATAGGGTGTAGCATTAACTATATTTACTTCTCTTGCTTTCCACAGACTTTTCTTCACATGAATTAGAGATTTTCATTTGTTCATTTTCATCCTCCTGGCTTCAAATGTTTGTTGCAGAGGCAATTTTTAAAAAGTTGTGTTTACAGAGTTCCATCAGTATTTCTTCTGAGCCACTCTCTCTTCAGAAAATGGTAAGCACCACTCTATTCTAATTCTTTTAATTTCTAAAAAGTGAGTCCATAAATTTAATTTTAAAACATTCTTAGTTTCTAATAGTTAGAGCATATTAATCATAAATCTTTCAATGTAAGAGTATGTATTTTTCTACCTTAAAAATCGAGTAATTAGTGAATAGAAAGTTTAATTACTTGAGAGTAATTAAGGATTGATAACAGGAAAATAAATCAAGATTCTTTGTTTTTTAGTGATTTGCCATAGCACATAAGGTTATTTTGGAAAGACCTATTGCGATTTGCAACAACATGGAAGGACCTTGAGAATATTATGCTAAACGAAATCAGTCAGTCAGGAAAAGCTAACAAGCATATGTGAGATATAAAACTAAAACTCACAGACACTGACAATAGTATGGTGGTTACCAGAGCAAAGGAAATGGGGGAGTAAGAGTGAAAGGGTCCAAATATCTTGTGACGGAAGATGTTTTGACTTTGGGTGGTGTTCACAGAATGCAATATACTGATCATGTATCAGAGAAATCTGTGCTTGAAACCTATATGGTCTTAATTAATCAATGTCGCCCAAATAAATTTAATTAAAAAAGGAAGACCTAGAGTCCCCCAAAATTCTACATAGTATTTAATAGTATTTAAAAATAAACATTGCAAATGATGTCCAGTATATCTTTTATTCTGTATAAGCACACATGTAAGCTGCATTTGATCCAAGTTTTTCCCGTTTTATCTTGACTGTCTATAACTGTCATTAATATGTAGTATCTCTAGCATTTTCTTTAACAAATGAGAAATACAGTTGCTAATCTGACTGTTTTGCAACAATCCTTGTCTTTAACAACTTTTGCACTCTTTACTCTGTTTATTCCAGACTTGTTTTCTGTTAAAGGAAGGCATTATTAAAATGGAAATGACAAAATATAGTTGTATATTAGCTATAAATATGTAAAATATGCAAATGAAGTATAATAAGTTGGGCCTAAGACTAATCAAAAGAATTTTTCCAAATGAGGATCACCATTGAAGTTGTAAAATAATTTTTTTAAGAAGGCAATTTTTTTTGTATATATCACATTGACTTAATGACATGGAACTAGTAGCTATCTTAATATTCTAGCGTGTTTAAAGGAAATTGTATGACAACCATACTGTTGAAACCAAAAAAATACAACCAAATTTAATGGTGAAATGAATCGAGTAATTTATTTTTACTGCTTTCCAGGTCTTTGTAGTTGAGAAACCAATATAATACTATTTTGCAACAGGTATATTCCTATTTGCCAGCTTTGGGGAAAACTGGTGTTCTTGGGACTGGAAGGATGCAGATACCAAAGAAAATAGGACATCGGCCTTGCCTTGAATCTCAGAGGGCCTTACTAATGCTGAATGGTGCTAAACAGAAACAAGTTGAAGGGCTACCACAGTTACCGTATGTAATGCCTATATACCAGCTATGCTGTGTTTTAGAGTATGGCCCTTTTTTGTGATACATTTCTTGAACTTTATGGTTATTTGTGGTATTTTCTGGTTATACTGATTAACAGAGAACTCAGTTTTATAACTATAAAATATACACGACCCAGATTTTTGCTTTCTTTAGTTCAAGGCACATGCTTTCTTTCTGTTGACATTAAGTGCTTTCTGAAAGAAATAAAACTATTCATCACATAATTTTCCACATAATTTGTGCCCTGTGATTTAAATTACTACTTGTATATAATAAAGGTATATTTCAGAATGCATGGTCATGTGAGATACTTTGAATTGTTATAATAGCTTCCCCCAAATGAAAAACTTCCTCTAAAAGTGTATTATATAAAACTCAAAAAACCAGAAATGTCTTTAGGAAGAAGAGAATAGGATCCAATATTAAAATAAGAATGGGGAGTAGGAGCTTGCATTTTAATTTTAGCATTTTGCTTTATTCTCTCTGCCAAGTAACCTTTACTTTGTCTCTTTCTCTACATGACATTCTATATTCATAAACTTTTCAGTGGATAGTTGGAGGTACAAAGTTAATAAAATGAAAGTTAATGCATTAAAATTGATTTATGTACAGTTGAAATAAATATAAATAGAAAGCAGTAAAGTTTGACTAATAAAGGAGTTTAAATTAAAATAGGACCAGATTTTTAAAAATACTCACGAACTAATGTATGCTGCCATTCCTTGGTGAAAAACAAGCTTTTATTATTTCTTACTTTCTTTTCAGAGAACTGAACCTTGCTAAATGTTCCTCATCATTAAAAAGATGGAAAAATAAGTCAGAAGGAGAATTGTCCTTTTCCAAGGAGAATTGCCCCTCTTTAGTTAGAAAGATGAATTTCCACAAGACTAATTTAAAAGGTATTCCAAGTGTCAAAATTAATTTATGCTAAAAAACTTTTCATGGGTGTAATCAGTATTTTCAAGTTTTACACACTGGCTCTGATGAATACCTGAATGTAACTGTTAGAGTACATCCAGGAAATACCTTCCTGGAAAGCATATTATTTTTTTGAACTGTCATTTATATAAAGAAAGTAATTTTTAATACCCATATAATACAGTTTTCCTTCCCTTCTATTCTGCTACTGCCTCTCAGATACTAAACACAGTGTGTAGCTCACATAAGGCTTTTCCCAGACTTGCCCGCCTTACTTTTTTATTCTACCTCAACCTTTGCTGCTTAGGATCAGTCAGTATGTTTTGATTTAAAAGTATAATTCAGTCTTCATCTCTTTCAGTCCTAGACATTTTGTGAACAAAGAGTGAGGACTAGGCTATGTTACATAGCTGTGTTAAGCATATGGACTCTTTTCTTCCAGGCATTGAGCCCAGACTATGAAATGTGTTTGGCTTTTGGTTCTAACTATACTGGAACCTAAGTACCTAAAGGATGGAGTAACAAGAATAGTGTTGTAATAATTCACTCCAGCACCTCTTTTACTTATTCATGTCCTAACTCACAAATATAAGTTCCTTTTAAGGGGGTCTATACTTGGCCCAAGTAAATTTCTATGTCTCTTTGCTTATGTGCTGTGTTTTCTCTGTAACACAAATGTTACCATTATGACACCGGTAGACACAGTAATAGTGAAGCTCTTATACCCTTTCACCGTAAGTTCATAATTGCATATTAAAAATTCAAAATAACTGTCCATTTGGCTCAAAGTGTGAGAAAAATCTATTAAATGAGAACTCAGATATTAATTTTTCAGAACAATGTCCTTTTTCTTTGTTTATTGTGTTAGAAAGTAAAATGAATATGAATGACTTTAGGCTGAACAGCAGAAGGAACTGAGGAAGGAAGGGAATTGAAAATAGAGAAAAACTTCAAAATCTCTTCAGTGCATGTAGAAGAAATGTTTTGGTAGGACTTATGGAGATAGTCTGTAAAATAGAACACTATAAAAATGTGCCTAGTATTTTATAGCAAGAAAGAATTCGATTCAGTATTTCATTTGTTTTCTAAGCACTAACTTTTATGTTTTTTTAATTCCCCTTCAAATTATCACTTACATCTTATTAATCTTGGTTGTAACAGATAGATGTAGACAGTTTTAGCCAGCAGGCACTAATTGCATCTCCCCTAGAAAAAAAACTTTGCCATTCTATTTGTCACTCTTGTTCAGGTTTAAATGGTACTGGGATTTTTTCGTGTGTGTGTGTTTATATTAAGATTCTCCCATTCCCCCTTCTATGTGCTGCTGTAGCCAAGCCAGACAGCCTATTGAGAAGCAGCAAACCATCTAATGGATTTGAAGTTCTGAATTATACTTGAGTGTGTAGAGGCACTCGTGCTTAGCCAGAAACATTCATTTGAATTAAGCTATAAATGCTGTATTAAAAAGAGCCATACATTTAACGTAGGTTCATGAATAAATTTAAAAGAGGGCAATTGCACTCTAAACTTTTATTGCTGTAAAACCCAGTATTTTTGGTGTTCTCTGATCATTTGGGGTTTTATAGCGGGATTGAAGCTTTAAACCTTGAACTAGGGGGAGACAATGCCTGTGTTAAATCTTTTGCAGTAAAATTTCATTGCTGAATTGCTGATAGAACAGAAGCTCTATGGATTGGTGGGGTTCCCTCCCCCTCTTTTTTAATGCAAGAGATGTTTAAACCAGTCAAAAGGAAAACTCAATAAATAATTTTCTGTCATGGGGCCGGATCTCCTAGTTCATGCCCTTTGATTATTTTCTTTAGTTGATATCTTGTCTTCTCTGGAATAATCTATTAATATTTTATGGCAGGAGAAACAGCCCTCCATAGAGCATGCATAAATAACCAAGTGGAGAAATTGATTCTTCTTCTCTCTTTGCCAGGAATAGACATCAATGTTAAAGGTAAGTTCTAAATCTTTGTGGTCTGATTTCAATATCTTAATATTTGTGATATTAAATAGTTAAATGTCAACATTAAGAAAAATCACTTAAGTATATTTTCTTAACATATCTTTAAAATATTACTAATAGCAGAACCAGGACATTCATAATAAATTGATTTATAGGTAATAGTGCAAACACATTTTTTGGTGTCCATATTTTGATCAGATTCCAACATCAGTATCTTAAAATTATTTTAATATATTTTAATTTATTTTTCTTAAAATTATAAATATGATTGCACCCTACACATTTTTATCAGAACATTCCATTTGTATATGAAGCACGTAGCAGATCACATTGATAAGGGAAGTAGAATATCATTACTTTACTACCAAAAGTCCTACTTTTGCTGTTTTAAAACTTGTCTTGATTTTTAATTTAGACAATGCTGGCTGGACGCCTTTGCATGAAGCCTGTAACTATGGCAACACAGTGTGTGTCCAGGAAATTTTGCAACGTTGTCCAGAGGTAGATCTGCTCACTCAAGTGGACGGGGTGACTCCTTTGCATGATGCACTGTCAAACGGACATGTAGAAATTGGCAAGCTGCTACTCCAACATGGGGGTGAGTGCATTTATGCTAAACTGGTTTTGATAAATTACCCAGTTTTTTGATGAATCCTTCAGAAGTAGATAGCATTTTATATATTTAAGATGTGTAAGGAAAGATGACTTTATTTTATATTAGTGAAAAAGTAAAGATAAAAAGTCTCCCAGAATATAAGCACCTTTTATTTAGAAGGAATTAAGTCTTTTTATAATACGTATTTATTTATTGTATTATGAAGCCTATTTAGGTTTCTGTATGAAAATGTATTTTAAATTGAGTGTGTTGGTTTTAAATTAACACTTTTACTTAAAGTGTGTAATGTCTTTGTGAAATAGCCATTTCTGAAAGCTTATTAATAAGTGGATGTAAATGTTTAATTGTGATTACTTGGATTTTTCATTCTTGTTTCATTTCCTATATATAACTGCCAACTCGATTAATCTTTTTTATGAATCATTTCTTTCAGACTATTAAGAGGTATCCTAGAGTATCTTCATTCACATTTTGCAGTCAATTAAGTTAAAGTAGGAGGATTTTCAAATGGTGATAACTATTGTGCAGGGGTTTGTGATGGAGACAACTTGAGCTTAATATTTACCTACTGCTTTTTCTGCTGATTTTTTTAAAATTTCATGATCCCACCCCTTTTCAGTGGCATTCTTCTTATATATGAACTTAATAATATAAATTTCCCATCAAAATATTCAAAACTGAATTTTGTTTTGAAAGGAAAACTGATGACTAATTTATGATGCAGGTTTATGCAATTTCCTCTTTTTTTTACCAATTTTATCTTGAAATTTAAAATTATTTCCCCCCATAATTAGTAATTTGATTCTGTATGAAAATAAAAAGCATATTTCCTTTAGATGCCTTTTTACTCTCTCTCTCTCACTTGCTCTTTCTCTTTCTCAGAAAGGCTCTGTAGCGAGATAGCTTAAGATGTTTGGTTATTTATAGTCTTCTCCTGCCCCCTAAAGGCCTTAGTGTGTCTGTTTTACTGACACCATTTCATAATCCATATGTATTTTAGTTCTCCATTCTTTAGTATTGTATGTTTACTGAACAATGTTCTGTCTCCTGAGTGTTTTACTTTTCTATAACCATGTATCTGACATCTCAAGCCAATATTTGGCCTCACCTCAAATGTTCTCAGTGATATAACAGCCGTTATTATATTAAGCGCAACTTTTCAGAAGAGAATAGCATCATATACCAACCAATGTGAATTCTTCTAGGGTCCTTGGTTAGGATGAGTCCCTTATCCTAAGAGGAAATCAAGTTGTACTTGCATTTATCAGTCCTTTGGCAATCAAACAGACTTTTCTTTGCATTAGTCGTATTCTTCGTTTGGACCTCTCAAATGGTTTGATACCATCATTTTAGTACCTAGATTACTTCTTCGTTGCTAGTCATTCAGTCTTGAGAACACTAATTTTAAGAGTTTATTTGTGTTTCCAAAACCTTTGTTTTGGTATCTTATGTGTGTAATTTTGTAATTATTTTTAACAGGAGTAACTTGTAGCACTTTTATTTTTTAATATTGACATAATGAAAAGAAACCTAATATTGATTTAGAATTCTCTTTTTCACAAATTACACATAAATCATATATCATCGTGGTTCATCTTTAATATATTAAGTACATTTTTTTTAACTAGACCACTACTTATGTCTGGTCAGATTCATCATTAAGAGTTTTAGCAGGTTAAACTATTCTCTCTCTGTGACATTATGTTCCATGTTACATGGTAGGACATTCTGATTGTATGCCAGTACTAAAATCTTTGTATTGTTTATAACAGTTTTATGACAAAGTACATAAATAATTATAGGCCTTGACTGACAGATACAGAGGTATTTCCGTACTTTGCTATGTGACCAAATAATGAATCATTGTTGTTTTGGCTCCTCCTTCATCATCCTTTACTACATAGAGGATAGTTTCTAAGTAGATGGTTAGATAGGTTTATCTAGGATAGACGAATGAAATCCGAGTTTGACACAGCATAGTTAACATTATATTTTTTATAAGCCAGTTACCTGTATTAAAAATTGAACATGAGCAAGGGTAAATGACAAATACGCCCTGTGTCTGTGTGAGGTTGTGCAGTCCTTGCACTGCTGCATTCCCCTGTCACCAGTGGAGGGGGCGCTACTTTCCCTCTGGCGATATTATGAGATACCTGTAAGACTTACACAGAATTTAAGATGAAAATATGGATTAGTTTCTTCTGGGAACATTGAAATTCTTATTTGAAGATGGTAATTTATAAAATCTCATAAAAGATTTTTTTTCATTATAATTTATATATTAGGCGACTCTCATTAGGTGGTTCACTAGAATTTTGGTTTTTCTATGTGTACCTTTATTAGGCAGTCAATATGCATAACCAGTTAATTATAGGAACGTGAATTAGTACAAAATATGATTGTAAACAGAGCTCTGGATGCTTTAAATAAAAGGAAAGAGAAAACAGCTGTGAAGCTGCCAAAATAAAAATGTTTTAATATTTTCATTCTCTTTTTCACAGGCCCAGTGCTTTTACAGCAGAGGAACTCTAAGGGGGAGTTGCCCTTGGATTATGTTTTATCATCTCAAATTAAGGAGGAACTATTTGCTATCACAAAAATAGAAGATACAATGGAGAACTTCCATGCGCAAGCAGAGAAACATTTTTACCACCAACAACTTGAATTCAGCTCATTTTTACTTAGTAGGATGTTGCTAAATTTTTGTTCAATTTTTGATTTATCTTCAGAGTTCCTCTTAGCTTTCAAAGGATTAACTCATCTAAATGAGCTGCTTATGGCTTGTAAGAATTATAAGGAAACCACCAGTGCTCATACTGACTGGTTATTGGATCTTTATGCTAGAAATATAAAAACTTTGCTGAAGCTCCCAGGTATTTTTAAGGAACTGCCTGAGAATTTAAAAGTGTGTCCTGGAGTACACACTGAGGCCTTACTGGTGACATTGGAAATGATGTGTCGGTCAGCCACAGAGTTTTCATGATGGTGCCAAAAAATGAGTCAACTTTCTAAACCTGTTTAGCTTGCTTTGTCATTTATATGGACTTCATAGCTCATTACCAAATGTTGATTTGATTTGATTTAGTGACAATTTGCAGTCTTGCTGAATTTCAACAGCACTTAAACAACTTCTTGAAAACTTTAGTATAGGGTTTCTTTGTCTTTTTCCAGTATAGAATTTGACTCAAAAGTAAATACAGTTTTGCTTGGAATACACTGCTTTCTTTAATGTTTATGATTATTTTGTGTCCCAAAAGTGATATTATTTATCTATTTATATTGTATATGTAAAAATTAATTTAAATATTTTTGTAATATTCTCTAGGTGTTTCAGGTTTTAGAATCATGGTGAGAGTATTCATGCAAATGTGCACCTATAAACATGTAGCTCCCTATTTCTTCTCTGTAGTCTCTTGGACTAAAAGCCCACGTTAGTTTTATGTGTTTCTAAAATAAACATTTCTAAAATTTACAATATTCTTTTTCTGATTTTTAAATGCAGTGAATGTGCAAAGTTTCACCATATGATCCCTTGATCTATTTTATTATAGCAATTTACATACAAAGGTTGTTGCTACTTAAGCAGTCAATATTCTGTGAGTGAAAACATTTTGCATAAGTTTTATTAACTCTTAAGGTTATAAATGGCAACTAAAGAATAGATTTCAGATTATCTAAAATCTTGATGCACAGTATGAATTTACAGAGTAGTAATGTTTCAATTCACAGTTTTTTTCTGAATAGCAATTTATAGTAAAACGAAAAGAAAGGGTGTGGATAACAGCCGCTTTTGAAACTGGAGTTGCTTTGCTAGTGGAAATAAATACGTTGTGATGCAGCTGGAAAAAAAAACATTAAAACTTTCATTTAGCTTTTATGTAACTAAAGTGATGATCTCCAAGCAATCAATCTGCTAAAGAAGCACACTTTAGTTTTATCTTATAAATAGATCTTTTAACAGATAGAAATACAAATATTTGTATTTGTAACAAGATACAAATGCTGAGTGTTTTGTTACTCTTTATAATCTAAACTGAAAACTACTGTATTAGTATATCAGCTCTGATTAAAAATCAGTTTTTTCTATAATTTTAAATCAGTAATTTTTACATGCTATAAAAAATATTGTTTCTAGTTAGCTTCAGATGTGACATCATACAAATTCTTTTTAATCTTAATCTGTCAAAGCCCCAAAGAAAATGTGATGAGAGGACCCTATCTGAGGAACATTAAAATGCTCATAGATTCCCCAGATGATGAATAAGAACATTTTATTCCAAAGAGTAACCCCTTTACTTCACTGTAAAGTAATATAAACTTAAACACATAGACTTTGACATCAGAGACACATAGTTTAATATCCTTGTCTAATTTCTTATTAACTAAATTGCAAGGCAAGTTCCTTTCTGAGCTTTGTTTCATTTTTTTGTTTGTTCGTTTGTTTACAGTTTAAACTGCTTTACTCTATACATAATTGCAAATTAATATAAAGCATCTGGGTTTTAACCACTTCTTATTTAATAGGATTTAGCACAGAAATATTCGTACAGCATTTGAAACAACAAATAAAAGCAGAGGTATAAGGTGCATGCATTCAACCTCTTGCATATACTTTCATCTCCTCATGCCTCCTCTGGAGTGCATACATATGTGATACACAGGAAAGCACAGGTTAGACTGACTGTAGAGGGGCTCCTTGAGATTTGGTATCTTTACCTGTTAAATGGAAATAGTACCAGGTGTCTTTGTTGTGATAGAATTAAGTTAGTCTGTCACCTTATATAACACTATTAAATGTTACTTCCTTTCTGGTTCTTACCTCCTCTTCAGAGTTGTAATGGATCATTTAAGTAAAAAGTTAGGGGATTGCACTGCTAAGAAACAGTTTTTGAAAACTAAATGTTCCTAAGAAATACTCATTTAGTTTCAATTAGTGTATTTTGTATTTGCATTTCTTAACTGCTAGCTTCTACATGCTGTGATGACATGAAGTATTAAACACTTAAATGTCATTAAGGACTGTGTCTTTGAGAAGGTATTGCAGTTTTGCACTTCTGCAGAAGCACAACTTGGCAAACATCACGTTAACTATGCTCTGTGGCCTTGTTAGCAACACCAATAAATGTAAATGAACCTAAACCTGCAATGAAAACATTTATTTCCAATATAATTTCTTTTATTTTAGAAAACATAATTGCATCAAATCTATCTTTGAGATGGAGGAAGTAGAAATTTTATTAAATAAAATAAAATTTATAGATTTTGAATCCTGGCTTTTTAGTTGTAGATATCTCAGTTACAGTAGCTGAAGACAAGACTGAGTAATGCAGTTCTTCACTGCAATCTCCCAGAATTCATATCATAGTCAATGGAATTGTGTTTTATCTGTTTGTTTTTTTAATTTAAAAGCCTATAAGAGCCCTTATTACAATATAAAGAAAGCCTGGAAGACTTCTTTTTTTTAATAAATTTTATTGATTATGCTATTACAGTTGTCCCAATTTTTCCCCCTTTGCTTTCCTCCACCCAGTAACCCTCATTCCCTCTGGCAATCCCCTATTAGTTCATGTCCATGGGTCACGCATGTAAGTTCTTTGGCTTCTCCATTTCCTATACTTTTCTTAACATCCCCCTGTCTATTCTGTACCTACCAATTTGTGCTTCTTAATTCCTGCATCTTTTCCACCATTCTTCCCCTTACGCCTCCCAACTGATCAGCCTCCAAATGATCTCCATATTTATGATTCTGTTTCTGTTTTGTTTGTTTGGTTAGTTTGTTATTTGGATTCAGTCTTTGATAGTTGTGAATTTATTGCCATTTTAATGTTCATTGTTTTGATCTTTTTCTTAAATAAATCACTTTAATATTTCATGTAACAATGGCTTGGTGATGATGAACTCCTATAGCTTTACCTTCTCTGGGAAGCACTTTATCTGTCCTTGGATTCTAAGTGATAGCTTTGCTGAAGAGAGTAATCTAGGTTGTAGGTCCTTTTCATTGAATACTTTGAATGCCAGTATTTTCTAGCCTGAGAAGTTTCTTTTGAGAAATCAGCTGACAGTCTTTTGGGAATGCCTTTGTAAGTAACTCTTTGCTTTTTTCTTCCTGCTTTTTAAGATTTGCTCTTTATCTTCAACCTTTGGCATTTAAATTATGATGTGTCTTGCTGTGGTCCTCTTAGGATCCAACTTGTTTGGGACTCTGATTCTTGGACTTGTATGTATATTTCCTTCACCAAACTAGGGAAGTTTGCTTTCATTATTTTATCAAATAAGTTTTCAATTTCTTGCTCTTGCTCTTCTTCCAGCACCCTTATGATTCTAATGTTGATACAGTTGAAGTTGTCCCTAAGGCTCTTTACCCTGTCCTCATTTTTTTGAATTCTTTTTTCTTCTTGTTCTGATTCAGTGTTTTTTCTTCCTTACGTTCTAAATCATTGATTTGATTCTCAGCTTCATCCATTCTACTGTTGGTTCCCTATAAGTTTTTGTTTATTTCACTTAGTGTAACCTTCATTTCTGCCTGGGTCTTTGTTATGCTGTTGAAGTACCCAATTAGTCCTAATAACCAGTGTTTTGAACTCTGCCTCTGATACATTGTTTATCTCCATTTTGTTTAGTTCTTTTTCTGGAGTTTTGCTCTGTTCTTTCATTTGGGCCATGCTTCTTTGTCTCCTCATTTTGGCAGCCTCCCTGTGTTTGTTTCTATGTATTAGGTAGAGCTGCCCTGACCCCCTGTCTTAGTAGCATGGCCTGTTGTAGAAAAGCCCACTGGTAAGTTGGATGGGATAAGAACCTTAGGTAATCACCAGAGTAGGGCAACCTGTGTTAACCAGTTTTATAGAGTCTCAGATATGGTGCTGCCACTCTGTTGTTCTGTGTGTGGGGGCCGGGGAAAGTCTCAGAAAAGAGACAATGACCACTGCCTGGCCTCTGTAGTTTTGACCAGGAGTAAGCTGTTCCCCAGCACTCGCCCTCATGCCAGGCACCTCAGTTGCTCCCTTTATGTCAGTGGTGACCTTCCAGCTACCACCCTGGTGCTGGAACCCAGAGGGAGTGAGTCTGCATAAGTCCTAAGGCCATTGCAGGCCCTTTTAGAGGAGACACTTGAGAATACCACAGTTTCTTCTGCCGCCCCAACCCCCACTTGTTTTTTACAGCCAGAGGTTATGGAGATTTATCTTCTTGGCACTGGAACCCTGGGCTGGGTGGTCTGGTGTGGGGCTGGGATCCCTCGCTCTTAGGGTATCTTTCCCGAGTTGTATCCACCACACATGCGTGTGGAACTGCCCGTTCTGCCTCTCCCACCCCTCCTTCCCATCTGAGTGAATGTGACTTCTTTAATTCCTTGGTTGTCAGACTTCCATACTGCTTGATTTTCTGACAATTATAGGTGATAGTAGTTTTGTAATTTAGTTATAATTTTTGCTGTGGTTGTGTGAGGAGGCAAGCTGGTTACCTATGCCTCCGTCTTGACCAAAAGTTCTGGAAGGAGATTTCTAAGTTGTTGGAATTAAGTTTTCATTATGCATAATCTCCACAAATATTTGGAATATAAATGATTTAAAATGTTAACAGGAAACTCCCTAGCAAGGGTCTCTATAAAGTTAGAGTTCTTTAGCTTGTTTGTTCTTAATTCTGTATGCAAGACAAAATAGTTGAAGTATATACATTTTCTGTCATTAACTCCAAGATGACCAGGAAAACTAATTACTAGTTCTTATATAAATCAAATGTGAAATTAATCAATGTTTTAAATTTATCTTTTCCTGAATATCCATTATGTAGCAGGTGGTACGCCTACGGGCTAACCATAATAAAAAAGGAAAAACTTACAGTCCAGAAAGGTAAACTGACCTTAAATATTAGTTTTATTATCTTTATAGGCTCTTGAAAAAATTAATTTCAGCTTTGTGCATTTCTAAAATTTACAGTAATGATGCTCTTTTAGTTTTTAAATGTGAATATTACACGGCCTGTGAACCAAAAGGTTGCCAGTTCAATTCCCAGTCAGGGCACACGCCTAGGTTGCGGACCAGGTCAGGTCTCCAGAAGGGAGCATGCAAGAGGCAACCACACATTGACGTTTCTCTCCCTCTCTTTCTCTGTCCCTTCCCCTCTGTCTAAACTAAATAAAAAAAATCTTTAAAATAAAAAAAAGGAAAAAAGTGAATATTACAAAGGTCTGATATTTTAATCCCTCAATCAGTATGATTTCAGCAATTTTATTTTAGAGTGAATGGACTGTGGGGTATGCTTTTGCATCCTTAGTGAACTATGACTCATTCCTAGGTAAACATAAATGCATTAATACTAGTGTAGTTTATATAAACACCAGAAAATGTTGCCATTTTTGTTCATGCTCTTATAGAGACTTAAATGAACACCTCCATGTGAAAAAATTATTGGTGGAATGTACAGTCCATATGACTTCACACACCTTTCGAGTTAAGTGATGAACTTGATGAGACCCTGTCACTGTTGCTCCTTAATCACTAGGAAGGGGTCATCATTGAGTGACAAGAGGCACTCTTTCCCTCAGGCATTTATCACGTAGCTTCCACACTAGGCATATTTCCTTCTGACATGGAGTTTGCAGAATTGAAAATGATAATTGTTTTTATAACGTGGATTGAGACAGTGATGGCATTATTGAAATTAGGCTGTCCCTGTTGATGTCAAAACTAGAAAAATGTAATACTTAAATATTTATTGTAAATTATCAAAAAATTCACTTTGTATGTTAAAGTAAATTATGGGAGAATATACCTTGATGGTTATTTGCTCTGATATAGAATTAGATATTATTAGACTATTAATTAGAAAGTGTTGTGGTATTGTTTTATTTGGTTCCAGGTATACATCTTTCAAGGTACTACAAATCCGACTAAAATGAGACCTTTTCAGAGGAAACAAATGTAAGATATTTTTACGTCATTGATTGTTAGATGTTTAAAAAAAGAGTTTTCCCTCTTAAGTAAACACTAACGTTGGAGAATATTCAAAATACATTTAATCGTATTTCCCAGTTTATGAAAGCACCAAGCAACATCTTTGTTTCTTGAGAGAATATGAATTCTTAAGGGGGAAATATTCTATTAAGTTATTTGAAAAAGAAACTTCTTAATAATGTTTCCCAATCACAAATTCAAATGATTAGCTTTTTGTTACAGAAGAATCTTTTCTTTGTTTATACTTTTGTATTGTAAGTAAAGTTATATTTTATGTATTTGATATACAAATATTTTCCAATATTTTGAATATTTGAACTCAGTAATGTAGGTCTTTTTCTTAGTATATGTATATAGTTTTGGTTAGAAGTACATTTATATACCTTTATTTTTATTTTTTATTTTAATCAAATTTATTGAGATGACACTGGTTAATAAAATTATATAGGTTTTAGGTATACAGTCATACAATACATCATCTATATATTGGAACTGTGTTTACCACCTCAAGTCTAGTCTCCTTCCATCACCATTTATACCTCCTTTACCCCTCTTTACCCTCTTCTACCTCCTCCAAACCCCTCCCCTCTTGCATTCACCATATGCCTGTGTGTCCAAGACTCTCTCTTTTTTATATCATCTCTTCACCCATCTCACCAAGCCCCACCCTCCTTCTCTGAGAGCTGTTCACTGTATCCATGAGTCTGTCTCCACTTTGTGAGTTTATTTTGTTAATTCGATTTGTCCTTTTTTTAAGTAAAAATCTTGAAATACAACCCTTAGCATTACATACAAATGACTGATTTTCTTTTTTTTGTAATGCTGTTGTTATACTGTTGAATATATAGGGTACATCACAAATAATGCTCCTTTTTTATTACAAAAACTTTTGTTACAAAATCATAAGCATGTAATTCTGTAACATAACAGTATCACACTCAAGCACACCATATGACATTTTAGGTGAAATGTTCAAATTAAAACTATAAATGATTACACCCATATTATTACCCTACCAACCACACTCAAGCAGGTGTCACTGCTGCTGGACCCTTGTATATACATACACACACACATATTTTTATTTTAAAACCAGATATAGTGAACTCTTTTCTGGCCTTTTAAACCACTTGCTGAATTAAGGTCAAATACTATAATTAGCAAAGTAACCAGTGATCACTCATTATAAAAATAATGTTCCTAATAAAATAAAATAAACATAGACCAAAAAATATAATAAAGTTCTGTATTCAAAAACATCCCTAAATAGCAGTCTCCAATTAGAATTGAAAATTATTCTACATTTTTTTATTCTGACCTCCAAATCTTTATAGAATGTTCAATCCAGATTTAGTAAATCTAATTCCCATCCTTTCAAAAGTATCTAAATTGGATCAAGTGAACTTTAATTCATAATGGTGTTAAAAATTAATAGAGAATGGCTAACTCCTTTGGAACATATGATTTAGTTCTACCAAACAATGGGCTTTTTGAAAAAATGGAAATGTGTTCAGCACTTCCAGCAGTTAAATGCACCGAAATGTAAATCTGAAGTCCAACTTTGAATTTACACCTATTACACTATCATTTATCTTAATAGTAAATGAACTAAAATTCCCAATGATTCTCATTTCTTCTGTCCTGAAATGAAATAGTCATGTTGAATGAATTCATTAATCTTAAAGTGGTGACAGATAAAAAAGAACTTAGTTTGTTGTCAGTACTTCTTGACTTAAAGGTTAGGTCAGCAATGGTTAATGTCATGACACTGATAAATTTTTCCAGTGCCCAGAATGGTTTGATTTATAATAGTTTTTTGTTCTTGTTTTATGATGTGTATATCTAAGATATCAGACTACATCCTAAACATGTATGTTTCTATTTTGTGTTGTTTCGCTTTGGCAACATAGAGGTAATTACAGAGCAATAAGTAAAATTTGATAAAAATAAAATATGTGTTTTAAGAGCTTTTCATAAAAACAAACAAAAAAATGTACCAGTGAGAAATGGGCAAAGGGATGAGGGGAAAAATGGGTAGGAATCATTCTTTTTTAAAAGGAGTTAAGACAGGAAAGACTTTTAGATGTTTTTTGATTGAAAAGTTAGGTAACATATACAAGTAGATAAAAGGCATATAGACAAATCTCCTAATCTCAGGAATAAACTGTGTTTTTTAAAAATGTTTTAAACAATGTTTAGTATAACAAGGGTGAAGATAAATCTTTTGTGTAAGAATCTTTCAGGGGCAAGTCAATAAAAAATGAGAAAAATACCAGTTTTAATGGTATCATCAGAAATAGGCTATTTTGACTAGTAATATTCAGTCTTTTCCTCAAGTTTAGGTAAAGCTAGTTTTCCTATTTCTTATTTTCTCATGATTTCAGTTCTTTTACTATTCTTTTAAAAATACTTTTAAGTGGCACTTCTGACCAAGATGGAGGCATAGGTAGACATACCGTGCCTCCTCGCACAACCAAAAGGACAACAACAATTTAAAAACAAAAAATAACCAGAACTGACAAAATCAAACTGTATGGAAGTCTAACAACCAAGGAGTTAAAGAAGACATTCTTCCATACTGGTAAGAGGCAGAGTTCAGCAGCTCGCAGCAAAGCAGTGGCTGGTGGACTAGGGCGCACAAGGTGGTGGCTGGGTGGTCCCACATTTCCACATAGATAAACCAGGCAAAACTGGTTAGTGGGATGGACTGCACAACCCATGGTCCCAACTCGGGGAAATAAAGCCTCAAAACAACGATTAAAAACACCAATGGGAGCTGAGGTGCCGGAAGAGACTCCCAGCCTCACAGGAGAGTTCGTTGGGAGAAACCCACAGGGTTCTAGAACAAACTCAAGCCCACCCACCTGGGAATAAGCACCAGAAAGGCCCAGTTTACTGGGGGGGAGCAGCGGAAGGGACTGAAATGTGGCAGAGAGCAGAGCAAGCACCATTGTTCTCTCTCAGACCCATTCCCCCACATACAGCGTCACAACCCAGCAACTGGGGTGCCCCGCCCTGGTGAACACCTAAGGCTCTGTACCTCATATGTAACAAAGTGTCAAGGCAAAAACAATGACCCAAACAAAAGAACAGATCAAAGCTCCAGAAAAAATACAACTAAGCAAGGAAGAGATAGCCAACCAATCAGATGCACAGTTCAAAACACAGGTACTGAGGATGCTCTCAGAATTGGTTGAATTTGGTTGCAAATTAGACGAAAAAATGAAGGCTACACTAAGTGAAATAAAGGAAAATGTACAGGGAATCATTAATGATGGGAAGAAAACTGGTACTCACATCAATGGTGCAGACCAGAAGGAAGAAACATCCAATCAGAAAAGAATGAAGAAACAAGAATTTTAAAAAATGAGGAGAGGCTTAGGAACCACCAGGACATCTTTAAACGTTCCAACATCCGAATTATAGAGGTACCAGAAGAAGAGGAAGGAGCAACAAGTGGAAAACTTATTTGAACAAATAATAAAGGAGAACTTCCCCAATCTGGCAAAGGAAACAGAATTCCAGGAAGTCCAGGAAGCTCAGACAGTCCCAAAGAAGTTGGACCCAAGGAGGAACATACCAAGGCACATCAGAATTACATTAGCCAAGGTGAAAATGAAAGAAAGAATCCTAGAAGCAGAAAGAGATAAGGGGACAGTAACCTACAAAGGAGTTCCCATCAGACTGTCAGCTGATTTCTCAAAAGAGACCTTACAGGCAAGAAGGGGCTGGAAAGAAGTATTCCAAGTCATGAAAGGCAAGGACCTACATCCCAGATTGCTCTATCCAGCAAAGCTTTCATTTAGAATGGAAGGGCAGATCAAGTGCTTCTCAGATAAGGT
>CM052540.1:136221835-136254158 GCA_028533065.1 Trachops cirrhosus | reverse complement strand
TTTTTTTTCGTCTGGTCACGCCTGTTACGTATTGAGGGGCAGAGCGTTAGGTGTTCATCAGGGCAGGGCACTCCAGTTGCTGGGTTGTGAGACTTTATGTGGGGGGGAGGTCATAGAGGGAACAATGGCGCTCGCTCCACTCTTTCTAGGACTTCAGTACCCTCTGCCACTTCCCACAAGCAGATTGCGCCCTTCTGGCTCCCGAGTGGGTGGTCTTGTGTCGTTCTAGGACCCTGTGGGTCACCCCAAGGAACTCTCCTGTGAGGTTGGGAGATTCTCCCGGCACCTCAACCCCCCACAGGTGTTTTCAGTTGGTGCTTTTAGGCTTTATTTCCCAGTGCTGAGTGCCTGGGTTGCGTGGTCTGTGTCGCTGCCCATTTTCACCTGGTTTATCTGTGCACGAATGTGTGAGTGCCTACAGCCAGCTGCCTTGCGCGCCTCACTGGGTCTGCTGGTTTCCTCCCACGCCCGGGGTCTGCCACCGATCCGTCAGCAGCCCCTGCGTGTCTGGGGTCCGCCAACTGCCGCCAGTTTCCTGTGCACCTGTGTCTGCCAGCCACCACTTTTTCCTGGCAGGACCCCTCGACCCCTCTCCATCCAACTCTGCCCCACTTACCATTCTGGATGAATGGGTGTCAGACTTCCATACAGTTCATTTCTCTCTGTTCTGGTTGTTTTTTTTGTTTCTAAATTTTTGTTGTCCTTCGTTTTGGATGTGCAAGGAGGCACAGTGTGTCTACCTATACCTCCACCTTGGCCGGAAGTTGTTTTTTCTTTTTTTAATTGTTGTTCAAGTACAGTTGTCTTCATTTTCCCCCAACATCCTCCCCCACCTCACCCATTCCCACCTCCTATCCTCAATCCTACCCCCTTTGGCTTTGTCCATGCTCCTTCATAAATGTTCCTTGATGACCCTTCCCCAAATTGCAAAAGATTGATCTTCTTCATGCAGATGCCTTGTGGAGTCATACATCTTCAGTATCAGCCTTTTCTGATTTTAGAAGTACTCATGGACCTTGAAAATTACTTGTCCTCTGGTAGATTTTGTTTTGTTTTGTTTTGTTTTTCAGATTGAACACCAAAAGTAGTGAGACCCTAAGAGTAAATGATGGTTGTACTTATCAAAGGTTGTACCTTAAATGATTTTGGAGGGAATTCACTAGTGTTATTAAATTGAGAATTTTTTCTTCTATCATTGTAGATATACAAAACATTTGCTTTCTAACATAGATCTTGTTATTTACCACGTTAATGCAGATACAAACAGCCAGCCATCCAGTGAGAGAAATCGGAGTCAGTGTCTTGCCACAGCCCTCCAGAACATGTTATTTTGCACCTCGTCGGTGAAGGCTATGAAAATGGCTTATTGTAAGGTGCTGTTTTAAGTAGTACAATGGAAAACACAGTGTTTTAACTATTGTTTTATATAAATGCATTGGATGCCTACCGCATAACTACAGTACGCTAGAGGGTGTATCTCATCAAGGTGTTTTGGGGGAGATTTCTCACCTGCCTGTCAGGGTTGTGTCATAGTCATGAGAGATCATGGGAAATCAGGTAAGGAACTAGATGCGTGTTCTCCCTGTTAGCATCATAGTGCCACAAGAATAGATGGTGTGTGTACCTGGTACCCCACCCCACAAGAATTCCTGTGCCTAACTCTTAGTTATCAAGTGCTGAATGTTGTGTGATACCCCCACCCAAAAGAAGTTTTTCTATGTCATATTTGAAAATGCATTTTTTTCATCCTACAAAGGAATTTAAAAAGTAATTTTCAGCAACTTCAAATAAAACGGAACACCACATTGATCTAAGACTACTCCAAACATTCATAGTATGTTGACTTTTCCAGGTGGGTTTCTATGTGCTTCAAAAACCCTTCTATGTTTAGCTAGATCTCTGTGTTAATGGAATCTGAAGTTGGTAGGAGTTCTAGGACAAAGGTAAGTGATAGGTATGCCATTGTGTAAGGTTGGGTCAGAACTTGGGTTAGCTACCTCCCTTATAAAACAAATCCCTCACTGTATAGTAGAAAATAGATATTTACATTTTTTATCATGTTTGACACCAATAAATTGTCTTCCGTGGTTCCAGTATCACATGTTACATACAAATTTTGACTTGTCATTCACTATTGTATAAAGGAAGAATGTTTTGTGGGAATGATATAGAGTTTAGTTATAAGGTTTATACTTCTCTGAGCAGCTTTATTAAAAGATGATCGCTGAACTTGTGACAAATATTGGTATTTCCTTCCCTTCACCTTTTTTCTGTGGTCCAGCTGTCTCTCTAATTTCTCAACTATTATTGCAGGTGTGTCTCCAGGAATCAAGAGACAACTTGAGAGTGGTTGGGGCCAGGTGTGCACCTTTCTCTATGCAAGTAGCATTTCCTCTAAACTTGTTACCATTTTGAACTCTGGCAAAATAAGATGCTTCATGTTGACTCATGATATCCTGAAACGTCTTTGACTAGGAAGTGCAACAGAGCCTGTATTATCACCTTGCCTCACCAGTGGCAGCAGCCACCCCTCTCAGCCAGGTCTGAGGATCTCATCACATGCATTCCTCCTGAGAAAATAAGAGATGGTTTGCAGGTTTGCAGGTTTGCAGGTTTGCTCATTGACTCTCAGCTTGGTCACTCCTTTTCTTTTTGGGGGCATTCTGTTGCAATTCTGTTTTTGCTACCACTGAAAAAACTTTGGCACCGCCATTTTCATAACTATTTCTGTTTCCCTTAATTCAAACAAAGACTCCAGTTTAGAATAACACTATTAATTGACTAGAGCAGAATAGCAATGCCATTTGGTTACCTTTTTAAAAATGGAGTCATACAATTTTTCAGTGACATTTGGAGACAAAATAACACAAAAAACCTAACTGTACAAAAAGACTGCTTGTACATAAAACAGTTTTTTGTTGTTGTCAGTTTAGAATGTGAAGGAAGGAAGATCCCAATAAATTGAAACTTATTTGAGATCAATTACATATTTGATTGTTTCATTTTGGGGGGGAGGGAATGATTTAATCCAGATCACCACTACATAAATGTAAAAGTGAAGTTATAGGAGATTACATTTTTCTCCAGAAAAAGGATGTTTTGTATTTTATCTTTCAGTGAGTTATACTAGTCCTGGGAAAGAGAATTATAATGGGAAGGAATGACACTATTGTAAGTATTCATTACATTATTTTTTGTGGTTTTAATTCATACTTGACTGAGCAGTTAGAAAAGACTGATTCTAGATACTATAATCAAATGAACAGGCATCTGTACACACACACACACACACATTCACACTTGACATTTAAAGTCCCAGAATTTAAATAAGCATTAATTTAATAATACCTGAGGTTTTTGCAAGAAGTATAATGGTGGCTGTTTTTATTTGTATTTCTGGAGCATCTACTGCCTTATATATTTTGGGGGTTTGTTTTAAGCTAAGTGAGTACAAAGGTCAACGATAAACCTCAAGTTACATTTAACAAGTGTAGAAACTAAAATTACAGCCTCTGAGTGAGACTTGTTAATAAAAGAGTTGACTACATTCAGAATTAGGGACATTTGGATATTGAGATTAAAATGGGAAAAAAATAGTTCCTAAGGTCCCCAGATAAGAGAGCTTACTATTGAAGTTTTCTTCACTTTTAAATACAGAGTCAAATTCTATAAAAGATACTTTCAGAAACATGTCAGTTAAATTTTGCTTTAACTGTACTTTAGCTCCGGATTTGATTTTAATGTATTATCATTGGGTTGACCATTGCCTGTGACAGGGCAAGTCACTCAGTAGGTACTTAATCAATATACGACAAAATGAAGTCATTTAAAGAATCTCTCGATTCAGATTTTCCTTGTGCATAGAAAGGTTTGAAAATAATTTGGAATCCCTGCAGAATCTATCAACTTGAGTCTGTGGAACAGTATCAAAATGAACCAGAAGTACTAAGTTCTTTTTATAGAAGAAAAAAATGCATTCCTTACAAATTATCATAGTTTGGAATATGAATGACCTTCAATGAATTTACTCACTAAAAGATACTGGGGAAAAGATATCTTGAAATATTTACATCGCAAATCTCTCAAAACTGAATAAAGCTAAACATAGGGGAAAGAAATAGTTAAAAATTCTACAAGACATAGTCTCTTGTTTTTAGCCTTGAATGTAGTGTGAAGATTCCTCTGAATATCACTTTCATGCCTCAAGATAGTTCTTCCTGGACGCTCACCCCTCTGAAGGTATTGAGTTTTTTACAACAGTCTAGGATTCAGGGAAAGCCTCGTTTGTCCAAACCGAGCATCACTCCATTAGTCCTCTCAGCCAGCCACCCACTGCCTTCCAATGTGCCCCCCACAAAAAAAGAAAGGAGTACTGACTATACTTAGAAAAGATTTTTTTTAATATTTAATGCGGTGAACATACATAGTCAACATTATTATTGAGCTAAACATCTGAAATTTCATAGAATGGAACAAACAAATTAGTCATCTGTTAATGGTTACTAGCCAGTAGGTACATCTGATGTAGAATATCGGGCATGTAGACATCTGAGTAGACACTGTCATCGTGAAACATAAATCTCACACAAGATATAATCAAAAGTTATTTGAAACAAATTATCCTATCAATAAACTTTCTGTAGTAACATCAACTTCATGGAGTATTATGTTTTAGCAACAAACAGTGATGGTATGCGGATGTAAGCACGTCATTACAAACATGATGCACTAAATAGAGCATATTGAGGTCACAGCCTTTCTGTAGAAAGGGATTTAATTGACAATCTTTCAACCATAGTGTATAAACATCAAAATAGTTCTATCATAAGAAATAGTATTTAACAACATAGCTTTAAAATAAAAATATTTTAAAAATCAGCTTTGATGAGATTAAATTTAGTTTTAAAGAATCTTTAGAATGAAATATATATTTCTTGCTTTTAGTTTTTCTACATTTTTCCAACATAACCCCCACCTTCACCCCATCCCTTTATTATTAATAAAGTAGTGCAAAACATTGTAGCAATTTCAGCCAAGCTTAGACCCCTACCAAGTTGTGGGGGGAATAAGACATTCTCACCAAATTATTTCTCTTTCCAGAGGTATACTTCCTTGATATAACAGGAAGCTAGGTAGAAAAACTACCATGAGACTTGGGAATGCAATAGTTTTAAATATAGATTCTATAGTACGTAGTGAAACATTTTTAAAGGCAAACTCCCCCTCCCCATAAGTAGTTTATTTTACAAAATAGGTTTTCATGCATTCATATTATCAACAATGATTATTTTTCTATAAATGAATGTAATGAAACACTGGCATATCACTTAACACACTGCATTCTCTTCTACATTAAAATTCACACTAATAACAAAAATCATAGTATGCACTAAAGCATTTCAGTAACCTAATGAGACAGCAGATACTTTATTTTTCTGTGAGAACACTTGAATATTAAATATTTTTAGATACACAGAGGTATAATCTAACAACAAAAGCAATATGGATGTAGTTTGCTAGTATGCTTGACTACTGAAATTTTGCTAAGTTGCTAACTTGGTACAAATTAAAGTAGTGGTAGATATAAAAATTCAGATAGGCAATCATTTATAAACCTGGCAGTATTTATGTGTAATCCAGTTGAGATATTAAGGTTTTAGATGGAATGATAGAAGGTTTAGAAGTTTTCTTTGTAGGATTTCAAAGTGTAGAAGATTTCTTTTGAGGGTGTAAATATACCTTCACTCATTAGCTTAAAATCAGCCTCTAATATCTAAATACTTTGCTCAGGAATAAATGTTGGGATCTGAAATCAGAATATATGTTAAATTGAAATACATCTGTTCCATTATTCACGTTTTGGGACTCCCCCCTCCCTTTTGAAATGTATAAAACATAGAAAACTGTAATGGATTACTTTTCAGATAAAAATAGTCACATTTAAAAAAACTTTAAAATCAAATGGACATTTATATGTTATATAGATTTAATCAGAGCAAAGCATTTAATCTAATCTAGTTCTTCCACTTGTGGTTAGGGAGTATGTATCTCCCAGTGTATCCATCCTCACATTTGTTGTTCCAATGTGTCATTATTATCCACAGCTAACAAGGCTTTCACACAGCAGTAAGTAAACCTTTATCAAATTGATTCTGTACAATGGAAGTATATTTTCAAAGTCATATGCCCTTGTACACTATTTACAAATTCTCTTGATCATGATAGAAAAAAACGCAAAATAAATAAAAAGCAGAAAGAAAGGAAATGCTGCTGAGGCTTGAAGGCTTTTTCTTTTATCTTCCCAAACAGATGCTGGGCTTCTCAGAGCTGGGGAGCTGGCTAGCCAAGATTGTTTTTCTTCCTTTTACATGGGCTATGAGAGGGATCTGGTTTCAGTTCTTGGTATTGCACCTGTTTAAACAGAGTTCAGAGAAAGACTGGTCAGGTGGCTACTTTCTGGCAAAGGAAGGAAAAGCAAAGGAATGAAAGACTGCTTGGAGGAAAAAGGCTCACTCTAGAAGCTGGATGAGACCTGCAGCTGGGATGCTGGAACAATAGAATGATACAGCACGAGTTGGAAGGGACATCCTGCCAAAATGCACGCGAGCCCTGATGTGAACTTTGGTAACAGACTGGGGTTTTCACTGTCCATGAGATATTCAAAATGGAAACCATCTCCATCTATTGATTCTGAAGGGACCGATAATGGTTCTTTGCAAGTTATTGTTTGTTAATATAGGCTTAATCTCCATCCAGCGTACTCTCATGTCTGATACTAAATAAAAAACTGAACTGAAACAAAGGAAAAAATGTAGCTATAACCCAGCTTCAAGATTTTGATAAAATCATTTTTCATTTTACTCTGAAAATAGTTGATGATTAATGGGCAATAATCAACCTCAAAGGATTTTAAAGAATGGAGATGTGCGCCCATCATCACTCTTCCCTTCTCACTGACTCAAACATATGCATCCTTAAAATTCACTTAATTTGTGCAAATTGTGCAAAGATGTGTTTTTCTCCCAAATGTCCACCAGCACACTTTGCTCATCTAATACTCCTATTTCCTCTCTTCAGGTAACGGTGACTTCCCTTGAGAGACCCCAGATGAACCTTCCTTGGAGATCTGTCCCAGGCAGTTCTGGTAGGTTCTTTGTGCAATACCCACTCCTTACCCTTTCTTCTCTGTAAGTTCTTCTAGGTTAGCACCCCAAATGGCAAAATCTGCCACAGGCTTTATTAACTTTACCTGTCTCCTCTTAAAAGGATATAAAAGCTAAAAACTAATGCTATACTAAATCAAAATAATAATGAAAAAACTACATACCACTTGTACATCTGAAGGGACTCTGGAAAGGAAGTCAAGTAGTTCATTGTTATCAATTGCATAGGGACACCGAAGTTTTTTTGTAAATTTATTGATGCCTGAAAAAGTAGCAGATCAAACATTATTGAAATCTCCAAAGTTTGGAGTTACAGAAAACACATTTCTGGCAAATGTACTGAAGTGATTCAAAGGTCTAGATTAAGCAGTCCTTCAGCCTTGACTGAATGAACCAATGCAGTCTACGGCCACACTGCCCTACACGCGCGATCTCGTCTGAGTGAACCAATGCTTCCAATTTTCTCCCTCGTTTTCTCCCTTCCTTCCTGTCTCCTTCATTCCCTTCTTCTCTCCTTTTGTTGTCCCTTTCTTCTCTCCTTCCCATCCCAGTGGCTGCTGTTTTTCTCTTCGTACTTCAGTGACTTCCTTTGCAGAAAAAAGGCTTCTTATTTGGGAAACAAAAGGCACCTGGCAAGAATGAGCAATGACCTTACTTGCTTCTCCCCTCAGTGTTACAGACTTAGAAGCTTTGCTTTAGTGTCCCATCAAAGATGAAGTGTGTCTTCCTACATTTTGGATTGAGATGGTTTTTAAGGTAAGAAGTCTTATTTATTGGTTTCCCCTTTTTCAAAAGATAAAAAATTTTTTCGCATGTGTGGGGGGATGAAGTGTGTCTGTATGCTAAATGTTTAGAAGACACTCGACCTTGATTTTATTTCAAAAAAAAAAACCCAAAAAACCCTAAATGTATATCTTCTTTCAGCTAGGACCTACATAGACATTTCTCCAAAGAGGACATACAGATGGCCAACAGGTACATGAAAAGATGCTCAACATCACTAACCATCAGGGAAATGCAAATCAGAACCACAATAATGTATCACTGCCCACCTGTTAGAATAGTCATTCTAAAAAAAGAAATGTGTTGGCAAGGATGGAGAGACAGAGAATCTTTGTGCACTGAGATGGGATTGTAAATTGGTGCAGCCAGTATGGAAAACAGCGTGAAGTTGCCTCAAAAAATTAAAAATAGAACTGCAGTATCATCAAGCAATTCCACTTTTGAGTATCTGAAGAAAATGTAAACACCAACTCAAAAATGTATGTACACCCATGTTCATTTATCATTACTTATAATAGCCAAGATATGGAAACAACAAAATTGTCTACCAATGGGTGGATGGATAAAGAAAATGTGATATATATACAGATTTATACACACACACATATACACATATGTGTGTTATTCAGTGATAAAAATAGAATGAAATCTTGCCATTTGCAACTACATGGATGGACCTTGAGGGTATTATATTAAGTGAAATAAGTCAGACAGAAAAAAAATACCATATGATCTCACATGTGAAATCTGAAACAGAAACTAATTCATAGATATAGAGAACAGATTGGTGGGGTGGTCATGAGAAGAGGGGGTTGGGTGGTGGGTGAAGGGAGTCATAAGGTACAAATTTCCAGTTATAAAATAAATAAGCCATAGGGATGTAATGAACAACTTGGTAACTTGTTAATAATGTTGTATTGCATATTTGAAGTTGCTAAGAGTACATCTTAAAAGTTCTCATTACAAGAAAAAAACTGTTTCCATCTCTACATCTCTGGCATTGGGATTTTTAGAAACCAATTTTCCTATTAAGTTACACAAAATTTACATTTAATGCTTGCAAAAGATGCTGCCATGTTTGGCTCTCTTGGCTCACTTCTTGAATTAGAACAGCCAAGAAACTAGTGACAAACACTGTCTACCCATACTAAATTATTCAACAGTTAATCCTCTGTACTACCTCAAAAGTCAGTGTGGTTAAGGGGTCAGTGAAGGTGAAATTGGAGCTATTATACAAACAAACAAAAAATTTAAAGAGATAGGAATGTCAAAATATAAAACTAGAAGTATCTATCCTATGTATTCTAGAGTACAATGTAGGATTTCAATGGGATAAGTCTATTCTTTTAAATTTGTATTGCACTTAAATTATCAAACATATACAGACAAAAATATATAAATAAACAGCTTGATATGAAATCAACGGTCTGGTATAACCTAAGCCATAAACTAGAGCGTCTTGGCTCTCTTTAGGTTGTGCAGCAGAATAATTCCATTCTGCAGTCATGATTTTGGTCCCTGTGTCCCCATGTGAGACCCATCTGAAATTTCTGGTTAATATTTCAGCAGTCACCTACCACTTAAAGAAATACTGTTCTTATTTCATTGGATGAAATGAGAGGCCCAAACACGTTCTCTAAAAATGACGTTTAAGACAGCTAGCTAGTGAGGCCACCCCAGGTTACACAGCCAGATGTCCGCCTCGGGCTCCAGTTTCTGAGAACCTGGGAAAGCGAAATCAGAGGTTCACCACCTATCACAACTGAGACGGCAGGCCTGACCCTAAGTTGGTTAAAGGTAATAAACTGCCACACCTAGTGCCCTGCCCTAATTCCGTCACTAAAATAGCATCTGTTTTAAATATCAGGAAGAAATGAAAGATGAGGGCGTGGACATACAACAGGGAAATAAGAACATGGTGGAAAATGCCTCTTCCCTAGCATGGTGAAAGTACTGTTTTAGTTGAAACTGTTTCTTTAAACTATAGAAATTTAGAAAAGAAAAAATAATCTCCATTCCCCCTACCCTTCTCTTCCTACCCATGATACAAAGGTAATATCAGTTACAGTAAAGGTAAGGAGAGCTTACTCATGATATGAAAAGAGGCCAAAAAGAATAGGGGAATAGGGACCTTAAAACTGGAGGGCTTGGAGACATCAGACCCCCTTTTCACTATCCCAGCACAGTGCTGTAAAAGCCTTAAAAAGAAAGGGATAAATATGCTCTTTGATCTTTCTGCTTTCAGTATTTTCTGCAGTTAAGACTCATTTTAGTTCTCTGTATTTTGCATAGGTTTTGCAGTCTTAGGTATATGGAGGCCAGGAGCAAATAGAGAATTCTACTTCTACCCATCTCCCATTCTTGTGTGTGTGTGTGTGTGTGTGTGTGTGTGTGTGTGTGTATTGTTACTGTTGTAGTTTTATATGTTAGTCAGTCTTAGAGACTAAGAACTGAATCTTTCAAACCAAGAACTTTGTCAGATGGGAGGAAAACTCAAAATTGAAGAATGCTGAAACTTGGTACATGAGAACTATTGGCCTGCAGCATAATTGCATTAAAATTAGGACCCCAAAATATCACCTTTAACTTGGGTTTCTGCAGAAGTATTCTTATCTACTACACATTAAACAGGTTTCTTATTTTTCAGCAGCCTGTCAGTGCCAAGGACCCTTTCCCTGCACCCCAAAGGTGACCTCTTAAACAGGAGGCTGTATATAGTGCCATGTTTACGGACACTTCCACAAGACAAAGTACCGTAGCACAAAAGCATATTGTCCTAAATGCACCACATGGATCGAAATGCCTCGTTTGTTTATGTATAAGTGGGGAAAATAAATCAGAGTGATATCTAGACAAAGCTACTCTTTGATATATGAAGAATCTGCACAACTACATGTTTATAGTATGATGCAGCCTATGGTGCCAGACAAGAAAAATGCATTTTGCAGGTAGACCTAAATCTTTATACTGTTGTGATTTTTAACCAACCTGTCTCTTTTCATCATGGAGTAGCTTCATGACCATAAATAAAGGAAACTACTGACAGTGTAATTCATCCCTTAAAAATAGTTTGTTCTTAGCAGCTAAGACAGTTTAAAAAAAAAACAAAGGTTTTACTTACCCCAGACAAGGACAATGTATCTCAGTGGAATGAAGTAGAGGATGACTGTGAACACACAGAGGGCAACGATGGCCAGCCAGCTTAAGAATGGGACCGTCCAGTTGAAAGTACTGAATGAGAAATTAACACATTAGCAACTGGCATTTCTGATCAGGAAGTGAGGAGGCCCCCAAAGTCACTTAAGGAAAATAAGTTGTTTTTCTTCTAATTTCCTGGTAATGTGTATTATATTCACTTGGGGTGGGGTTTATCCAGGACAGTTTTTGATCTAGTAAAGGGTGATTGTTAAGAGGTTTTTTCTTCCAATACTGTGCCTCAACATAACACTTGGGAGTTATTCCTTAGCATTGAAGCATGTGGCTTGATTCATGCTTCATGCTTGTGTCTCTCTAGGTCAAATGTTTCCTAATGTTTTTTTGTAAGTAAAAGAACCAAAGTTGGATCAATCTGGTTGTCTTGTATTCAGTCACTCTTAGGGTCTGGCTTTTCTGTCTTTGTCCTTTTCCTCCCATGGCCAGAGTGAGTGCCCTGAACGGTTGCCAGGTGAAAGATCATGGCTTCCCTTCCTTACTGACACCTGTGCTTCCCTTGGTTCTGCTGCTTGTGGAGAGAACAGAAGGCTGAGGGTCTGCTTGCTTTCCTGCGGCTCAGCTCAGAGCCATCCATTGAGCCACCCTTCACACTGTCCCATGTGTGAGGGCACTGGCTCTTCACTCAGAAAACCCTCCTTCTGGTCAGCTTCACTGAAGGGCTCCCTGTGTTCCTTCTCCTCTTGGAAGAATAAATATAAAAGAATCTTTACCAGTGTACCTAATGTTAGAGGAAACAAGGTGGCCCTTTTCTATTCCCACAATGCATTATGGGATCTAAATCTAGAACATGACACCCCCCCACCCACAATAAAGAGATGCAGTCCAAGAAACTTCTGGAATGAATATTAACAAGATGTAATTATAGAGGCTTTACATTTTGTACTTAAAGATCACTTCTGAATCTGCTTTCTGGATAGATGTAGTATATTCCATGTGACCCCAGGGGAATTTCTCTTTATTTTAAATATTCAAAAGATTATTGTGCAGAAAAGATGGCTCTTACAAGACTCACTGGATCCTATGCCGTGCTTGCATACCACAGCCTATACTTATACCTATATCACTACCTATGGAAAGTGCTTCAAAACCCAGTTTCCCCCAAGGCTGGTCCACAGTCAGGAACTAGTCATATTCTTCAACTGGCCATGATATTTTCCAGCCAAGCAGCTGTTCTGAGGCCTCCTACCACCCAGAGTTGTAACAAAATCTCTTCCCCTCAGGCATTCACTAGCCTGACCTCAGAGCTGACGGAGTTGTCTTCTGGTATAAATGAGACGCTGCTGTCAGGTATCAACACCCAGTGTACCTCAAAGAAAGGACAACACAGTAGGGAAGTGCCCTGTGTAGGACTTCACCCTGTGTTTCAGTGGACAGCATGAAGAGAGCAGGGAAACATTCTTAGAGAAGCAGGAAAAAAAAAGCAAATGGAAGAAGGAAAGAGCACAGATACGGGAATCAATTTTCAGAAGTCTGAGACCAAATGTTGCTTAGAGGCACATTTGGGAATGAGAGGAAGGCTATTCTGTCTAATATGCTCTGAGAAAGGAAACTCAGCACCTATGCATGTGTGGAAATGTATTAAACAAAAAATTATATGAAATAAGATGCATTATCCCTTGAAACATGAAAGGGACCAGATGAATGACTCATACTGTTAGTTTAAATAATTTGCTCCTCTCAAATTCTGTGTATGCCCAAGGAGCCGAATCTGCAGAACACCTCTGGTTATGAAAAATAAGCAATGAGTAGATATATGAGACTGGGAAAATGTAGGCTTAACTGGATATACAGCACCCCTTCTCGAGTAGACCTTTTAGCAGTCATTATGTAGGCCAATTTTACGTAGTTTAGTAGTCCAGGGTCTTAGTACATTTTTTTACTGAAAAATCAATTGTTGTAAGTCACCTTATTGTTTACACAGTAAACAGTTGTTTATAATAAGTATAGTAGTAAAAGAAATTACTTGAAGTAAAACACAAGTAGTATAAAATTAAGAATGTAAGTTCCATAAATTTTCATTAGCTATCAATGAAGCTATCTTTCCTTATTTAAAAAAATTAAGGTGATTCTCTTAAATTTTTAAAAAATTCTGTCCACTTTTTAAATGACAAACCATTAGTTTATTTCATCTATAATTTGGCAAGGTGCTATATATAATATGATTTTTAAAAAATGTTAGAGTGACTTGAAAGAAAAACCCTCAACCAGTAATGCAAGTATATCTTGATTACCTGAAATCCTCATTTTGTGTGGTTTATTTTTTTCTATCACAATTTCATATTCTGTTTAAGAACAAAGTCTTTTATTGTGAAAATGTGCTAGAATTTAGGAAGGTGTTATTTCTTCAAAGTTACAAGTATGACTTCTTTCCAAGCAATATGTTCTAAATTTCAGGAAGGAAATTGACAGAACTTTCATAAAACCAAAGACTGGCAGAAACAAAGTAAATAATGATGAAACTGAGCAATAGATCACCCAGAAGGAGTGTCCCCTGCCAAAAGGAATGTGGCATTTCACCCTCTGAGAAACAAATGGACACTCTGTTCCACAGAAGGCCGGGACTCACATGTCAGCATCACTTACTTCTTTATCCTTTCGCCAAAGGAAGCCACTTCATCCAGGATGTTCTGGACACTGATACATACCTCCTGGATGGCATAGATTTTATTTATAAATCCCTTTTTTTCACTGTCCTAAAATATAATAAAAAGAGAGGTTCTGTATGAGTGATGGTATTCGTTAGTGCTTGAATTCCTTGACTTGTCCCTCTCTTATATTTTTAAACTTAAATAAAATTTATGCCTGCATATATGTAAATGGATACAGGGAGCCCGTGAGAATTTTAGGATGTAAAGGGAGGTGGAGGAAGAAGAGTAGCCAGAGTTATAGTGTGCTAGTAAAAAGGTGGCTGCAAAGCAGGAGACTCAGATTCTGTTGCTTGTGCCCTGATGAACAGAAAAATTTCAGTCAGGGGGTGGGAAGGTATAAAGGTGCAAGAGAGAGGTCGAGTCTCAGAATGCCCAAATCCAGAATCTGTGCTGACCTTGGCCCCACCGTGACTCACGACTTAGCAGACCCAGTTTTTTTGAGCCACTCACACACCTAAGTTTGGTCTTAGCTCCAGATATTTCAATAGCAGAGGATGCTGGGTACAAATGTGAGGGGATGCTGGGTGCCTGTGAGGAATAAAAACTGCAGAAACATGATAGGGTCAACTGAACCCAAAAAGTGGACACTTCTTCGTACCTTAGACAGATGATATACACAGTAAACCCGGCCACCTCTTAGGAATAATAGTCACAGATTTCGTACAGTAGCATATGCTGTGTCAGTCAGGGTTCTAACTAAACATTTTTCCCCCTCTTTGTACTTAGTTCTTCATTTTTAAACTTATGCTGGAGTTAAGCAGACTAGTGTGCTCCAGGGAACAGGTGGATGGGGATTGAGCATAAAGCACCCAGAGTGGTGTCAGCCTGGGGGAGGTGTGTACATTTTGTAATTTTAGACCCAGAGGAAGAAATAGTGGTGGCCTTTCACGACTGAAAATTCTGCTTAGTAGCCTGGCATCACAGGCCCGTGCCTAGGCTGTTTGGTGGAGACTATCCAACCCTGATTCCATGACTCCAGTCCTCCATGCCAGCTTGAATATCTATGAAAATGTAGATCCAATTTCATTACTTTAACTTCTTTTGAACACTTGTGCACCGTGCCAGAACACTTGAGACCTCATGTGGCAGTTAGTGCTTGCTGAAAGCAGCCAGGAAGCTAGAATAATAATGTCGTCATGTTGCACATTTACATACTGACTTTCATTTCAGTAGAGTCTGAAGCACTTTGCACTGTGAACGCTTGGCTGAGGCTGGCATCCTGCCACCTTAGAAACCTAGAGTAAGTGAATGACAGGTGTGTTTGCAGCCTCCAAGGATAATAGGGCACAGTGGTACTAAGGACATGGAGGCCAGTTTTATAACATGATCTTTAGATACCAGTCACTTAGATCCTTTGTTTTTAATTTTGTTCCCAGGGGAGACATTGCCTACATTATTCATCTTACATATGCCACAATGGACTGTCAGACAATGAGGTAGATGAGATGCATAAGGCTCAAAGTATAAGGTAAATTATGTACTCTCAGAGTCCCCACTGTCTGCAAAAGTTGTCCTTTTGTCATTACAGATGGATTCATCAATTTCTTGTCTTTTTTCCCTTCCCAGTAATAAAAGAAAATGCATAATTTTACCAACTCATTTTACACTTTATAATGAAGTGGATAATCAGTGACTCTAGTCCCTTTCTCATTACAAAGTTTGTCTGCTCTAATCATCCCCATGGCCTTCAGTGTTCTCTCTCAAGCATTGGCTAAGTACATTTGCGTCTATGAAGTAAAGTGCTCCTATAAATATTTTTCCACATACAGAATAAATCAAGCTGGAGTTGAAGCATGCTGGTAGTACAATGAAAGTTCATTGAGAATAACACCTTACCAGTTTGAAATTAAGACGTGAAAAATATTAGCAATAAAATATATAAAACACTTAGGCATAAACTTAACAATAAATGTACAGAATCTATATAAAGAAAACAGATATTGTGTTTCTGCATTGGGACAATGAATTATATTAAACTAATGTATTCTAAGATGGAGGCATAGGTATAAACACCTTGCCTCCTCACACAACCAAAAGAAGAACAACAACAAATTGAGAAACAAAAAATAACCAGGCCTGCCAGAAAATTGAACTGTATGGAAGTCCTGTAACCAAGGTGTTAAAAGAAGAAACATTCATCCAGACCGATAGGAAGGACAGAGATGGGCAGCTGGAGCAGATAGAACATGCAGCAAGGCAGTGGCTGGAGGACCAGGTGGCAGGCAGTCCCACATTTCCATGTGGTTAAACTGGGAGGAACAACTGGAGAGTGAGACAGACCCCACAACCCAGGGTTCCAGTGCAGGGAAATAAAGCCTCAAAACCTCTGACTACAAAACCTGTGGGGGTTGTGGTGCTGGGGGAAACTCCCAGCCTCATAGGAGAGTTTGTTGCAGAGACCCACAGGGTCATAGAATGTACACAAACCCACCCACCTTGGAATCAGCACCAGAAGGGCCCCAATTTGATTGTGGGTAGTAGGGGAAGTGACTGAAAGCCAGCAGAGAGCTGAGCAAGCAGCATTGTTCCCTCTCGGACCCCTGCCCCATAGAGCCACAACAAAGGGATGTTGGTTTCTCCACCCTGGTGAACACCTAAGGCTCCACCCCTTACTGAATAACAGGTGTGCCGAGACAAAGAAATATGGTCCAAGTGAAAGAACAGAGCAAAGCTCCAAAAATAGAACTAAGTGATGAAGAGACAGCCAACCTATCAGATGCAGATTTCAAAACACTGGTAATCAGGATACTCACAGAAATGGTTGAATATGGTCTCAAAACAGAGGAAAAAGTGAAGGCTATGAAAAGTGAAATGAAGGACAATCTACAGGGAACCAACAATGACAGGAAGGAAACAGGACTCAAATTAACAGTTTGGGGTAGAAGGAAGAAATCAACATTGAACCAGAACAGAATGAAGAAATAAGAATTCAGAAACATGAGGAGAGGCTTAGAAACCTCTGGGAAACTAAAGTTTCCCACATCTGAATCATAGGGGTACCAGAAGGAGAAGAGGAAGAGCAAGAAATTGAAAATTTATTTGAAAAAATAACAAAGGAGAACTTCCCCAGTCTGTCAAAGGAAATAGACTTCCAGGAAATGCAGGAAGCTCAGAGAATCCCAAATAAGTTGGACCCAAGGAAGCACGTACCAAGGCACATCATAATTACATTAGCCAAGATTAAAGATAAGCAGAAAATCTTAAAAGCAGCAAGAGAAAAGGAGACAGTTACCTACAAAGGAGTTCAGGACTATCAGCTGATTTCTCAGAAGAAATCTTGCAGGCAAGAAGGGGCTGGAAAGAAGTATTCCAAGTCATGTAAAGCAAGGACCTACATCCAAGATTACTCTATCCAGCAAAGCTATCATTTAGAATGGAAGGGTAGATAAAGTGCTTCCCAGACAAGGTCAAGTTGAAGGGGTTCATCATCACCAAGCTCTTACTATTTGAAATGTTAGAAGAACTTATCTAAGAAAAAGATAAAAAATATGAACAGTAAAATGACAACAAATTCACAACTATCAATAAATGAACCTAAAACAAAAACAAAGTAAACAAATAGAACAGGAACAAAATCACAGAAATAGAGATCAGATGGAGAGATATCAGTGGAGATGGGGAGAGAAGAAAAGGGAGGAAAAGGTGCAGGGAATAAGAAGCACACTTGGTAGGTACAAAATAGACAGGGGGAGGTTAAGAACAGTATAGGAAATAGAGAAGCCAAAGAACTTATATGTACGACCCATGGACAAGAATAAGTTGGGGGCGGTGAATTCTGGTGGGAGAGGAGTGCAGGGTGAGGGGAATAAAGAGGAAGAAAAAATGGGACAACTGTAATAGCATAATCAATAAAATATACTTTAAAAAAGAATATTCTTTTTTTTTTCAGTTGAATGTATAGGTTTAATGTAATTTCAAGCAAATCCCAATGTGTTTGAAGGGGAATGAAATGGAGAAAATTTGATAAAGTGTATTTACAATTTGTTTGGAAGAATAAAAGAGGATAAGCAACAAATTTTTGTAAAAGAAATAATGAGAAGGCATGTGTTGTACCATATATTTAAGTAATTAAAATATGAAAAATGAGCATTGAAGGAGAGATTGGTGTATGATAAAATATCATCATAAATTCATCATAAAGAAGGAAGTATAATGTTACTGGTAATTGTGTTAACTATTGGGAGAAAATTATGTTAGATCTTACCCTAATTGACTCTCCAATCTATTTGAAATAGCACAAAACTACCTCAGACAGAGAGCCTCCATACCTTCTAGACTAACTAAAAAGTAAAAAAAGCTAAGAAAATTATAAAAACAGAAGAAAATATAGGTAAGTTATTTACTAACCTTGGAACAGGAAAGAACTCTCTAAACATAAAAGTACTAAAGGAAATCACAAAGGAAAATAACTGATAGTAAAGGTTATAGAAAATTAAAAACATGTCAAGTCATAAATCTAAAAGGCTAAGTGGGAAAAATTAGTAGCAAATATGAAAATCAAGTGAGAGGATTTCCAATATATTCAGTAAGCATCTGAAAAATGCACTTTTGTTTACAATAACAAAGAAAAAATCACATTATGGTGCATGCAATTGATATTATGAAATCACAAAATATTTTTTCAAGAGAATATTTAATGAGAACAAAAATGCTTATGGTCTACTAGAAATTGAAAAATCAGGAAGTAAATGTGATATAGAGTATAAATAATCCTAACTTTTATTTTTGAAGTGTAATTTTCAAAAAAAGGTGAAGGGAATGTGTCAAAATATTAAAAGTAATGGAAGTCTATCTTCTTCATATCTTCCTGTAATAATCAATTTTTTGTAATTGTGTTTTACTTTTATACTCATATTCTCCAATATCATTATTAAAGGAACAAGAGTAGAAGATAAATGAGCTGATACTCATTGACCGTGATCTTACATGGTTTATTTATCTTTTTTCCTTATGTTCTTTTTACACCTATCTTAAATTATTTTAAGAAGTAGAATATAGACACTCACTGAGCACTCTAAAGTGCTTTTCACATAGTTCATTCAATCCACACAACTTTTCTATAGTGTAAGTATTTTTCTCCACTGTTCAGAAGAGAAAACTGAGGCTCGGAGAAAAGTGGCAGAGCCGGGATTAGGACTGACTGGCCAACTGCAGAGTCTGTCCGATGTGTACCGTGAGATCTTTCCATTCTACTCAAGAAGTTTTCAGTCCCTACCCAGAATTCCTGTGAGCTAAACAAGATGGCAAGACTTGAAATCATTTAGAAACTTATATTGTAGACACCATGATGAGCAAGAAAATGAACTCCAAAAACAATTCAAAAGTGGAAAGTACAAGATGTGATAGAAACCACCAGAATTAATTTCAATACAGGGGTGGGCAAAAGTAGATTTACTGTGCTGTTGTAACATTCTTTTGAGTCCATAAAGCCATTGTAATAATCATAACAGGCATGTCTTTTCCATATGAACAACTTTAAACCTATTTTTGTCCACCCCTATATTACAGTGTGCTAATGCAGTGAGCCATGATTAAATATAAGAGCTTCATGAATAAGATGTATTATTTAAGGCATTTCCAAGACCATATTTAGTAGATACTTTAAAATCTAAAGTGTTGATGTATATTGGCTAAAGAGTTTTAAAAATCTGCTAACTGTTGCTTTTCCTTGTTTCTTCTACACTTTCACCCCACCCCCAGCCCCGCACCCCTGGTCACCAAAACCCAAAATAAGATAGTCTGTAATATTGGCAAAGTTTTGACAAGCAAATGCTTTGGGATAAAATTTTTATTTTAAAATCTTTCATCAAATTCTATATTCCTCCACTGTGGTCTCCAACCAATGAAGTAATTACTCTTTATACACAGTATATGACCCAGAACTGCAATGGGTAATGGAATTGCTCTGGGTTGCATTCCAATATTTCATCCTTTTTTCACTAATGTTCAATACTTTATTAGTGTAGAATAAATTGGTACATTTCTTTTATTGTCGTTTTTGCTTTCCTGTATAAACTAGCCTGGATGAAAGGAATATCATAGGGTAGTTAATCATCCAAAGGCTTAGTAGTGACACAGGCTGTTTTTTTTTTAATGCATTATTAAGGTTTCTTTTGAAGATGTAAAAAAAAATTACCCATAAAAAGAGCTATAACTATAAATCTGAGAACATGTGAGATTTATATTATACAACTTTTTCTAATGATTCTATATAATTTTTTTAAATTTTGTTATTGTATTTTAAATAGTCCATAAAACATCAATAACTGCACCTTGAAATACAGTGATTCCTTTATATTCACCTATTTTACTATCATATATCACAACAAAAAGTTAACTATATTTTTCCAAAGAAGTATCTGCTTCCTGGCTTTCAGATGTTTAGGAAAATTTAATGCCCTAAAAATCAATAAGAGGTCTTACATATTTGGAGGATCCTGTTCATTGATTTTCAAACTAAATGGCAAGTGCCCCCATTCCTGTTCCAAAAGGGAACAAGAAGCCAGCGTGTTAGGTGTTGAGATGTGTATTGTGGGGATGGGTACCTAGTGCATCCAGCTGCTTCCTGCCATGGTCATTAACACTGTTTAGAGGCCTTTCCAAAGTGGTCATCGTCAGTCCTGTTGACATCATAGAAAATGAATCTGTTGAACACCTGTGCCGTTTTGATCACAGCAGGCGTGTAGAAAGTTTGCTTGAAATATTAATGTTATAAAATTAATGTTATTTTACTTTCTAGGGTGAGATTGTCTCAAGAGTGCGAGGTATGTATAGGGCGGGGGAGGGGGAGCACTGGTTAAATCTTACCTTAAGTCTAGCATGAAATGAAACGGTCCTAGCAAACCAGGGCACAGGTTCGCCTTACTGATTTCCTAGAGGAAGCATTCAGATTTGCCACCCCAACGAGCTAAACTTGAGCATAACTTTGCTTTTCCTTTAAAGTCTTGCTAGGTAATTTCTGGCAAAAGGTGAGCAACAAGATTGATACTTGCTATGACACAACTGTTATAGTTTATTGACTATAGCTCTCCTGTGAGCAAATATAGCCGCACATCGCAGAAAGTGTACAATTATGTTTGGAATATGTTTGTTTGTTGTGATTTATTTTTTATGCTAAGGATAGTTTTGGTGCACAACTTTCCTAGTTCATTCAGGAAAATGCCCTGCAAAACAAACTTCCTCTCAGATCTATACTTCTAACCCATGGAAAATATATTCAATAAGAGGTATAACTTGAATAAAGGCACACCAAGTGATGAAATGTTTTCTCTGTGCCAATATTCCTTCTTTTTCAGATTTAGAAAACTATGTTTCAGCCTGAAATTGAGAATACTAAAATTCTCACAGAAGCTTAGTAACTCACAGAGACCCCAGATATACTGAATCTTATCTTAGTGTCTTACTCGGTTCTTATATCAAATCTAACCCGGGTTACTTGGTGCCTTGGCTGTTTCCCTGATATTAACCTTAAAAATAGGAACCCTCCATGGCTACATTAAAGGATTCTGAGATATATTTCAGGTTAAGAGGACAGATGAACACCACTTAAAACAGTACTTTTTCTCTTAAAAAATAAAACAGTTCTCAAAAACATCTACATTTCTGGGTTATAAAGAGGACTAAAATAAGACAAGGTATGTAGAGCTCTTGGTACATGCTGTGTACAAATAAACTGTCTATAATTATTACTTCTAGTAGTAGTATTAAACTTATGAATACAATTTCTTATTAAAAGAATTTGAATTATTTTAATATATTTTTCTTTATATTAAAAACAATTTTTGAAATATTAGAATTCCCAAATGTGACATCTTTCATGCATGTTTAGTTTCTCCCCAGAAGACATAGTGTTAACTTGTCAGATTCCATTTTTGAAAATGATGTTACTTTTAAGAAGATGTTTCCCCCCTTCTGCTGACTCTGCACATATTTTGTGCAAAATAAGCATTTACCTGGTCTTAATTTTTTGTTTCCTCTGTGCAAGATAGCCTTATGCTTTCCAGAACTCATTTTCTACAATGCAATTTTTAATCACATTTAGTTGTGCCTTGCCCTGTTAGTTTAATGTTATACATTTTGCATGTAACGTTCAAAGTATCCTCATGAGCCACAATTCCACTCTATTCCTTTATGAAATCGGATGAGATGCTGATGCACTGTAGCAGAACTAAAGTCCAGAAGTAACAAAAACAACCTTATTTGGCACCAGCCACATTCATCCCACACAGAAGCTACAACCATGGAGCCAGTGGTGAAGGGACATGTGTCGCACAAATGTGATAGATTGTTGAATAGTTCATGAAATAAGCCATGAGTACATTGGTAATTTTGCTTTTTGATAGCAGGGGAGAAAATCACATTTCTTCAGGAATTTTTATTTATTTTTTTATTAAGAGCTTTTCTATGTAAAATAGAGCACTTTAAAATGATCTGTTCTCCCTTTACTTTGGGCCTAGGAAAGTGTGTCCTCTGGGCTCGGTAGGTAATATAAACAACAGCCATTTTTGTAATGGCAGCTGGCACTTGTAAGGGGTGTGCTGAAAGCGAGGAAGGAAAGAACAGAAGGAAGGGAAAAGAGAGGGAGGAAGGAGCAAGAAGACAAGAGGGGAACAAAAAATAAGAGAGAAAAGAGGTGGAGATTGAGGGAAGGAAAGGAGAAGGGGCAGGGGAAAGCTTGCAGAAGAGACACCCCCAGGGACTGGAAGGATGGGAGGAAGCCTGGCACTTGGGGGTGAACATGAGGAAGGGAAGAAAAACGTCTTGGGTTAGAAACAAAGATGACACAGCCAAGGCCAAAACAAAACTTGTTAACTGATCTTGTTACCTTCTAACTAAGCAAAAGTAATTATTTGTAAAAGGCTGTACATGCAATATTTCATTTTCACTTAATGTAAATGTAAATAAACCCGAAGCTGAAATTTCTTGCTACTCAAAACTCCTCATCACGTAGTCCTAAGGGACTTGCAAATCTCCCTCTTCCTAATGATTTAAGAAAACTTCTTTTAACTGTCCTGCTAGTACTTGAAAGCTCTTAAAAGATTAGGACTATATATCAATATCAAAACCTTTGACTTAATCTCCTTGCCAGCAGTCAGGAAGTGCACTTTCCAGTGAGTGGTCTTATAGATTATCCCGTGTCCCAGTTGGGCTTTGGTCCCATGAGAAGTTCTCCTCTTATAAGGACTCCCCAGTGAAAGAAAGGGCAGATCGGCCTGGCTCCGGGCTAACCCGATAGAAACAGCAACAAAAGCTGCAAAGCTGCTGTTCCCAAGGAATGGGAGAGGAACGGGAGTGAGTGACAAAGGAGACTTTCACCTAGGACAGTGCAAGTGTTGAGATAAGAATTTGTATGGCTCCCAGCGTTTTCTGTGAAGTCCTGATGAACAGATTGTGGCGAGGTTTTGAAAATGTGAAAGCACGCTCAGGATTATGGTGGCCCGGGACAAGCCACTGCCTGTCCTTAGACCTCATTTTTTTTTTTTTTTTAAGAAAAAGGTTAACTAAAGTGTATCCTGAAATCCCTCTGGTTACCCATTAGCCATTTTACAGAGAAGATGACAGGGCTGTGGATACCCTTCACCACTCAGGGCCACCTGAAAGCTTATTTAAGGATGTTGCTGGGGGTGGAAATTCTCCTGCCCTTTCTATGGGTTCAGTGGTTGAAGCTTGAGTGACAATAAGGAACCTAAGCTCCAGCTTATTTTTGAATCCAAACAGCAAATGCTAGGCTAGTTTTTCTTTTTCCTAACTTCTAATGAACAAGTTGTGTGTACATGTGTGTTTTTTAAAAACGTTTGAAATCATTTGTCTTTTTCAAATGTGTCTTTAAGTAGGGTTAGAGTTCAGATGCACAGCTGAGAGGGCAGTTGGGAGTTTAGAGAAGGTTGTGTGCACTGCACTCTATTATTCTAGATGACCACAATCACAGAGAAAATGACTAGATTTCGGACTGGCTCTATTGCTAAGCGTGGTTCAAATCCCACCTCCACAATTTCCTTAGCTATGTGATTTTGGTCAGTCTGCTTATTTTCATCTGGGAAATAGGGATAATGATGAAACCTATGTAATGGTTATAAAATTAAATGAGTTTAATCCATTATCACAAATGTCTAGAACATAGGAAGTACTCCATATATGTTAGTCATTAATATTAATAATTTGAACAGAGTGAAAAAGGAAATAGTAAAATTTAGCATTTAAAAGTTTTATAATAAGTCTTAATAAAGATTGCAGGATTTCCTCCCTTCTTATTTATGATATATCTCAGGCATATTATTTTGTTTTTATAACTTCTTTGTCATCTAATATGATCATGGATGATCTTATACATGTCATTTTACATGATCCAACAGTCACACAATCCTTGCAATAATAGGTATTAATCCCTACATGAGGAAACAGAAGACCAGTTACCTCACATCCCAGCTCAAACTTCTACCCAATCTACACTCACTCTTCTTTGGTGCTTTCAGCCATATCTGTTCTCACCTGAGATACAGGATTTGAAAAATGAGCAGAAAATTCCTGTTTGTAGTATTCCCTGCTGAAACTTACATATTCCTCCTAGACAATATTCATTCATGTAAGACACACAGCTTTTTATCATGTGGTTTTTACATGTCATTGCCAATTCAGATAAACCATTAGAACCGGTGACCTGTCCTTCAACAAGCCTCATGGTTGAATCAGGACCAGAACTCATTTAATTTTAAACAGTACAAGCTTTGTTGCTAATCTACTTACCTGTGCAGTTTTTAACCAAATATATATATTATATATACCAGAAGACATACACATGAAGGTATAGAATCCTCAAAGATTTGTTTTCTTGAATAGATTCGTTAAAATAATTATTTACCTATTTACCTTTGTATAGAACTTCATGGTTTATAAAGCATTCTCCATTTATCTTCCCACTTCAATTGCAGGGGCAGGTGGCTCCCCCATTTTACAGATGAGGGTACTGAGATTTGGAGAAGTAGAGATCTTGGTACTAAAAAGAGTTCCTGAGACTTTAACCAACATCTCAGGACTGAAATTGGGCTCCTTTCAGGTCACTGTCAAAAAGTCATCAAATCACATATGGTATTTCTTCACCATATTGTTTTAGATATTTAAACTTGACTCTTCCCAAAAACTAATCTTGAGTTATAATCAAATTGTGTGAGAAAAGAATCATATTAGTATTGTAAAAACAATGCTCTTTGTGATATCTCCAAAACCAAGTAAGGATTACTTTGTGAAATGCGGAGGCTATTTTTCTTTACAAATATTTTACAAGACAAACTTGTACCTTTCTAAAAAAGCACATCTGTTGCAAATTACTCCCTTACAGAAAGAGAGAGAATCACCATCCTTTCTTCCCATCTGAGCTTAAAAGAGATTTGTTGACATATTCTAAGGCCGGCACAGACAAAACAGCACAGGAAAGAGGAGGCGGTCAGCAGGACCAGGGCTCAGCTTTGCTTAAACTAATTCCACATGCCCCATGAACCATTAGCTGTTTTTTATTTCCTGCTCTAAAGGTCTGTAGTGAAAATAATCTGGGGTAGGGAAAAGCTGCACTTATTATTTCTTTTTCCCCAACAAGATGCTGTGTTAGCAAATAGAACATATGAGCCACCTTTAGAAAACCGAGGTCTTTAATAATCCATTTTTCAAACACTACTGGTATTTCCTTTCCAAACAAAGATGGACTGTGACTGGAATCAATTTCATCATTTGTATGGTTACAATTGCCAAGTTTCTGGAAATAATCGCCATTTAAATACTGGATAATATTTTTTATATGAAGCCAACAACAGTTTTATTGCTATTTAATTTCCATGATTTGTTTGTTTGCTGTGAGTTTTCAGTGTTCTGAGAGCAAGATGTTCGGGGATAGGGAAAACCCTTAAGAACAGGTCAGGGAAAAAACAATGCCAAAGCCATGGTAATGCCCTGCCTGAGTCAACCGAATGAGGGAAATTAGCATTCGGAGAAAGCGGTTTTCTCTTCTTACTATTTTGGGTTTTTCTCCCTCACTTTCCCTATGATCTGCACAACATAAAATCTCCTACCATTTTCAGACCTTGGCACAATGAAGGAAATTAAGGACAAGATTGAGGCCTCAAATGAATCCCTCATGAAGATAATAGGGCTCATCAATGAAATTTGACAAAACAGAGATGATGTTGGTACAAGTAAAGAGCCCTGTGAGTTTGGAGGGAGTGAGGCCATCTCTCTCTATTGATGCCATATGGAGCACATACCTGAAAAACAACTCCGTGCTCTATGGGATGCTGCTGATATATGGGGTGGACCCAGTCCGTAAACCCCTTCCTTACTGCAGACTAAATCATACTAAAGCAGACTTATTCTGAGGTCAACCTGGAAGAAAATGCCAAAGGCCCACTTTATTGAGCTGACAGCAATATTGTTGTTTACTTAGTTGTATGGATTATGGACTGTCAATTTATTTAGGGAGGGGTGGTAGGGAGTGTAAAAGGGCAAGAAAAACATGGAAAGCAATTTGAAAACAAAACTCAAATTACTTCACTGGGGATGGTCATTAGCTTAATAAGATAAAATAAGTGCTTTAGAAATAGTAGTTTATATTTCTAAATTTAAATTTCTGCATTTAAAATAAAAGGGTGGTCATCAGCTGAGACTATGATATACTTTCCTGGGCTGGTCCTAATGAGGCAGATGGAGGTCATGAGCTTGAAGCCTGTTGTACATTTTGCAGCTGTGCGATCGATATAAGTCATCTTAACCTCTTAGGTACTTGGCATCCCCATCAGTACCATGGAGATAATGTCTGCCTGAGAATGCTGATGTGGGGACAGATTGGAGTACTGCATGTAAAGCCACTGGCAAATTAGTAGATATTAAATAAATGTTCCTTTCTCCCCACTAATTGTCTTTCTTCTCAAAGTGTAACATCCCCCCACCCCAATTTCTCTCTCTTATTTTCCTCTTTTTTTTTTCCTGGAGTTTGTATTTAGAAGCCTGATTATCATTCACTTCATTCACATCACCTCTCCATTTGAGCAGTATTGTGTTTAGCCAAATCTCAGTCCATTCTTTTTATTCATCTATTCAATAAATATTTCTTGAATGCCAACTATAACACATATCAGACACCATTGTAGGCTCTGGGTGTACAGTGATAAACAAGACAGAACCAAAGAAGAAAAATAGCAGAAAGTGAATGTACAACAAAGAGACTCAAAATAGGTGCACATGCTGGAGAGCAGCCAGGTGCACAGTGAGGGCTGCATGAGCCCGGACTACATAGCTGGGAGCTGTTTCGGTCAGAAAAATAGAAACTACTCTTGGTATTCCAAACAAATGAATTTAACATAGTGAAGGAGCTACACTGGTAATGAAAGAACTGAGAATCAAATGGAGTGACAGATGTTAGGAATGCTGAAAGCCACTACCAGATGAAGGGGATGTTTCTGGGGTGCAGATGCTAGACAGACAAATCCACTGGCAGAAGCCAAAGCCATGGACAGGGCTACTCAGCGGTATTTGTGATTATGGAGGAGAGGCTGTCTCTGTCCATTGCAGAGCTGAAGCACCGAGGGGCCCCAGCACCTAGTCACTCCTGGAAAATGCCCCCTGAAGCAGAGGTGGGGTGGTGCATGGAGAAAGGGGAGGGCAAAGAGGAAGGAGAGAAACCGTTTTGTTTTTTCCTGCTTCCAGCATCTCCCATTGGTCAAATGCCCCAAAAGCCATTGTCAAGGTAGTTGGGAAATGTGGTTTTGAGAAGTGCGACGGGATCAACCTGGAAGCAAAGGCAAGGACCAGAGCAAGCTCTGAATGATCACAGGGAGCTATCTGGGAAGACCAGGGGGCCAGTGCAGGTAATGCAAATGCTCAAAGGGAGACACCAAGTTAACTTGCTTGAGGAAACTGAGGATACATAGAATGTGGTGGCCAGGTGAAGGGGAGGTGCCACTGAAGGCCTTGTGAACCCAATACAGGAGCAGGGAACTTATTACAAGTGTGATGGGAAGCCATTGGAGTGTTTCAACCAGAGGAATGATGTATACTTAATTTACATTTTTAAAAGAACTTTAGGCAAAATGTATGGTAGAGGAAAAACAAGATGGGAAATTGTCGCCGTAGCCCACGAGGGAAGGATAGCTGAGACCAAGGTGGACATACTCAGTGTTTTGGAAGTAAAGTCATGTAGACATGTTAATAGATTGTATCTAAGAGGTGAGAAATAGAAATCAAGGAACTGCCTACATTTTTGACTTGAGCAACTGGGTAAACGAGGCTGGTTTTATTGAGCTAGAGAAGAGTGTAGGAAGAGCAGCGTTTGGGCCATGAGGTTGCATGACATGCCTGGTGGATATCCAGGAAGTGATATCTATAAGTGGATGGATATAAGAATCAGAGCTGGAGATGCAGATGTGAAAGTCCTTGGTATTTCACAGGTTCTTAAGATCACACTAATAGAAGGAGTCATTCAGGGAAAGGATATAGACAGAGAGGGGCCCAGAACAGAGTCTCAAGGCTTAACAAAGCTGTTGACCAGATGAGAAGAAGCCAGCAAGGGAGACTGAAAATGACTGAAGTAGGAGAAATATTAGGAAGAGGCTTCAGAGAAGTCAAAAGAAAGTAGTTCCAGAAGGAGGGAGGGGTAACCTCTGAAACTGCTGGCAGGTCAAGAAGTGCCAATGGACTGGGCAAATGGAGTTTATTGACAAGAACAATTTCGGTTCAGTGGTGGGGATAGAAGCTGCGCATAGACTGAGTAGAGAATGTGAGTGAAAATGGACACAATGTAGACACCTCTCTCAGGAAGTTTTGCTGTAAAGAGTTAATAAAAAATGGAGAGGGTGCTGGAGAGCACATGTATGAGTCAAAAGGGGGACCTTTGTTGTTTTATTATTTTTTTTAAGATGGGAAATACAGCCTGACTACTCAAATTATGGTCTGTATTTAAGAAGATCCTGGGCAATTCATATGCACATTCATGTTTGAGAAGGGCTACACCAGGCTGCATTTTCTTGCTCTTGGAATGATCTTGCATAGAGGAAAAGGGATGCTGCAGGAAGGGGGCACTAGCTGCAGCAGCAGTATGTTTGGGAAGGGATGGGACAGAGCCCAGTGGGGAGGAGAAGCTGGGATCCCTCTTCCCCTGTGAAGGGAGGGAAGGTAGGAGAGTGGGCACATAAAGTTGGTTTGGGATTTCGCAGAAGAAGGGTATGGAGGTATGGGAGTTCCTAATTGCTACTGTTTTCTCGATGTGGTAGGAGGCGAAATCATTTGCTGAGAGTGAGCAGGAGCAGGGGAGGGTGGAGGAGGTTGGTGGAGACAGCGGCAAGTGTGACAGTATCTTTTCACTGGCAAATACATTGTCCTCAGATCTGTTCACAGGCCCTGTGTGGTGATTCAAATGAGCTCTGCACTGTCCTACTTGCTATTGATTTTTCATTTTAGTCTCTTTCACTGCCTTAATAAAATTAAGAATTTTATCCACCTTGCCTAGCCAGTCTCTTATTTACCTCCTTTTATAAAGCTTAAAAGGATGTCACATTCTTTAGAGTTGAAGTCCCTAAGCCAGTGTTATATTCAATAGCCATGATCTGTTCCCATAAGGAGAAAAAAGACCCTCCTTTTGGATAAAGACAGCCTCTCCAGCCCTGCCTCCGCAGAACTGAGCGATCCAGCTTGCACCTGAGCCACAACCGGGCACCTGAGAACAAAAACATATGGCTCGGCCATTGTTTCTCACTATGTCTTGCTTTTTATACATGGCTCTTTTGATTTCTAAGGAAACCTCAGATAGCTCTTGGCTAAGTAATTGGAGAAACAATTTACAATGTGGTCAGGTCCCAGGTAACCTAGGTTTGTTTCATTATGCTGGCATGGTGGCAGAAAAATCAGTCTCTAAAATCTGTGAACAGCCCTGCCAGACCGATATCATCTATTGTGGAATTATTTGTTGCTGCAAAGGAGCTTGGTTGACTTGAGGATCCGCTTGCATCTGACTGGTCATATTAAAGGAAAAAAAGAAGGTTACTACTGTCCTACCACAAGTGCTTAGTTCTAGTCGAGTGTGTTTCTAGTCCTGGCTCTTTAAATAAACATTCCTCCACTCTATATCCTGGGTGGACCCTGAACCCCAGTCCTGTTTGTGCCATCAAGCAAGAGGCATTGTTTGGATGTAAGCTGGAAAGAAGTGGTGACCCAGAGGCAAGTTTCAAAGCCGTACCTTGGGGGAGGAGCTCAGTGGGCATCTCATACAGGTCCCCCTGCCAGCTGGCTGTCAGTCGCACGCCTCTCATCCTGTCCCAGACGTTCTTCCACGCTAAAACCCCACTCCCAAATGTTCCAGAGGGGAATTAGAAATAATACACATCTGGGAACCTCTGCAACATTAAATAAAATCATAAACACGTTGAGTTCTGGACCACGGTTAATGCTAGCAACTCTAGCCAACGACACACACACACACACACACACACACACGAACTGCAGGAGAGGCTGGCCAACATAAAGTCCGGTACCTGGTTCAGAAGTGGAAGAAGAAAGCCTCCAGTAGGAAGGAATTGGGGATGGTGCCACTGCAAGAGGGTGTGACCTTACTTGCAAATCTTTCCTTTGAGCGTACATTCCAGGCGGACAAAGAAAATTAGTTGTGGTGTGTTTTCTTGCAGAACTTAATAAATCACTACATATTTAGTGAAATTTAAGATCATTCTGAGTCTAATAAGGTAAATTAATCTTGAATTTATAAAGTGTTTCCTTTACTGCTTGATGTATAGTAAGTTCTCAAAAATGTCATCATTTTAATATTGTTAGTTATTTTTGTTACTATTATTGAGTGTTGGAAGATAGATTACAATAAATATTGACTTTTCCTCCTACCTGATTTTATGTTGCTATGCTATCGGATACACACAAACACTGAAACGCCTCTGTTGACGAATGTGCCTTGGTTGTAAGCATTGAAGTTGCAACAATCTGCTCTTCCTCAAACACACTGTGCAGAGTTGATGGAAATTATTTTTAACCTTCTGGTTGGTGTGACTTTTTGGCACATCTACTAGTATTATGAATTAGATATTTTATCTGAGCCAAACTGCTGCTCCGCAGAAATACAAATAGAAGCATCATTCTCCAGATAGACACATAGCTGCAGAAAACAAAGACAGCATTGTAAACTGACATTCATCAAAAAGACTTTTGACTTCTGGTCAACATGGAGGCATAGGTAGACACACTGTGCCTCCTCGCACAACCAAAATAAGGTCAGCAACAACTTAGAAACAAGATAACAACCAGATCTGACAGAAAATTGAACTGTATGGAAGTCGGACAACCAAGGAGTTAAAATATACACATTCATCCAGACCGGTAGGAGGGGCGGAGTCAGGCAGCCGGGGCACTGGGCGAGTAAGGCATCCTGAGCACGAGACCGGAGCGGGCCAGGTGGCTGGCAGACCCAGTGAGGCATGAGTGTGAAGCGAGGCACTGTGTACAAGGCGTCTGGCTGTCCGGGCCACATTTGCGTGCAGATAAACCAGGCGAAATTGAGCAGAGAGACACACTGGGCAACCCAGGGTCCCAGCACCAGGAAATAGAACCTTGGAACACTGATTGAAAACACCTGTGGGGGTTGAGGCACAGGGAGAGACTCCCAGCCTCACAGGAGTGTGTGTTGGAGAGACCCACAGGGTCCTAGAACATGCACAACCCCACCCACATGGGAATCAGCACCAGAAAGGCCCAGTTTGCTTGGGGGAAGTGGTGGAAGGGACTGAAATCTGATGGAGAGAGGAGCAACCGCCATTGTTCCCTCTCAGACCCTGCCCCCACATACGTCACAACACAGCGCATGGATTGCCCCACCCTGGAGAATACCTAAGGCTCTGCTCCTCACTACACAACAGGTGTGACCAGACCAAAAAAAAAGGCTCAAACGGAAGTACAAATCAAAGCCTCAGAGCCAATACTTTTAAGCGACCAAGAGATAGCCAACCTATCAGATACACAGTTCAAAGCACTGGTGATCAGGATGCTCACAGAATTGGTTGAATTTGGTCACACATTAGATGAAAAAATGTAGGCTACGGTAAGAGAAATGAAGGAAAATTTACAGGGAACCAATAATGATGGGAAGAAAATTGGGACTCAAATCAATAGTGTGGACCAGAAGGAAGAAAGAAACAACCAAACAGAAAAGAATGGAGAAATAAGAATTCAAAAAAATGAGAAGCATAGGAACCTCTAGGACATCTTTAAACATTCCAACATCTGAATTATAGGGGTACCAGAAGGGGAAAAGGAAGAGCAACAAGTGGAAAACTTATTTGAACAAATAATAAAAGAGAACTTCCCCAATCTGGCAAAGGAAATAGACTTCCAGGAAGTCCAGGAAGCTCAGACAGTCCCAAAGAAGTTGGACCCAAGGAGGAACACACCAAGGCACCTCATGATTACATTAGTCAAGGTGAAAATGAAGGAGAGAATCCTAGAAGCAGCAAGAGATAAGGAGACAGTCACCTACAAAGG
>CM052540.1:136044946-136221335 GCA_028533065.1 Trachops cirrhosus | reverse complement strand
GTATGGGAAATGTAGAAGCCAAAGAGCTTATATGTATGACCCATGGACATGAACTAAAGTGGGTAAATGTGGGTGCGAGAGGGTGTACAGGGTGGAGGGGAGTGAAGGGGGGGAAATGGGACAACTGTAATAGCATAATCAATAAAATATATTTTTAAAAAGACTTTTTATTATTCACTTTATTAGTCTGAAGTCCCCAACTTTTCCTTGCAATTTCTGTCTTGTTTCTCTATTTCTGAGAGTCATTTAAATACTTCTCTTGAGTAAACTGGCATTTATTTATTCCTACTGGCTTAGTAGAGATAGCAGGTGATATCTATTAAAAATGGAAAATCAGTGATGCCAGGTAGTAATGTAAGGTTGTTTTATGGAAGACCTGTTGGAAATGTCCTGTGAGTGTCATCAGCAAGGGGGAGAAAATTGCCCCAGTGACTGCAGTTCAGAAACACAGTGTTAAAAAGCATTAAAAGGCAGCATCATCACATTGCAGGAGGGGTCCATGACAGGCGATGTTTCTTTAACACTGCTGACTGCTGTGATTTTATTTTTCTGCCAGTATAAAATGTTCACCCATCTAAAGGTTTGTATATTTCTTCTTAGTACCTTATTAGCTTGATTAAGAAATATAGTCAACATTTTAGTTGCTTAAAAAATTAAATCATCCAGGTACAGTTTATTCAATTGTTTTTATATATTGAAATTTTAGACCTATAACATTTAAAGTTGAATTTTGCATAATTACTAGTAGGATACATTTATCTGTTCCAAATATAACAAATTTGATCATTCTCATCTACTTCATTAGTAAACTCACTGCTTTAGAGGGTGCTGAAAATTACTTGGAACACACGTTAGAAAAGCATTTTGTAAAATTAGTATTTAAAATATATTTAATGCGATTGAAGTCAGAGAGCAAGAAGGGGTAGAGAATTTTTCTGTTAAAAGTTCTGCTTTATCTTTTTTGTAGGAATTACATGAGTGATGAGAAATTTCTCAGGGCTCGAAGGTGGACATCAAAAGGTTTGTGGCTTTAGGCAAACATCCAAAACCCATAGTAATGCAGTGAGTTCTCCAGTGTCCTCAGGCACAGCAATACGATCAATAGAAGATTTCCATCTTCTTTCCTTAGAACAAAATTCTGGAGGTCACAGGAAGGCTCTGTGCATGTTCCGTGTCAGCGCATAGGTGCCAATCATTGTGCCCTTAGGATGGTCACGGCTCCCCCGCTATACTCCCTCCCCACACCAATAAAACGGGATGATCCATACCTTAAAGGAACATTAGTAGGGTTAAGTAAAATATTTGATTAAAAAATTAGTCTCTTCCCTATTTCTCAACTAACTTTCAGTTCTTTATTCACAACCAGGACACAGTGATGACCGTGAAGCAGAAAGGGGAGGGAGGCATCCTGAGAGTCTTGCTCATGCCTCATACTGGGCTAAACTCTTCACTTGCATTAGGAACAACCCAGCAGAGACTGTGCTCTTAGCCTCATTTTGCAGATGGAGAAATAGAATCTTTGAAAGATCACAGCGTATGTAAGTGGCTGAGTGGGGACCAGAACTTAGATCTGTCCATAATCAAAACTGGGGGAAAAGAAAAAAACAAAGATCAGGCCTAGTGTTACAGAGAAGACCTTAATGTTTGATTAAGTAACTCCAATCCTAGTTCTATGATCCCTCCTGTGTGCAAAGTGATGTTGTAATTAGCATTCAAATTATCCCCTCATGTACCTCCAATCCTTACTAAGTGTACCAGCTGCTACATACGTACCACCACCATCCTTTCCAGAATCTCTGGAAGCACTGCTGATCAAATGCAAACACTCTCTAGGACTCATTAAAATAGCTGTTCCTTCCTCTATAGTTAGACATGGCAAGAAAAATAGGATTTTTCTTTTTAGGATGCAGTCTTATAACACTTATTGTATTTCTTCCCAATCATAAAGATAGTACATGTTCATTGTAGAAACCTGGAAAATGAAAGCTATCATAGAAGAAAGTAAAAAATCTGGTAAACATTGTTAACATTTTAGAATATATCCTTCCAGTCTCCTACTTGTTAATTTTTCTATTAATCACGTGAGTGTTATGTATCAAGCATTGTGTCAGATGCTTTGGGTTTGATGAACAAGAGAGGCTTCATCTGAATTCCTGACACCAAGCGTATAAATTTGTTGCACTTTTCAAAGGAGATTCTGATGTAATAGATTGTATCTAAGGTGCACAGTGAGGGCTGCATGAGCCCAGACTGCATAGTAGTGTGCACACAAATGTACATATTTGTGCTTTTAATCTCCAAATGCTGGACATTTTTTATTCCTTTCCGAATTTTATCATCCTAAGTAATGATGCAAAGAATATCTTTGCACACATGTCTTTGGTGTATCTTTTACAATGTTCTCAATGTTCTAGCACAAAGTCCTAGAACTTGAAACGTAGGAATGAAGGATAAAAATATTTTTAAAAAATTTTAAACAAAAAAAGGTTTTTTAAAAGTATATCACACATATTCAAACAGGTATGGAAAAGACCCCCTTTTACTCCCTGGCTCCCAGCCAATTGCTCCCCTCCCTGGAAGCAGTAACGTCACCACTTCCTTACATGTTCTTGCAGAGGTTATTCTACGAGTAGGAAAGCAAATATATATGGTAGTCAGGAGTGTGTGTATTTTTTCTTTTCTTAAGGCATAAACAATATTATAAATACTGCATGCCTTTTTTTCTTCTTAACTAGATTGGGTAGTTAGAAGACCCATATCAGTGCTGAAAAGTTTCTTCATTCTTACAGTCGCATAATAGTCCATGGTATTGATACACTGTAATTTATTTAATCATTTTTTCCTTAATGGAGGTGTAGGTTCTTTACCAACATTTGCTATTATGAAAAAAAATAGAAGCAAAGAATACCTTGTACATATGATAATTTCACAGGTGTCAGTGTATCTGTAGGACAAGCTTCTGGAAGTAGAATTGTTTGACCGCAGGATCTGTGGTTTTGTAATTTCTCTACCCACTGCCCAACCGCCTTCTAAAGAGCCTGTACAGTTTCCCCTCCGACCTGGAAGGCAGGACGAGCCCAGGTCCTTGCCAGGCTGTGTCAGATGTGTGCCAGGCCTCTTCCACGTGTTTTCAGAAATATTTGCAGATCCAGACTAATTGCTGTGGCCATCCCATAGTGTTACTTTTTTACACCTTTAACCAAATATGTGTCTATATTAAATTTTGAGTTATGTGATAATCACTTTTATTTACATGATTTTATTGAGTACATTATATATCATAGATAAGAGGACACTTTTCCTCTGGCTATGGAAAAGGCCAAACCAGGTCAGTATTTTACAGTATAGGAGGGTCATGAATAATTTCCAAACTACTAACTAATACAGTAGAAATTTTCTTGTTAAATGACAATATGCACCTATTGGGATTTTCATGCAGGAAAATTCAACACAGCAGCAGAGACAGGCAGTAGAGCATTCAGGGAGGCCCACGGGCTGTCCACCCGAACAGCCCTGGGCTGGGCCCTCAGTTTGCTGACTACTTGTGTACCCAACTTGTCTCATCTGAGTTCAGCTTCTTTATCTATAACATATGAGTGATAATACTGCTTGATTATTAGAAATATTAAATGACATATACTAAATACTCAATAAATGGCTGCTACTATGACCCCCACTTACAATACTGCTGTGGAAGCACAGTCCCAAATCCTAATATTCTATTCTATTGTAAGATGTGTTCCTCCCATATTTACATAAATAAATAAAAGCAATATAAACATAGGTTAACACTGAGAATTGTGCATAACCAAAATCTGGTTGGATTAATCTGGAAAGATTAATACCTAAGGGCCAGGACTCTCAAATACACACACACACACCCAAGTGTGTGTGAAACTATGTTCAATAAAAGATTGCAAGAAACAAAGAATACATGAATATCTTTGCATGAACTTCTTTTGAGTCATTTTCAGAAGGTAATAGAGGTAAGCTCTGATTGCCTGATTGGCAAAAATTACTATGCTATTGTACCTGATTTACTGAGCTCGAATAGAAAGGACACTGCATTGTTTTTTGGATGAGAAGAACAAGTGTTAATTCACTGAGGGTCTCCTCTGTGTTCCACACCACACCAGGCCCTGGGAGAGAGTTCTAAGCCCAGCAGACATGGACCCTGCCTTCCTGAAGCTTATAGGCAGGTAAAGTACCATGAAGGAGACAGTGCATGTGAGACACACTCTCGCTGAGCTCCCTGGTGGTGGGAGGAGCACTGCCAGGCAAGGCTATTATCTAATACACTATGCCAACAGTGAAGTAGAAGTAATAAGCTATGCCCCAGAGCGGTCAGCGCAGATATTATTGGGTTGGCCAAAAAATTTGTTCGTGTTTTTCTGTAAGATGGCTCTAGTAGCATTTGTTTGCCTTTAACTTCATTCGAAACAATTTTGTTAGATTGTATTGTGACAGCTGTCACATCAGTTCACATCTAAAAAACTTATCAAAATTGGTGAATTTTTGTGTAGCCACTTTAACACTGAAGATGGAAGAAAATAAGCAATATTTTCAGCATATTATGCTTTATTATTTCAAGAAAGGTAAAAGTGCAACTGAAACACACATACACACACACACATACAAAAGATGTGTGCAGTGTATGGAGAAGGTGCTATGACTGATGGAATGTGCCAACAGTGGTTTTCAAAGTTTCATGCTGGACGATGCTTCATGGTTGGGTAGCGGGTAGACCAGCCGAAGTTGGTAGCAATCAAATCGGGACATTTATTGAGAACAGTCATCGTTGTACCACACAGGATATAGCTGACATACTCAAAATATCTAAATCAGTAAAGTTACTGCTGGAGATAAAAAATGTGTCTTTTATTTTATTGAAAAACTAAATGGGCTTTTTGGCCAACCCAATAGAATGTAGCACAATTTTCACACCTCTAAGCACCTACATAGTTTGATTTTATTTATTACCAAAGATACTTGTCACTCTTTCGGTACTAAATAAGGAAGTTTCCTGAGCAGGTGAATAGGAAACATTAAAATAAAATGCGGAATCCTGGAAGAGTGTTATTTAGATAGCTTCAATTTTGTACACAGGTTCCTATAAGTTTGAAACAAGTACCACAGAGTAATAGTTCAGTTTTCTCTATTAATAACTAGTTATATAAGTTATAAAGTTATATTTTACTAATAGGAAATCTAATTTAATTTAATTAGAAAATGAATTTTCAAAATTAACTAAACAAACCCCTTTCAACTAAAGAGCAGTAAATCTGAAGCCACGAATAATGCACGTTCGCCACCCAGTGGCACTTTCAACAAACTACAGGCATGTTACTCATAGTACTTTGCTAATTTAAGTGAAGGATAACATCAGAAACTTTACTAATAATTCCTATTTTTTACATAATTTATAATGTTTTAGCCCCTAGAAATTTAGCAAAATAACCTCTCATTTTATCTTCAACTTCCACTGTGCAGACCACCCTCACCTTCTCCTGGCACTGTGGCACCAGTCTCCTGACTGGGTTCTCCAACTCCTCTTAAACACTGCCATCACAGCATTTCCCTGCTTAAGAAATATGAAATAAATTCCTTTGCAGCACATTCAATAGAAGCACCTGGGCCTGACACAAAGTGACTGGTCCTGAACTTGCTCATCAAGATTAATTTTGTCTAGCAAGAGGTTCAAGTGTGACCACTCTTTGAGTACAATCCACGTTTCTCAGCCTGTCCCGGTACTGAACTCCCAGCCTGCAGACTCCTCATCCCTCCCCTCCACCTGGGGAATTTCCACCCATTCTTCAAGACTTAGCTCAAAGTCCATTGCCAGTAAGAAGCCTTCATCGAAAACTGAAGTCCTTTCATCCCTTCCTGGGATGAATTTTGTCTGTAGTGTTAGACTTCCCCTTGATTTGCTTTTACTACCTACCCTCTTACTAGTGTTTATTATGTCTGTGGCCAGGTAGACAGTTTCCCTGCTGATGCAGAGACCGTTTGTATGCAGCAATTGTTGTGTGTTTTTCAAACCCCCTCTCCACTGCACCCAGCTCAGTGAAGAATACAAAGCTCAATAAATACCAGACGGTTACGTCCACCAATCCGTAATAGCATTTCATTATTCTTTAGTCTGCAGATGACTCCCAGGTGTGGCTTCTGATCACCCTGTCATCTTTCGCTAGTTAAACACATGTGATATTTTCAACAGCAGCAGCAGCTTCATGTCAATATATCTGCATATTCAGTGAGGAGGAAAACTGGCATGATGTTTCCTAGCAATTTAGGCTACAAGAACAGTCCTTCTTTGATTACTTGGGTATTTAGGGTGAAAGTTAGGGTTAATATTGGCAAGGATTTGTCTCATTTATTCATTTCACTTTGTATGTGCAGATCAGTTGTAAGTGATTTATGAATGCCTTTCAAAGGTCACTATCCATCTTTAAAATACATCAATCTTAAGTAGTAACCTTCCACTTTGAAGAAAGAAACTTACTGTTTCACAAACACATTGGACAAGAATGTGGTTTGATCAACAGGACATAGGATGCATGAAACCAACATTTATTCATGTGACACCACCCAAGGCAGCCAGCACACTTCTGGTTTTGATTAAAACTACTGCCACAACAACTAATGGGTCTAGAGGAACACTTAGTTCTTAAATTAATTTAAATATATCCTGGACTGACAAAAGGTATTAAACTTTGCCACATGGGCCCACAATGGTTCGGCATTCCAATAGGAAGGCTGGTCGGTGTTGGTCTTCATACAATGGATGATCCAGGGAATACACACACCCCACCCACTGGTATCCCTAACCTTCATTTTAACCCTCTCGTTATAAGTATAGAACAGGATCTTAATGCTCTTTAATTTGGAATAAGGTTTAAGACAGTTTTAAATACATTTTTATAAGGCTCAAATCTCTTCATCACATGAAGTGCTACAGCAATTACTTGCCAGACACAATATTTTCCTGAATCATATACATATTGAAAATATATGCATATATACATTACAAAAATAAAATTCATGTTGACTTATCATTCCTAAAATAACTTTCTCTACTCATATCCATTTATCTCTAGACAAACAGTCATTGAAAATATGATTTGCCAAGGATTTGAATTTGTGCATCTACAGGCTGCATATTCTTACAATAAAAAAGTAGAAAAATCTATTTACATGCCTTCAGTTATCTTTGTTGAATTTGATTTTTTAGATATAAATAACCAAACTCTCAATGTAAGCCTGACACTGATAATGAATATGTTTCCGATGGCAACAGGAAAGCATACTACTGCTGCAATTAAATGCAAATGTTTTGAGAGCAGGCAGTATTCAAGTGTAGTCTAAGCCACTGAATGAGGAAATTCAGAAGTTAAGTGGCTCAAAAGGAATAATTTAAACTTGCTGAGTCAGATTTTTCCAGTGAACAAGCTGCCCTTCGAAAGTAAATCCGATGTGGTTATAAGTGGTAGAAACTCTGCCTGTTGGATTTCATAATTTTAATATGAATTATTCCTGATACCTTAGCAATTTTTATGCAAAGTACACAGGGCATCATTCTGACAGAGTCCCCATCTCTGCTTATTTAGTCAGTCAGTCTGTATTTCCTGAGTACCCACTGGGGCAGTGCTGTAAGCCAGGCTTTGAAGGTGCGGGACTTTCGTGCCCTGGAAGAGCTGCACAATCCTGCATGCTTTCAGATACCTGAGAATCTTGAGTCCATTAATTTTGGGGGCCGTGATTATGAGGTAGGCAGGATTAATGAAAGAAAACTTCCTGGAGGAAGTGAGGACAGAGGATGCAGAAACACAGGAATTATTATTATTGGACAAGGGTGAGAAATCAATGTGCTGGGTTAACGCCAAGAATCCACACCACGGGGAGCCGAGGTTAGAAGGAGCTGAGGGGCAAGTTGCTGTCTGGATACCACCTCCTTCCTGCCTGAGGTGCGAAATGCTCCCTCTCCATCCGCAGTCTACAACTAATGTGAGAGAACCCTGGTGAGCACATTAGAGTTTTTTTTACAGTTCTGTTGTCAAAACTTAAAATTTCAGGTATTACACAGGAAATACTTGGCCTCTGGAGATATACTCTCACATAGTGGCCCTTGTAAATCAATACCTTAAAATAAAAAAAGGAACTAATGATCCCTCACAATAGAAGTATAAAAATGTAATTCTGGTTTACATTTTTTAGAAAGTACATTTCTAAATGTACTTCCTGAACCAAAGTATAAGAGAAAATGTTAAGAGACACTCTGGTTTCCAACATTAAAATATTTGTATCTGCTCTTAGTAAATAACGTTACTTTTCTTTTCTTGTACTAATAATTACAGTGTTAAATTCAAGATGGAGTCCAATACAAAAGCCATGCTGGTTGGTAACAGAAATAATGCAAGCTTGGGACTCAGACCTGACAGCTACTTCGGAAGGCTCTGCTAATGGTACTACACTCACTGTTTCTTTCTTTCTTTCTTTAATTGAACTTGTGTCTAGCTTCCTCTCAGATGCCTCCCTAATAGTTGAATAAGGGCAGCCCATGCCACCAAGTGAGGAACTTCGTCTGTTGAGAGTCACTAGCACCTCCTAGACGCAGAATTTCTGCAAAGCAGCCTGTGAGAGCAAAATGTTGGGCTAGTAGAAGGGCAAACACTTGATGACCTGGCTTGGAATTCCACTCTGTGACCTGGCATAAGTTCCTTAGCCTCTCTGAACCTCAGTTTCCTCATATGTAAGATTGGGTTAACAGTAATACCCATCTCTTAGGATGGTTATAAGGATCAAATATAACAATGAAATGAAAATGCCCATCCTAGTGCTTGGCCACAGCAATGGTCCATAAATGTTAGCATTTATTTTATTTCCAGAATGTCTAAATTGTACCATGGAAGCTGTGTTGTTTAAGGCAGAGTCTTGAGTGCCATTGTTAGGGTGAAACTTCTGGAAAGTGGAAAATTACAAGGAGAAATGAACACTTCTACTTTAGCCCAACAGCTAAAAATAAAAGAAGTAACACCTTTTTTTTCCCCCTAGTTTCAGGTATTTCTACTGGTTTTTCATTTCTTGGGACTGGTGGCCCTAGGCAGACAGAACGCCATGGTTGTCACTTGTCTCCTTGAGGTGACAGCTGAGCTGGGAATGGTGGCTGCTAGCCATGAGGTTGGACAGCCCTCCATGGGGGCTCCCGGGGCACAGGCGAAGGGACCGAATACTGCCTGTGCTAAAGCCATGTCAAAGGAAGAAGGAATTGGGAATTTCTGAAGCTGCTTGGTTTTTCCAAGGACTGGACAACAAAATATCCCTTTGGTGTTTAAGTACTTAACGCTAAATTCTTAAGTGGAGGGAATGATAAAGAAAAAATACTATATTAAATCATCAATACCATTGATTAACTTGAGGGAGTAGCATCTACATCCTTTCATGTCAGACTAAGGAAATGTCAGTTAGATCATCTTTCTATCTACTGTGCATGTACTCAAGGAGTAATTCAGTCACTGAAACCAAACTGAACACCTAGCATCCTCCAGGCTGTGTCAGAGCAACTGATACGGAGATGGTAACACTCAGTTCTCGCAGGTAGGAGAGCAGGCTAAGAAATCCTTAGGATCCTGTCTAGAGGCACAGAAAGATAGGGAGATAGCAACTGGTGCATTCAGGGGAGGCTTCACAGGAAAAGAAATGATTTTGTAATCTACCAATGAGAATAATCAGGAACACACATGAAAATCTAATGAAAACATCAATGCAATCCAGTGCAAAAAAAAAAAAAAACCTAGGTAATTATTCACTGCTTTACTCCCATTTTTCTACAAATGAACTAAGTCAGAATTGACTACACTAAAATTAACCCAAAAACTATTTTTGGAGAAATATTAAATGTTGGGCTGATTAGCAGATGAGCCAACTTACTGACATGCAACTCAGTAAAAAGGTGATCAAGGGTCCGTGACATGCCGAGCACTGATTCCACGCTAGGGAGAGGGCAAGCAGGAGGGCAGACGGAAATGAAGGAGGAGGCCTGCAGTCTCAGGAAAGGGAAGCGAGATCAGTGAGAATTTGAAAAACACTTTGTGACAGGTGCCAACAAGTTGCTGTCGGGGATGCAAGCTCAAATGCCTGCACAGGCAAGGCTGGGCGAGAGAGGGCCACCGGAGCCCAGCCCCGGGACCGCGGCCACGTGGAAACCCAGACCCAGGGTTACCAGAACTTCCTTTTTTTTCCAAGAGAAGCTCAAACTCCAATTTTTTTTCTGTGAGAGCTCCTGATTTTTAAAGATTGTTTTAAAATCCTGCTCATGCTGAATTCAACCCCTTGATTGCAACCTCTGTGTTTCCAACACACAGAGACAGTTACGGTGTTAAAGGAATAGGGCAGGGGCTTTCTCCCTGGATTCAAATCCCACCCTACCTGTGCTGAGCAGACTCAGCCAAATCCTTAAAATGGCTGAGTTTCAGTTCCACACTCTTTAAACTAGGGATAAACAGATCTTCCTAATAGGGTTTTTGTGAGAAGAAAAATATGAGCTAACATATAGTAAGCTCCCTGCAAATGCCAGGTTTATTATACTTTCAGAAAAGCCTTCATTAAGGAAGAGGGGTGAGAGCTGGCTTGCCAGGGAAAGGCAGGGTTTGGACTGGCAGAGATAGCTGGGGGCAGGGACTCCCAGGGATTTGGAGGAGAAGGAGCGAAGGCATGGACACTGCCAGGAGGCAAAAGATCCTATCTTGGAAAACTGATGTCACCTGGTTTAACTGGAATAGAGTATGAGATGGTATCAGACCAGGACCCCAGTGCTGGAGCTCCCTGAATGCTACCTGAGTGTGGGCTGGACTTTATGTCATGGGAAATGAGAAGACAATAAGGTTTTCCAGTCAGGAGTCAGAATCAGATCAGGACAGTTCTTTATGATATATTTATCCCACCAATGTTCACTGAGAGCCTACTATATGCCAGGTGCTATGTTTGGCTCTGGGGATGCAGAGGGAACCAAGGCAAACAAACCAGGTCCCTGCCCCATGGAACTTACATTGTGGGAAGCAGACGTGGGCTGGAATGCAGGAGCCCGGGGCTGAGGAGACCAGGCAGTTGGCTGCAGTGAGAGATAACGAGGGCCTGGTTTAAGGTGGTGGTGGTGAGATGGTAAAGAAGAAGAGTCAAAAGAAGCAACAAGTTGTTGGCGAAACTGAGGTTTTGGGGCTGGGATAACAGGGCAGTTATGATGCATTAGCAGGTACAAAGAAGGCAAGAACAATAAGTAGGCTTCATCCTTGTAGAGTTGTGATAAACAGCACACTGATTGGTTGTTGATGGACCCATTACTGCAGCATCTTGGCTAAATGATCATTTCTGAAGAAGGTGGGTTTTCTTACCAAACAGCAATTCTTAATTGAATTACATCCACAGATGTGACACCAAGGCTGACAAAACCTATGATCAGCTCCTTTCCCAAAATACAGTATCAAAGACAGAGCCTGAAGACAAAGCATTTCATGTCAGATAACCATTTGCTTTTCAGATGGTGAAAAACAAGATGAGAAGACTCCAGAGTATTCTTATGATATACTCCCACTTGCATAGAATAAAAATGTTCCCTGGCTGTGGTTTATGCGCGTAGATTTCTTTTTGCATAAACCCAAGTACAGCAAGGTCCAGGAGGGAATTTAGAGGCTTCAGTTTGAGGACTTGCTTAATGACCACCTCTGTATTTGGGAGCAGTATATCCACAACTGAACTACCCTTTTACCCAAATGGATCTGTTATAATGTTCTAGACGGGGATTCCGTGGCTATGCCAGAGCCGAGAGAATGCTCTTTGGTGCAAGACACAAAGCAGGATAAAGGAGCTGCACTGTCTTTCTTGACCAATTCTTACAGAGTGACCATTTCTTTCCATTTCTTTCTAAGGGAAGGGGTAGGAGGCATGTGTAACATATATAAAAATAGACTGGATTGTCCTCATGTCATTTGCACTTTCTCTCTTTTCTTTTCAGGGAATAGGAATAATGGGCAGTTGGAGTGACATGAAAGACAGAGGCAGAGAGAAAAGGCATTCAATTACTCTCCATCCGAGTATCTTCAAAAAGCATCAGGTACCTTACAGAGTAAAATTAGGGTGCAATCATTTTATTTATATTCTTAGCATCTAGCACGGTGCCTGACACATAGTAGGTGCTTGAAATACTTAAGGAAATAAATGTGCTGAAGAAATAATTTGTAGAAGAAATATTTATTTACAGAAATGAATAAACAAAGTCAACTTTACACAATGAGTCTTCTAGTTAATACCTACGAGTACCTGGATATTTAACAAACAGTGATTTGGGTAATAAATTGTCCTCCTACAATAAGAAGTACAAGAGTTGATGGTCAATGATGGTGTTTTAGATGTTCAAAGACATCATTGGGGCCGCAAGAACTTTCTGCCTTTCCATTCCCACCTGTTCTTTCTGATGGTTTCATGGTGGCAGGACAGATGCACCAACCAGAGGCATCACATCCACATTCAAAACTAAATGAGAAGAGAAAGGATGGAGCCAGCACTATCTCTCCTTTTTTTTTTTTTTTTTAAATCAAGAAAGTAAAAAGTTTTTCTAGAAATTCCAAAAAACCTCCCTTTTTCCAGAAAACATCTCTGGCAAGAACTATATCAGATGGTCATTTGTAGCTGTAACAAAATCTTAGAAAATGAGTATTTAGTCATATTTGTTGCCATCGTGTATAAAACCAGTCTTCTATGAGCACAGGAAAAGGGAGAAATGGGTACTGGTCAGACAGGTAACAGAGTCACACTGTTAAAGCCCTTCCCATTGCCCACCCTTTCTGATTACTCAAATTATTGGGCTGGCCAAAAAGTTCGTTTATTTTTTTCATTAAGATGGCTCAGTAGCACTTAGTTGTCTTTAACTTCATTCGAAACAATTTTGTTAGATTGTATTGTGACAGCTGTCATATCAGCATACATTTAAAAAAACTTACCAAAATTGGTGAAGTTTTATGTAGCCATTTTAACATTGAAGATGGAAGAAAATATGCAACATTTTCAGCATATTATGCTTTATTATTTCAAGAAAGGTAAAAATGCAACTGAAATGCAAAAAAAGAAAAAGAAAAAAGATTTCTGCAGTGTATGGAGAAGGTGCTGTGACTGATCCAACATGTCAAAAGTGGTTTGCGAAGTTTTGTGCTAGAGATTTCTCGCTGGATGATGCTCCACGGTCGGGTAGACCAGTTGAAGTTGACAGCAATCAAATCAGACATTTATTGAGAACAATCAACGTTCTACCACGCGGGATATAGCCTACATACTCAAAATATCTAAATCAAAAAAAGTTACTGGCGGAAATGAAAAATGTGTCTTTTATTTTATGGAAAAAGCTAAACAGACTTTTTGGCCAACCTGGTACTTAAGGCCCTGTATTAACTTATATTTGTCACATTTTCGCAAGTGAAGACAGAACCTATGTTTTACTCATTCTGCCTATCTTTTACACAGGAGGCCCTCAATAAGTGTTGCTAAACTAAAAACATTATGTTTTTTTGAAGTACATGTAAAAAGATGCTTTTTAAGTAGCTATAAAAAGAAAAACTATGAATTCATTTTTACATTTATGCATTAGCTGCTATTTTATTTTAAACACACTAGTTAAAGTAGGTTTAAGTGTAGTTTCAGAAAGGGACATGAGAAAAAATATAAACAACAAATGTAAAACATCCTTATAATCTTAACAGTGCAGACAAAATTGAAATTCATCTCTATAAAATGAAGTTAATTTCTTGTTTCTTTTTCCACTAATGCATTCTGTACCATAAAGATACATACATATTCTGGAAGTACGAATTCTTTCAAGTTTAGACACCTTACCTTCAGTGGATCTCAATGCAATAAAAACCTCCCCACATCCCTTGCTCCAGTGCTTAGCACCGTACAACTGGCTCCAACCAGCCTCCCTCATTTTGTCATTCACAGCACCTGTTTCAGAATATTTTGCTCCAGCCAAATTCTTTTTTACTCATTCCTCCCCAGTGCCTCATGGGCATCTACTTCCCTCGACTTCAAATACTTGAGACTCCTCTCATGGCTTGTCTGAATCTGACTTAGCTTTCTAAGGAGGTTCAAATATCAAGTTAATAATTAGATAATATGAGTTTCCAGCATTCCTTTATTTTAAATTGATTTAGAGAGAGAGAGAGACTTGTTGTTCTTCTTATTTATGCATTCATTGTTTGATTCTTTTATGTGCCTTGACTGGGAATTGAACCTGCAACCTTGGCATTTAGGGACAATGCTCTGATCAACTGAGCTACCCAGCCAGGGCCAGACTCCAGCATTCTCTAGGTTGGACATACCCCCTGCATATGGAATATGCTTTTCTGCCTATGTTGGGTTTTATCACTTCAGTGTCCAAGATTCACACAAGTAAACTATCATCCTAACCGTTCAAGCATCATCTCACTCAGCAGAGGACTGCAGCTGCAACTGTTTCTTCTGTCATGGCTTTGCTAGAATTCTGGTAGTGGTTATACTCACTGTTTAATGAACAATTAATTATATGATAACACTTACATGTTAGCTAACATTTACTATATAGGAACTGTATAAAGATCTATAATTTGGTGCTTATATTATGAGGTACTATTTGCATTCCCATTTTGCAGATGAGGAAACAGAGGAAATATATCTTAGTTTCTAATCCAGAAGTCTGTAGATTTTTCCTGTAAAGGGCTATATGGCAAATATTTTTACCTGGAAAGGACGTGCAGTCTGTCACAACTGCTCAGCTCTGCCATGGCAGTACAAAAGCAGTCATGGACACTAAGTAAACAAATGGATGTCACTGTGCTCAAAAAAAAAAATTACTGACAAAAGCAAGCAGTGGGCTGGATCTGGCACATGGGCTGTAGTTTGTTGACCTCTTCTCTAGTCCAAATAACCCATTTTATATTTTAGGCCAAGAGAGGAAAAGCCACTTGCTCCAGACTGCACCAGAGGCAGATCTACAATCCAGGTCTTCTGACTGGTTGTTTATTGGTCTTTAATACTAACTGAATCGGGATAATTATTTCACAATAAATTAAGCTTTTGAAGCTATAAGGCAGGTCTGAAACTATTGTCAAATTAGATCATTTTAACCTGGATAATTAGATTTATACATGTGGATTTTATTCTACATCTGCATCTCCCAGATGTAAACGGACTTTTAAACTCGGTTTCCTTATTTATCTTGCACAGGAAAGCATTTCCCAGACCAGACAATCACATGCCACAGTTTCACGTGTAGTTAGGACCCAGTGCTTGTTAAAAAGCAGGGTTTGGTGCGTTTGGTACTCCTGAAATGCCGTCAGGACAGTAGTCCCTTGACAAGATTCCTCAGAGTGGCTCTGAATACACATGGCTCCCTGCCAACTTTCTCACTTGGCCTTCTATTTTACCGGGGACATTCTGACATGGTTGGAAGGGGCAGGTATATCCTTTGTGGTGACAGAACAAAACTCATGATTGCTTGACCTCCTTGGCCCCATGCTCTAAAAACTTTTAGTTCTGCATTGTTGATTCAACTCTTTGACAGGAAATAAAATTTCTGCAGGGAAAGCTGTTACTCTGTGACCTTTGTTTCCTCTATTAATAGCCATGGAATGTCATGGAAAATGCCCTTAATATTCTCTTGCACATCTACTCCTCGAGCTCTGTCATCAGCACCCTGAGTTTCTCCATCATTGTCTTAGGGTTCTGTAATGACATTAATAGCTTTCAAAAAAAGTATTTCTTGGAGCCAGAAGTATCATAACACTATATTTCAAGCTTTCTGTTGGGCCTGCAAACTAAGCAAAAACTGAGAGAAGTTGATTGGACCTCTTACACTTTACTCTCCTGGGTAAAGACAAGATGCCGTTACCCTGACTGCTCACGGTGACTAACCGGGAGCAGGCCGGCCTGCCCACTCAGGAGCCTCAACCCATCAGAAGTCTGGGAGACAAGATAACTATGTCTTGACTCTAGAAGGTCAAGACATAGTTATCCTTCAAGCTCCTGCTGGAATTGTGGCCCCATAGCATTCTTGTCCTTGACTTATGTGATGACCTGAGTTGTTTTGATTCTGAGCGTCCATATCTTATCAGATTATACATATCATATTTCAATACTTAGATCAACCTTGAAAGAGGTTCAGAATCTTCGCCAGCCTGTATAATTTTTGCTAGTCCAATCTGTCATGAAGGGGGCTATAGAAATTTTTTTCCTTTGAGTAGACAGAGGTATTTGCTGTGGGTGACTGGGCAAAAGACACCTGCAATGGTGTCTTAACAGTTGACACCTCTTAGCACTTAAGATATATGCAGCCCTGTGCTCTGAAGCCTGCTTTTGAAGAATGGGAAATATTAAAACTATTTTATCAAAGCAGTGGAAAAAGAGCAGTTTCCCCAAATTTCAGAATCTATAATACTGTATTAAAGTGAATAAGGAAGGTGTAAGTAATCTGCTAGGGACATTTGTGGAGCCTTGACCAAGCACTTATAAAAATATTTTACCAATGCTGTGAGTCAATACTATTACTATATCCATTAGACGGATGAGGAAACTGAGACTGTAGAGAGTTAGGCAATTTTCCCAAGACCATTTAGCTAGAAAATGATGGAATCTAAATTGAGGAAGTCTGACTTCAGAGCCCGAATGAACCATTACTCTAGTCTGCACAACCACCTCGTGAAATCTACATCCTTCAGTGGAGACTCAGTGAATGAGAGACAAAGCATGGGTACGGCATATTCCAGTTTCTTTATTCCCTAGAATACTACTGACATATTACAGAGTACATCCTGCCTTGTGCTCTTGCCCACTCCTGTACAGTCACAGAGGGAGGTACTCATCACAGAAACCTGTGACCGCATTTCAACATTGCTATTTCCCAATGCTGACCGAAGTCCACACCTTGCTTTTGTAATGGTAAGTAAAGGGGGAGGCATTAAGTGGTTAACAGATAAAATTGCCTATTTTGGGGTAGACAAGGCTTGTTTATTATAGTCATTTTCTCTCTTCATTATTTTAGACTCATGAAACTCCTAGACCTTTCTAGGAATCATTAAGGCCATGCACAAATACTCTGGCTCTGTTTTTTCGGGCCTGTGGTAAGATTGTACTTCTCTAGCTCCTAGAAGTGACTTGCAGTGGCTGACAAAAGGTGGGCAGATATGGTCTGTGTTGCTTCCAGGAGGAAGCCTTAAAAGTCAGTGTGTGCTTTACCATGTTTCTCCTGCTGATGTGCTAACTGGCAAAACAGTGGCTGCTCCATCAGCTGAGGGCCCAAGGAGCACGACAGCCAGCGTTTGGAGCAAAGCCCCCTGCCCACCTCTGATGAACACATAGTACAAGCAGAAGTAAAGCAGTGTGGTTCTGAGCCCCCAAGATTTGGGGTCATTACTGCAGCAAAGCCTAGCCTGTCCTGACTGGTCCACTCTTTCAGAAAATATTAATGCCTAATTCAAAGCAGCAGCACAGAGAATATAGTAGAAGAAGGCGGTTAGGCTCCTGGTTGTTGTAAAGGCCATCAATGCTATCAGCTAACAGGAAATATCCAGGTGTTGCCAAAAAGACTGAAAAGAGCAGTACAGAAAGAAAAAGTCCTCATCACCGAGGGCTGGACCCCAGTCAGGATTTCTCTGGAAGGAGAAGTTGGAATTTCCACTTCCTGCACCTGGCCCCAGCTGTCAGAGGCACCCAAGAAGCCCTAGATCTTTCCCCTGTGTCCTTAGACACGAATGAGCACCACCCTGAAAGCAGTGTGGAGATTTTAACCAAAAACTGGCTGGGCAGAGGTAGCCACTCAGAAGCACACTCTTTAACTTCCCTGACGCACATGATCAGTCAGCAGAGCAGCCAAGGGCTTTTCTCTCCTTTTCTCCTTTCAGTCATGATCGAAAAGAGAGATGCTGTGAGTGAGGGGTTTAAACAGAAAGAAATTGAAATCCATGACAGTGATGACTTAATAATATTGCAAATTATAGTTTTTAGTTCAGGTAATTTAGCATAGCAAATCACGGTTTAATTTCCTTCTACAGAGCCCGGGCCTGTGAGACAGTGTATGGGAGAAGGGGCAAGGTAGGTGGAAGAAAGGGGTGAAGATGAGAGTAAGAAAAAAGATTTTTAAGGTCCCTCAAATGCAGGTGTCCTTGAAAGACTAATAAAAATGACCTGGAGAACATAAACAACAGCTTAATACATGCGAGGGCCACAGCCCTGATGTTTGGGAGCCCAAGAGTCCTTGCTTCCTTTGTTCGGGTGCAAGCTTCTCCTGCCTAGTGGAATGTGAGGATCAAGTCCCCAGAAGAAATGCATAAAGTGTGCAGAGCTCTGACAGCTTTGAAGGGAAAGAATGACTTTGAGAGTGTCAGCAAAATGGAGCTGCTGCTGAATGGCATGTGTCCTTGATTGTGCGTGGCATAATGCCGCATGAAGGAAGGCAGGGTGGGGGAGCTGAATCACTTAATGATCTGTCTTTTGTTCTAGGATCAACCTTCCAGAAATAAACCACTATGTAATCCCTACTCACCACTCACCTTGCAAAGTATTCAAAATAGCTTCCTCAGATATATCAACTAATTCACCTGGCTGAAGCAGTGTTTTTGTGTTTGTAAGAGAATTGGGAAAGAATTCTTTTGCCTGAATTTCATTCAAAATAATCACCTGAGTTCCAGCTGTGAGAGGGTAGTGTGGACCAGCCTTTGGAGCTGGCTTGGGAAATACTAGTTGTTCAAGCCTGTCAGTATTACCCAGTCAGACTGCAGCTGATTGGCTTGCCCAAAAGTTCAGCAGAGAACCTAGGAGTAATTATATGCTTTTGCATGTACCCAAGTTCTGAGGTTAGGGGTCAAATAGCTAGGTTGAGTTTTTAGGTGCTTGAAACTAAAGTTTGCAAACTCTAGTCCAGTGACTAAAAATCACCTAGTTAAAACAATTCCTAGATCCCACTCCATTCTAACTGAATTAGAATCTCTTGTGGGTGGGGCAAAGGAATCTATGTTTTAAAATGGTCCCTAGATGACTTTGATAGAAACTAGGGTCTTTAAAATATCCTCAAATTTAGCTGATTAATAAAAATAAATAACCCCCTCATAGACATAAAAATCAGAAACACAAAAGCACCCAGAGAAACAAAACTCAATCCAAAGAACTCATATAAATAGAGAGATCGTACCCTTTATCATCTAAACCAAGACACTTCAGAACATGAAATTGGGCACTATTAATAAATAATACTGTAGAATACAGTAGGAAAATGGGGGACTTTGCTAGGGCAAACCAGGACTCCTGGTTACCTTTGTTCTGAGACTAATCTAGGCATGAAAGTTGATTAGGGTTTAGGCTACCAGCCCAACAGAAAGTCCTCATCCAAGTCTTGACGCGTGTCAAGCACTGCAAAGATTTTCACACGGAGGGGCTGATAAACCCTAAATCCAGAGGATCTGGATTGGAGGCTTGCACTGGCTTGGACAGAGCAGGATAAACTCTCAGGTCCCAATTATCCTGACTAGGAAGAAAGCAGTAGAAGCCTTGACCTTGCAGTGGAAGAGTGCACACAGCAGTGACATTTATCCACAGCAACTTCATGAAATGTGAAGGACTGATCCTCAGAGGCAGAGAGGAAGATAAATAAACCAGGCATTATTCTACTCCTTACACTCATCTTCCAGTTTCCAGGAAACTCCTTTTCCCAAAGTTTTCAGTTTTATTCTCATGTGGTTTGCACAAACCACGTAACAATTACTGTTGCATGGATTCCCTACCACTTTCTTTCTGGGGTAACTATTGCAATAGTTTTGTAGAATAAAGAAAGAATGGGTTGTACATTTTCATTATTCAATGTATGTAATGTAATCAGTGTGTAAAGAATGTTTTAGAGGTGTAAAATAGCTAAATGCAAAAGCATGTGTTTCTAAGAAATTTCATTTATTTCTTTAGTTTTAATAAAGATTGTGATATAAAGTTACTTTTGCAAATAACTACAATGATGTTATAGCATGTTTACTTTCAGATAGTACTTCCATTTTTAAAAATAAGCTCAAAATATAATGTTTATTCCATTGTGCATCTCTTAGGAAACAAAATTCTACCCTTAGCTTTGTGAATAAACTGCCCAATATTGGAGCCTCCTTCTTAAAATGTGAAGACTAAAGAAAATAAAGAAGAATCAGTATCTTCACAAAGTAACTTCTCTTCTAGAAATTATATGTAGATACACTGGGCCTCTCTGTGTCTAGTTGCCAGCACATGGAATGGAAGGAGAAAATAATTGGTGTGGGGACCCCCAAGAGAAAAGCAGTATCTGAGGAAACATTGAAATAATTACTAAGTATGTGTATAAAAGAGGCAAGTGATAGTTACAGGAAAAGGGAAAGAGAAGGAAAGGAAGAGAAAAATCGTTCTTAGATGATTATAAAATATATCTTATTTACCTGAGAGAGTTAAAGTGCATTGGCTATGCTTTTTAAAAACTGGTCTTAATTACCCTTGAGACCAGAATTCCATATGAGGTAAATATGTTTTTAGATAGTTTTCTAAAATATGTATAATTTACTCAAGGAAAAAAGGACTGTGTCCTCTAGAGCCAACAGAGCCTCACAGGTAAATACACATTTAAGTAGATTCCTAAGAAGGATATTATGTATAGTGGCTGATGGGGTAGAATGTCTATGAAGAAGCTGGGAAGGTCCGTCAGTTAAGTACATAATAAAAATGTATTAGAAAAATACATCTTTTTCTCAGTGGACTGTAATTGGCTATGCATAATAAGAAGCCTTATTTTCAGAAATGTATTCTGCATCCACAGAGTTTTAAATCTCAATAACTGTGTTATTTTTAAAACTCAAAATGCTAAGAAATATTAGTGAGAGTGACAGAAGAACCACATGGTAGATGTCATTCTATAATTTACAACTCTCTTTGACAACTTTTTTTTCTTCTTTTAAAGCAGACTTCATCTAAAGCCATAGGTGAAAAGTTAAAGAAGATGGAAAAGAAAATTTAACTTTCCTTACTAAACAGTTTAATTGATGTTTTCAGAAATGTCACAGTACATTTAACTTTAAAAATATATCCTCTTTTATTATCCAGGAAGAATTTTCTATTGCAAACAACAAAAGGGAAAGAAAGATAATTTAAAGTGTCCAGAGTAACACAATTACCTTGTTCTGCCATTTGCACCTTTGTTTGGTGGGCAAGCCTTCCCTATCCCACTGATTAAGAGGCTTCCTCCTTCTAACTCTTCACTATGCTTCCATCCCCTCCACTGAGTTTTGGCTTAACTTGACTCTTCCCTTATACGGACTTGATTGTACCTGTCATTATGGATTTTTTTGTACTCATCATTATGTCCTTTCTGTGTTACCCTGTTTCTGTACAAGTCATTCTGGGCTGTTGAGCTGTGACCTGCTCTGCTTTGACTGCTGTATGTATGCTCCCATTATGGTACATAGACCCAGACGGGCTTTCATGGTCACTTGAGGACCAACCTGTTCATTCGTCTCCTGTTGACAGGCCATCGCATTCCTCCCAAGCATTCTTTCAGTCGTCTTCTTTTTCCAGAGCCTCCCATTTCAACTTTCAGCTCACAATAGGTGACTATTTCTTCCACTTTCCTGAGACAGCTGAAGGCACCTGTGTTTGCTCAGCACCCACCCTTTCACCCAGGGTCTCCCCATAGAACTTCATTCCTTCTCATGTGCTCTTTCTTCCACCCACTCCTGTCTCTTCCAAGACTTTGATTCTCTAGCTCTGGAATACAGCCTTCCCTATTGGTTCCTTCTCAAATAGCATGAGTTCTCCATTACTAAAACAAACTCTAAATTCTTGCCAACTCCAGGAGCTCCTGTTCATCCTCCTCTACCCTTTCAGAGTCAAACCCCTTGGAAGGGCACTTCATACAAACTGTCTTCAGTTTGCCTTGTGCTTTTTGCCCTCACCATTCTAGGGAAACTATGAGCACCAAAGTCGTGACTGATCTAATGGTTACTATTCATGATGTTTTTCTCAGTTCTCATCTTCCATGAGCATTTGCCATATTGAATTCTAGTGAAATATTTCTCGAAACACTTGGTTTCCATGAAAAGGATCCTTCTAATTCCCCTCCTACCACTCTGATGATTCCTTCTCAGGCATTGCTCTGTTCTTCACCCTCTCTGGCCCCTGAAATGGAGGCATCTCCACAGAACTGTCCTCAGCACTTTCCCTTTCACCCTCAACAGATTCTGTTTCAGCAATTACATTTATTTCTAATGAGTACTTCTCAAATTTGAGTTTCTAGCCATAACCTTCTTTGAATTCCAGGTTTCTATTTCTAGTACCTGCTGGAATACCCAGTTTGAGGGCCTGGTGACATTTCAACAGACTTGGGACAAAAGGCATACCAGAGATTTTTAGCTCCTTGAGAAAAAGAATTAGGTCTCATTTCTTTTTAATCCCTCAGAGCACCTAGCACTGTGCTTTGAACATTCCAAGTACATAATACATTGTTACTTAAGTGAATACATGAGTGAAAGTAAAGATTCTGGAGTTATATTCACTGAGGTGACAGTTAAAATTGTGAGTATAGATTAGTTCTCTAAGGAAGAACACAATTGGGAGGTATGGCCAAACACTGGAGACAAAGTCAAAAATTAAGTGTTTGACTAATGCAACAGGAACATGCAGTGAAATAGAGGTGGGTGTTAAAGGGTGGTCAAGAGGGCAATGGGATAAATGCATTGAAATGGTGTAAGACCAAGTGAAGTTATTGATTTCTTCAAGGAGCAAGTTTAGTAAAGTGTTAAAGTAGGAAGCCACAAACGAAGAATGAAGATTGAACAAAATTGGGGTAAAAATGGAGGCCACAGGTATGAAGCATTCCCGAGAGAGAAGGGGAATGAAGGAAAAGAAAACTCATGGATAGATTTTGAGAATATCATGCTAAGTAAAATAAGTCAGACAGAAAAAGTAAAGAACCATGTGATTTCACTCATATGTGGGATATAAAACTGAAAGCAATAAGTGGACAAGTAAGACAAACAAAACTCATAGACACAGACAACAGTATGGTGGTTACCAGAGGGGAAGGGGTGTGGAGGGGAGGTAGAAAAGGGAAAGGGGGTCAGATACATAGTGATGGAAGGAGACTTGACTTTGTGTGGTGAACGCACAATGTAATGTATACATGATGTATTACAGAATTGTATGCTTGAAACCTATATAATTTTATTAACCAACATTATCCCAATAAACTGAATAAAATTTAAAAAATGGAAAACTCACTACACTTTTCTTAGTATGTGTTAGTACACGAGGTATGAAATAGACATTTGTCATTGGCATGCAAATGTTTATTAAGTGCATGCATGCATGAGTATGTAAGACTTAATGGAGTGAATCATACTGAATATGAGAAAAGTACCATATTTTGATTTCTTTTTACTTAAGTAGAAAATCTGCACCTTCATTTCTGTGTTGTGGGGGAGTAAATAGGTGCACACATAACTATAGGTGACAAAGTTGACCAACTCTGTATGATAAAAACTGATGTCTTTCTATCCTATTACTCTTTTACCTGTTGTTATGGGAAGAGACTCACACAGGAGGTTATATCTCTATGATTTAGACTGTGGGGAGGGGAACATTTATGAATAAATACAAGGGATTTTAATTTTTATATGATTATTTAAGTATAAGCTATAACCCCTCCAAGTGGGTGGCCCCAAGTGGCTCCCATATGGATAGTTTATTTTATTAAAACTAATTGTTTTGTGTGTTTGGAAAATGTACAATTTTATCATCACAGAGAAAAGTCTGCACAATATCATTAAAATATGAAAAGCAAACATGACTTATGGGAACAAAGAACACCTGAAATCAATAAGCATCTATTTACTTTTCCTCATATAATGAGAAGCAGACACCAAAAAATATTTTAGATATGGGTTTGCCTTTTTTTTAATGCTATGAAATTCATGCTGAGTGGGAGAAAACTCATACTTGATACATTCAACTTAGAGTACATTTTCAAGGTGAGTTACTAAATTCTGAAAAGCTGACCTTCTAATGAAGGCACTGATGCAAGCACAGAGTTGGTGGAAAAACCACAAAGATATAAAAATGCATAGATATATGATCAGCGAGGGACAAATTTTGAAGGAATTATCACCAGATCTCTACGGACGAGGCATATCTATCAAACATGCCTACTATAGGCTTTGATTCCATTAATTCCCTGACAAAAGACATCAGGTAGAGTTCTGGATACCAGGTGTGTAAACACTAAGAGATTCTGATATTACGCTATCTTTCCCATAGAAATCTGAACACAACCCAACCAGATGCAGCAGCCAGCTTCCACTGGGAATGCTACCTACCCTTTTACTACTGGTATCATTATTGAAATGTTTAATGTAGGAGAAACTGAAGGCCAAAAAAGAACATGCCTGCACTTAATTTCAAGTGACAGCTAATATGGTGCATTAAAGGTGTAATACTATACACATGGTAGTTATATATAAATAGTAACATTAAAAGGGGTTACAACATCCCTAAGACATCCGAAGTCTAAAACACTTAAAAAGCACATTTGCACTACAATTTATCTTAAATTATTTTAATTGGTTTCAAGAAGGCTTCAGATTAGTGATGGGCTTTGACTTTTTCTGATTATAAAAGAGAAACACAGATGAATGCTTTTTAGGCGGCCTGACATCATCCCCAGGTAGACTACCAGGTAACCCGTGTTACTTAAATGCCATTAACTATCAACGAATGGTATTTTCACTTATGTTTTATGTAAATTTTATTTTCCTAAAGTTGTTAGTTCTCTTAATAAATATAGCTAATGCAGAATGTCTTTTTCCCCCTCTTTTGTTCTTTCTTTGCATTCATTATCCAGGAACTTCTTCAAAGAGAAAGGAGGGGGGCAGGGGAGGCAGTGACAGAGCTTGAATACTTAGCAACCATTTTACTGTTGAGGGTGTGTGTTGTGTGTGTGTGTGTGTGTGTGTGTGTGTGTGTAAAATCCAGTTACATTCTTTAGCTCGATTACTTACAAATAACTTATCTGAAGAAGAAAAAAATGAAGTAAATCTCTCAGTTGTGGAAGTTTTTTTTCCCATGTGTTATCTAGAGATAAGCCAGCCTGTACTATTAGATTTCCACTGACATAATTGTGCATGAATTCTGATCTGATTTGGTATTACATGGTGCAAAAGGTGACACGTTTTCTTTAATATACCCCATTAGAAAGGAAAGAAATTGCCAAAGTATGAAATCTGAGGACCTTGATTCAGAAACTATGCGACTTTGAGGTCAGTGCAATGGAAAAAAAGAACTTGTTCAACCACCCCAGGCACTGAAGGTTGTGACAAGCAAACGTAATACCCAGGGCACTTATTCTGTTGGATAATCAATAAACTCTTAACATTATCAGACTGCAACAGCTGTATATTCGTTTATCATATTGCCTTGTATGTCTCCAAAATATTCAAGTATGGAATCACAGAGAGAGAATACAGATGCTGGCCCCATTCCCAAATCACTGCTGATCAGAATACTCAGCTAAGACACCAGAACCAAGAAATAGTATTTATGTGTACAGCGTGCCAGACATTGATTTTTAACATCCATGTGATGCTACCTCACTACAGCAGAAAAACCTCAAGCTCCAAGGATCCCTCAAAAGAGTCTTGACTGAGCTACTTACAGTTTCTACAACAAAGATTTTAGAGATATTAGTGATTTTTAAATCCTATGAGGAATGTCCTTGAATAAACTAGTAAAATACCAGATGTGAACTGTTGGCAGTTTCAAATTACATTTTCTGAAAAGTAGGAAGGCTTATGTTTTAAGAAGAAAATGTTCCTCAACCTCCTTTCCTCACTTGACTTTTTTATTTCTGCCAGCCAGAAAGTCAGCAAAGCCTGACTTCCTGATCACAGGGCGGGGCATTAGTCTTCCCTCATGGAGGGAGGACGACAGATGTCCATCACAATTTAAATAGGAATTTAAGGAGAATTCTTTACAACTCCTTTCTACTCCCAACTAGCTTCAAGGGAGAGCTTAGCTAGCAGGTGAAATTTTTGGACGGAATCTATATCTATGAGCAAAGCAAAAGATGTGAGCAGCCTCTGAGATTTCAGCAGAATAGTAAGAATGACAATTCATATAGTCCTTGGCTGTGTCTCATCTTGTAAATAAAAAACAAAAAATGAAATAAAAACATATAGGATAATAACACTTGGATATATCAGGCAATTTGAAAGTGCTATGTTTGCTCGATTTTTGAGATAAACTAATTCAGCACTATGTGCTGATAAACCTCAGATAAAGAGAGAGTCTTCTGGAAGGCAATAGGCTCCATATTCCTTAATGCTAGACAGCTGTTAGAGAAGCTTTTGCTCTTTGGAAATTGTGGCTGATTTTACTTTCCAAAGATAGCCACATGATATCTCCCATTCCTTAGATTCTCACTATGACGTTGACACTCCTCATTAAGAGGTAGAGCCGAATTTGTCCTCTCCTTGAATCTGGGCTGGCCTTAGTGACTTGTTTGACTAATATTAATAGTATATATGATAGAAGTGACATTCTGGGAATCTCACCGCAAGGTCATAAAAAACCCTGCAGATTCCACTGGGTCTCTTGAAACACTCACTTTTGGATTTTGCCTCTCAGTACTGAGCTGCCATGTTATGAGAAGCTAGCAAACAACCACTCATCATCAGAGGGAGGCATCTTGAATATTTGGCCTGGCTGAGCCTTTAGATGGCCACAGTCCCAGATGTCTGTCTAGAATCACAGGAGAGACTCGGGGAAGAACTGCCCAGGTGAGCCCAGTCAACCCACCGAATAATGAAAGAATGACAAATTATTACTTTAGTCATTAATGTGTATGTGTTTGTGTTATGCTAAACATAGTGAGCTTTGGGGAAAGACTAGAGTTTGAAGTTTGATTTCACTTTTGTGACTTTTAGTGAGTTACTTTATTCTCAGAGGTGTCAGTCTTTTCATCTAAAAAAGTAGTGACAATAGTAGCTACTTCTCAACTGACCCACATTCCTCCAGCATCATTATTTTCCTGATGACTCTTAGATCAAAGCCAGAAAAAGCATGGTTACTAAAATACCTTTTGCTCTGAACCAACTTTTTAGGCATTAAATACATTTTGTCTCCATTTACATTAATACTTCCTGTTTTTACACTGGATCTGTACTTACTTATTGAGAGCACACTGGATAAAAGGCACTGCATATGGACCTATTGCAATAATTTTTCCAAATGCTCTCCTAAGACCTAGTGCCCAGGGAAAAGAGGGCTGGGCAGGCATATTAGACACATTCCCGGTCTCTACTGACCAGAATGGGCTATGGCTGGGGCTATGCAAAACTGCATTCCAAGTGGCCTCGCTGTCATCTCTAGATAGGTCAACAGGCTTGCTGTAACAGGACTGGGAAGGAAAATTAATTAGAGGATTTGTTTTCTGATCTAATTTTCTTCACTTCAGACAAGTTATCTAATTCCTACACTTAGCATCTCTATTAGATACGTTAACTTGTTTTTAGGTTCAAGTACTTCTCTATTTTAGTCACATTAACTGATTTCTAATCTTAGCTACTTCCCCATTAGTCAAGTTAATCTTCCTGACACTGACCCATGGGAATGATATTTGATAAGTCAGTGCACAGCATTATTGGGAACATTAAATACGGTAAGGAAGTGATAAGGACTTAGAAACACATGTCGTGCTCTACAAATGTAAAGTTGTCTCAGCCAGGCATCTCATGGCCACATGCAGCCCTAAATTCCCCTTACTCTGTTCAACATAATGTTTAAAATAATCTTATCATATTTACTATTAAAAATCTCTTTCAAATTTGTTTCTTTCTATTCTCATTATTACTATTCAATTGCAAAGGGCCATTATTTCCTGCTGGGGCCACTGTGGCACCTCCTTCCTTTGTATTCCTATGGCCCACTTTTTCTTCTTAAACAACAAGTTTTAGCATGGCAATTCCCTACTTCAGAACCACATTTGATCCCTCATTGCCTGGAGAATGTAATTCAGGTTCCTTAGATGATGGGTAAAGCCTTCAGTCTTTTTTAAATATTAATACCTTTTAATGGTTCACACTGTTTCTTTTTTTTCAAAAGAATTATAACAAAAATGCATGGAAATTAGTATGAGATTCAAACATTGGACAATCACAGAATCTAAACAAGACAAGTTCATAAAGTACAATCCTTCTCATGGGGGCAGAACCTTCATTCCACTAAGCAGAGAGAACCACAACATGATTCGATGCAATCACCTCATCCTGCCTATTGTTCTTATTTGAGAGACTGGCAGACTTGGAGACAAGCAAATTAAGAAAACAAATAAAACGACACAGTCAACCGCCTGAATTCCCCTCTCTACTTTTCCTTTTCTTGTTTTTGTCATACAACCAGGTGAGATGAGGGTGTGAGGCAGAGCTCTGGGGGACAGTTCCCTGAGGTGACAGAGAAAAGTACTTTGAATCAACTACTCGGTGTTGTAGCTAAAAACTATAAGACAAGGGGAGGGAAAGAAATGGAGCTATACAAGACTCGCTGGTATCCACAGCATGGGTTTGTCTTCAGAAGCTTAAATGTACCTTTCCAGTGTCCTTTTCCTCCAATTCCACCTGAATTTTAGGCTCCTACCACACCGCATACTCCTTGATGTGACATACCACACTTTTTCTTACATTCTCATTCTTCCTTGAAGACCCAAACTAAATGCCACTTTCAACCTTTGCTGACAACTCTGTGAAAAGACACCTTCCTGATTTTCCCCACGCAAACTCTCTCCAAAACTTTATCATAACATGGTTCTCACTGCAATATAATTTCTATTTACATAACCAAGGATCCCATCAGACAGTGACTACTGAAAGCCCATATTGTGTCATATTCATCTTTGTCTACTCAGGGATTTGTCCCTCAATATATGTTCATGGAAAAGAGTATTTTTCAATCAGAAAGACACAATAACAAAATGGTTAAACCTATATAGGAGACTGGGCTTCAAGGGGTGACGGTAGGTCTGTGAACTTAGAAAAAGGTATTTTAAATCCTTTCTGAGACTTTGATTTTTATAACAAGTGTATGTTTTATGCCAAATTATAATAGTAAGACACTGATTCACACAGAGTGGTATGGGATGGGGTGATGTATCTATCAGCCTAGACTAAATTACCTTGTAGTAGCAAAGACTGAAATCACAGAGGCCTATAGAAACACAGGTTTGTTTCTTGCTCACACCACAGCCCATATGGGCTGGTGCCATGACGTCTCTATTTCAGAACTCAGGCTAACGGCAGACCCTCAGAGTGAACAGTTCTGGCTGTATTTCAGAAGGAAAAGAGATGGCAGAGCCCAGCAGAACTCTTGAGCCTTCTCTCAGGCAGTGGCATGAGCTAGTGAAAGTGAGTTACATGTCAAACCTGAAATCAGTGGGCATTCAAAAAGATGTTTTGAAAAGAAAGAAATCTGCCCAAGATGCTGTTGAAGGGAAACAGGAGACATTGTCACTACCGTGTTAAACCCTCTAGAATAGTTTCCTGTTGGTAGGCATTTAAAAAAACACCCTGCTAACATGATTATAGTCGTACATCTGTGTTTATTTTGAGTCTAGCTTAAGTTGAAAATTTAAAAAATAGTACCATAAAGTTTTCAAATCTATTGATTTTGTATTAGTTATGGAGGGCGATGAAACACAAAAAGTACAGTATTTCTTGTGTGACAAGATTCTGGCCAATGGAAGCATGGAACCAATAAAATTGAAGGAATACCTCTCACTGCCTACTTTGGAAATCTATTAGACATTGTGGATTTTTAAAAAATAAAAACATCTTGATTTTTAAAGACTTGGACTTTACCTGGCTTTGGATTTACCCTATGGAAAAGAAAAACATTTTTTTTTAGTTCATCATATTACCAAAAAAAATAAGCCACATGCCACTGGAAATATTTTGGTGAAGCCACACATTTCTTGAAGTTGTATTCTCACCAAATGATGTCAACACTACAAGAATTTCTGATATTTGTTTAATATTTCCCTTTTGCATGTAACCTAATGAAAACAGATACCTGTATTTGCATAGCCAACTCCTGTTGGCAAGTTATTACAGTCAAGGAAGAATTTCTACTTCACGAAATCCTTTAGAATCTGCAGAGTCAATATCATTAGCATGGTAAAGCCCTTCTTTGCCAAACAAACTTTCAGGCAGAATAAAAATCTTGGCACTCTGGACTCAGATGGAGCATCTGTGATGCTTGGCAACACATCTGGTTTTACTGCTTTGGTGAAAAAACATGCTCCTCATCTCAACATACAGTGGTGTCAGCCGGTGTCAACGACTCTGCCAGCGACACTGAAAAAAAAAAAACCCTGTGTCTATTTCTACGAACGTTGTCAACCTCCTGAGAGCCAGGGCTGACATGCTGCTATTTCAAGAGGTTTTGTCAAGAAATGGGAGTGCGGGAGGAAGTTCACTGCCGCAGTAGAGAAGAAGTTAACTAACTTTCCAGAAGACCTGTCTTGACACATTTGGTTGACCTTCAAATAAGAAGTTCTGCTATTTTGAGGCAGAGGAAATCCAATTATTAGAATAATCCAACAGGAAAAAGTCCATTCATAGTTTGCTTTACTTGATGGATATTCTTGCCAAATTATCTAGTTAAATCTTTCCATTTAAATTCTTTTAGCTTAGCTGCCACTCTGGAAGGGCACAGAAGGCAGACATCCACCTGAACATGCCAAGGCTGGTGGGGGTAGTGCTTTTGCAACCTGAAGCAAGGAGTGACAAACTTCGCCAGTTTGCTTACAGAGAGAAGGATAGAAGGATAGTTGGAATCATCAGATAGAACTCCCTGAATGCTAATTCTGTCTCCAGTGACCTTAATGTGCATCCATGAACATATAGTCCTTTTTTTAAAAGAAATAATGTAGTACTAATGATGAATACTTTTCAAAAGGTGATCTCCTTGACACAGTGTGAATTCAACAAGGGTTCCGGAGGACTCTAAGAATCCCACTATGTCTAATAAAGCCACAGCGACTCCCATGTTGTTTATTACTCTTTTCTTTCGCCAAGTCAGTGTTTTCCAGCCTGACTGCCACGAAACTGAAAAGTCATAATCAAACGGTTGTCAAAAATAACAAGCCGATCACTGTATCAAAAACCACTCCACAATTTCAATATCAAAGCCAAACACCAGCCTTCTTATAGAGGCTTACTTTTGAGCTGAATTAGGCTTTATTTTTACTTGCAAAATTTGCATTTATCTCAGGTGTTTGAGGAAAATAGTCATTAATGTCAAGAGGAGGGTGGTAAGTGCAATTGAGATATGCCTTTATAAAGATACTTTATAGTCTTTGTGAAATAATTCCATTTCCATTACAAAAATGGTATAAATAAGATTTTTTAGATGTGTATTAATGTGTTTTCTTCTGGGGAAAAAATCAACAGCTTTCTTTAGATTCTCGAAGGGTCTGCAGCCTCAATAAGGTTAGTACCCTCTGCCTTGGTGCTCTGTAGAGTGAACCATTCTAAGGAATGGAACAAGTGTTGTGAGGAAGTGAAATCCTTCTGTTGAAAACTCAAGCACCCCATGCCTGGGTGCTGCTCTCACCGATGAATGGAACAGGCTCTTAAACAGGAAAGGAAGCAACTGCACTAGAGATGGGCACTAATCCACCCTCATTTCTGGACAAGTTTTAGACAATAAAAACAGAAGCAACTTGGATAAAAATATTTGATTTGTTAGATACTGTTTTTAGTTTACATATTCAGTGAAAAATTTGTGACATATGTGTAGAAGAGTAGGACTAAGTTAATAAGGAAAAATTAGGAGCTCAGGTCTAGTGCTTTACAATGTAGTATTTTCTTGAGAAGTATAGAAAATGCAGCTGGAAGGCCCCTGTATTAGCTCCTATAGCTGCTCTGACAAATTGCCATAAACCTAGTGGCTTAAACAACACAAACTTACCATATTAACAGTTCTGTAGTTCAGAAGTCGGCACTGGGTTTCACTGGGCTAAAATCGGGATGTGGGCAGGGCTGCATTTCTTTCTGGAAGCTCTAGGAAAGAATGCATTTCCTTGCCCTTTCCATCTTGTAAAGGCACCCACATTTCTTGGCTTATGGCCCCCTTCCTACATCTTTAAAGCCAATATAGCAACTCACCACCTCCTCAACCCACCCCTGCTAAGTTTGTGTTTCAATAACGCCAATGCTCTGGCCTTGGCCATGTACTCTGCACCAAGTACTGGACAGCTGCACCTTCTGCTGCTGATTCTGGGTTTTCAGATCTCCTTGTGCTTGTTGAGCATACAGTGCAGGGTACATACTTTTCTGGGCCACAGATACTGGGGCTGGAGAACGTCCTGAAGCTCTCCTTCCGAGTTTGCTTAATGATAGCGAGAATAAGGGTGATGCACTTGCCTGGAGCTCAGATCTTGGAGACCCTGGACCTGGTGCTGCCTGTCACTTTGGTGATATGCTGTTGGGAGAGTTCCACCTTTGGGTTATCCACATGTTTCAGCAGCTCTTTCTTCTTGCCCTGAAGGTTCCTGATCATTGGTTTGGGCCATAGGTGTACAAGCAGGCATCAGCTGCCACACCCTCTGATGGCCTCTTCCAATTTTAAGGCCACCTGTTACATCAGGCCCCCTCAGATAATCCCACATAACCTCCCTAATGGAAGGTCAGTTGATGAGCAATCTTCACCCCATCTGCTACCCACCCCAATGCCTCTTTGTCATATAGTGTAACATATTCACAGGTTCCAAGGATTAGGACAGAGACATCTTTGAAGGGCTATCATTCTGCCTGTCATACACCCCCTTAGTTGGTATGGTGGGGAAGGGCTGAAAGTGCAGGGGAACAGTGAGGAGAAGTAGCAACCAGAAGTAAACAGGCCTTAGCTGGCATGGATGGAACGTTCCCCGACTGTGCTACCAAATACTTAAGATCCTGCCTGAAGTAATTTGCATCTGTACTTTGTTCTTTTTTGTTGTTTTTTTTTCTGGAAAACCTAGTCTTAAGGAAGGGTAAAGATGCCAAACTTAGAAAATCTGAGTGTTAGAACTGGCTCTGCCACTTATTATCTGTATCACCTTTGCCAATTCACTTAAATTTGGCTGAACCACAGTTTCTTCATTTTAAAATGAGATTGAGCTAGGAAAGGCAGGGAGAGGAGAGGCTGGGAAGTGTTGAGGGTCAGGGGCTGCTCAGAGGAAGGCAGATCTCATGGGATCTCCTGAGCTCCTTTGACCTGCCAAGGGAGTCCTGGGAGGAGAGACAACTGGGCACGTCTGGTGCCAGAGGCCCCTAACCTCAGACTTCCACTAAGAAGTCTGGCTCACACCATTTATCAATCAGACCCCAACGCTCCTGGAAACCTCACCAGTCAGAGTCACAGTGCTGCAGATCCTCTCTCCTTGGGGACTCAGCCAGGTGAGGTGTTTGGGCTGTGCTTAAGGACTGTTTGGGGGCAGCACCAGCTGAGGCCAGAATGAGGATGTGAACTGCACAGGTACAGGCAGAACACTCATTGCCTTCGAGGAGGCATAAGGCCGCAGGGCAGAGAGGCAGCCTTCTGAGGCCTGCCTGTCTTGGGCATCCTCCAGTTGTATGTTGCTGTGAGTCTAGATTAAGCAGAGAGTGTTTCTACTGTCTTGAGGTCAGTGGGCTCTCAGCTCAATGAATCTAAGCACCAATAGGTTCCCAAAAGGAGGAATGGACCCATCCCCACTTTTTGCCAATTTTATTCTTATTTGCTTTTCCACCCAGAAGGAAACAACAAAAGGAAAGAATCCACTGGGCTGGTTGCATGTCCAGTTGCCCCTCACCCCAGAGCAGAATGAGGTAATACGTGGAATATACTGTACTATAAAATATACCTCAGTGTATACCTCTGGTATGAGATGTTTCCTATAATTTTTGAGAGGACATGTCGGATTTGTTTATTGTAGAAGAGTTATATCACAGCCTAACAACAGATACACACAAGGAACACAAATATTGTTTCATTTCTGTTCTAGAGCATGGGTGGGTCTGGATGGGTGTAGCAGGCAGAATTGTGAGATGGCTGCCAAGGTCCCACCTCCCAGGGCATCTGTCCTGTACACTCCATCCCCCTGTGTGTGAGGGATCTAGAAATATGATGGGATAGCCATTCCCATGACTGGGTTATGACGACACATTGACTTTAAAATGGGAGATTATTTTTGGTCAGCCTGACCTAATCAGCAAGTCCTTAAAGGGAGTAGGCTCTTCCTGAAGAAAGAGTTTTGAAGGAGAGGGATTTGACAGAAGGGAGGTTCTCCATTGATGGGTATAAATTTGGAGAGGGTCATGGAAAGTGGCCACTAAGCAGAAAGCTGACAAGAAACAAGGGCTTCAGCCTTCTAACTATGAGGAACTGAATTCTATGGACAAACTGAATGAGCTTGGAAGTGGCCTCTTCTGTAGAGCCTCTAGACAAGAATTCAGCTTGACTGACACCCCGAGTGTGAGACTCTGAGCAGAGAACGTTCTTCAACCATGCCTGGACTTCTGACTTACTGAACTGACAGCTAATAAATGTGTATGGTTTCAAGCCTCTAAATTTGTGGTGATTTCTTATGCAGCAATAGAAACTAATAAACTAATAAAATGGTATTTTAGTTAAACATGACTTGGGGTTTTTTTTAAAGAGATTTTTTCTTGTCTCCTCTTTCCCTGCTTTTCTCCAAAGCTTTAATCTGTTTTCCCTGAATGCAGTTATTTTATTGAATAAGAAAATGCCATATTGTCAGATTAAAATCTTCTCTCATATCATGTATCAGAGTTATCTTTTTTTTCTCCCTCACAGTGGGTTTGAGACACAAAGATGTATGCACCTTGGGTATATTATATACATGCTTAGGGTTGGAGAATCTAACTGGAAGATACAGATTCCAGGAATTAAAGCAAACAATCTGTGTATTTTGAAGTAACTCAGATATGTTTCATTCACTGCATTTAGTTATCTCGATACACAGTAACCTTGACATAATGGTTGAAGAAAAAAGGAGAAGCAATGTGAACATAAATGCCTGGACATTTTAATATCTTTTAGCAATAAACATTACTAGAATGCCATGCATTTGAAGCCTTGCCTTTCCTGAGGAAAACCTGCATTCTATCTTCTGCTTCCTGATATTGCAGCTGGGTCCCATTATAAGGGGAGGACACACCACGGGAAACATGCCTAAACTTTTTAAGCTACAAAACAAAAGTTGATATTCATTAATTAGATGTCTAAGTTACACAGATTGATCACTGTATTATATATAACATAGTGAAAAACACTCTTATATGGCTTGTTGATAGCTCCTCCTGGGTAATTTAGCTAAGCCTTATTTACAAGATATTCTATTAACCACAAAGGCAGGATTTGGTGTCAGGTCAAAAATCAGATTGAACTGTGTGACTCTGTGGTTGGTGGCTGAAAAAACGCTCTACAACAAAGGGAACTGAAAATGCAGTATGATGTCTTTCTAACATTTAATTGCATCTCCAGCAAAGCTTAACATAGTATTACTACGTAATGCAGGTAAGTAAAAATATTAACAAGTCAATCATTTAGGCTAAAGTCAACAATGGATTCTGGAATGAAGAATAAGTCCAAGGATCACAAACCCTCAGCTGTTTTAGTAAAAAGGAAAAATTACACACCCCAAAATACTCAAAAGGCTACAATGTACAACACCTAAGATCTGGCAATCCAGGTAAATGATGACTGAGCTTTTACCACCTTTACCCAAAGTCTTCCCAGGTGCTAAAATCAGCACTAAAGAAAAGCTATTACAAAACTACTATGTTAAGTAATTATATCTTGGTCTGCTTCAACTTCTTATACCATCTATGTAATTATGTTGAGAGAAAACACTCCAAGCTCAAATGAAATAAATGACTTCAGTTTATGCCCACACGGACCTTGTCAAGTAGCCAATGACTTGCCCTTTCATTGTGAGTGACTAATATCAATGCTGGCTCTAAAGAAAGACACTTTTCATAATCGCCCAACAATCTGCTAAGTGAAAACATATGGATAAGCTTAGGCAAAGCCTGCCAGGGGTCTTGGCTGAATGGAAAACAGGTGCTCTCATTCTGTGCCATGTAATACCCCATTTACCCCCAAGTCCAAAGGTTATAGGACTAATAGTTGCCTTGTGGTAATCAGGGAAAGCCAAGACACCAGCCCTGGTGAAACATCTGGGACATATTTTACATACTTGCAACATATGCTTCAGGTTCAATTAAAGTGAGGCTTTGGCACATTTATTAATCTTTTTTACTTTTATCCTATAAGAGGACCCACTGACCCGACCCCACTATTATACCATATGAGAAAACAGAGAAATAATGAGAGCTAGAGGTCAGTACCTGCTCGTATGGCAAAAAATACATTTGTTTTCTCATGAAATTCCATTATGCATGACTTTATACACAAACTTTAAATAAATAGAGGAACCAATGAATTTTTTAAAGTAGGAAATTACCCTTCTCCCACTCAGACACACTGATAGCCAAGGCTCACAGCATTCACTGCTGTGAGAGACGGTCCAGAGGAGCCGGTAAATAGAAACTTGAAGGGTGCTTTCATATTTCCATTTCTTAGAGTAAAAACTTTGTATTTCAAAATGTCCACTCTAAGAATCTTCCCTCTATTACAAAGCCCCTAAAGTCTATTGTAAACTATTACATTTCAGATTTTCTTTCTGTTCAGATATGATTTTAATGCTATAAATTGCATTATGAATAAAAAAGAAAAACCTTATATATCATTCAAATAAAGGACTGGATTTATGAAAATCAGCTCACGGTCCTTTCCTATGGAAAACACAGTTTGTTGGCATCCTGTACAGAAGAATCCAGTTGAATCTTATAGTAATTTAAGGACACCTTTCAATTAACTTTGGCAACTAGGTCTAAAAATGTTTTAAAAGGGGGGTGTCAATTTCAGACAACCAAACACTGGATTACAAAGGTACTGGTGCTGTTTCCACCATGGCATGTTCTACTTGGCATCTATGTTTTGGTAAGCTGGCTAACCAGGTGTGCTATTGATTTTCCACTGCTACCATCCTCTCTATTAAAAAATGACCATAAAGCGGAGATTAGTGGTATAGAATATCAACAAACTGGCTATAAAACACAGCCTGATTTCAAGCAGGGACAATTGAAGCACTAGACTTCACTAAGGGTTTCCATTTATTAACAGTTCTGGGGAAACGCCCACCGGCAGAATGGATCTTTATGGTGGCTTTAATAATAAAGCAGCAACAAGGAAAGGAAAATGGCCATAAATGGATGGCAGCTAAGTGTTTATCAGCAGAGAAATGATGATTCAGAGCTGGCATGTTGAGTTAAAATACAAGCTCTCTACGGCTCTACAACTGACCTTAACAATAAATCATACCATTTATTGCCATAAGTGTATGGTCTTGTTATTTAACATTAAAAACAAGCACATAATGTGTTTTTGTAGGAATACTTTTGTTAGTTTATGCTTAATGATATTGCTAATGACTAAATGATGTACATAAGAAAAATTTTACATAAAAGCTCTATTAATTTAAAAATGTTTGAAAGAGCATTGGAAAGGAAAAAGTATGTGTGCATGTGTTTCCATTTTCTTTTTAGCATTAAGTATTAGGGAAAAAAATCATTTGGGAGTTAACTAATCACTGTGAATTTTTTTGACATTCCCAATGCTTGCCTCTAGCACACAAATTCTTAAACTAAAATATAACTGTCCATCTCTACAGGAATCAAAGGTCAAGGGTATAAATTAAGATACACTGTTTTTCTCCTTCCTTCAGAAAAATTTCACTGCTTTACTATAACAGAATTCAGATAGATTCTGGTGAAAGTCAAAATCTGGTTTTACATGACGAACAAGTTAGAACTAATGAACAAGAGTCTCTCTCTCCCTCTCAGTCTCACCTTAGAACGGGTTTAGATCTTGAAGTGCTCAACATGACAAACCAGCATTGCTATCCCCCCTGCCACAAAGGCCGTTCTTCCGACCCCAGGTGCTGCTGCAGCGATGCAAGGTCATTCTAATTCCTCCCTCCAGTTGTCTTCTCTCCCCAGGGGACAACCAATCCAAGCAGTCCTAGAAACTAGCTGTTATTTTCTGTGGACACCATCCCCAAGCCAAGGAACAATTGAAAAACAAGCTTTTCCAAACATGCTTTCCTGACCAGGAAGCCACAGGGCCATTCCAAGTCAAGTCTAGGCAGAGGGCAGTGAGCACCAGGATTATTTAAATGCCCCTCTGCTCACATGTGTTCCTTTGATCAGCAATTTTTCAAAAATTACAGATGACAATATCCATGTTCAACTTACGCAGCCCGCTATTTTTCCTCTTCTCTCTTCCCCCAAAGTGTAGTCTGATTTGTAACACTCAAGATAGGACAAATTTTTGCCCTTCAAAACAGTTGTCACTGCCGTTATCTTCAGGAGAGCTATCAAGTTCCAGACAAGCTGAATTATTTTTTTTGTCCCTGGCAGAAAAATATTTGACCCAGCTCTGGACAAAAGCGAAGAGGATTTATAGCCCTCTCTCCCTCTTTGCAACATGCAGTGGCATTGTTAGGATGATAAACAGCACTGTCCAATTTTCTGGACTCAAACACTTCAACTCCTTTGTTAACTGTCTGCGAAAACAGTGTCATGTCTACATTTCCCCTTCCCCAGGTACCCAAGTGCTGGGAAAGATAATTACCTTGTCATCTTTGTCATCTTCTTCTTCCTCGTCCTCTAGCATGTCCTCCACTACCTGCAGACAGAAACAGAAGTCGTTTTCATGCTCTTAAAGAAGAGAATTTTGTTCTGTCATTTTGAACCTTTTGGAAATGAAAACTTTATTAACATTTGAAACAGATGCACTGCGAGGGAATATTTGATCTAGAGATCAGGATGAAGAAAATGCCATGCCTTTAATTGATTAGAACCAGGGATCTGAATCCCAGTCAAGGGAACCCTATTTGTGGGAAATATTCTGTGACAACCTAAAGAATCTGAAATATGCATAAGGTATACGAACATTCATTTGAGAGATGCTTTAAATCAGGAAATTTCCTTTTTACCTACTTTGCTGTTTATATTTACTAGGCACTTTAAATTTGGAGCTAGATTAATAAGCAGAAAACAGCTCTGCTATTTTTAATTTAGTTTCACCAAACTCTGTTCATTGAATCATGCGGGTGGTCTATGGCAAAAAACGAACCATATCTTTCATGGCTCAAGTTTTAATTCTGTGTATAACCATCAAGTCTTGACTATCTCTGTACTATTTTTTTGATTTTGTGGATTAGCTGATATGCTAACATTAATTCTCTGTGATTTACAGTGAGAATGGACATTATTATTGAAAGAAAATTAGAAGTGTATTTAATAATCAAATGTGTATAATATGCACGTATGCAGGTGGATATGCACATATATCTTCTTTAATGGCTTCTAGTTTATCTACTTCAGCAGACTGGCGTAGTCATTTTGGATTTGCCAGATACTTTCTGTCTGCCTTGATCATTATATAACTACAGTCATTATGACTAGGACTTCAGGTGTTGTATTGCAGTTTTGCATACCTATATACATATGCACATACACATAAACACAACACTCAATGGAAATCAAAAATTTTTTTTAAATTGGGGGTGTTGTTCAAGTAAGTGACAACTGATGATTCAATTTATGTCGTTTCTAAATCTTGTGGCATTTCTACTTTTTTATCTAGTCTGTATCTCTAGCTCCAAACAAACTCAATAGATAATGCAATTATCAAATATTTTTAACCTTTCTCCCCAAGCTGATAACCTGTAGAAGATAAGAGACCACTAGCCCTTCTTTCATGGGCTTTATGATACATACAGGAATATGCATAGTTATCAAATGAAAACTTCAATAACTAAGACTGCATCATGCCAAGAGTTACATAAACTAAGATGACATTCCAGGACTCTCAGTTATCCTAATAATTTTTCTCAAATATTCTAAAAGCATTAATTGCTTTAAAATAATAGCTCAAATACAAACATCCAGTTCTTATGAGCCGATATGGCTCAAAGCATCTGACAACCTGAGAGACTGTTTTTAATTTAATGTCATACTTTAAATCTTCTATTATATGGTTCATTCAAAATGTCTTTCATTTGACATTCAGCATTTTGAATAAACTGTAGTAAAACAGTAAATTCAGTGTTGTTTCCAATATCACTTGAGAGTTTACTCTTATTTTGGAGACATATAAAGCAATTCAGCCTCAACAAGAAAGAAGGATTCTTGACCTTCTCTCTGTAACTATATGCAGCCACTCCATAAGCTCCATTATAAACCCCATTGGTCCAAGGAACACAGGGCTAGGTAGTGTGGGAATACAAAATGAATAACACACAGATAATTCATCTATATTCATATCAGCTCTCAAAAGGCTTATAATCCAGTATAATTTTAATGAGGACTATCAGATAATTTTCCTGTTGAATTTTAATTTCCTACAGTTTTAAAGTACTCATATTGTAGGTATACAGACTACAATACTAATAATGTATAACTTAGGCACTATATGCCAGACTATTCTCAACTGGCTGTGTTGGAGGTTCAAACAGGAAAAGCAGTCACAATATTTCAGTACATTGTGTTACATCAAAAGTAAAGAATCACCTGACAACAATAGCAGAACTAGGAGTCAAACCCAGACTGTCGGATAGCAGAGAGTTTTCAAACCCTATCCAGTTCTTAAAAAAAAAAAACCTAACCCTCATGAGATTTTAAAAAATGATTATAATTGTGTATCTCTAATAAAATGATGTTTTAAATTTTAGATTTACAATAAGTAATTTTTAAGGCTGGTCACTATCTATTTCATTTTTTTTTTTTTGGTGGCAATCTAAGTATCCATTGACAGACAAATGGATAGAGAAGCTGCGATATATATACACAGTAGACTATTACTCAGCTATAAAATATTATAAAATGAAATATTGCCATTTGTGTCAATAAAGATGGACCTGGGACCTAGAGAGAATTGCAGTAGGTGAAATGAGTCAGAGAAAAACAAATACCATATCATATTGCTTATATGTAAACTGGAAGAAACAAAATAAACAAAACAGAAACAAACTCATAGAGAAACATTTTGATGGTTGCCAGGATGGGTGAAAAAGAGGAAGGGACAAGATGTGCAAGTTGCCAGTTATAAAAGCAGTCACAGACATGTGAAGTGCAACATACAGAATATGGTCAATAACATTTTAATAACTATGTAGGTGTCAGATGGGTACTAGATTTACTGAGATGACCACCTGGCAAGTTATATATGTCTAATCACTATGCTGTACACCTGAAACTAATTCACTATTGTATGTCAACTGTAGTTAAAAAATAAAAATCATTAAAAACATATAAATAAAAATTATATATACTCATATTAAGGCATATAACATGATGATTTAATATCCATTAGATTAAGCAGTTTTTCCCTAAAATTACCAATGCAAGTCATTTATCAAAAATGTCAAGGAAAACAAATGAAGACTACACTTTTATTCCTGTGTATGAACTCTGACAATGTTTTCACTAGTTATTATTGAGAATCTTACATGCCTCCCCTCTTCAGTGCTGACCATCACACCACAGGTGCTAGAAAGACAGGGTGGTGGTGTTACGTTGTGCCCAGCAGACTGCAAGCTACACAGTGGGTGTTCAAGAAGCACTTGTTGATAGAGCGAATAGATGCATACATCACCTACTCGTCATATCCTTGAACACACTTTTTGGTAAAGTGCCTAACATTTATCTCACAGAACTGAACTAGCTTGCCTGGAAAGATTTGTACTTAATTATGCAGGTTAATAAAAGCAAATATTCAAAATGCCTTCACATATTTGTCTGAAAATACAAACCATGAATACCTAACCTCTATTTTAAGATTTGGAACTCTCCATCATCTTCAAGTTGATTTTCAAAAATTCAAAATATTATTGAACCATAAAACAAACCAAAAGCTTAATTGACACATTGTAAACTGCAGATCTTATGTTCACGAATGACTCAAAGTGGTCTACAGATCCAGGCTCTTCATTTGTGAAACCCAAACTGTTCTTACCCTTCACAAGTGGGTAATTGGCTACGCACAATTGCTCCACAAATGTGCAGCCAGAACCACCCAGTGCAACCATTTGCTTTTACATTTGGCAGAAGAGTGTTGTGTTAGCGAGAGGCCTTTGAGTTTTGTTTAGCACTCTGGTGAGGGCTTTCCCCTCCTCCAGTGCTCTTTTAATGTTAGATCATAAACCTCTACAAGCGAGGATTTATAATATAGCTGGTTTCTTATTGATGCCTTTAAGCTGGTTCAGAATGTATGCCACTATTATATTTTGCTAAGATGAAGCTTAAGATGGCTTGGAAAATAAAGATAATATTAGCACCTATCCCACAAGCTGATGTAGAATCCAACAAGACAGTGTATTTAAAGTGCTTAACACAGTTCCTGTATTGAAGTACTCATAATGTTAGTTATTAATAAAAATAAAATCAATTTACTAGTATTTGAAACATTAATTTTTGGAAATTAAATTGTATATATAAAATTTTCCTGTGTTCTTAATGGCATACAAAATTCCAGTTTCTGTTTCACAAACACTAAGAAATGCATAGAAGGGCACAGGTAGAGGTATGGATAAAGATCCCCAACTAAAATGATAATGCTTTCACAACTAATGTTCAGGCTGTAGTGGTCCAATGAAATGGATGGCTTTGAAGGCAACAGTGTCTCAGAAGCTGGGCTGTACTTGAAGACATGAGCCCTGGCCAAATGCAACATATATAGAAACTGCAAACTGAGCTTTTAAATAAAAACAAAGTTTGTATATCACTGAAGTGCATTTAATGACTGCACAGAACTGCAACCTTTCCCAGAGAACTCAAATAACACCTACTATTTAGAAAGAGAGTGCTGGACTTTAACACAACCAAGGAAAACAAATAAAATAAAGGAGTCCTATTGTCCAACCCCAGCTCTTTCCTCTTCAAATAAAACTAGAGAAGGACTACTTAGCTTTGTTTTTAAGCACACAAAGTCCAGTTGCCCAAACATCTGTCAGGAATAATTTAATAACAATACATATGTACTATTTCCTTAAAAAAAAGAAGTGATGAAAAGTGCATGTGTTAGAAAACATACATTTTTATAAAGTTGTTTGTTTTCTTTTTTCTTGAGGGGGAATATCTTAGATCAGCTCTAGAATTTTCTTTCCAAATTATGATTTTTGATATCTTGCTCGAAAACAAGTGGTATTAATCAAACAAAGGAAGGGCACTAGGGAAATCAGAAAGATGTAATGCAAGCAGTTAAAAGTGACATGACCTTCTGTAATGTCGCTCGTCATGGACTTATATGCCACACACTGAAGGAAGGTCTGGAGAGAAACTGATTCTTGGTACTATTCCTTGAATGTAATACTAATAAAGATGACATTTTAAAAACACACGTAGATAGCCCCAAATACAGCATGCCAGCTACATTAGAGCCAAAAAAAAAAAAAAAGAAGCAGGTAACATTTTAAAAAGCATAATGTTTCTTCTTTCTTAGTCCATATTTCCTGAACATTTCTCATTACCATATAAAATATAATATGTGGTTGTACATTTCTAAAAAGTCTATTTTCAAAATAAAGCAAAATTGCCTCTATAGAATATATATATAATATAGTTGTTCAGGAGCTTTTTTAATTATGACTTTTAATTATAATTCAGTACAACTAAACAATTTATGACTTACGAGGAAATAAAATTTTATCTGGGTGAAAATGTTAATAATGATGTTGGTAATCTGAGTAAAAATGTGACAACATGGTTAAAATTATTCTACCAGACAAAGACGTGCAGGTGAGGGGACCAGATGGATGCAGAGAAGGAAGACCCAGACAGTTCAAGGAGGAGGGAAGTGAACTCAGGTAAATGTTATATTAAAATCATTATGGGACGGTGGATACTAGTTATGCCTTTTAAATACTAATTTAGGGTGCCAGTTTTAAAACTAACATGACAAAAGGGGGTTAAAATTTCCATGAAGAATCATATCATATTATGATGTTCCCAGGGATAAAGTCTTCCACTAATTTATATCCCTTTAAACAAAAAGGAACCAAAAGAATCCTGGTCGGGTCACGCTTATCTTGAGTAACACAAAGCCAAAAAACTTTAAAAGTCAAAGTCAACACAAACCAGGTTCTTTCATATGTTTACTTTTTACTTGGAAATAATTTTTGAATTAAGTGGATTTTTGCCATGTTCAGGATGAATAGTCGCACAACTCAAATTGCTTTACTCAAACAGTCTATTAAAAAAAGCAATACTTCAAATTACAGAAGAAATCACTGCTGTCCAGATGTGCAACTGTGATGTTACAAAAATCAAAGAAAGAAAATTGTCACAAAAGAACAAAATTTTGTATTTAATTTCATACTCATAGAACATCCAGATGTGTACAGCTAATATTTGGATATACTACAAACTAAATGCCCATTTCCACCCTAAAGATATGGAAGAATTTGGGGAGAAGAGAATTCTTCAACCTGGTCTAGAGTCCATTTATTTCATTTCCTGTGTGCATAATCCAAGCAAAGCATGCATTTGTGTGCCAATGGATTTACTACATGTGTAAGCATCAGATAGATTGAGAAGATGCATATAACCACTCAGATTATTTCAGATCACTTTGCTGGGCTGAAGACTTTTGTGGTCTGTAAGATTATAGAGGTGAGATTGTGCTGTCATTTTCACAATAGGACATCTTCTGCTCACAAGATTTTTGAGAAAAAAACTTTTGCAAAATGAATGGTGCAATTAAACCCTACATATAATTTACTCCATGTTTGAAAGAATAATAAGACCCATAAACAGGTCTGGGATATACTGTCTCATCAAGTATATCTCAAAAGCAACTGCATGTATGATGGCTGCTTAGTTTGATTCACGCTATTAAGAATTTGACCTTGAAGTACTTCAGCTACAGTAGTCATCAAGATAACTGAACCTCTAGATGTAATAATAATTAGTGTGATAGACTTGCTACCGAGGTCGAATATATTGCAATACAAAAGAAGGCAGACTAAAAAGAAAAGCATTACTACTTACTGCTAAAAGACTTCCTGATTTTTAGAGAGACACTCAAATACAATTATTTCTTCTTACAGAATGCATTTCCTTGGCTCATTCTGGGAAGTGCCTTGTTGTAATTTAGTCTGATTCTTAATAGGAAATGTGGCTTTAATGTGGCTATCAGATGACTTTTGATGCATACCACTGATTACATACAGCCTGTACTCTGCATCATCAACAGCATTCTTATTTGCAGTATAATATGCTTTACTGTAAGGTGCAAGGACGGTAAATTTACTTTACTGGCCAAGAGTATGTAACCTTTCATTTTTTAAGTGTCAGCTTAATATGCAGAAAAACCCTCCCACTAAAATAGGCTAAATATAATATAAATTCTATAATCAGTATAAGCATCTTGAATGAATTTCTTCTTTTTATTTCCTTCTCAGTATTCCTAAATGTTCATTCTTATACTTACACAAAGCACAGTGAACAGAATTCTCGTGTTTATTTGAACTATGTCTCCATCTAAAGGCTTCCCAATGTATTGTATTTTTGCTTGCAGGGAAATTCTAATCTTGGCTGTCTTTAGGATATTGCATATCAATGCAATTCAGTAGGAAAGATAAGTCAACTATTAACTACAAGATGTCAACTACAAGATGCTTTTTAAATAATGCTTTCTTGAAACTATATTATTTGTCATGTTAAAACAAGTATGCAAAAGGTCAAAATATTGAATTGTTTAACGTGCTTTGCAAATGAAATTAAAAGAAAACTATTAGAGTTATAACTAATATGTTTTATAAAATTTAAATTTTCAAAGCAAAACATTTCCCATTAATAATAAACATATTTAAAATAAAAATTATATATGTAAGCCTTGCTATATAAAACAAAATTTCCATTCCAGATCCAAAAATTTATAACAAAAAAGGCATAATTTTAAATGTTTCAAATTTTAAAAACAACCTAAGGAATTTTTATTTTTTCAGTGTCTAATGAAAAGTCCACATTACCTATTTAAAATATTTTCTGCCAAGCAAGAAGGAGCTGCTATGGATTCTGTGGGAATCCTATGTCCTTCAATCTCCAGTCTTCTCAGAAATGTCCTTTGCCTTTTAACCCCATCAGATATGTGTGACAGCATTAATGCTACCATAACAAGAAGTTCTTATGAGGTAAATATATAGTTCAGCACATGTACTGCAGGAAAATGCTACACTTTTGAAACATTAGAGACCTTTATAGAATTGGAAAAACAAAAAAAATCATTTTTCCTGGAGATTAATGGTAGCAAACTTTGTCAGACTTGATTCACTTGTTATAAAAATTCACAGCTACTGCCTACATGAAGCCATGTATTGGGAGTAGTGAAGCGGGTGAGGGGAATAGGTGGACATTTGAAGAAAAAAATATTCTGATGCTAATTTGATTTTTCTTTTTCTTTTTTTCTTCTTGTGCCTAGCATATTTTGAGGCCTGAGAACATTTTTAGAAAATCTAACTTTAAAAATGAAGCATGTTTTGAATATCAAAAATCATATAGTCAGAAAATGTCATTCTTTCTTCTTATATCCCTTTTCTGTACATAATAATGATAAAAATATTTTTAATCTTTTTTTGTAAAGAATAATCACCTCACAAAAGACAATCTGTGTGGGTTTACATTTGAACTGGAAAGAATGTCTGTGGTGAATGCTGAATTGTAGCATAAAAGCCTGAATGAAAAGAATGTTCACAAAACCTCACACAAAACCTTCGCAACCATTTTATCATGGGCTTCCTACAATGTAATGCAAGAGCTCTATATTCTAGGAAAAGCTGGCCTGGTCCACTTATCATTTTGGCTTTATGTAGTGTACTGTATGATTGCTAAATTAGTGCATAATGCATTTATAATATTTATAGTACCAACACTTAGTTAAATAACCTTTATGTAAGATTTATGTTGATTTTTTTATTTCTCATTTAATGGCAAATTATGAAGAGCATGTTTCATAAAGATAATTCTCCATTTAAATTCATCAGTCCATTAAATATTAAAATTATGTTTCTGATGCAATCGAGAACAAATTTGTCCAGCTTCAGTGATTATTTGTACTCATAAAAATTAGGCTTGATTAATAAAATTTAAATGCTTGATTAAGTTGACATTTTCATGTTCTATTCTGATTTATAAAAATTAGTCCCTGTGCCCAGGCCTGGTATGCTAGTGTACATTTACCTTTCACCTTCTCGCAGCTGACATCCAGACTGAAGCTGTTAGGACGAAGTATTTTGTCTTGGATTCAGTGATGGCTTCAGGGAAACGCCCTGTTCGTGGCTGACAGTGCCGCCAGCCCTTGTCTTTATGCATTGTGCATGGTGGAGATTTGTATAAGAATAGTCAAGAAAAATGTTTCTTTCAAGTATCTATGGATATGATCTGTAAAATGGCATACACTGATAGTGTTTCTGTAAAATTCAGTTACCAAGAACCCTTAATCTGTACAAAATTGCTCAAATATCTTCATTTGCTTTTTCTGTTGATAAAAATACATTAAAAATTTTTTGTGGGACTTCCAGATACATAGAAGGGGGATTATAGATACACAGGAAATCTTTCTGTGGCAACACTGTTGTCTTTGTCTACAAACTCAAAATCTAGAACCGCTAATGGCCATACAAACTCAAAATCTAGAACCGCTAATGGCCATGTAAATTCAAGCTCTCCAATAGTGCTTTCAAGGGAATGACTCTTCAGGAAGGGTAGTGACTTATATAATGTTTAAACTCCCATTATAACCACACTGGCTTGTCCTGTTTTATATAGAGCTGTGTGCTTAATGGCCATTTATTGGGCACTCACTATATGCTTAGCACAGTATGTTAACTGGCTCTAACTCCCACAAGATCTCAACCAGGTAGGCATTATCAGCTTTTTAACTGGTGAGAAACCTGAGGCTTAGGGGAATGAATAAATTTGTATAGCTAACAGATGGAACGTGCGGAATTTCATCCCAGGTCTTTCTAGTTTCACAGTTTGGGCTCTTAACCTCTACCAACTGAAAAGGGGTAGTGGCAACATTCCTTTTAAATACGCTTTGCTCTGGCCATGGGACTATAACTCATTTGGAAACTTTGTTTTGGTGAATGGCCTTTCATTTAAATATGCTAGCAGAATACTTGGTTATTTTAAAAGTAAGTGATATGGTATAACAGTTATTTTATTTTTCTTGAACGATGAAGTAAATTCCATAACAAATGACAGAGAATGTCTTTGAAGGCGTGTTTAAGTTGGGTTGCCTACACTCACTGTTCCAGTGCAACATATGGGATGGGGCAAAGGCTTTCAGGTTACATGCTGTTGATACACGTACCTCAGGCAACACTGAAACAAATTATAAATACAAAACTCTCAGGATCATTGGATTCCTAATAATAGTTCTGATTTATAAACATTTTCCACACACATATAACATGTGGTTTGCACTTTTGTTTTATTAATGGAGGTCTTGCCGTCTCCTGACACCTTTCCAAAGCTGGGGCAATAATGCTACACAAATATCATATGAAACCAGGTGCCAACACTATGCATTACACACGGTGTGATGATCAAAAGCAGTTATGAACCAATCTTGGTGTCATGAGTCAGCCCGAAGGTGCTTCTGTTGGCCCCACATCCTATCTCCCTAACATAAAGTTCCAAAGAGTTGTGGCTACCTATATAGAGTAGCATGAAAAATCATTCAGAAAGAGCGAACAGGGCATCACTACAAATAGGTAGTAGAACACATCCACCTGGAGAACTGAGACCAAAACTGTAGATATCCTTTTTTACTCCTTTCCTAAGTCTCACTCTTTAATTATAGAACAGACAAGATTGTAGGGGCAGATCTTTTGGAAGAACAGAGATAATAAAAACATTTGGTTAACACATGGATAAATGCTTGTTTTGGACACATTAGAGAACCATCTCGATGGTGAATTCTTTGGATCCATGGGAGGCTTTGAGGGGAGTTTAAGAAGCTGATGTTTCAAGGAGTTCCTAGGGCTCCAGGGGTCAACTGGGGTTCAAATAAGAGACAATCAGCCATTTATGGGGTGAGTACTAAAGATTTCCTTCAAAAATGCCAGGATACTCTATTGGGTGGGAAAGAAGCTGGGTTTCAAGGCAAAAACTGTCTAAAAGAATGAAGGGCATCTCTTTACCTTGTTGCATTCTCATATGGATCTTTGGAGAGCCTGAGCAAGGTGGGCAGGACTCAGGAAATTGGGGGGGCAAAAATGTAAGATTAACTATAAGCATCTTCTATGACAGCTACTACTGACTTTAAATTCTAATTCTCTTTCCTGAGTCCTAATAGACATAAAGCAAGAAGTTTATATTCCCATGAGGAAAATCTTTGGTAAATTGACTTTTAAAAACAGAAGTGTTTATCTTTAGATCTTTCTCTATCTAAAATGACATGTCACACACAGGTAACACTCATCTTCTACCATTCTATGATTTTATCTTTTCAATTTAAAGTTTAGCTGCAGTTTGAGAATACAGTAACATAACAGCCAATACACTGAAGAAGTATTAAAGGCAAATACGGAATTAGTTACTGGGTGAAAGGGACAGACTGAAGTGTGGAATAAGAGTTGTGGCCACAGATAGATGGTCCCTTTTCTTTATACATGCAATGCATACACACATATCCAGGATGACCTAAATGTCTTTTGGCTGCACACTCTGCATGTTATACACAGCCCTCTACCACTGCACCTATTCTATTCATGTATTCCATTTAGATGTTTGTTTCCTTCACTACAACCTGTGATGGGCAAAGACCAGGGCTTAATCAATTTTGAACAACAGCCAGCACAGTGCCTGTAAATTTTCAATCATTTTTTGTGGAATCAAAATAATTATGCATGAAACTTAGATAACTTTTGATTTGGAAAGAAAGATCACACTAAAATATTTACTCATTCATCAAACATTTTTTTGAGCAACTATTATGCTGCTCTGTCTGAGACATATTGCTCTGTGCTGGAATTACATACAGAAATGGAAGATATAATCATCAGAATAACCTCAGGCTGGTGGGGAAAACTAACAATGAGCTGAGTATTAGAACACAGTAGTGGGATGTGGGATCTTAGGGGGCGAGTTCACTTAACCTCTTAGAGAGAGCATTGGTGGGAGCGGGATGCTGGCAGGGGTGAGGGTGTGAGAGAGGTCAGGAGCGGCTCCCCAGTGGAAATGGAAAAGACAACTGGTGCTTCTCCAGGCATGCATATATAAAATAAAAAATCCTTAATGGGTGGCAAAAATACTCAATATGCCTGTACTCTGACCTAAAAATTCTCTTCAAGGACTCTATCAGAGGACATTACTGGAGACCTGCTCAAAAATGTGGTTGGGATTTTCTTTGCAGCAGTAGTGGCAGTGGCAAACACATCGGAAACAAACATTTCTGAGATGAGTGTTTAAGAAAAAGCACTCATGGGATGAAAACTATGTAGCCGTTAGTAATCATGTGGTTTTCCAGTGATATGAGGGATACATATACATGTTGCTGAATATAAAAAGTAGGTATGTTAAGAGTGTGTTTAATGTGATTTAATTTTTGTAATAACAAAATATGTGTGCCAAGCAAGCAATCTACATTATATTCATAAATACTATGCTTTTAAAGAACACAGGAGGATGCATACAGAGAGTGTATCCACTACTTGGGGAACTACAAATATAGGTACTCTCTTCCAGATACTGCTGCAGCCACTCCAGCCACCCTGGTCCTCCTCTCCTGAGGCCATGAACCCACCACCATCCTTCACAATTCTCCTTTTTTTCGAAGACAGAAGGCCTTTCCTTCACCTCTTCCTCTGTAGTGCGGCCTTAAACCCCACAGCTAGTGGAAGCCAACACCTGCCCATTGAAGCCAACATAGTCCCCTAAAAACTCACAGTGCAGGTCAAGGAGGTGCCAGGATAGCTGAGCCCTCATAAGGAAGTGTGCCCTGACTTTGTCAGATCCAGTGGTTGCACTGTCTGTCCCTGGTGCCCACTTGGCTTCTAGGACTCCTCGGAACTGGTGTAGCACATGGACCTCCACTAAGTTCAAGAGCCAGGGTGCATTGCCCTTCCCTAGGCCCCCATGTCCATCTCAGTCACTGTCTCTTTAGAGGTTACCACCTTATCCTAGGCCTCAGTTTCCCTATCTATCCTTCTTTCCCTACTTCCTACTGTGTTATACTGACCAAGTCTTTGCCTTCCTGGAGCCTGTGGAATAAGTGATTTAGAGGAGCAGCAGAAAACACTTGCCCGGGAGCCAGTCAGAACTGGGTTCAGGTCACACTGTGCTGTGTGAGCCTTTACAGGTGACATAACCTATCTGAGTGTCGGATTCATGCTCTCCGAAGTGGCAAATGGTTGCTTTCAGCTAAAAGGGATGACAAAATAACATGGGCATTGTCTGCTTCATTCTGTAGCTCTCCCCATCTTCCTTCTACCCCCTATCTTTTGCTCATTAAACATCCCATACTTAGAAACAAACAAACAAAAAACAAAACACACATACTAACAATCCTGCCAGAATATAGGTGAGATAAAGCTGAGGCTATGGTTTGAATGGAGCTTGCTTATAAGGAACGTTCTATGCCATGCTTGAAGCTGTTGTGGAATGACCAAAGTAGCAAAGGAAGACAGAATTTTGTTTCAGAACTATCATCTTCCTATAAGCGTTCAGGTTAGAATACCAGGCGCAATTTGAGGTAAAGTTGCCAGAAAAATACAGGACATCCAGTTAAATTGGAATTTCAGATAAATAATGACTATTACCTTAATATAAACATCTCCCATTGTTTATCTGAAGTTCTGATTTAACTGGGAGTCTGTATTTTTATTTCCTAAAATTAGGTTTATAGGCAACCCTATCTTGGAGACAAATTCAGGAGGCTTCAGGAACTGGAATTTGAGGGAATTAAGAAAGGTAGAAGGCCCCGCCATTCTCTGAGAGGAAGGAGATGGTGGCACGGTGGTGGTGAAGAGCAGGTAAGATGCAGAAAGCCTGTTGGTCTGGGTCCAGAGACGGACGAGGCGGCGGTCATCAGTGTGTGGGGAGACCCATCTGTACACTGAGCAGCTGGCATAGCTAAGCAGTTGGTGAACAGCTTTGAAAGGGTTCACAGGGGATGAACTTTTCTACTGACATCTGATTTGCTGTTGGTGTCTACTTCTTTATGCTAGTGAATTTGTTGGAAAACTAAAGGTCTTATTCTTTTCATGGTCCTCCCTACATTTTTTTGCAAGCTGGTGACCTTCTGAAAAAAAATGAGAAAATTGCTGTTGAAATAAGCAGGAAAGAGAAAAGAGTGATCATCCATTTTTAGATGTGTTTACAGGCTGCATGACTCAGTGCTGCTTCTGTTAAGAGCAAGTACGTGGTCTTTTTTGGTACTGAGATGGAAACACAGGAGGCTGTGGTCTACGGCACTTTCCATGGTGGGTAAAGCCCCGATGAAGTACGAGGGTCTGACTGTACATCATGGTGCTTTACATATGGAGTCCTTTCCTCTCAGCTCAGCTTTGGCCAGTCTCTTTAGGTCCTGTTAGGAATATTTCACTTATTCAATAGTTCATTTATTCAAATATTTCATCATGGATTTCTTTGCAACTGAGAACACTGGCTGAGAATATAAGAAGTTTGATTTACAGGAACTCAGGTCAAACAATCAGATATTTCTTCAGTGACTTGTGTCTGGTGGACCATCCCATATTGTCCAAACAACAGCAGCATTTAGGGAGGCAGATAAAATTCTTGAGGTGATGTCAGCAGCATGGCAGTGTGAGAAGACCTCTGGGTCCCCCCCACCCCATGCTTCGGGTTACAACTAATTGGACAGCTATAACTCAACAAAGGATTGGCTGCTCCACACACAAACATGTGTGAGAGACCCAGGCATTGAGACACTTGAAGGTGAGCATATCAGAGCAGGGGGAGGTAGGATGGGGAAGGACAGAGAGAGGAGCAGCAGACACAGTCCAGCACTCACAGTGGCCCCGCTGACTTGGCAGCTATAGAGAGTCAGATTGCAGTTCTCATTTGGCAGGTCACTAAAAAGCAGAAGCAACATCCTAGCCTTAGTGGTCAGTATACATTGCAGCTATACCCAGTGGAAAAAACAAAGTCACAGATACGGGAACCTGCTTCCTTGCCGCCCCCCATCCTGCCCTCTATCATTGCAAGGAACTTGGTAGAGGCTGCTGGGGTATCTCAGACACTACAGCATCACTGGGGGCTTCTGGTTGTGGGAAACAAGCATTGGGAACTCTGGCCTAGAGCCCCACCACCTGCACATCCCACCATGGGGTGGTGCCCCAAGACCAAGGTGATCCAGTCACAGAGGGGATGCCCACCTCTGGGAATACGAGGCATTTTCAGTGGCCAAGGGGATATAGCTCTACCAAGATTCTGGAAGTCCCAGTAGTGCACATAGATCACTCTATCCAGCAAAGCTACTATTTAGAATGGATGGGCAGATAAAGTGCTTCCTAGACAAGGTAAAGCTAAAGGAGTTCATCATCACCAAGCCATTATTACATGAAATGTTAAAGGGACTTATTTAAGAAAAAGAAGATCAAAACTATGAACATTAATTAAAAATGCAACAAACACAACTATCCACAACTGAATCTAAAATAAAAAAAAAAAAAAACCCTAAGCAAACAACCAGAACAATCGTAGGTATGGAGATCATTTGGAGAGTTAGCTGGGAGGGGGAAGGGGAAGAAGTGGGGAAAAGGTACAGAGATTAAAAAGTATAACTGGTAGAAAACAAAGACTTGCTCTATAGCACCATCTACTGGAAAACAAAGAAAGACCTCTACTTATCATCCTGCTAAATTGTTAAAAACAAAAATCAGAACTTAAAAAATACAATTTCAGTTCCTCAAATGCCCTGGCAGAGAAATAATCCATCAAACACCATGAATAACCAAGGTACCAAGGTAGCTCAGAAAGAAAATAAAAAGTCTCCAGGAAACAAACTCAAAGACTCAGAAGACTATGTTTTAAATGACTGAGAATTCAAGATTGCAGTTCTGAAATAACTCTACAAGATATAAGAAAACTCAGAAAGGCAGTTCAGTGAGCTCAGGAATAATATCAATGGACAAAAGAGATTTTTATTCATTTCACTCTCTTTGTCAACGAAATTGGAACTACAAAAAAGAACCAAACAAAAATGCTGAAGCTGAAGAACTCAATAAATAAGTTGAAGAATGAACTAGAGAGCTTAGGAAATAGAGCAGACCAGATGAAAGAATTAGTGATTTTGAAAATAGAAATCTAGAAATAACTCAGAAGAAGAGAGAACTGAGAGTTTAAAAAACTGAAAGAAGTCTATGCAAACTGTCTGACTCCATTAGAAAGAGCAATATAAGAATAATGGATATAACAAGGAAGAAGAGAGGGAGAAGGGAACAGAGAGCCTATTCAAGCAAATAACCAATGAGAACTTCCTAAAACTATGGGAAGAGCTGGACCCTCAAATCCAAGAAGCTAACAGAACTTCTAATTACCTCAACACAAAAAGACCCTCTTCCAAACACATTATATTAAAATTGTCAAAAGTTAATGACAAAGAAAGAAACCTTAAGGCAGCCAGAAAAAAACAAAAACAAAGACTATAACCTATGAAGAAAATTCCATCAGATTATCATCAGATTTTTCAGCAAAAAAGTACAAATCAGGAGAAAGTAGAATCAAATATGCAAAATAGTAAGAGAGAGAAATTACCAGCTAAGAGCAATATATCCACGAAGATATCATTTAGATAAGAAGGAGAAGTAAAGTCTTTTCCAGACAAACAAGCTGAGGAAATTTACCACCATAAGACCTGAATGACAAGAAATGTTGAGAGGAAGCCTTCTACCTGAAGAAAAAAGACAAAAGAATTGAAAACTGCGAGTAAGATGACAGACAGACAGTAACAGGAAACTGTAACTCTCTTTTGGAGTAAATATTAAGCACTTAATTATAACAAAAATTACTGTGGGTAAAAGCAACACAAATACAACAGCTTCTGCAATTTGGAAACAACGACAAGCATGAAAAAGGTTTAATTTATGACAACAAAGGGGAGGAGAAAAAGTACTGCACTTGCAGAGATGAATGGAGATAAGATGCAATGAGAAGAAAAAGGGCTATTGTACATGTGAAACTTTTTTTTTGCATAATGTAATGGTAATCACAAAGTAAAAATCTAGAACTGAGATATATAACACAAAAAAAAGGAAACTGAGGAAAAAAATCATAGAACACCACCAAACTAAAATAACACACAGAAACATAAGCAAAAGAAACAATGGAGATACAGAACAACTAGAACACAAAAGATAAAATGACTTTAGTAAGTCCTCATATACAAATACGCACCCTAAGTGTAAATGGAGCAACTCACCAATTAAAAGGCACAGAGTAGTGGGATGGATTAAAAAACAAGACTCAACTGCATATTGCCTTTAGGAGATCCAACTCGGCTACAAAGACAAACAAATGAGGTGGGACCCAAAAACCCTGAAATTTATTTGTAAAAAATTGTGTATTTATTTTTACATGTTTAAACTTCAGTCACCTTCAAAGTACTCTCCATTTGATACAACACACCTATTAAGCCCTTTTTTCCCACTGCTCAAAAGAGTTTTGCACGTGTTGATCTTGATGCTGTTCGGGGCTTCTGCCATTTTTTGTTTCACCTCTTCTGCATCAGCAAAATGTTTCTCTTTGAAGACTTTTTTTCACCCAGGGAAACAAAAAATGTCACTCAGGGTGAGATCAGGTGAAGGGAGAATGGGGCATGGGGGTAATGCCGTTTTGGGTTAAAAAACTACTGAATACTCAGCGAGCAGTGGGCAGGTGCGCTCATAAATCACCCATCATGAAATGGGCAAACTTGTTGAAAGAGTCTTCAAAAAAAACTCCCTGAAGCTGAGTGTAGCCTCTCACAGTAATGCCAGTTGATAGACCGATACAGATGGGTCCCTAGAACACTCATCTAGTAGGGGAAGCCTGTACCACATGAGGCCCAACCTTCAGCAGATAATTCCTTTTTTTCCCTGGGTCTGATCCTGTAGACTCAAAGTGAAGGGGTGGAAGACGATACTTCAAGAATATCAAGTGTAGCTATGCTTACATCACACAAAATAAACTTCAAGATAAAAAAGTAACAAAAGACAAGAATGGACATTTTCTAGTGATAAAGGAGACAGTTCATCAAAGAAGATATAACATTTATCAACATATATGCACTGAACTTGGGAGCACAAAAATGTATGAAACAATTACTGGCAGATCTAGAGGAGAAACTGAGAAATATACAATTATAGAAGGGTACCTAAATACCCCATTGACAGCAATGGACAGAGCAGCCAAATAGGAACTCAGTAGGAAATACATTAAATGACACATTAGGTGAAACGGACATAATATTTACAGAGCTTTTCATCCCCAAACAATAGAATATACATTTTTCTAAAGTGCATCCAGAAAATTCTTAAGAATAGACCCTATGTTGGGGCACAAGACAAGTTTCAATAAATTTAAGAAGATTGTAATCATGTAAAGCATATTTTTTTTACCAGAAAGTTATGAAACAGGAAATTAACTACCAGAGGAACACTGAAAAAAAGCACAAATGTGTAGAGAATAAACAATATGCTACTGAACAACCATTGAGTCAAATAAAAAAATAAGAGATTAAAAATTCATAGAGACAGACAAAAAAGACAATGCAGCATATCAAAATTTGGGGGATGCAACTAAAGTGGTGCTAAAAGAGGAGGAGTTCAAAGCACTACAGGCCTACCTCCAGAAACAAGAAAAATTTCAAATAATCTAGCATTTCAACTTCAAGAACTAGAAAGATAAGAACAAATGAAGCCCAATGTAAGAATAAGAAGGAAATAAAAACTATAGCAGAATTAAATGAAACAGAGTACATAAAGACAATAGAAAGATAATGAAACAAAAAGTTGGAAAAGATGAATAAAATTGACAAACCTCTGGCTAGACTCACCAAGGAAGAAAGAGAAATGACTCAAAATTAGTAAGGAAACATAAGTTATGATGAGCACCACAGAAATAGAAAGGGTCATAAAAGAATACTATGAACCATGCCATCAAATTTGACAACCTGTAAGACATGGACAAATTCTTAGAAATATATAACCTTCCTAGACTGAACCATGAAGAACCAGAAAACCTGAACAGATTGATCAACAGTAAAGAAATTAAAACAGCATTCATAAACCTCCCAAAACACAAAAGTCCAGGAACTAATGGCTTTACTTCTAAATTCTAACAAACATTCTAAGAAAATGTAATAGCTATATTTCTTCAAGAAAATGGAAGGAGAGGGAGTAGTTTCTAACTCATTTTATAAGGCCAACATCACCCTGATACCCAAACCAGGTAAGGAAAACACATCCACACACAATTATGTGCCAATATCTCTGGTGAACATAGATGCAAAAATCCTCAACAAAATACTAACAAATTGAATATAAAAATAAAATAAAGAGATAATACGTCACAATCAAGTGGGGTTTGTTCTGGATGCAAGAATGTTTCAACAGTGCAAATCAATTAATGTGATATACCACATTAACAAAATAAATAAAAATTATACAATCATGTCAATAGATGCAATAAAAGCTTGACAAGATACGACACCCATTTATGATTAACACTCCATAAAATGGGTAGAGAAGGAAACTACCTCAACATATATGACAAACCTCAGCTAATATAATACTCAACTGTGAAAAACTGGAAGCTGTTCCTTTAAGATCAGGAATAAGATGACACCCATCATTATTCCGCATAGTAATGGAAGTCCTAGCCACAGCAATCAGGCAAGAGAAAGAAATAGAAGGCATCTAAATTGGGAATGAAGAAGTAAAACTGTCACTATTTGCAGATGACATAATTCTATATAGAGAAATCCTAAAGATACCACCAAAAGACTATTAGAAACAATAGGCAAATAAAGTTGCAGAATATAAAATCAATGCATAAAAATCTGTGCTCTTGTATACTATCAATGAGATGTTAGAAAAATGAAAACATCCATTTGAAATTGCAAGAAAAAAAGATCAAATACTTAGGAATAAACTTAACAAAGAAAATGGAGGACTTGTACACTGAAAACTACAGGACATTGTTAAAAGAAATTAAGGAAGACACAAAGAAATGGAAAGTTATTCCATGTTCATGAATTAGAAGAATTAAGATAGTTAATATGGCCACATTACCTAAAGTAATATAAATATTTAATGCAATCCCCATCAAAATTCCAATGCCATTTTTCAAAGAAATAAGCCAAAAAAAATCCTCATATTTGTATGAAACTGCAAAAGACCCTGAATAGCCATAGCAGTCCTGAGAAAATATAACACAGCCAGAGGTATTGGATTCCTTGAATTCAAGGCTACAATAATCAAAACAGTACGGCATTGGCAGAAAAAAATTGACACACAGACCAATGGAATAGAATTGAGAGTTCAGAAGTAAACCCACACATACATGGGCAACTAATTTTTGACAAAAGAGCCAAAAACATACAATGTAGAAAGGAAAACCTCTTCAATAAATGGTGTTGGGAAAATTTGAAGCCATGTGCAAAAAAATGAAACTACCCTGCTATCTGACACTGTACACAAAAATTAACTAAGAATGGATTGAAGATTTGAATCTAAGTCCTGAAAACAATAAAATACACAGAAGAAAACATAGGCACTAAACTTATGGACGCTGATCTCAGAGGGATTTTTATAAACTTGACTCTAAATGTAAGTGAAGTAAAAGCAAAAATGAATGAATGTGACTAGAATAAACTGTGCTTCTGTGCAGCAAAAGAAACCATCAACAAAATGAAACCCAATGGGAGAAGATATTTACAAACTACACCTGTGACAAGGGGCTCATATCCAAAATATAATGAGGAACTCATACAACTCAACAACAAAAAAACAAACAATCTAATTAAAAAATGGGCAGAGGACCTGAACAGATACTTTCCCAAGAAGACATACGAATGGCCAACAGATACTCATATATGTAAAGACGCTCGACCTCACGGGCTGTAAGGGAAATGGGAATCAAAACCCCAACTAGATACCACCTCACTCCTGTTAGAATGGTTACTATCAATAAAACAAGAAATAACAAATATTAGAGAGAATGTTGAGAGAAGGGAACCCTAGAATATTGCTGGTGGGAGTGTAAATTGGTGCACCCTCTATGGAAAACAGTATGGGGATTCCTCAAAAAAATTAAGAATAGAGCTACCATATGATCTAGCAACCCCTCTTCTGAGTTTCTACTCAAGTAAATTTGAAAACACTTATTCGTAAACCTATATGTACCCTTATGATGACTGCAGCATTATTCTCAACAGCCAAGGCTATTGTGAATGATTTGTGTCCTTTAAGGGATGATTGGATAAAGATGTGGTACACACATACAATGAAACACTGCTCAGTCATAAGAAAACTCATTTGCCATTTGCCACAACATGGATGGATCTTGAGAATATCGTGACAAGTGAAATAGGAAGAAAAGGGCAAGAACCACATGATTTCACTCATACGGGGATATAAAAAAGAGAAAGCAACAAATGAACAAACAAAAACAACCCTATACATAACACAACATGGTGGTTACCAGTGGGGAAGGGGAGGTTGAGGAAGGTAAAGGGGGTCAAAATATGGTGATGGAGGAAAACTAGGGTCTAGGTGCTGAGCACAGAATGCCACATACAGATGTACTATAAAATTACAATGTTATCCTAATATATTTAATTAAATTTAAAAAAGAAAAAAAAATTAACTTCTTACAAGCTGTATTCCTAGAGAGAAGGGCTCTGGGCCTAACTGGAACAGACCCAACCAGAAACAATATTTGAACAGAGAAAAGAACCCCCAGAGTCTTTGCCATTTGAGGGAGCTGACAAACTTTTCAGTATTTACTGAAGTACTTTAGCAAGCAGACTTTGGCTCAATTTGTGTCACAGTCAGATCCTGAGTCAGAAAGTGATTTCATTGATCTACTCTACTCTTCTAAGTCTTAGTGCTTCCATTGATTAAGCAACTGAGATTATGTGGGAGGAATATCATAAAGTAAAAATGGATGTTCTTTTGAAGTGTAATTAAAAAATGCTGTTGAAGAATTTTTGTATGTCAAAGACATTTAAAGACTTTCTCTTCTAATGTGAAGGATTTTCAGCTTTACTTACTCCTCCCATCCTCACCAGGGTGGATGGAACATAGTCCCCCAGGTCATGAATGGTTTTGAAATTAATGGGGTCACCTGGGATCAAACAGCACTAGTTCTTGAGAGGTCGGTGGGTACCTCATAAGGAACTTGACATCCCTGGGATTCCACATAAGGACCTGGGCACTTAAAAAATGATCCCCTGGGAAAGCCACGCCTAAGCGTGTACCATGGCAATAACCAGGGTTTCAGAGCACTGCAGCACTGGGTTTGCATCCCACTTACTCTGTGGAGTTCATTATTTATCCTGTCTGATTATATCATTTGTAAAATGAGGATAAAATCATGTAGAATAATTTATTTGATGCAGTTTTGGTGAAGAATAAAAAGAGTTGACGTCTTTAAAAGGCTTAGCAGACTACCGATACATAAAAGTTGTTTGATCATTATCTGCTCCATTTCCCTGAATGAGAGGTAAGGAGGCTGGGGTGGGGAGGATGAGAAAAATAAGGGTTTTCCTTCAAACAGTGTGCTTAAAGGCAGAGTGAATGCTACTAGCTTTTCTGCAACTCAAGTGAGAAACTTGCTCTAAAGGTGCCCAGGGAGACCTAGGAGGGACCAGAACACAGCCCTAAGAGGAAACGCGACTGACTGGTGGTAAGGGGGCAACAGCACAGACATCAGACAGATTGACAGGTTTTAATGCCCGCTCTGCCACATTCTAACTGTGTGCTTTTGGCTAAGCTATTTAACCTCTCTGCTCTGTTAACTGGACGTAAAGTAGTGATAATGATACCTGTCTCATAGAGTAGCAACAGACCCCTGTCTGCTTGGCTAGCCCATTTCTTTCATTCTCTGACACTGGAGTCTCCTCTCTTAAGGAAGGGGTCTTGTTGCCATGCTTATTCCTCATGAGTATGTTCCCTTGCTTGCCATAAAGGAAGAGACCAGAGGTCACCTGATTTAGGAGAACCCAGCCCATTGGCTGGGCTGACACAATCAGCTTCTTTCTCCTGGGGGAGGACTAAATGAGGTGAAAAAAAGTGCTTAACATGGTGCGGTGCCCAAGGTGTCATGAGGGGTTGGTAGTAAGTAAAGATCACAGTAAATGTCACTTCCTGGCATCTACTTTCCAACACACACTCAACACACATGATTTCAGTCCACAGTAACTGTGATGTAAAAAGTTGGCACAAGCCTCATGGGCAGTGCAGGGGGGCAGTTTTCCCCCAGTTTTGCACTGACAGCTCAAATCAAGACAAATTCCCACCTTACATCCCCTTCATGCCAGGGATATTTCCGAATGAAGCATGTATAAACAGTTTTCTCTGGAAAAGCCTGACAATTCTCATGCTGGAGATTTTAATGTCATGATCCAGTATAGGTGGATTCACATCTAGGACTGCTTATTTTTAACAAAGCCAGCTAGAAAACAGCAGAGGTGAAATACCAGTTCTAACCATGCCTATTTCTCACTGCCCCTCAGAGTCTACAGCATTAGCCTCAGGAACGACTGTTTCCTTATCCTGTCCTCCACTGTCTCAGCTCATTAAGGGAAGCAAAAGGTACTCGGCAAGGATCACATGTCATTTTTCTCATTAACTAGAACAGGCACCATGGTGGGAAAAAGATAGGGGGTTTCAGCTCCTGTGATCTTAAGTCTCCAAGAAAGGAAATGATCTCCTAAATAAACAATAAACACACAAAGAAATCCTTTCCTATTTTAGTATTAATCTCAACTATCGATATGTTGAAGACAGAATTTTTACCCATCTATGCACTTTTCATCTTTCACAGTGTTTATTTTCTTTTCTCTTTTAACTCCTTACATAAGCAATATTTCCCTGTCTCTCTTTGCTCTACAAACCCGAAGGTCATTTTGATTTATATTTTTTTATAATTTTCATCCTAATTGAATTTTCTCAGCTGAATGTACAGATGAGATTTTGTTTTTCATGACAGAAAATTCATTTATATTCATTTATTCATAATTCATATTCTCTTTCTCTCTCTACCCACCCCCCTCCCCACTCCCTAAACAGAAAGTTTCATAGTTTGGAATCAGCCAACAGTGTGATTAAAGCACTTCAGACATTCCCTGAAGTTTTCACACAAGCAGAAAAAATTCTGCATTGTTTTGTGGATACCAATACGAACTTAGGGCAAAATACTATTCTTCTCATGCTATGTACTGTGCAGTAGCCATGTAAGCACATCATAGTAACTCCTACAAACAAACACTTTCCTTTAATTTATGTGTGTGTATAAATATATATGTACAAAAGTATGTGATATATACATATGTAATTTGTAACCAGCAAAGTTGGTTAGCATAACCATGCTTTATAATAGCATAAACCAGGTTTCTTTTCAAAAGGAGCAACCAGTTCAAATGCACAGCTGGGTATGGCAGAAAACACAATTAGACAAATTGGATTTAAGAGTTACATAAGGTCTCAACTGAGCCAGTGAATGAGAAGCTGAATAAAACGTTGTGATTGCCGCTCTGGTGTCTCGAAAGAACAGACTATGTGGCTATGTGTGTTTTGGGCAAAGAAAAGGCAATTACTGGGAGTTATGGAGTATAGTTGGCATTCCATGAAAGTTAGACTATGCAGTGTTTCACAGTGGGCTGTGCTGGGAATAAAATGTCCACAGCTAAAGGGAGAGTCTGTTAGAGAGGTGCCTAAAAGAAAAGACTTGGCAAATACTATTTTGAAGTTATATTTTTTGGAAAAAAAGGAAGTAGAAATATTTACATAATATGTAACTTTTCAATAGGTTTATGAAAATTCTTAGAAAATATTAAGTACAAGGGAATACATTATATATTATATTCCCTCTAGAAGTGAACCTTTTCAGTTAAAGCAGGTATATTATGAAGAAGATAACAAGTCTATAGTTTCAAAATTTTTCACTAAGAATACTCAAACCAGTGACTAAATATTGAAGATAAGCACCCTTATAGAATTAGAAAGCTGGAACTAAATTACCACTGTTCGCTATTTGCAAATAATCTTATTTGCAAATTTGTCTCAAGGCAACTGAATGAAAAGCAGATATTCTTGTCTCTCAACAATCTTCCTGAAATAAATGGCACAAAAAAGCAACTGTCTGAGAGAGTCCTATTTTCTTAAAGAAAACGTCTTGTATTAATTGACAAAACTACCTACGAGTCCCCATGACACCAATGAGTATGGCATTTGGGACTTGGCTTTCAGTATGCATTTTAAAAGCATAGCCATGAAATCCTTGCCAACAATAACTTCTTGTGTGTTGGTGCTGTCTAATCACTAAAATCTCCTATTAGCAATCTCACATTTAGTTTGTTAAACCTTACAAAAAAATGTTTTGAACATCTCTAATTTGCAAAGCATGTGCTAGAGACAGTGGCAAGGACAAAGGCAGACTGAGTTCCCTGCCTCAATTTATGATCCAGTGAGAGAGACAGGAGGATTTGTTGGCAACTTCACCACATACTTGGTGGTTATACATCAGGGTTTTTCTTTTATTTTCATGATAAAGCCAATTATTAAGAGTGTATTTTGCTTGTGTTACCAATTGAAGTATATTTTCCTAGGGCTATTTAAAAGGGAAATTCTTTTATGTCACAGATATGTCTGTACAACCATTATGGTGTTAACTATTATAATAAAGTATTTCATAAGCTATTAAGCTGATGATCAAATAACTGTTTCTGCATTATCATGGCAAAAAGTCCTGATTATAAATCAAATGAAGACCCTTAATAGAAAGTAAAAAAAAATTCCATGTACTTTAATGGGGACATATAACTGCCAAGGTTTCTCATGTTTGACAAAACTTTAAATTCTTGCCACCAGTTGTCTATAGAGTCATCAAATTGCAAATGTCCTATCTGGAGAAGTAAGTCCCCTCCCATTTATTTTTAGATGAGAAAGCTTTCTGAAGTTGGATGTTTGCTAAGGGTATAGCGATTGAGATAATCTAAGAGGAATCAAGGTTGGTTGAAGAACAATTGTGATTGTTCTGTGGCTAGCTTCTGCCTCTCAGTCTACACCTCTTTTAGAGAGAAAAGGTAGTCTCACACATCCTGAAAAGTTTTGGGAATGCCAGAGAGGGCAAGGGTTCCATATAACTTTCCCTAGGTTAAATGGAAGCTCTTTATCCTTGAGCAGGTATCCTAAATACACCCTTGACACAGAGAAAAATATTTGCTGTAGTTTGGTGAATGTTTATTGAATTAAGGTACTTTATGTACTTTTTCAGGCCAGTGACCATCATCAATTCTACCTTGGTTCTAATGATAGTCCACAGAGAAATGTCTTAAATAAAATACATTTCATTTTGTCTGATCATTAATAATTTTGTGGTATTATGTTTTAATTCAGAATTCATTAGGTCAAAATACAAATAAAGATAATGAAAGAAATAATCACTTGGAATAACCCATTTATAATTAAAAATTATAGTTCATACTTTGGTGTGTTCCCAATTTTAGTTGCTACCAAGATAAATCATGTCAGAAATAGTGAATATTTTCTATTGTGTTAGAACCAAAGAGATGTTAGTTTTGAACTGATAAAACTTTTCTCCAAACTTGAATATTTATAGACAGAATTTCTGGTGTGTAAAACCAAATTCAATGTTGATCTTGTCGGAAGGACTAGGCATAAGAACAAAAACACAGACAAACAAGAAAAGAGAGACTTACTGTATCACGTTGCCTGTTATCTTTCCCTGATATTATCAAGAAGTAGTTCCATGTCAATAGTAACAATAAAACCAGTGGTATCATGTAGAGCTCAAAGTTCCAGACAACAAAGAGAAAGAGCTGGAGGAGAGAGAAGAGAGAAAAAAAGATGAGTCAATTCTAAATTTCATTAAATGGACTCTCTTATCCATACTCCACTTCAAAAAACACAAAACCAAATGCTTCAAAACAAAAAGATTTATCTTGAAAACAAAACCTTGAAACTTGTTAGGCATTTTTATAAAAGTACAAGTGAGCCCTGGAAAGTTACAAGTAAGAGTTTTATTTTGTTTAATTTCTGGGAAGAAAAAACTGTTATCATTGCATTGTCAACGAGGCAATTTTAATTTTTCTTCTTTAGTGAAATGAGTGTGACATGGAACAAAATACAGTTTTAAAAGAGGCAGCAAAATGAGCTTCACTACATTGTCAGAAATAGCCAGTCTACCTGCCTTACTAATAAAGAATGAATTGCTACTAAATATTAGGGACTTTTTAAAAGATCTCACTTGGATGACACAATGTAACAAGCATAATAGGCAGGTGAAAATACCAACTCTATACAAGAGAGCCTCAAAGATTTCACATTATGAATAAAAGCACTGCTACCAACACATGTAAAAAAGATTGGTTTAACATTGAGCACCAACCATAGAAATCAAAAAATTATTTCAAAAAAAATTTGCCAAAGGAAATTTTAAAATGTCTATTTCTATCATCTGTTTTAAAATACCTACTTCTCTAAGTACAGAAATGATTTTTTTTAAATTGTGAGACAAATATTAGATTAAGAAATCACCTAGGTGGGCAGAATGAGCCATTCTAAGAGCATCTGCATTGTGAACATCTAGCTTTGGATATGAAGTGTGACTCTTCCACACCTCCCATCAGACTCTTATAATCCTGGACAGACCACTGAGATTTTCTGGGTCTGTGGTAGCTGCTGCTAAATTAAGATCATGTTAAGTCATATGATAGTTAAAAGACAGATTCTACTCCTGATGCTCACTAGTCCCATAAACTTCTGGCACCACACATATTTTCCCTTCAGCTTCTTCCTCTGTAAAATGGGGGCAATATGAGTATCTACCTGAGAGGTTGTGAGAATTAAACAGCTGAAATATTTTAAGGATTTAAACACTGCTTAGCATCCAGTAAATGCTCAAAACATATCATGGTGTAAATGATATCAATACCTTACAAAACTCAGAAAGTTAATTATTGACTAAGATCCTCAGGTAATGCATATTTTAATAGTGAAAACTAGAAAGTCATCTGCCTGCTAGGATTTAACTGAACCATAGTATGACTGGGAATTTGAGCCAGATGGTAACACAAACACCTTGTATTTGATAGACCAGACAAGTTAGGAGCTTTACCCTAAGTCCTAGTGTTGGGAATGGCAGCAAGGGCCATTTGCAGCCTTCTCGATAAACCTCGGCCAAGTCCCCAGCCTATTCAAATGGCAGAGAAAATAAAACTGTGTGAAGTGCTTCTGAGCCTTAGAAAGTCATTCTGCCTCGCTGTTTTAATTTCTAAACAGAGGTCTATAGATTGAATCACTTCTAACATACTTTCTCAAATATTCAAAGTGATATTATGATATTACTGTGCCATTAGGACTTTTAAAAATGTGATGTTAAATTTTGAAAATTGCATATTTTACTGAATTACTTGATGTTTATAACCCAGATAGACACCAAAAGCATAGATTAAGGGACCCAAGAAACAAACTGTGGACAGACAGAATGACATGGTAACTGTAGACTCAGGTTCCTGGGGGACCAGATCTCAGTACACATGGGTCGCATCTTTTCTCTCACTAGAAAGGTGAAAACATTTCCAGAAAAGGAAATATTTCCCTTAAATTTTAAAAATTTTCACATAAATTATAACTGATGACTATGATTATTATATTAAAATGTATTTTCAAAAGATAATTCTTTACTTAGAACACAAATTTAGGCAAATTTGTCAGACATCAATATACATAGAGGGAAAATTATTTCTGGCAAGAATCCACACTAATTCTTTACACATTTATTGGTGAAATTTAAGTAATCACTAGAGCAGAAGTTCTTATGGGTAGGGACTTTTTCTTTTTGTTCACAGTTCTATCCCCAGAACCTAGAACAATGCTTCAGGCACAATGGATGTTCAATAAATATATATTTACAGAATTAATGAATAAATGGACACTGGGTTTCCAAGTCATTTAACATAAGTCTTCTTAATTGTTTGTATTAGTAAGTGTACTAGAGGCACTGTACGAAACCAAGCGGCTTCAGGAAAATGCATACAGAATTGCAGCCTGGGATGCCACTAACAAACTTCTCTCTGAGGCACAAAAGGTAGAAGTGCCTTGAGCTTCTAGATAGATTCTCTTCCCATCCTTTCAGTGCAGTCACGAACGGTCTTGTGCATTATGGTCTGAACACAGTCTTCCTTATTCATTGTTTTTGCCCAGGACATTCATCTGACTCAGTGTATTCTGGCCCCATATGATTCCATCACTAAATACACCAATTGTAATGATTTTAACCTGTTGAGCATGTGTATATTCCCCCTGGTAATATCTACTCATTGGTGTTAGATTCCTGTTGTCACTCAGAATAAACTTTCTTGTAGTGTCCGCATACTGGTGTTAGTTGTAGGCTAGATGTTGCATAGAATAAACTTTCTAGATGACAGCCCTGTAAGTAATCAAGATCTCTCATGCTTTTTCTTCTCTAGGTTCAACATTACTAGTTGCTTCAAGCGCCAGTTACAAGGTGGTTTCTGATATTCTACAAGACAAGACATCTTCCTCTCACCACATTCAAATCAATACATCAGTAGTTTTCTTAAAGTGCAGCACTCAGAACAGACAACACTTCTCATGAATATCTATGGTTATTGATATGCCCTTACAACATGAGTATCAGAACTCAGGATGGAGAAAAATATAAAAGAGAGACAAAGGAAGAAATTGCATTAGTTTTGTGGATTCTGGTAGTACAAAAATAGTCCCTTTTCCTACTGTGTGTTCTTTAAGAATCTAATTTTTGGGTAACTATGCAAGGAACCTGTGATGTTGGAAATATCTTTAAAAAAAGAGTATGTTTCTGAAAACTATAAGACATTGAAGAAAGAAATTGAACAAGATACAAAATAAATGAAAGAATATATTTTGCTCATGGATTTGAAAGATTAATGTTGTTAAAATGTCCTTATTACCTAAATTAATATACAGATTCAATGCAACCCCTATTAAAACACCAACAGCATTCTTCTTAGAATTCAAACTACTAATCCTAAAATTTATATGGAATCATAAAAGACCCCGAATAGCCAAAGAAATCTTGAGAAAGAACAGAGTGGGAGATATCATGCAACCTGACATCAAACTATACTAAAAAACTACAATAACCGAAACAATATGGTACTGGAAGAAAAACAGGTACATAGATCAATGGAACAGAATAGTGAGCCCAGAAATAAATTCCCACTTACTTGGTCAATTAATCTATGACTCAGGAGACAAGGAAACACAATGAAGTAAAGACGGTCTTTTCATTAAGTAATGGTGGGAAAACCAGACAGACATATGCACAAAAATGAAATTGGACCATGTTCCTACCCCATAACCAAAAATAAACTCTAAATGAATTAAAGATTTAAATGTTACACCTAAAACTATAGAACTCCTTGAAAAAACATAAGCAGTAACCTCTGACACTAGCAACATTTTTTTGGATATATCACCTCAAACAAGGAAAACAAATGAGAATACATCAAACTAAAAAGTTTTCCACTGAAGGAAACCATCAACAAAAGGAAAGACAACCTACTAAATGGGAGAAGACATTCACCAATGATACATCTGATAAGTGGTTAATATCCAAAATATATTTAAAAAACTCATAAAAGTTAACACAAACAAACAAACAAACAAAGCAATTAATAAAAACAAGGAGAGGACCTGAATAGGCATTTCTTTGAAGAGGAAATACAAATGGCCAACAGAAATATGAATGATGCTCAACATCAGTATCATAATGGAAATGCAAAGGCAAATCATGATGAGATATCACCTCACACCAGTCAGAATGGCCATCATCAATAAATCAACAAACAACAGTGTTGGTAAAGAAGTAGAGACAAGGGAATCCTTGCACACTGTTGGTAAGATTGTACATTAGTGCAGCTACTATGGAATACAATATGGAAATTCTCCAAAATTAAAAATTCTGGGTATATATTAAAAAAAACAAAAACACTAATTTGAAAAGATATCCATACTTGACCTGTGTTCATTGCACCATTAATAGCCAAGATACGGAAGCAAGCTGAATGTCAATCAGTAGATAAATGGATAAAGAAGATGTGATATATATACATACACATACATGCACATATACAATAGAATAATATTCAGCAATAAAAAAGAATGAAATCTAGTCATCAGCGACAACATGGATGGACCTAGAGGGTATTATGCTAAGTAAAATAAAGTCAGACAAAGACAAATACAGTATGATCTCACTTATGTGTGGAGTCTAAAAAAGCAAAATAAATGAATAAACAAAAGAGAGGTAGATCCACAGATATAGAGAATAAGCTTATGTTTGCAAAGGGGAAATGAAAAGGGGATGGGAACAAAAATAATGAATTAATACATAAATAAAGAAATATGCAGCTCCATCCATGCCACAGTGAATGGTAGGAGCTCCTTCTTTCTTTCTGTAGTATAGTATTCCAATGTGTAAATGTACTATGGTTTTTTGATCCACTCATTTACTGATGGGCACTTAGGCTGTTTCCAGCACTTGGCTGTTGTAAATTGTGCTGCTATGAACATCGGGATGTGTAGGTTCTTTTGAATTGGTGTTTCAGGGTTCTTAGGGTATAATCCCAGCAGTGGAATTGCTGGGTCAAAAAGCAGTTCTGTTTTTAGTTTTCTGAGGAAATTCCATACTGTTTTCCACAGTGGCTGCATCAGTCTGCATTTCCACCAACAGTGCACTTGGGTTCCCTTTTCTCCACAACCTCTCCAGCACTTGTTGTTTGTTGATTTGTTTGTGATGGCCATTCTGATCCGTGTGAAGTGGTATCTCATTGTGGAACTGCAGAGCATTATGCTAAGTGGAATAAGCCAAGTGGTGAAAGACAAATACCATATGATCTCACCTATAAGTGGAACCTAATCAATAAAACAAACAAGCAAATAAAATATAACCAGAGACATTGAAATAAAGAATACACTGAGAGTAACCAGAGGGGAGGGGTGAGGGAGATAACGAGGAAAGAAGGGGAAGGGTTGTCAAGGAACATGTATAAAAAACACATGGACAAAGCCAAAAGAGGGCAGGATTGAGGGTGGGAGGTAGGGGTGGGTGGGGCAGGGGAAAGTGGTAGTGAGAAAATGGAGACAACTGTATTTCAACAACAATAAAAAAAATATATAAACGAGATCTTTGAATAACCTCTAAATGCAAAAGCATTTTTTTTTCTTTCTGGATATCAAACTGCAGATTTCAAAAGTTCATGTACTGACAATAAAATGGGTTTACTGAATACTTACTATGTGCTATATAATACTGGGTATTCAAATTAAGATATGACATTGTCTTTGGACTCAGATTGCTAAGAATCCCTAAGAAAGGAGCAATTGTTCACTATTGTATTAGTGATGTTTCTAACGCTTGGCAGAAGTGAGGATGTTCTAATAAATAGAGCCTTTAGGGGAAGAGGAACATCGTTTAGCTCCTTCTCTTCACACTGAGTTTCACTTCTCCATGGGGCCCACCTGCACTAATCCTCTCCTTTTTCCTACAAAAACCCAAGGCAACTTAAGGCTGAGTCCTCAGTGTTACTAGGACACCAGAAGAAAGAAGGCAGCTCAGAGAAACCCCAGGAAGACCAACACAGTGCAGGATCTGTCCTTGTTCCGACCATACTTTTTCATAGATCTGGGTAGAGGGGTATACAATGGACTAAAATGAGGTAAGAAAATATCAAGAACTCCAAATAAATCACCAACATACCCACAGAATAAAAATATAAACCATAAAATACCTTGCATTTTATCTCAACCTAATACTACCAGAGCCCCTTCTAGCCTGTGAGGGACATGGAAGGAAGACTTGATGATTCCAGAATTTCTCAGTGTTAAATTAGGTAATAAGGACTTTCGCACATTCATACAGTATATAATTTTCTTTGCTTCCATCACTATGGCATTCTTTTTTTATTTTCCTCCCTATTTCCATCACAGTCTCTCTGCCTTTCCCCATCTCTCCCAATGCTTTTATAATAAGTAAACTTGGACTACCTGCATTTTACTTTAATGAAATCCATGCCCCCATTCCAAACAAAACATCTAGCCCTACATTAGCTCTCCTTGCTCAGTAGAGACTAAAACTATTCTAAAAATTTGGTGATTTTCTTTTAGAAATCACTAGATAGCTGTTATAACTTACAATTAGAATTCTACAGCATAAAATCTTCATGAGACATGAGTCAAATGTAACAACTACACATAACCTCCTTTATTAGAAAAAGGATATTGAGAGTTTCACTCATTATTCTGGATGTTAGAAGCTCTCGGTCTATCTGCCTTGGACTCCAGCCATGACCACGGGATCCCTCAAGCAGCAGCAGCAGTGTGGTACAGTGGAAAGAGTGTGGTGTTTGAATCAGGAGCACATTTCCACCCAAGCTCTCTGGTCACTAGTTATGTGACCTTGGGCAAGTTACTAGATGTCTCTTAGTTTATCATCTGAAAAATGGAATTTGTGGATTTACTTTGCATATTTGAAAAGGAAATTAGCTTAGTGCCTGGCACCTATAACATGCTCATTAAGCAATAGGTGTTATTACAAGCAGGAATCTACTGGCTCATACTACATATAAGATTTTTGGCCCTTTTTTGCAACTCATCACTTTTTTTATATCTCCCAAGAATCCATAGATAATGGTTGTTTTGATCATAAGAGAGATGTTAATGAAGCCATGCCAACTACAGGAGGAAAAGATGAGAAACGAGTGCCATTTTGTCTTTTTGTATTTAGCTTCCTGTGATTGCATGCAGTAGTAATCCCATTTGTTTATGTCTCCCTGTACACATACCTTTTGTAATACCCTCTTATAATGACACTGGGACTGGGCATGTGGCTTGTTTGGGCCATGGGGAGAGTAGCAAATATGAAACACAGAGACTTAAAAAGCACTCACACACTGGGCTTTGCCCCCTGCTCTCTTAGAACCCTGAGCCACCATGTCAACCAGCCCAAGGCCGCCTGCTGCATAATAAGAAGCATGTGGCGCAGTTGCCTCCATCACTCCAGCTGAAAGCCACACAGCAGCCAGCAGCAGGGCTGCCTAACTGACCAGGAGCTGACTAGAGATACATGAATGAATCCTGCGGAGAACAGAAGAAATATCCTGCTGAGCTTGGTCCAAATTGTTGATGCAAAGAATCATCACTACAAAAATGGTCGTTACTTTAAGCTACTGATTATGGAGTGGTTTTTTTACAGTACAAAAGCAAACCGGTACATAACAATATCTCTCCAATGGGACAATGTGATATGGACCAGGAGCCTGCAAAAAGTGGTTTTAATTTTATTTCTGCTATTTGATCATCATATAGTCAGTTACCTTCTTTCATTTAAGTCTACCATCTGTAAAATGGAGATGGTGATACCTGCTTATTTCACAGGGTGACTGCAGAAAACAAGTGCTGTAATATATGTGAAAATGTTCTATCACAAAATACTGTCAATTTAATGTTTTTCATATTTAAAATTATTTCTGAAAAAATTAGAGACTAATACCACACTATAAACTAACACTACATGATATGTCAGTATAGCAATTGTTCTTTGAGCAATTGGAGAGCACAGGCAGTGTTCCTTAGGGGTCTGTGTGTGGTAGGGAGAAGGGGTTTGTTGGGAGAAAGTCATATTAAACACAGGGGCTGCAGTTAAAATTTTTACTACTAATAAAAGAGCCCAAATCTTTACAGAAACTCATTATTATTAGCAAATGGCATTAGCATGCACTGTGGACTTTGTGAACTCTGAAGTTGAAACAATTAGGTTTTTAAATGTTAACTGTTTTTAACAACCTCATGCCCATAGATATAAAAGAATTTTGTTCTGAACTACTAGTTTTATAAATGTCAATTCCTGTCCATAATTGTTTCACTTTTAAATCTCCATATCGTTTATCTAAATTAACATTATCTTGCCAATGCTATTAGTATCAATGTCACAAAATGCAATCCTTCATTATCTATTTGGGCAAGGCTTTAAGAACAATCTACATTTAAATCCTAAGTAGTCAGAATGGCTTTTTGGAAAATATATAATTCACTGAAAGGCAAATAACATAACTTGTTGTATGAAGCATCTTACATCACATTGCAGAGAATGAACTTTAAGGAAAAAGTTCTGAGAGGTGGGCCGGGAAGACAGACTATTCTCTGAATTTTACAAATGAGGGAGCCGAGGCTCAGGAGTTTGAGGCTGTCTACTGACACTTCTACTGAGTGGCAGACCCAGGTCCTCTGATTCCTGATCTGGTGCACTCTTCCCACAGTGCTCTGCTGCCCCTGCAGTGAAGGATTTGATGTGAAGGTCAATGTCCTGAAGGTACTGATTTTTTAGAGACAGATTTTTCAGTTCGTAGGTTTCTGTATCTCTATTTCTTTTCCTTCCTCTTGCTTTTGCATTACTGGGAAGAAATGGAATACCACCCTCTAGGTGTTCTGGTAAAGGTTTGGAATTGCAAAGAAGTAAAAAACTAAGGGCTGAAATAAGGTTTGGGGAGCCAATGTTATTCTTCCTTTTCTTTCATTATCTCACTTAGCTCTGAATAATTACAAGTTGGCTATCCACAAGGTTTCTATAAAGTGGGGTTTTCTTCTGTCCAAAATGTTTACAAGAGGTTAGCAAGTTGGCTGTAAAGGTAAAGACTGGAAAATGAATGAGCCAATTACATTTTTACAGATTAAAAAAAAAGCCAAAGATTAAATACACAAACAGAAAAAAGCAAACTCTTTTCTACTCAGAAACTAAATGAAAGTGGGCTAAGACTTTTTACTTCTATTTAAACAAGGTAAATTATATAGAGTGAATGATTTGAAATATTAAGATTTTATAGCAACACCATTTCTTAGTAGGTGCAAGACAGGCATGATTTTTATGTCTTTGAATCTGGGGTTTTCAGAGTCCCCGGCATGCCTGGGCCATTCACATCATCCCATCAATTGGTGCTCTCATTGAAGTACAGTGGAAGATGCCTGCTTTCAATGATCACTCAGTGCGACATGTGACAGCATCCCTGGGGGAGCGCACTTCAGAAAAATCATTTAAGTTGGAATATTGAATATCCTATTCTTTTGCAAACTACAGTATATTTTAAAAAGAAATCTCATCCAAAATGATTAACACTTCCTACTGTTCAGGAAAAAAGCCTGCCCTTTCAGACTAACAGCTGTGGATCATTAGCTCTCCAGTGATGAGATGTGTTTGATGAGTATTTTTCTTTCTAATTAAGAGATGAGCTTCTCTATTTGACTGTCTCTTCAAAAAGAAGGGAAGAAAAAAATTCTCTGCCTACATGGAAAGGCCAGCTCCTACAAAACAATTAATTATTTCCCGGCCCTTTTAGAAAATCCTTTTCCTCCCTAATTTCAATTCATTTTTTCCTAAAACTTAACACACTGACACCACGCCTTCACGGTATTAACCCATTTTTCATTCAGCCTTCACCCTCTGACTTTTCTGTGTGTTTCATTATTCAATGATATCATTTTTCAGATAAAATAGAATTATGTGTGTGTGTGTGTGTACCTTAACAGAGAGCATTTGGTACAGAAATATTCTCTGATGTGAGAGAGGCCTCAAATTAGAAAGATAATAACTACATAGTATTTGCCTTGTGGGGAATTAGGCAATGTTTTAAAAAAAACTTAAAGGTACCTAAAATATATAAAAACTTGTTATTTTAAATTAATTAATTAATTAATTAATCCTTAAAAGAAAACCTTTGTCAATAAGACTGGCCTTAAAGAAGAAAGCTAGGGAATGTCAAGTGAGACCTCAAATATATGGCTGTTCATTCTGACAAAGCCATCATCAAGGTGGTAAAATTCCTGAATTAAAAACATGATTAAAAAGAATAGTAGGAAGCAAAAAAAAAAAAAACCAGTTTGTAAATTAATCTTATCAATGACCTCCTTAATCCTTTTTGGTACAAGGAAAGAAAGGAAAGAAGGAAGAGAGTCAACTTCCAAACATTTGGGTGCTGTGCTGACACGTCTCTCCCCTGGGGAACATGGAAACAGGTAGGGATGTTTTTGGTTGTCTGACTGCCTGGTGTGACATACAGCAGGTACTGGCATTTAGTGAGTTGGGCAGGGGGGTATGAAACACCCTCACACATGTGGAACCGCCCACTGCTATAAGAAATGTTCCTGTCCAAATGCTAACAATTATCCTTTTTGAGAACACTGACACAATTTCTCACACAAGCCATAGAATATCCTACAGTTAACCTAGAAAAGAAGAAACAGCACATATATATATACAAAGGTATCCCAAGAAGGCTACATATATTTCCTAGATGATGACAGGAATTATGATTTAAGCATTTAGGGAAAGACAGGAGAAGAGGGAAAAAGTTACACTCACTCATAAACATTTGCATTAGATTCTCTTTTGCCACCTATTTATGTTTATTATTTCTTAAAATATGCCTAAAGAAGAACTGGAGGTGAACCTTCTCTGCCCATTTACTCCCCTTTGGATGAGGTCAGGCTACACACACCATCACCAGAGTCTTCAGAACTGCATCTTCTGAAAGGGGGTGGTTTCACCCTGATTTAACTAGCCAGATGGTTTCACCACCTGCTCTAAGGTCTTTCCTTCTGGTTGGTTCCACTAAAGTCTTTGTACCACTGCCATTCAACAGAGGAGAGAAGATCAACAAAATGAACCTGATTAACTCCAGTATCCTGATAGACTTCTCAAGGTGGTTTCAAAGTATGACACATTTGCTCTCTTGAGAGGCTTTGGTTTGCTTGGACAATTTTCTAAAATAAACAGCAGAGAATTGGTGACAAGCTGGCTCTCTCCAACTTGTTCTGCTGTTCACTGTGGTCATGCCACCAATGCTTTTTCATGCTTAAATACTTGTCCCTATACAGGGCTTCTCTACCCTCTCTCAATTAGAATGAGAGCTGACATGGCTCCCTCCGCTGTTTTCTTTCCAAGTAGTTTCACCCAGACACCAAACTTACAAGACTTTTGTTGTGTTCTGGTGTGTGTGTGTGTGTGTGTGTGTAATTTATGTGTTTAGAGAAAAAAATCAAAGTGCATTCCCTACAAAATGATCCCTTATATTAATTAGGCACATTATATTGAGAGAACCATTTATGTCTGTTCTGGTGACAGAATGAGTGTATAGTAAGGATTAGGAAAAAAAAGAGAGAACATGGTTGAATTCAAAGGCATAGCTTTGAATCAAATGCATATATTATAACTTTATTTATTTACTGATAGTATTGAAAAATCATTGTTAATCTAAGTAAATCAGATTTACTTAGACTACTTCTAAAATACACATCAGAAAGTCCCAATTCCTTACTGTGTGACATTGTACACTGGGTTTTTGAAGTGGCTATCTGAATCTTAAAGTTCACAATCTTAGTGCATTCGTGCCTTTTTTGAAAAGCATGGCTTAACTCCATCTATTAAAGAAGCAAGTGTGACAACCAGATAGGGACTCATTTGAAGATGTCTTATACACAACCCATGAAAATGCCTACTGAAGCATCTCCACAAGAAAATGGACCAAAACAACCTCAAAAAATGGAGGAATCAACTAATGATAGCATAATGCACACTACTTTCCTTGATGGAGATATTATATCAATAGAATCTGCCAGCCAGAAGGCTCGGGGAGTTATTTATTTATTTAGATATTTCCTTATTCTTTCTCAGATTACAAGTTGTACTGATATTTTGTGTCATTTTTATCAGTCAGAGATGAAAGGCTCTGGCTTTGCTTTGAGAACACTGACAACTCCAAAATGCAAAGCCCAGAGTGTGTCCAACTTGAGCATCACATCAACCACACATGAATAACTGATAAGAAATCCCTGCAATGTTGTGAATTTAATGGTAGTCAAAGTTTGGATGTAGAATGAAAGCTACAAATGCTTTTAAATGCCTGGAGAATGCTGATTCTCTGAGGTCCCTTTCATTAGAAATTATTACTTTACCTAGAAGTTTGTAATGCCTACCGTGGTACCAAGCACAGCTGCGCTGTTTCATTTTAATAGCTTTATCATTCACAGCAGTTCTGTGTTCAAAACCAGATTGCATGCAGAGTCATTCTTGCAGATTACAGATCAACACATACTTATTGTTTAAATGACCAAATATGGACAATTAAGTGGAATTGGTGAATCGGTATTATTTGGTTCAGGAGGAGATGCTGGTATCAAGTAACAAGCACTCTAAAAAATACTTAAGGACCACATCAAAGAAACATGTAAGAATAAGTTAAGGCTATTAAATGCTTTGAAGCTTGTGTTTCTCTAGTTTCCCATTTCTCCAGGATCCAACTGGTTCTAGAAGACTCATGACTACCTCACTAGTATAGGTAAAGAGCAGCCCATGCTGTAATTACTTTCTAAGTTTAAAAAAAAGTGTTTTAATGTTGGTTCTCAATTTTCCTTTTTCTTGTTTTTATGCCTCCAATGTCAATGAAAAAGTCATCTTTTTTCCCCTTTCTATTCCAATCATTATATAATTTTCTGATATTACTTCATGTCTTTTAAGTTTACAAACTATTATTTAACAAAATTGTTGGATTAAGTATATTTTATTTAGGGATACTGTCTTGTAAATGTACTATTTCTATATATGTTCTAGGACTTTAGAAAGTGCTGTAAAAATTCATTAAAGTTTATTAAACGTAGTTATCTTTCTCATGTTTAAAGAACTGAATCTGTGGCCATTACTATTTTGAAGTAGGTTATTGATCAGCTCTCCTCTGTGTGTGTAAATGCTGTGTCTGGACACATGAAGCTGACACCAATGTTTGCTGATGTACAAAACATAAGATTTTTCCCTAAGCTTGAAATCTGGCTTTCAAGCCCTCTCCATTGTGAACAGGTACAATATTTAGGGCAACAGCTGGCGCGGAGTTGCTCATGGGGGGAAACTCCCTCTGTTCTGTACATTGTGCCAGGAAGTAGGGTGCCCGGCTGACAAGCCAAACACATGGTAGTGAAGTCTGGGACTCCAGTTACTTTAAAAATTAGTCCTGTAGTCTTTATATTCCACGTTCTATGTCGCTGAACAGGAACACCTTTAAAAAAGCAGACGATCAATTATAGTGACTGCTTTTTCCCGCAGTAGCTGATACGCAGAGGGGTTCACTCTGCCAAGCTTTGGGATGTTTGGGACCATTCTGATTCATCCCCGCTGAAATGATCTTACTCAGACTTATCCCAGTCATCACCAATATCTTCTCTGGGCTACTGATTTCTGATCTTTCTTTTTAATCCTTCATAATATAACCTAGCAGTTACTGCTGGTTACTCTTTGTCCAGATTTAGTATCCTCATTTCAATCTTAAAATCACAGAGCCAAAGTCAGAGAGTGTGTTTTTAAATTTTCACCCTCACAAATAGATTTAAGACCCAATAATATCATATATTTCCTCTGTCTTACCAGCTTCTGAAACTTCATCTCCCATTCTGTCTTATAATTTTCTAATTTTCTCCTTCACTGGTCTCATTCCCCCCAATCCCTCTGTTCTGGAAAAACTTCAAGAGTTATGTTTAGCAGCTCTAGCTATGTCTGAACATTTCTCTTTGCAATTCAAATAATCATCTTGGGCTGATTTTAACAGCCTCCTTTACTCCACTCCATCTTTTACCCTTGCTGTGTAATGTTTACTGATGAATGTCTTTCTCCCCATTTCTTAACAGATCTAAGTGGTCTAGTTACTGCACGGGAAGCCTCGGGGTTTGAACACTAAGTATACATTTCTCTTGGCTATTTTCCATACCTCTAAACATTCTCTTAAATGCAACAGGGCTTGTGTGGCAACGGCAACAGAAGTTATCAGAGAACACTAGTTTAGACAGCAAGCAAGCCGAACTCCAACTGTTCAAACAGCCTGACTTTTACAGTAAAAGGAAAGGCCCTGGGCCAAGCCCACTGAGATGAGCAGGTATTTTTAGTTCACTTGTAGGCCAGCTCTAATGTAATTCTGAAATGTTTTCTTCAAACCAACCCAACTTTTTCAGGGCTGTCCAAATCTGTTTTCTTTTATAGCAAGTACAAATTCTTGGAGCAAGGGAAGCATGCGTATCATTTGCAATGCTGCTGCACGTCTATGGTGTTGATGCCCGATGGCTCAAATTAGTCCGCAAAACAGATGAGCGCATTGTAATTAGCTCTTGTCAAACTGTTAGAAATACAAAAACCATTTCCACTGTAATAAAAATTACGAAAAAGAAAAATCTCTCATCTCATTGTCAGCCAAAATAGTTCCTGAAATGTCTGGTAGTTTAGGATTCCAGAGTTCTAAAAGAAGGCCATCTCATTTTCAGAAAGCTTTCATTGCATTGACATGTAGACGCTGAGAAGTGTTATCTTTCAGGCATTTTTGTTGTATTTGATTGCCTATGAAATCTCATTTCTAAAAATGACCTGTTGGGAGTGGACACATTTTGTTCAGCCACACGGTACTGATGTATGATTCTCAACACTTACACTGCTTTGAGTAGTTTTTTAATCAAGATTTTCTGAACTTTCTCTAGCAGTGTGTTAGCTTAATCAGTTTCCCCAAATACCTCAATAGTGCATTCTATTTAAACAAAAGAAAACTTAATTAAGGAGGCAGAATCCTATGTGCTGATGGAATAATTTTGATGTTAAACTCCCATGCAGTGTTTCCCAGTTTCTTAATGATGACTTACTTGGATATTTATTGTTGAGACAGTGACTCAATAGACTATATTTTGCTCAACATTTAAATTATTCCCAACCTTCAGGAGGGTTCTGGAGCTCTCTGGAATTTAATGTCCTCTCAAAGAAAAATATGGCTATCAATAAGTGGCTATTTCAAAAAGTAAATTTAAATACTAACCAAAAGGTAGTGCAGTTTGAAATTAGGTCAAATATATCAAAATTTTACCCCCTTCCACTTGCTTTCAAAACTTTCCTGAAGATATTTTCAGGTGAAATTATAGGAATAAGCAGAATGGTATCAATGTAGCTATCTTTAATTTGATAAAATTACCATAAACAAAACATAATATAGAATTGATCATAGAGCTAAAACTACAAAACTTCTAGAAGAAAACATTGGAGAAAATAGTTGTAGCCTTGGGCTCTGCAAAGAATTCATAGATATAACACCAAAAGCATAATTTAAATAAGTATTTAAAAAAATAGACTTCATTAAAGGTAAAAACTTTTGTGCTTCAAAAGTCACCAGTAAAAAAATAAAGACAAGGCACACACCAGAACAAAAGAATTACAAATTATATACATATCTGATAAAGGACTTGTACCCAGAGTATATGAAAAGCACTTAAAACTTAATATCTAAAGACAAAACACAATTAAAAATGGGCAATAGATTTGAACAGACATTTCACCAAAGAAAATACATGAATGGCTAAGAAGCACATGAAAATATGGTCAACATCAGTAGTCACTATGGAAATGTAAATTAAACCACAAGGGGTACTACTTCACCCACTATGATGAATATAATCAAGTCAGAAGGTACTAAATGAAGATATAGAGAAACTGAAACTCTCATACATTGCTGGTGAGGATGTAAAAGGGTACAGTCACTTTGGAAAACAGTTTGGGAGTATCTTAAAAAGGTAGACAAAGTTAACACATCAGCCAGCAATTCCATTCCTAGTTATTTACCCCAAAGAACTAAAAAGATATGTCGACATAAAAGACTTGTACCTGAATGCTCATTTCTAACAGCATTCTTCATGATACTCTCAAAATGGAAGCAACCCAATTGTTTATCAACTGGTGAATGGATAATCAAAACGTAGCCATACAATGGAATAGCACACAATAAAAAGAGGTCAATGTGGACACATTCTATGCCATGGCCTCAGAAACATTATGCTAAATGAAGTCAGTTAGATGTAAAAGACCACATGTGTGAGATTCCATCGATGTGAAATGTGGAGAAAAAGTAAACCACTGGAGATAGAAACAGACTCCTGGTTGCTGAAGCCTTGAGGTGGGAACAAGATTGACTGTAATTGGCATGAAGCATCTTTTTGAGGTGATGGTCATACAACTCTGTAAATTTACTAAAAATTAGAGAATTATGCACTTAAAATGGGTAAACTTCATGGTATATAAATCATACTTTATAAAAGTTGTTAAAATAAAAAGCAATAACTTCCGTGAAGGTAAATTCCATTCCAAAAACCTGAGAGAAAGTAGGCCGAAGAATGAATGATCATAGATCTTGGAGGTATCTTGCCAACACTCTCAAAATATTTAAAACACTAGTTGGTGACACCATCTACACAGTAACTCTTTGGGCAGTTGCTGCTCCTTTGAGTTCAGAGAAGTTTTACAGAGACTACTAGGAAATAGCTAAAGTAAACATTGGTATCAATCATTGCTAACTACAGTTAGGAAAGCAATATCCTAGAGGCAGGTGATGAAAACATGGAAGCTAAATGCTACCACCCTAAGTTGAGACTGTTATGATCAATTTTGAAAAAGAAAATGTTGAATTCCTTACCCTTGGATTAAGAAACAGCTGAAAAGATGCAAGAAAAATGCTAAGAAAAACTCAGAGAAGATATGGGAAAAAGATAGAAAAGGAAGGATGGACAGCTTAGAGCAACTGGCTAAAAGAAAAAAAGTCAGCCCTGGCTGGTGTAGCTTAGTGGATTAAGCGGGGGCCTGTGAACCAAGAGATCACGGTTCGATTCCCAGTCAGGGCACATGCCTGGGTTGCAGGCCAGTTCCCAGCAGGGAATGCACAGGAAGCAACCATACATTGATATTTCTCTCCCTCTCTCCTTCCCTTCCCCTCTGAAGATAAATAAATAAAATCTTTAAATTAAAAAAAAAAGTCAAAGCGAAGCAGAACAAATCTTAGCACAGGAGAACGGAAATAGAGCCTACAATGTCAGCTTCCCTGCCCAGAAGAAAGCACTGCTGGGTAAATATGACAGTTTTCTTGCTTTGTAGTCATGCTGGGGAGCTCTTTTAATTTGGGCCTAGAGTCTTAGGCTTTCATTTGAATTCATCAGGGATCTCTATTACCAAGTTACCTACAATACCACCTATCAGGAAATAAAACTTCTTGCCCCCACTTCCATCCACAAAAATAGCAAGAAAGCATTGGGAGGGATTTGTTTTATTTTTCCGGTCAGCAACAGTCAGCAGCTCCCTTTGGTTGATTGGGTTTGTTTTTTTTTTCTCGGGATATTACATCAAGAAAATAGAAATGAAAACTGCTGAACACAGCAGGAAGAGTGAAATAAATCTGAAAACCGCTTCCAACTGTTTTTATTCAAGCACTTCTAAAACTCTAGGATAATCCTGTATCTTCCTACACTCCTACATACATTTTTAAATTTTTTTTCATGACAAAGCTTAATACATGTGCTTGTAAGTTAACTAAATTATATCAGGCATGGAGAAGCAGGTGAGCCCTGGCAGATTTCCCGTTGTTTTTACCACCATTTTCTTTATCAATTGCTGCAATCTAACCTGGCTCCCTGGTCTGCTGTCAGTGCCACAGAGCTATTCTGTCTCCCAGGGTGACAGGTGTGGCTTTGTCCTCCCAGTTCATGACACCGGGCAAAATCCAGCTCACCTTTCAGAAGCTGACTCTTGTGGCAACACAGCACTTCTTTCATTTACGTCTTTGCCTTTCAGACGTGTTTGACCACATTTCTGTCCAGAAGTGTTTGTTGCGTTTCTTGCTCTAATAAAGACATCTACCCAGTGGCAACTCTGGATTCAGCGTTTATTGGTGTAATAGAGAGGAAGCATATTGGTATGCTTCCTCTTTTCTAGCTCTAGCTTGATCTTGAAGAGGCAGGGGGAGGTATGTGGCTTCTAAATATCAACTAGAGAAGAGCAACATATTGCAAAGTACAGCAAAAGTAAAAGGATTGGGGTCAATGTCAAAGAGAGGGCAATATACTCCCTAAAAACAAAACAAGTACCATACCATCTATCATAAAGTTCTCTGAATTGACTCTATAGCTGTATTTCCCTCTACTTTATGCATAATCTATGCAAAATAAAGGGTAACTGGCATACAGACAGAGGCAGGGCCTAAAAGGGAACACTGTGGAAAGATAAAATCGAAAGGGCTGAAGAATGGGCTCTAAGATTTGTCCCATAAAATTATTAAGTCTGCTTTTTCTTTCTATTAAGAAACTTTATGCATAAGAACCTTAAATCAGCTGAAACACTTTAGTGTTCAGGGAAAATAGGTTATGTATAAATATATTTACCAAGTGTGTATATGAATATAACACATTTGTGTATATCAATATAAAATGTGTGTATATAAATGTATATCTATGTTTTATCTATATCTAGCTATACTTTTATTTGTCCCATGAGAAGAATGTATCCATAAATATTAAGTAATTATTTATAGGCTCCTCTCCCTCAACTGTAGAGTGGAAATATCAATTCAATTATAATGTGAAAGTTCATTAAATGCTGTTAATGATACAGTTTATCTCACTTCTAAGGAAATAATTTTACATGGAATTAATATACTACTGTTAATATAGTTAAGGAATTTTATTATTCCTTAATAGAAATTGAAAATGAAGCCTGCTTTAAATAATTTTAATTAAGTAAAATGATTACCATGGAGGTGTAATTATATCTAAGCATTTCTATGCCCCAAGGGACCATTTAAATTTTTTTGCCTTTATAATTTTTAATTACTTTTATTCCCATATTGCAGATAGGAAAGTTGAGTTTAGGATAAGGAAAGTATTTTCTAACATATATATTAGCCCTAATTTTTAATCTCTACCTTGCTATGTTATTTCCAGAAATCAGGTGTAAAATTGGACAGGACTTTAAACAACTTTTTTATCCTCTCTTTAAGACAATATAAAAAGCCCTAAATATACCGTTTTAAAATTTGTTAAATATAAAAGAATATTCTTATATTATATGATTTAAAGGCATTCTTTTATTAATCTACTTTAAGAACTTCTCTCTTCCTATCTCAAGATCTATTAAAGACTGTGTTCATGATAAAAGGTGTCAAAGATAAGAAATGTTCTTGATAACTGGTACTGAAAACCTGTAACGGAGAAATCCTATAGCTTGCTGAAAATCTCTTATCTTCTCACATCTTCAAGACTCACCCAGTGCCTTGGCACAGCTGAAATGTAACTGGCCTACCATACTGGAGTAGCTGAAATTTGCAATCCATCATAACCTTTCCATTCCACCATCTTTTTGACAATTACAAGGGTCTTAGTTCCTTGATTCACTGGGTATCTAAAAAAGTGCAGTGTTGGTTCTGATTTCAGTTGTTGCTTTCATTATTGTTTCTTTTGTTATGCTTCAATCTCTATTCTAGGTTAAGTTTTAGTTATATAAATCTGACTTGATCTGCAACACAAGAAAGTTAGTGTGGGAAGGGACCACCACGCCCTACCAAAAATCAGTTAATTAGCTTATAATTTACATGTAGTAGTTCCCATTCTCATAACTATCGGTTCAAACACACAATGGTTACTGTCTTCATTAGGATTGATGATCCATTCACCACTAACCTATAGTTGCCCTCTTTTGTTTCTTTACTCAGCACCCTGAATTTCCCTGTGGAAACCATCTACCACTCTCAGTTGATACTTTCTGATGGTGCTGATTCCACCTTTGGCTGCAGAGGGATGGACATTGGACCAAGCCCTGGTCAGTGACACAGCACCTGTTTCTGGTCATAGTCATTGGTTCAAGGACAGGCCAATCAAAACAAGTGAGGCTCAACTCTGGGTCTTTGGGTCTACTGCAAAAGAGAACCTCCTGTGTTTTCTGACTAAAAGCTAGACTAATATAGCCCTGGGGGTGCTGATTATCATTTAGGGGAAATCCTGCCTAAGATCAATGCTAACACAGCGAAAACTAGGCCAAGAAAGGAGAGGAAACTGACCTCTGATTGAATCAGTTGAGCCACTAGATCCACACATGTCTGAAAGTGTCATTCAGCCTTCCACATATACACGTACAAAAAAAAGTAAAAAAGACAATTCAAACATTTCAATGCAATCTCAAAGTTTTTGAAAAATTTAGAATTCATCCACCATTCCTGGCCCCACCAGACTGTCTGAATTAGAACCTGTGGCAGTGGAGCCCTAGAATCTGTATTTTCAATCATTCCTGTAGTGTTTCTGGTCACCAGTTAATTTGGGGAACCATTGTGGACACTCACCAAAGGCTGTCACTACTTTTCCAACACCATCAACACACCAGATGAAGTTCACATAATGCCCCAGAGGCTTCCCAGAGAACACACTATAAACAGATGAAGTATGCTGAGGGTCAGTTAGTCCCTTTCTGGTAGCTTTAATGCTACCACCCTCTTTTTTTTCTCCAGTCAAGGAAGAGAAGAGATGGCAATTATGTGGGAGAGACTTTAATGGAGGGACGTCTCCTTTCTTCTTTTCAATAGCCTCTTGGTAAATTAAAATGGTCTCTTAACCCATCTGTGTTCTAGAAAATGGGGAGCTTACTTTCCTGGTACCTGTTTGACCAGGACTGGTCAAAGCAGGATGATCAGATAAAATATAATGTGAAAAAGAACAACCGAATCTAATTTTTCTTAGAAAATTAGGTAAACTGTATAGCAGAAGGAACTGGTTTTGTCTGTTATGTTCTTTGAATTATTTATTTTGATTATTTTGGGGATATAGTTTCATAGTTTCAAATTACTTATTAAGATATTTTGGGGACATAGTTTCCCAAGATGTAAATGGTATAAGATCTCAATAGACTGGCTGCATTACTTCCCAATTTTACAGCAATGGAGATTATTCCAAATTTACCCCCCTGTGTTTCTGACTGGCTTCCAGCAACACTCTCCACATAGTACAGTTGTTTAGAAAGGTTGAGATAAGCAAAATATCCAGAGAATATTTCCTGCCTTAAGGTCCGCTTAAGGGTGGTTTCCAATCCCAAAAGATTTGTCATCTATATCAAATCTAATTTTAGGCAACAGGCCCAGTGTGACTAGCTCATTAAAAAGAGATGACTGTTTATTCTCCACAATTATCAGTCTTTTTTATATCATTAGATACTCTAAGCTAGTTTTCCCCATAATAATTTGCAAGTCAACCTTCTCAGGCCAAAATTTTATCTGAGGAGCATGCTGATTCTAGGTTTTCTACCACTGACAACTGTGCCGTTTATGGAATTGGCCAGAAACAATATGCTTTCAGGTAGTTCATTCTGGGACTTTTCGAAATGGACAGGAATTCAGTATGGGCAAGCTGCATGAGGCCCTCTGGGTTACCCACAGTTAATGATCCTATAGAATCTGTCCCTCTGTTTCATCTTGAGTTGGGTTTTAAGGGCAAGTTGTCTTGGTGGATAGAAATTTCTACTGAGATAAAATAGGATGTGTTCTACCCTCCTTCACACTAGCCCACACTTTCTTTTTAATTTTTACCTTAACAACATCTCTTTTGACTGAGAAGACAGAAAAAGATTGAGAAAAGAGAAAAAACATTTCCTAAAGTATTAATGTCATGGCTTTATTGTCACAAAATAGGTGTGAGTTTAAAAAACAAATAGTCTTCTATTTAATTAGTATTAAAAATTGCATTAAGATTAATCATCCTAAAACTCAAATAATTATTTTTGGAAGATGCTCTGTAACACTTCACTCACTTATTAGCCAACCACTCTGGACAGGATTTTATCATCTATCGGTAACAAGTTTATGTAGAGGACTCGCAGGAAGTCCTTCGGTTATCTATTCTATGAGTACTCTAATGGGGCCTTCCTTATGTCTGTGGCAGTGGGAATTTCATAACATTCTCTTTAACATTTTTGCAGGCTAAAATAATCAGTCATGCTCTTTGGCATAGAATTTTGAGGTTTGTGAGAAAAATCTTGTCCCATTCTCAGCCCATGTCCATGTGGAGGCGAGGTGGCATTTTACAGACGTATGTTTTGGTTCAGCTTCTCAACTTTTAAAAGAGTTGTCAACTGTATTCCTGTCTCCGCTGAGGCTTAAAGCATGGTCTGTCCCTAATTGGCAACAGAATATTTGCACTCCCAGTACTTGTCAAAAGAGGATAACGCTGAGTCCTTGCTGCTCAGTGCTTATCAAAAATCAGTCATGAGAACTCATATTTATGGAAGGTTGCCTGAAGGACATACATTCCCTTTTAGATCTTCTCAATTTTATTTTGGATTTAGCCGGACCATTTGAGAGTAACATACTTAAACTGCATGGCTAGGTCATGTCAAAATAATAGTCATCATTTGCGGTCATGTACCTAGCACTGAGTGAGGTGTTTTTTACATGTTAGTAATAATCTTTAAAATAACCATGCAAAGCAGGGGTTAATATCTTATTTCCCAGATGAGGAAACAATCCTAGCACCATCAAATTACTTGCTGAAGCTCACCCAGCAAGTAGATGGCAGAACCACAGTTCAAAACAAAGTTTATCTGGCTCCAAATTTCATGCCCTATATACAAAGCTAGAGTGCTTTTACTGAATTACATTTTGGTGCTGCAGTAGCCTCTATTAAGGGAAAGCAAAAGAAAGAATTCTAGGAAACACAGCATTGTTTTAACTCTGGAGATTTTGCTTACATTATACAGTGTCAACTTTATGGAGGTTCTTGATTAAGAATTCTTGAGGTCTTAGTACTAGAAATAGCCAGGCTTTCACTGAGTAACAGATAGACTTAATATAAAAATATTAAGAAGATTGTGAGTCATGTAACTGATAGTTGTTTTCCTTCATCTACTGTCTGGGACAATCAGATCCCAAATTCTGACCTTCTTCTATCTAGTACTTGAGCTCTAAGTTTTATATGCCCCCTTCACCACTGGCATCATCTATTTTATCCTCCCACTCTCTGGCCTTCAGTGTGATGCCTTTACTTATACTTTAAATATTCTACAGCATGTATTTTTGTAACCCACTTCTATTATTTTTTGGAATGAGGTAGGATATGATAAAACTCAAATAAGAAGTCTGCATTTATTAGACTATTAGCACAACAAGAGTTGTGCTAACTAGCATTATATGATATTATATTTTAATTTTGTAATCTTTATAATTACTGTGAATTAGATCATATTATTAGCCCAATTATATAGATGAGGAAAATTAAGCTCAGAGGGGTTAAGTAAAATGCCCACATTCACATAGAAGAGCCAGATTTCTGGCTGATTCCAGAATCTGAACTCCTAACCACTATGGATATGGCTCTTCAGATTCATATGATGGTCAGTTAAGAAGAGATGCACACAATGGAATGGGAATGAAAGGTTACGTGGGGAAAGAAAAAGATACACTAATGGGAAGAAAAGGGGCAAGTAAAAATACAAGAGAAAAGTAAGGTAGAGAAAAGGAATGAAAGATAATAGAGAAACAGAAAGACACAGGACAGGGAGGAATGTATTCACAACTCCGCCTCAATAGTGTATAATTGTCTGAACTCTCAGAATGATTTCTTCCTGAAGTTTCATCTTGAATGTTACCAACACACAAACATCAACTCTTCAATGTAAACTCCTCTATCTCATTTTGTCTGAACCATTCCTTTGCACAAGTATATGCTACTCTCTTTTGCCATTTAACTTGTTTTGTGTTTCTGCTCTCAACCCAAGTAGTGTCTACCACTTGACAGAAGATAGTTTTGTTGCATTTGATCTAGTAGAGGCAGCATCCATGAAATTTCATAATGTTAATTTCCAGGAAAAAGCCTGGTATTTTTTCACTCCAAATAAATTCATCTCTGTTACCATCCATGGAAGTAAACAAAAAGAAGATTCGAGCACACAAACAAAAACAAAACCTACTCATTTTTTTTTTTCTGATGCCAGGCCAAGAAAATATCACTTTTTAGTGTCCTTCCATAGCCAGGGACATAAAAAGTAAATGTGAAAAAAAATCATTCTCAAGAAGTACAGCTATTTACATGGGCTTATATATATATCAGAATAAGTTATCCCTGTAATTTGAATTTATAATTAACTCTCCAATAAACTTTAAAAGTAACTGTTGCTGTATTAGAAAACACCTTCCCTCCTTTTACTTTTAAATTTAAGATTTTTCAAATAAAGGTTTCTTTTCCCATGAAATTTCAAAGGATATGTTATAGCTTAAAGAATGCTATGGATTTTAAAGGTTCGCATTGGAACCAGCTTGGTGTCTCTAAATTTACCAGCTGGAAATACCTTTAAAATTTAATATCTGCCATACTGATAGTCTTCGAGAGAATTAGGTTATATAACTACTGATTTCTTTGTGTCTTGTTTGGATTTGACATTCCAGATATGATAATTTCTTTGAGTTCTCTTCTTTTCTGGATCAAATCTCATTTTTTATTAAGTTGGTTCCTCCTGGAGGAAATATATGTTTGGGGCTGAACATTTCTTGTTTCCATAGTCACATTCTTGGCTTCTTTCCTTATCTCCATGGAAGAGATTTCTAAACACAGACAAGATGGGTCATTTCTTAAGTTGCAATGTCTCTTAACTGAAAGAGACTGTAAAATAGTGAGGGAAGATGGGGTTTGGCTCCAGATTTAGCCCCAGACCCACCACCCATGATGTGCACCACTCTGGGAAAACTGTGGCCCAACTGATCATACAAGATTGCTTTGAAGATAACACATGTGAACATGCTTTGTAAATGGTAAAACATTAGCAAATGAAAGATAATTAAAACCAGACCCAGGTCCATATTAGATATAAATAAAGGAAAGACTCTGGATTTCCATTCCGCTGCTGCCAATTAGCTGACACTTACTGAGTACTGTTCGACTGCTCAGGAACACACGGAGCCCCAGAGTTCTCTGTTAAAGGGTAGGCTACTGACATGCAGGGCCACACCCATAACCCAACACCAGGATCAGTAAACCACCCATCGTCACCAGGAGACTGAAGACTGGGAATGAAGTGTATAAGTAGGAATACCAAGAAAAATTCTTGACTACTATATGGTTATAGGTTAATATAGTTCAGAGTTGATGGCATTAAGTCGAGGGTGTCTCCGAAAAGCACAAAACGGGCCTACCTATTAAGCTCTGGCTCATTCACTTCTTCATCACTAGGTGTCCACAAGAGCCTCCAAACCACTGCTATATGCTTCCAACTTGCAAAAAAGTATAAAGAATTTACTTTACCTTTCATAAAAATATGCCACTAAAAATACATTTACAAAGAATTTTTATAAGAACTTTGTTTAGTTTTGAAACTCCAAAACTTAATGTTACCTGTAAGGGCATGCTGAAATGTTCTTCTCACAGCTGACAGACACCTGACATTTTAACCATTGAGCATGGTGTTCCATCTTTTCTGTAGGGTGCGTTTTTAGGAGTCAAAGGTGCTTAAATAAGAATCCTTTTTATAAATTAAACTTGAGTTAAGATACTTAAGAGTATAAATGTCCACAAGGATTTTATGGAATGAATATATACATTTTCTGGTGGCAAATAGAGGTATTTGGTTCTTTAACAATAAAAAGATAAGAAATTTGTTAATGCCAATAATATTCAGGCTAGAGAGGAGGGAAAACATTCCAAGGAAGAAAGACTCCATGAAACCTTTTACTGATCAAGTAGTAACCTTGGACAATTCCTTTAATGAATCTGCTAATGTTTGATTAGGATATTAAAAGATTTCTGAAAACTGAGGCAATCCCAAGGGTTCTGCAGTCTCTGTGATAGCCTTAATTAATTCCACTTAGAGTTCACTATTCAACAACAGCATTGGGAAAATAAAAGTTCTGCATCTCTTTACACAAATGTGTGGGAGTTTTTATAATGCAGTCCCCTCTTGCATAAGCTATTTGTTCTAAACTAGACTTAGAAAAGATACTCCTCATTACATTGCTAGAGGAGTGATAAAAGTTGTCCTCTACTTTCTTCCATGTAGGAGAAGAAAGTTTTCGAGTAATCACCAACACCCATGTCAAGAAGACAGAGCCATTTCTTCCCCAGCTTTTACAGCTTCTTTTTACTTGAGGGTATTTTTTTCTGGGGAAATATTCCAGTGATTTCCTTGATCAATAACTTAAATACTTAGATCTCCTTCTATAAATTACTTTGAAAAAAGTAAACTTGGCTTCTTTGGCTCACAGTTCCTAATTGTCCTTTGACTTCTTCTTTCTGTCATTTTGACACAGGTTCTCTTCTCTTACTTTGGGCTATCTGATCTCTCTCGCTCTCTCTCTCTCTCTCTCTCTCTCACACACACACACACACACACACACACACACACACACACACACACACTCCCCTTCAGACTGACTTCATGACAAGTGGTCTGATTCTGAGCACTACCTTAAATTTCAGCTGCCCTGTTGGCTCCTGTACTTACAAAGTCTGAATTTACTGTGGGCCCTTGTAGTGCAATTTTTGACACATCATTAAGCTCCCTTTTCATTGGGAGCCTAAAGGCATATATAGCCTCACTGCGAAAAGCTAGCCTAAATAACGGTTAACACACGTGTCATGAGCTGCAAGGGGCTTGTTTGCCAGCAGGGCAAACAGTTCGCTGCAGCTCAAGCAATACCCTACAACAGGGTGGGTGGATATAATGAGATAACCACACACCACAAGTGAGTTGTTCATCTTTGTCTTCAAGCATCTAAGAACACAGTTATCTCAGTAGGATGGTGCACCCTGGAGAGTTACAAATATCTTTCAGAAGGTAAAGAAAAACAGTACAAAAATACCAAAAAAATGAGCAAAAGAAGAGTTGTGAACAATTTTTTGAAGGAAAATTTCAGCTTACCAGAACTTATTGAATCAGCCCAATAAGTTCTGAGTGCCTTTTTTGCAATATGGTTTACGTTAATTGCAAGCAGGTTTAGTCTAATGCTATGATGCTAATCAACCTATGTAGCTATAATAAAGGCAATGTCAACACCTCATCAACTAATCACACTGCTTCTTTTATCCTAGACACCCTATCCTCCCTATACAACACCAAACTACTCTAAAAATTATTTATCCAAATAAACTATAATCTGAGTACTGAAAAGGTATAATAAATTATTTGTGATGTGGCCCAATTATGTGGTAATTTGTTTGTTTTAATTATTTGCATAGTTTAAATGAAGGCATTGCTAGAAGGTGGAATCATTTTTATATTTAATGGAAAAAACAAACTTGTTTTTAAGAATGAAAACAAAGACAATTATCTCTTAAATTAGAGGCATACTAATAGATGTGTGTCCCTAAATTATTACCAGTGTTATTACTTTGTTTGTGCTGTCAAAACTTTTTCTTTCTGGAGCTCTGATGTTGACTATTCAAGTTATTTTTCCCATTTCTGTAAAATGTATTAATATCTTGCTGTTCATCAAGTGCCAAAGTAAAGGTTAAAAAAGTTCCCTAGATTATCTACAGAAGAAAAATACTGGTGGGTGATGACAACTATGATCTTTCAAGATGCAGTTTATGAATTCATAATAACTTAAGAAAGTGAGAAAAAAATAGATTTATCAAGAAAAGAGAGAACTCTCCTAAATTCAACACAGCAAATCAGCAAATTTCTTCAGGGAAAGACATCAAATTTGAAAGGCATCAATACTTTTCTGCTGTCACCAAACTGTTATTTATGCTCATGTGCCAGCTGGATTTGTGTATGTGCGTGCATAATCTTTTTCTCACCACTGATGTCATCATTAAAGCTGTGCAAGAATTTTGATTTTCGCTTTGCACAATCTTCAGGGGAGACTTGGACATTATGGTGAAAGTTTGTGACAAGTCTGCAAAGTAAGAAAAGGACGCTTTAAGGCAGTGAGATTCCACCCCTGCAAGACAGAGGCGGCTCTCCTAACTGTGTGCTGTGGCCTGTGCAATGCACAGAGAAGAAACCACATGGAGCAATTGCAGAGAAACATGGTTGACTTTTTTCTTTTAAGTGGAGGGAAGAAAAACATTTAGTATTCGTCACTTAACGCTCCCCAGAATTAGCTATCCTTTCTGAGTTTTCAAGTGTATTCTAGAATTCTTTCAAGACATATATATATTTATGACACACAGAAAGATACTGACCACTAGACGTGTTTCTCAAGGTTGACACTAGTACTACTTTCTAATTGTTGTAAGCCCTATGAGGTTTATGAAGGCTCCAGGGTACTAAGATGTTTAGGAATTTTTGTTGATAAAAATCTCAAAGCTGCAATGAATTGATTTTCAGACCAGGTAGCAATAATCAGGAACACAAAGGCAACATATGGTGACCCAGAGGCAGCTGAGTCTAGAGTTGAAGAGTTGAGGTTGCCCAGGGTACAACCTTTGCAGAGCGTGGAGGGTGGAGCCTGTGAAAGGGGTCCCTTCCTCTATCAAGAATGGGGCTTCACTCACTTCGACTGACCTGATAGCTCTGAGGTCAGGGAACTTAAGTTTTCAGTTTAATTCTTTCAGGGATGTTGTGGTTTCTCCACAGTCTAATCCAAACAGCCTATGCCCCCAAAAAACTTCATTTGGAGACCTAGTAACTGGATTATGTGATAGTGTGAGGTTATTCCACAGTATCTTTCTTAATTCAGTCAGTAGTTAAGAATGCACGGGTTTGAGGGTTTGGATGTTGAGGAGGGGATTATGGGGAAGGAAAACCTGGGAGTAGTTCACAGATCCCTGCAAGGCAGGTATGAGTTTCCCCACTCTGAAAAAGGAGCTAACCAGAGGCCAGAGTTTAGCTCACTTATCCAAGGTGAGAAGTCTAACAGAAGAAGTGAGTTACGATGGCCTGGGTGTGAACCGCAGCTCTGTCCTACCAACTCTGTGGGTTGGACCCATCATCCATGCCCACTAAAAAAAGCTGCTTCTGCCTGTGCTGCAACCTCCAGGACTCTCATAACTACTACATCATTACTGCCATTCTTATCAGAGTCATCACTTGCATTCAGGCTGTCTTACTTCAAAGCACTTGCCCTTTCCTCAATACAGTTCCTCAAACTAGATTATGGGAAGAAATGAATGAAAAAACAAGCCTATCTGTACATCGGCCTCGTGTCATTGAGAGATGCCAATGGTACACAAAGCGCTAACCAGTCCTCAAGGGCTCACTATCCTGCTGGGGAGAGAAAACACACACATATAGGATTGATTCAATACAGAAAACATGATATTGTGCTTTAAGCAGCAGAATGAGCGGCAAAGACAGAAAGCACTTTAGGAGTTGAGGGGTTTTCATGACTACATTTCTTTGCCTTCTCCAGTCTCCTCTGCTTTTCTGGTTACCATGGTGGCTGGAATCAATCCAGACTCTTTATAAAGACACTCAGGGTTGAGACTTAACACTGGAAGGTTTAGACTGTGAAATTCCCTTTCCCTAGCGATTTTCTGATTTCACAGTCTGAGTCTCTGTCTTTGGAATAGATTTAAAAGACCCACCGGATTGCTCATGGCTCTGTTCTAAGTGGCAACCTTCATTTCTTATATAAACTAGAGCTGATAAAATTTGAGATTTCCTATTTATAACATCTTTGCTTCTCTTACACCACAGGTGGCAAACACAAGGCCTGAGGGCCAAATCCAGCCCTCCACCTTGTTTTATCAGGCCCAGCGCCTTGTTTCTACACGGCTGCAGCTGAACTCTTGCTTAACTGTTAAGGAGTAGCTACATTTATACAGTCCTAAAATTACATTTGGTCCTTTGAAAGCAACCACAAGGCTGATGTGGCCCTTGGTGAAAATGAGTTCGACACCTCTGTCTTACACAAAAGAACAAGATAAGCAAAGCAAGTATTGGATTCTGCTCTGTGGTTTAAACATCATGGGCTTAAGATATGGAAGCAGCTCAAGTGTCCATCAGTAAATGAGTGGACAAAACAACTATGGGGCATTTACACAATAGAATACTACTCAGCTGTTAAAAATAAAAATTTTACCTTTTACGACAGCATGGATGGACCTGGAGAACATTATGCTAACCAAAACGAGTCAGTCAGAGAAAGACAAATACCATATAATTTCACTCATATGTGGAATCTAATGAATAAACTGAACTAATAAGCAAAACAGAAACAGACTCATAGATGGAGAGCAGATGACAGCTAAGCAGGGTTGGGGAGGTTATGAGGTGAAGGGAAAAGTAAAAAAGAAAAAGGACTCATGCACACGGACAACAGTGTGGTGATTGTCAGGTTAAGGGTGGTATAAGAAAACTAAATGGTAATGAAAAAACACAATTAAAAAAGAAAGAAAAAACATGGGCTTAAAAATTATGGGGTCATTTGCATCCCAGGAAGAAAAGAGGTTTTGGTTGGGAATATGTTCTGCTGTATATAGGACTATTAGTAACACCATTTGTAGAGTGCTTCTTCCCCCATTGAAAGCAAATCTTGTTGAAAATCTACTTTTACTCTCTTTCCAGGACAATTCTAAGGTTTTGACAGAAGTGAAAATGAGCCGCAGTGTCCCTGGAGGAGCAGCAGAGCACCATGGCTCAGAGCAAAGCCAGGGGCTAGTCTGCCTGGGTACATGATCTACTCTTTAGCAGCTCTGCATTCCTGGGCAAATTGCTTCACTTCTCTGTCCCTCAGTCTCTTCTTCTGTATGTAAAATAAGAATAACAGGAGTAACTACCATATGAGATCACGAGGGTTAAATGAGTTACGGTTTATAAAGTTCTTAGAACAAAGCCTGACACAAGGTAAGCACAGTTTAAGTGCAGGTTAAATGAGTCCAGAGAGGTGAGCTTGCTTCTAGTCTTCTTTAAAGCCTCTCTCCAGTTAGAGAGGTGAAAAGTACTTGTCTGAAATGTGAAGCCCTTGGGTTTGAGGGTGGAGATTGGGACACTGACTAATTGATCAGTCATCTCCTAAAGTAGAATGAGAGTATGCCTCTTGCACAATCGAGTAAGGGTAAAGTATTAATCTGTATTTTTAATGTTACTTTATATTTGCAAGGAGTAATGAAGGCAGATATCCTGAGGCACAGCTCTTGGACAGGACTTTTGGCAATAATATTTAAACATTCCTTTATATACCACTGTTTGATTTAAGGCAGTAATTTGTTAACTGGGTCAACTGTTAACACATATCCCTTCCTTTTTTAGGAAATACACCTGTTTCTGCGATTTGATTTGGCTTCTAATTCAAACAGACTTCCAAGTGCTCTGAAACAAAATCAACCTAAAATTGTACACTTATCTAGAGTTACATTTAGGCCATATGGTTTAAGTTGTCCAAATGTCACAGAAGCAACAGCAGCAGCCATCATCACGCTTGACACTCACCCAGCATCTTTCCTGCCAGAATATTATATGTTATAAAAGTTTCATTAAGACAGAGGTGTTAACCCTAATTCCAAAGGACCAGTTACTTAACTGCTGTGTTTTGGTTTAGCTGTTTCACACTGAATTGCTACATAAGAGTTTCTCAAAGTCCATAATAGTTTCATGATGGTATTCTTATAACTGATAATCTAAACTGTGAAATCCTATGATATGGAAGAGATGGGAGGCACGTAGGGCCAAGACCATTTTCCTGGTTGTCTGAGAAGACTCAACTAAATTATTAGACACACTGGATTAGAGTCAGAGCAATGACTGGGATGTCATTTCTAGAGACTCCTGTAAAATGCATTGGAAGAGTCTGGGCAGTGAGGACATCTAAGTGCTTCACCTTAAGTCCTTACCCATCTGAACTTGAAATTTTCTATTAGATTTCCAGTTCTGCTTCTAAGCATCCAGCACAATGCCAGATATACAGGACAGGCTCAGTAAATAAATGATGAGTGGAGAAATAACTGCCTAATTAACCTGTTGTGACTTAACAACCAGAGAGTTTTGCAGTATATATGTGGAGCAGGTGTGATGAATTTAGGTAGAAAAAAGACACTAAGATGATGCTGGGCAAGAAAAATGATGGCAGGGTTAGCAGGAGCAGGTGTGGCCTACTTGGACTGAAGGGATCCTGAGGAGTGTCACTGCTAAATTCTCTAATGGTATATATAGTACGAGTCAAGACCGAATTCCATCATTATTTTCCCTGGAGTTAGTTCTATGGTATTGAATGTCTGTTCCTGGAATTATCTAGGCTGGAATATTGTGAAGATCCATGCTTGCCTGCTCATTAACCAACTAATCAATCAACCAACTAATCAACCAAGCCACGTGCTCCTCTCATGGACACTCCTCTCAGATGCCATCCCTACAGTCAGTGAACTCACAATGAAATGCAAGAGGTAAAAAATTCAATCTTTTGAAACAGGTCCCAAATTTTATCAAGTACTTAGCACTTGGCTATCAACTTGCAGTTGAAGTCATCACATCTGAATATCCAGAAAGTTTTATAATCGACTGTAACCATGCCTTTGGGTAAATATCCCTTTACTCCCAGTTGCTGCTTTACCTGCTAACCCAAATAGGAGGATTTATACAGCCAATATGTAATATTTTCCCTGCAGTCAAGTTTTCACACTGGAATATTAAAAAACTCTTACCTCCTGCTGCTTGCTGAAGGTAAACCGAAATAAGACTAAGTAAGATAGGAGACTTTTTTTAATGATAGTTATGTTTATTTTTAAAAATGTAAAATAAAGATGAAAATGTTCCAGAATAGAATGGCTAATTCATATTTATTTCAAAGTATTATAAGAGATTTAAAAAAAATGTTTCGCCTACCACAGTCCATCTCAGAGGGGACCCAAGAGGGCCCCCTAGGGAGGGGTACTCAGTGTCCGGGAAGCACCAAGACACAAACCCAAACAATGGATTTGAAGCCTGGCTCTAGCACTTCCTGCCTCTATGATCTTAGACAAATTCCTTTTTCAGAGCTTTGATTTCTTCTTCCATGCATGGTAAAGCAACAACACCTTCCTTAAGAGATGATTATAAAGATCACATGATGACATCTGCACACTGCCAGGCATATAATATATGCTCAATAAATATTCATTCTCCTTAATTGAAAGAAACTAATTCGCACATCAAATTCTAGGACTTCCTATACCCTAGATTCAGTGTTTAATTATGTCCTCTGGCAATAATTAGAGATCTAGAGTAATGACCTTAGGCTAAGCACTAGAAATATGCCTGCATCTCACCACCACAGGGGATACAAAGGCAAGTCCTTTGAATAAACCTGGAATCACCGTAAGTAAATCCCATATGCTAAAACTGGGTTGGGTTTAAAGTGACACCCACCTTAAACTCAAATACTATAGCCAAGGAGAAATCCCCTTTTCCTCAACTCTCATGGGGATTTTTGGAGTCATCTAAACCAGCCTGATAGTGGAAGAAACAATGAGAATTGTTTCTCATTTAAGAATGCAAACACTATTAATAGGTAAACAGGACAAAACTGGGAAGCCTAGGTTAGAGAGGAACAGAGAGATGGCAAAAAGCATCCTCTTCTCTCCTTTCTCATTCCTGAGAAGGTAAGTGTAAGAAGAAAGCTTTGCTTGGATCTTCCAAGGGAAGGTATGTAAGAGAAGGGAATGTAAGGGAAGGGAATGTAAGAAGGTAATTGGACCTATTCGGGCCACTTGCTTGGGGCTTTTCATCTTTGGGTCTGCTCTGGAATTCTTAAGGCTCTCGTCCTTTCCTGTAACCCCTTGTTTCCTCTGCATTTCTTATTTTGGGTTGGGAGAGAGAAATACCTGGACTGACCAGGGTTTGTTAGCCATGTGCTACTGAGCAAATGATTTAAATTTATCAAACTCAGTTTCCATTTCCTAAATAGAAGCACTGCCACAAGAATCATGTACTCTTATAAGAGTAAATAGTTTAATATTTGCAATACAATCTAGATAGTGACACTTCCTAATTTCTAGAAAGTTTGTGTTACCATCAGAAAGATAACTAGATTTGTTTTGAAGTTGCATTTGAATATTAAACAAGTTATTTTTAATTAGCTTCTGTGTTCATTTGAGGTGGCTCTTCTCTCTCTCTCCCTATTTTTTTTTTTTTTGGTGGGAAGTTGTGATGGAGAATATCACCCTCAGGTTAGGTTTGGCCACTTCAGATAAAACATCTAAGTACTTGGCACACAGTAGGTACTCAATATGGGAAGCACCTTTGACACTGTAGTTCTACAGGAGGCAGAAGAGCATACAGATGGCTGTCTAGCATGTATCCAAGGCTTAAAGGATGGAACCATCCATTACCCTCTAGGATTGCCAGTCCCATTCATAAGGGAATGAAAATAGGGATTCCAAGACACATCCCTGGGTGAAAATTTTGACCTGAAAATAAAACAATGGCACTACAAAGAAAGCACTTAATAGATTGGCAAAAAGTAACTTAAGTCTCAAATCTATGGTCAATCACAAAGATTGGCATTTAGATTGGAAAAGCTCTTAGGATATGATATGTTTCTATTAAAATAGCTGAAAAACAAAGCTGATTTTCTATGCTGTTGTTATTCACCATTTCATAGTGCCTCAACTCCCACCCCAAATGTTGCAGAACTGCATTCAGAATAGATTTGTTTATCAGTTCTTCTACTCTATCCATTTTTCAGCAGCTGATTAGTCTCCCTGGGATGTAGACACATCTCTGATCAAGAGCTGCTTGACTCTCCTATCCTTACACATGCATCACAATACCCACATTACTTATAATAAATGTGCTTATATGTACATGTATAAACACATTTGTATGCATATATGTTCCCAATATTATATTCAAAGAAACATTCCAAATGGATGTATATATGCACTCATATACATATAGGAATGCAACTGAATTCCCACAGGGAAATGGGGAACACATTGTTAAAATGTCTGTCATCCATGTAAGAGAAACAGAAATGAGCTGGGCATTAAATTTGCATACAGCCCCGAGCACAGAGGTTCCTGCATGTGCACCGTTCTCCTGTTCTTGATGATGGGCATATCTGACAGAAAGATTCTGTCAGGATTAGCTCAGGAAAAACACCCCCAAGGAGATAATTTGAAGACATACTGAGAATTTGCCTCAATACATGAAAATAAACATGAAATCCGCAGCACTCTGTGTGCATTGAGAAGTTCCCACCAACACCCTGCTGCACACCAGGGGATAATCTGCTGGAGCTAATTAATACACAGTCATACGTAACGCTGTTAGAAGTGGTTGCCACTTAGGATTGATTTAGTTGTTGCAGTGCCTTAAAGAGACTTGAGAAGATTTTTGTGTGAGGAAAGAAGAGGAAATAAAAGTGTAAAAACAGCTGCAAAACTAGAAGGTGTTAAGATCTCCCTCCCCCTCAGAGATATTAGGGAAAGTTATTGAGAAACTATTAGTATTCTAGTGAAGAAAGCTTTTTACTTGATTTTATTTTCTGTTTCCTTCCACATCAAAATAAAACACATACACACACACACACACACACACACACACACAGGCACTCTCCACCCCCTTCAATGCAGAGTCTATAGGTTGTGGCTAAGAAAAAGGGCATGTTTTACTTCATAAGCAAAGAAGCTCTTCATTAAATGCTGACATATGGATTGTGTCATCTAAAAAAAAAGATCTCTCTCCATGTCTACATCTCCCTTTATTTTATCTTTCTGATTTATGTAGATTTTCAGCTAAGTTATTAATCAGTAATATGTTTTGGGGAAAATCATCAAGGAATATAGGCAACGAAGATTTTTTTCTTATTTAACTTTGTGATATAATCAGGATAAAACACATCCAATTACTTAAAAATGTTCTTCCTTAAAGTGAATGTTATGGATGCTATCTTATGAATAAATGATATCCTCAATAATAATGATAGTGAAATATCACAACTGAATAAATAGAGAGGCTTCAGTAACCTGCTTTTTATGACTGAAACATGATGGAAATAATGTAGAAAAGACCATTAGTGTAGACCCCATTAAGTCAGGCTTTGTGAAAATTTAGAGAGTTGTAATTGATTTTTTGCCCTGATAAAAGGGTTTACTAAAGAAAATTATATAACATAAAAAGTATTTCAAGGAAGAGAGTGTTTACTTTGGAGTTGAGAATCCACTTTTTTTTATTTTAGCTGTATCATTTGTATCCAAAATAGCTAGAAATCATCCTTGATTCAGAGTAGTTCTATCTGGCTATATTTTGCTTTCCAGTAATTGAGACATTGCTTATTAAGAATAAAACCTACATGAAAAATGTTCTATAAGATATATTTTCCCATCAGGCTAGACTAGCTTACAAAATAAAATTCAACAAAAATGCATTGACATTGAGCACATGTTATGTACAAAGCCCTCTACCACATCCTGTAGAGAATACAAAAAACCCCCCCACATATATATAACCTCTTCTCCATTCTTTATAGGCTCAAATGCAGGAGGGGCTACAGACACATTTGCAAAGCATTATGGAACAGCAAACAAGTTCATCTTGAGAACCAACTCTAAATATCTCGCAGTGGTAACGTGGAGTGTTTGGTTGAGGTATGATACGTGCCTGTGCGCAAGCACGCATACTGGAATTATAACATCTGCCAAGAGAAAGGGCATCAGAACAGTAGACCCTGGGATAGACAATGCCACTGTCGCCTCTGGCCTAGAAAATACAAGGTAAGGGTGGTGCGGGACTATCCATCAGAAACAAGGTTAGAATGGTTACTGACGTTTTATTTTCAATATCTCTCACAAAACAAATTTTTAACAATGGTTTGGGGACCATTACTTTTTTGCTTATATGAATTTTAGAGTGGTTTATGTAGAAAATAAAAGCATAAACAAAGTGATCGACCTTAAATCTGAAGATATGAAACTTGACCAAGTGTTATGTAAATGTAAGTGAGACATCACTTTGAACTGGGCACAATACTAGAGAATTTGTGGGTTCTGGGAATGTTCAACATGGGACCAGCATATCTGAATGAGGTAACCTTATTATGTGGAGAGAAAGGTTGTGTTTTTGCAAAAGAAAGATTTTTTTTGCTATGTTTCCAAATATTAAAAAAGATTAGCTGGAAGCAGCTGCTCAGTCTACTGCAAACTGAACGGATACCAAGTACCTACCACAAAGGACTGTGAAAGATCACCCTCTTCCTATACGTCACCCCAGTCTGCTTCTTGGATGTTCCCCTACAAACACTGCTATCAAGTGACCTTGGCAACTGACAAGGCTTTTGGTCTTCATCTTTAAAAGAAGGAGTTGGAGAGATAAGGCAAATTTTTAAGTATTTCAAGCAATGTGTGGACATTTTATTTTTATTCATTTCATTAACTCACTTCTACAGCTACACTCATCTGTCTGCTCCAAGAGAAGTAAAGCTCTATGGAGGCCACGTCAAGGGGCTTCTTCTCTTTTGGAGCTAAGGGGCAGGAGGTACTGGGGGAGACAGATGGACAGGGCAGTGTTGGACATGCCAGTGTCTGTGGAATCCCAGCAGCTCCCCAGCCTCCAGTTGTAAGAACACTTTTTTGAATCTTGTTCACTCACAAGTTTTACTTTATGTTATAAAAAAAATGGACCTTTACCGTGTCTTTCACCTCCTCCTTTGGCAATTTCTGGCTTCTTTCTTCAGTCTTTTGAAATTTTGCCTCCTTTCCTCTCTTGGTTAAGTCCTTCCTCTTCCACAGTATTATATGCCCTTTTGTGGAAGGAACCCAGGTAGGTTTTCTATCCTGACTTCACATTAGAATGACCTGACGATAGTCAGATTTTATTGGTTATACCTGATCCCTGTACAATACCAGTTAAATCAGAATCACTGAAGGGCAGATACTGGTGTGTGTGTGTGTGTGTGTGTGTGTGTGTGTGTGTGTGTGCGCGTGTGAATGCGTGAGTTAGTTCTTCGAATATACCCTTGGTAACACTAATGAGCATCCAGTGGAGTGGATCATAGTAGACGAGTGCTTTGCAAAGTGCAGTCCCTGCAACATTAGCATCAGCATCACCTGTAAACCTGTTAAAAATGCAAATACTTGAGCTCCACCTCTACTCTACCACATCGCAAACCTTGGAATAGAAGCCTAGATTTCTGTGTTTTTAAGAGCCTTCCAGATGATTCTGAAACATGCTTAAGTTTGAAAAACTGTGTGCTAGCTCACTGGCATTTTTTTGTCTAAGTTCAGATCTTTAGCAAGGTCTTATTTAAAGTGTGGTCCCCAACCAGAAGCATCAGGATCACCTAAAAGCTCTACCCTTGGCCAACCAAGGTTTATAATCTGGGTTTCTAACAAGATCCCCAGGTGATGTGCACACAGATCGAAGGCACTTTGTTCGAAGAACTTATTCAAAGTTCCATGCACTCTGCCAAGGAGCTGGCTATTATGACCTTATTAATAAATGTAATAATTATTCATCTCTTAAAAATAGAATCTACACATTCTTTAGCTATTAAAACAGAAACAAAGTTGTTTTTCTAATGTGGGGGCAGGTCTAAGTCTTTTTCTATACTTCATTTCCAGTTCTAAAGGTATCTTCATATCTTCTGAGAAAATGAAGACTTAAAAGATCACAATTCCTGATGTTTTCCTTATTTCTGAGATATATCCATTGTAATTCCCCTGAGAATGGGATTTCTGAGGTTTGACAGAGAACAAAGATTGCTCTGTGCCCTGTCCCACCCACAGGAAGGGATCTCTGGGAGTGAAACAAAAAATCTTTATTGGCTTCATTAGGAGATAGCAATGTGTGTATTTGTATGTATATTGGGGTGGGTAAATAGAGAGAGAGAGAGAAAGAAATGTCATCCCCCCAAGCCAAGTTCATCACCCCTTAAGGTCAAGCCCTGATGTGAGGATGCCCCAGACTTCTCTGTAACAGAGGGAGCTCTGTTGTCCTTGTGATTATTCTAAAGCAATGAGAACCAGTGCAATGGCAAAAGATCACAAACCCACCTGCTCAAGCACCTGTTTTTCCACTCTTCTATTTTCATATGCAACTTCAGCCCCATTTAGCTCAGATAAGAACTGATCCCTTGACACTGCAGGTCCTTCACCTGTTTGGTATCCTAGCCTAAGCCTTGTTCTGGAAGGGGTGGTAAGCAGGTGGAGAGAAGGACTATTGGATGATCTACATTTTTTGCTCATAGAGAGAACTTTATCAGAATTGAAAAGAGCATACTAAAAAATAATGTTTTAATAGTATGCCCAAATCTGATTAAAACCAACATGTAAATCAACTACACTTCATAAAGGAATATGTCACTAAATCTTATAATCAGAAAACCTTGGAAAAATAAAGAAGCATTCAAAATCAGATGTGTAACATTATGAAGAAGCCTCCCTACCATATTAAAGTTATTTTTCTCAGCCAAGTTTCAGCAGTAGGTCTGAAACTTCTTAGTCAAGTTATTTCTTTCTGATCTTCTCCCCTACCCCCCAGCCCTGGGGGTTACCCTGTGAGAAAATGACTTCTCTATCTAACCACTTAAGATGTGAATATTTGTTGTGAACCAGCTGCAGTTCTAATAACCACTGATCCATGGAATCAAAGGAGGCTCCTCACAAACAATAAGCTCTTCTTGTTCCTGAAACTGCACTCTATAACCTTTGCAAGTATTATAAAAAGCGGTCATGACAGGTCCAAAATGCAATCACAGCCATGAGTTTCTTATGATTGGATTAATTTCAAACTTTAGAAAAGTAAGTAGTTGAAGTTTTGTCAACAAAGGTGGTAACTGATGATATACAATTTCTAGGACTTTGGGGCAATTTTTGCAAAATAAGATGCATCACACTACCAATTTGGTCAACAGCTGAAACTTAAATTACTGACAGTTCGAAATATGTTGACATTGTGGTGACAATCAAAGGTTAGTTTCTCTCTAATTTAACTATAATATTCCACATTAAGAAATGCAATCATTCAGAAACAATTTGTTCAAAGGCTCCCTGAAATGGAACAAACTCTATTCTCTAAAATGCAGTAAGTTCCTTGGTAGCAAACAAACAAACAAACATAGAGATGAAGGTTTGTGATTTTTTTGAACTCCATAAAATTAACATGGAATCAGACATTCATAGGTATGAAATATTTACCTGAGAGTAAAATATATTGATGAAATTTCAGTGTAATTAAAATCCATTCCCCTCCTCTGTAAGATGTGGCTTTAATAAGAATATGAACATGTTCACAGTCAGGTCCTAAGCAATCCAGAACAGAAGAACCTGGGCACCCAGTGGGCACTCGGTGTGAGGGAGGAAAGGAGGTATGAGAGATCAGAACTGGACAAATAGCTCTGTTGACAAAAGATAATTTATCTTTCTAAAAGAAAAGTTTTACTTTTGATATTTTCCATATTTCAAGTTTGAAAACATCACGTACTATTTTCAACCTGTTAATTAGAAATAAAGGAACATTTTGGTGCCTGCCTGGCAACTGTTTGAATTAATACACTTATCAATTACTCCAAAAAAACACCTGAGAAGAAAGAAAATGATCCTCTTTGCCATGTGTGTGTGTTGTGTGTGTATATATATTCATGCAATGGCACTTTGTGGTATTTCTTTAAAAATAGCAAATTACAATTAATAACAGTTCTTTTGGTCTTTAACTGTTCTTCATAGAAATACAATTAAACAACAACAACAACAAAGAAATACAATTAAACAGGTCTAAACTAGTAAAGGTTCTGAAATGTTAACAGCAATTGCCTCATTGCATGTGAGATTCCCTGCTTTCAGAAGCACTTTTTCATAATCTTTGCTACATAAGTACTAAAATATTATTCTCTATTTTAGAAGACTTGTGGATTTCTTTTTTATATAAAGGGTCGTATGAGAAACAAAACATTATGTTTCAGACAAGAGGCCTTATGATTATCAAGATTCCAGGTTATGCATCCAAGCATTCGTCTGTCTCCCACCTACATGAGGTCACAATGCAAAGTAAAGTCACCTCTGAGCAAAACCGTGAACTTCAAGGCCAAACAACTGCATAAATAATCTGTAGGCCACAGACCATCATCAAAGTCTGGAATTTATGCAAATAACACTGCTCACATTTAACAGATCTGTAATGGTGTAAGCTTTTCTAGCCTAAATAAATGAGCAAATGGAGTGCTTTTTATGGTGCAAGATTGCTACCTACAGGCCAAACTGCAGAATGACATACTCAATGCAAGGCTTTGGGGTGGAGGAGAGAAAGAGGTAAACAAATTTTATAATGGCACGAAAGTTATTTGCTGACAAGCAGATAAGCCCAGGAGCATGTAAGATTTCATAATAAACGTTAGGATGTGTATTAACAGTTTTTGTTTTAAAACTACAATCCAGTTTTAGTTTTCTATTATTTTTCACTTTTTTTCCTTTTGGACGTTTCTTTATCTTCTGAAAAATATAAATTGCTTTTCTGATGGGGAAAAGGTTCTCTTTAAATAATATATTCTAATAGCTCTGAATATATAGTTTTTACATGGAATCTATATTGATGATTTTGATTGTTTTTGGTAGAGTGATCAATCACAAAATTTGGAATTAGTTACCATGGTCTGAATAAATCTCATCAGGAGGCAGTGATAGGGGAGGGGACTGTTTCTGCTATATATTCCCTGTCTCTGTATAGCTTTTAAAATTCATTTGTTCAATAACTACTTTCATTTTTAGAGTAACTTACAGATTATGTATATTTTAACGGATATTCCTTCTTTAAGAAAATATTAAATACTTTAGTTATGAAGCGCAGATAATAGTTCATCTTTCAATAAAGGAATATGATTTTTACTTGCCCAAAAATATAAAATTTGTACTGCATTCTCAGAAATTTATATAAAAGCCCACATACTCTAAAGTACAGAGAGTGATTTTAAAAATGCAGATCTTTACATTGATAAGGCAGATCATTAGAAATGCATTTTTCCTTCAATTATAAAGAAATTCCAACTCTAAAGAGAGTAGGTTTCAAAACTGAATAATATATTATGGCTAAAACACATCAACAATCTGTCACACCATATGTACAAATAAACATATCCCACCATTACTGCACATGCCATACACGAGGCTGATGCAACATCTGAAAAGGTAGAGGAAAATCTTTCTCATACTGTTACAGACGCTAAGGAACATTGTCAACATATTCTAAGATATGCAGAAAGGAAATTTAATCACTCTCTAACACTGCTATTTTTACAGTTCAAACATTCTGCTTGCCCATCTGATGAAGATGTTTCACACATCCTTAATTTTAAACACAATTTAGAACATATGCAGGTTGAATAAGGAAAGACTAGTATTCTTCATAATTGGAGTTTGGTTGTGAATAGTAAAATTTTATTTATGACATATGTTTAAAATATTTAGGCATTATAATCTTAACTGAAATTCAATTAAAGAGTTCAAATATAACAAAATCATCAACAAAAGGGCATTGTACTAATAATCAAGATGCTAGTTTATTTTGATTTAGAGCCAACTGTATATGGTTCAGTATTTTTTCCCTAAAGTATGCATTTTAAGCAATTAGGTGATGTGGTAAATGCATGTTATAGAATCTGTAACTTTAAAAGTGGAAGTGGTGAAGGCATCAACCGACAGGTGTTTTTCCCCAATTCTTACAGTCTCATGAAGAGCAAATGTTTTATATATGGTGTTTAATTGTACATAATGATAATATAACCATGTAATGATTAAATGCTTTCAATTTTATTTTAATTAAGCAGATGATCTTTTTATTTGAAATAGTTTTCTATAATTAAATTGTTAAGGAAAAATTTTAATAAAGATTGAGGATAAACCATATAATTTATAAAAGCAGATTCAAAACAAATTTTCTGTGAAATTAATATTTAATTCATCAAAAAGTATTTTCCCTCTTATATAGTTCTCAGTAAATTGCATTGTTACTTGCCAACTGATTTATACTTTGTCAGTATAACTGTGAAGAGAATTAGCAAAAATGTTCAGGATGTGTGAGAGAATTATTATTTAAGGGTTAAAATTTTCTTAATATTGCCCTCTTAGGTAAAACAGATTGTAAAGGCCTTATTATTATTTACCAGGGCAAATAAACTCATGTGTAGTCCTAATTCTACCACAACATAATTATAAACCATAATAAAGGGTAAGACTTTTCATATTTGCATTTAAGAAGGTTTTAGAAAGAAAATATACAGCTGAATAATAAAAACTGTATCAGGATTGGTAGATACTTATCCTAAGGCCATATCTATCAAAAGCACCTGCAATGGCTGGTCACAGAAGCAGCGTCATTATTCCGTGGCACAACCGTAATGCTCGTGGCAAGGAGCCCACTATGTTTATATGCTGTTTTAATGTGAATTGTGTATTGGGAAAATTGCCCATAACAACTATTTTTTTCTTAGCTTGCAAAGCTGTACTTGACATTTTTCTTCTTATTTGTGTATTTTCATTGTTCTCTTGCTAAACATGAATGAATTCTAAAACTAAATTCACATCATCACTATAAATTCTGAACCCGTCAGGTCTCTTGCTAGCAAGGCATGTTACTTTTATCTTTGTTACACGCCCTGCAAACCTTACTCATAACACACTTCCAGAAAATGCCAGCCAATAAACTGCACTAAAATAATTTTCTTTATAAAAGCACAGTGATCTTTGGCATCATTCACTATTTTCAAAGCCATAAAAGAACAGATAACAAATATATGACTCACAAATTATCAATTATGAAAAATAATCTGGTTCAGAAAGCTGCAGTAATGTAAAAAGATGGATCACTTGTCACAAACCAATAAAGACTATTGTTTGTGAATCCAATATTTGATTTTATCATTTATGTTGGGCAACTTAAAATGATTTTTAAACCACATTACTTTTTGAAAAAAAATCACTATAAAGGTGAACACAGGGGTTGGGGGAAGAAGAAACCAGATGCATAATCTGTCATCTACGAAACAATTTATATTCTTACATTGAATCCAGCCTACAAACCCAAGCTACAAAGACCTAGTCAGCAAGGAGAGAGGCATGAGAAAAGGACCGTACTGTGTTCGTGTTCCAGAGAATGGAGAGGAGCAGGAACATTGATACAACTTTGATTGTATCTTTCCTTTCGATAGGCCACCCGATGGCTAGAGATTTGCAGCTATCATACTTCATGATGTAGTGAAATCTGAACCTTTTTTTTTTTAAAGCTAAGTGTGGCTTGTTACACTTCTTATGTGGACATCTGCTTTTGCTTATTTTTTGTTACACAGGGAAAAGTCTAATGAGGCTGCCAAGCTCAGAAAACTTTTATGACCAATTCTCTTCCAGATTGTGTCATAGAAGGAAGAGGTACAATTCTTATCAACCAAGAAGAGCATCCGTGTGAGTGACTGGATCCTTTTTAATGCTCTACCTGCTCTCTGATATCCCAATTAGAGCCTTTTTATACCTGCTTGTACATAGGACTGGAATGGCAAGGAAAATCAGAAATACTTTGTCCACAAGACCAGTGATAAAATGTGTGTATGTTATCTAGGGGTAGCCCCATCCCTATTCCTAGATAACAGATTTGATCATCAGATGATACAGGGCACAGGTGAATTTCAAAGAAAGTAGCAGGAATTATAATATGGAAGACAAAGGTGAAAGGTAGCAGGGATCATAATGCACATAATGGAGAGTAATCCCCCCAAAATGATGTGCCCAGATGGGTATCTGGTGGGGAGACTGGAGAACAGTGAAAATAAAGGTGGTCACCTCCTAGAGACATCATCGACCATGGGATTTTACCACTTAACACTTCTTTCCTCTACTGACTCAGTGAAGAAACACTAGAAATCCTGAAATAAACAGAAAAAGGGCAAGTCCAAGGGCCTAGTTATCCATGCCAAAGCACAGCAAGAAAAGTGTAAGTATTAAACCCTGAGTTAACTTCGAACAGCCTGTTTGAGGTGGGGCTCATGAGTGTTCTTGGACATATTCCTACTTGGACTCTGAAAAGAGGTGAAAATGAGGTGGGGGATGAACATAATTGAGTAACTATTCAATTATGGCAACTGCTAGCTAATGAAGACCTATTACAACTAAGTTTTTAATAGAAAATGTGCTAATTGACTATGTTGGAGCTCAGAACAAGCATATGGCTAAGATGTTTGATTACCTAGTCTGGTTCCATGTCAGTGATCAACTATAACACTGTAAAAATGAGTGTTTCTATGACAACTACTGAGCTTGCTGACTAAGCAGTGGGTGACCACCTTGAGGGATGAGTTTCTCCAAATATACAATCCATTTTCCCCACACTGTGTGGCCTGCAAGCTCATCAGCTAAGGTATGCTTTCTCTTGTCCCATATTCAAAACATTCATCTTTCTCTCAGCCATGGCAAAGCTTGACTCAGACTCTTAGGCAAAGAATATTGCATAGGGTTATTATTTTTTTTAATTAGGAAGGGCACATAATCCTATGAATCTAATCTTCTTATACAAAGGAAACAAGTCAACATACCCCAACCAGCTCCTAGGCTGACATTCAACCTCATGGGGAGTGAGTGATTAGAATAATTTCTGAAGTTTCTTGGATAGGGCCCGTCTCAGAGTCAAAGACAAGCTATATAGTAACTTTCAGGAGATGACTATTTCATCATCCACAACTTTATACAAACTTTCTTTTCCAATGTCATTCTAAACTAAATTCAAAACAGGTGCTTGATGCTAAGGCTGTAACCAAACTATTCCCCTTATAACCTGCAACCTCGATAAGACTTCCCTCGGAAATATAATGGTTACATAGCCCTTGTATGGCTTTAACAAACCCCTATTTTCTTCTTTCTGCACCATACAATGTGAAGTCTATTTGCACCCATTCAGGACTAAATTACAGATAAAGTTACAGCAAATTTGTTTTCTCAAAAAAGCAGTCAGCCCTAATATCCCTTGAGTAATAAAAGCCTTGTCTTTCATTCAGAACTAGAACTGGCATAATTTTCTCCAAGAAACAAACTCTACTTCCTGTGACAATGGACCTGTTCTTAAAATTCTGAATGGGATACAGCTCAATTTGCAGGTGTTCAGGTATAAAGGTAAAAGGGCATTTGACCCCCCAACTGGCAATTGTTGCTGTGGTAGGTAACTTCAGTCTCCTAGTTATATCATTCTATTAGATAAGCTGCCAGAGTTTTCAGCTCTGAATTACAGAGGTAGGCTCAAGTGAATCAATAATTTATACAGATATATCTCATTCATTCTGATGGTATAAAGATACATACTAACAGCCTGCTGCAGCCATGGAACAAAGCCAAAAAGACATTATTCAAAAAGAGGGAGAGAGAAAGAAATTCATTTATCTATGTGAGCAAAACCATTACATAATAATGACCTAATGGCTTATTAATTTTATTTTTCAACTGTTTTAACAAATACTGTGATGAGATAAATAAGCTCTTTGCGAATTTCAATAAGGTTACTCTGGCAAATGCTAAGCTAACATTTAAAACTTTCAGATTCATTTTTAAAAAGAATGCTATTTTGCATAGCAATGTAATACAAATCATTTGAAAAAATTCATGAATCTAAGAAGTTTACATTAACTAGCTTACTAAAACCTTGAACATTTTATTACTGAATTCCAGTACCAAATTACATTCTAAAAGATGAGAATCAAATACATTTAGGAACTGTACACTAAGAGTATTGTTAATATAGCCTTATGCTGTTAGTCATTACCTGGGGAAAATTATATAGTGTTTTATTCACTAATACTATGACACTTTTATTAACTCATAATCCCTGTGCTAACAGTGGTGCATTAAACAAGTTATAATTAAGAGGGCAGCAAATATTAAAAATGCCTACTTTAAAATTCTTCAATCACGTTAAAGGGAAGCCTCTAACACATGAGTTCCTCTAAAGGAAAGCATTGCCAAAAATAGTGTGGGTATAATGTCAATTAATAATAGCCTAAATGGTTTAAATAATATTTCCATAAGTTCTTATTGTCTCATCCTTAATGATGAAGGGAATCTGTGATTTAAAATATGACAAAAAAATCTCTCCTAGCAACTTTAATTATAAACAGTGACTACAGGTCTGAAAATTTGAGGATCAGATTTATTAGAAGTTGGTCCCTTGCCCATTTTACCTCTTTCAGTTCATGGCCAGACATGTGTCTGGCTTGGACACATGAACCACCTGCATTCAGGTTTAGTTTAGGAAGACTGTGCAAAATCCATTAGGGCAACAGATCCATGAGAAAGAAGAGAGCATTTACAGGTAATAGTCAGGTACCATGTTTTTCTGCACATGAAGAAAACATCTTTTCCCTTCTTTTCAAAAAAAAAAAACCCTTGGGAAAGAGAGCAGATGAGAAAATCTGGAAAAAATGATAAATAAAAGTGCACACATGAGAGAAAGCAAGTGAGAGCAAGAGAGACCAACGCTGTGGTCTCCAGGTAAAGTCCTTTAGACTATTTATGCCATACCCTGGGGCCACCTGCTGTAAACGGTTCACATTTCTGGCCTTCCAAGAAAATATTACAAGTCCCTTAAAAGTACAGAAAGGAAGGAGAAATAATGGAGTGCCCCATTTCTGACAGTCAAGAGGGAGAGAAGAGAAATGTTCCCACACTGATCTCATTAAGATGACAGAAATAATGAGTGTGAATCTTATGTATGAATCTCATAGTAGATAGAGAAGAGCATAAATGTACCCCACATTTACCCTTTTATGATGCCTGATATACTACATTTATTCTCAGCTTCATCTGATACTACTGTTGGGGGTTTCTGTTACAATATTACAGCTTTAACTTCAAGTTTTGCCGCCGAAGTCATCTGAGTCAGTCATTCAACACAATTTTATTGAGTGTGCAGGAAAACGGGGAAGATCTGTTAATGGCAAAGGGAATGCATCTCAAGCAGAACAGCCTGAATTTATTTCCTGTCACTGGTTCTAGTAATGGATTAAAAATACTGACAAATGGCATTTTTAAGTTTACAATCTATTTTATTTCCTAGTTCCTTAAACTTAGGTTAAGCATTCTAGTCAATTAGAAATAGAACTTGGGTATTATTAAATATGTCTCCAGTATATTTTTGGAAGAAAAATCATGCATTTTCAGCAAACATTGATGGAATATTTTTCCTTATGATTTATCTCTCTTTGTTAGGTCCAACACAGAGTATTTTCAAATAATAATTTTAAGCTAAATCATTTCTCAGGATTAATGCCTAGCTCTCAGAAACAAAAACTTGGGGTGTTGTGATCCTGTACGTTATTCAAGCCTAAATGGTCCACAGGCCCTTGTAGTTAAGGACTTCAAAGCATTTCACACAGATGATTTAATTTAGCTGTCTCCACTCCAGTAACTCCAACTGCAATAAATTGGTGCACTGAGTTTATAGCAAACTGTACCTCACATAATTGATGTAATGAAGTTGGCAACACCCTACAAATTCTAACAGTATCTCAAAATATGCCCAAGTTATTAATTTAGGATAAGAGCAATACAATGATGCCAGATCACCAGCTTTCCTAATAACTCAGAATACATACACTGTTTCCCCCTGGCATTTATTTAGTCTAATGGAAATTTAGCCCATGTACAGGTTCATCTTAGCTACAATTAAATCAATATGGATCAATATAGATGGTTTAAACTGTTTAAGCAGCTCAGTGATAATATATGTTTGAAACTGGGGAAATATATTCTTAATGAGTCTACATTTACCTTTGGGAATATGTAATTTATATTACTTGGAGGCCAAATGACATTTCTTTACTTGTGTAAAATGTACCTCATTTAAACACACAGTGAACTCTTTAAGGGTTCTTTATTACCATATGCATGTAACTGCAGGGTTTTTGGGAGCCATTGTGTGGTACGACCTCAACTGATAGAAAAGTTCGTCAAAACGTAAGATATACACATATTGCTTAAAACACAGGAATAATACTAAGCAAAGTGAACACAGACTTACTATCTCAAATAGGCAATTCCAGCCCTCCAAAATCAACACATTCTTTAACAGGAAATACCAATGATCAGCAGTCTAACTTTACACTCTCAGAACCCTACAGAATAATGTCAGGCACTTAGTTTTTCTTAATTAAGGACTTATGAACTTCAGAATCTCTCAATCTCTCTTTCTCTCTCTTCTCCCCTTTTTCTGTCTCTTGCTTTGACCTTCTACCTTCTCAGTGCTGCTGTCTTTGTAGCCCCCATTACCAGCAGAAAGTGGGGGAGAAGTAGAGTTAGTGTTTCAGTAAATCCCTTTACCTTTTAGCACTTTAATTTCCTCTACTGCAAAATGATCTCTGAACTCCCTTTCCAGCTGTCATCTTCTATGAGTTTAACTGAACCTTTCAAAGCCCATACACTATCTTTGCAGTCCCCCTGCCTTTGTCACTGGGAAGATGCTCTATCCTGAAGCTGATGTTGGACAGATGTGCTACTAGCATTCTGACCACCCAGCTGTGATTGCACTGAATCTACTCCTACATGTAATGTTCTGGTTCTACTGCTAGTACTCCACAAAGGGCTCCACAGTCTTTGTGAGTGCGTCTGTGTCATGCTATATGTGACATTGCTACTAAGAGGAAATGGGACCCAAGGTAGCAACTACTTTACAAAACAGACTTGTACATCTTATTTAGAGGGTAGGAGTCTATATGAAAAATATTTAGGAATTAGAAATAAAACCATGGTAGGAGGCTCATATTCTGGGAATTTTAGATATGTAAACAACAGTGCACAACCAGACAAACTAGTGGATCCCAGGTTTAAAGGTCTCTTATAAATTCCACCTTCCTGGTTTAGAGATACAACAGGCTTTTGCAGTGGAAGAATCCAACTCTATTTTAAAGAAATTAAAACAAAATCAGGTAAGTTTTCAGTACTGCTGCCAACTAAAAAAGGTAAACTCAGCTCTCTGAGTTTCTATATTTATGCAGCCAGCACTTTAAACATATAACTTCAAACATATCACATCTCTTTTATCTAACCTCAGTATACTAACTTGTGGATAATTAATGGACTGCTTTAAACCTTGGTGATCTATTATTTTAAATTAAATCCAAAAGATCTCTCTAATTGACTATGGGAAATAATATTTAATTCACCAACATTTTATGACAAAAGTGAATGCTATATTCTTATTTGAAACATGTAAGCATTGCCTGAAGTCTGCTTGGCAGGAACTGCATAGAATGCCAACTAGGGAAAGTGCAGTACAATTATTTGTATTTTAGTACAGTGGGTATAAAACATCATATATTTATATAGTATTGATAAATTGCAGTAGTAGGAGTTTTTTTATTCCTATGGGGAACTGGGGAACTTGCCTTGTAGAATGGCCAGTAGAACATGTATCTTTACTGTTTCAAATGACTTTCCTGCTCCACCACCTTTATTCCTGCCCTTCCAATGAAGATCTAATAGGTAATTGAGCCTAATGAAGTATGCTTTTATATCTCTGACATAATGATATTCATTTAAGAATATAAAGATTATCTATTAGTCATAAATATAGTGCAAAGTATGGACAAAACCCATCAAACCCTCATAATGAGAGCTGTTAGATTACTTAGGCCAGAATTAGTGTTCACCTCACTTCTTCATTTCAGTGAAGCACAACAATGCACCCTCGGAATTGGTGGAGAGAAGAAAACTCTCATATGGATTTTCATATGGGGAAGATTTAATTCTTCTACATCTACGAAACCAAACACAATTTTTCTTTTTGTTGGACTCTAGTGTAGTCAATGATTTTGTATAGAGATTACAAATTCTCTTTCTCCAGACTGAATATCTATGGGGATAATTTGCATTGTATGCAAACTATAGTAGATCCAAACATTATGAAAGCAAACATAGTTAAACTCACATTAAACTTCCTTTAGAGCAAGCATTCTCATTGGAGGCTATATGGCCCCCAAGGGGGCAAAAATTGGTTCTTTGAGGAGAGAAAAAATCATAATATAGCACTATGATTCATTGCCCTCTGAAAATCAATACTCTCTGACAAAATCATATTCCTTAGCATTCAATTTTTCTCATTAAATTATTTTTTCTCCTTAGATGGTGAGTATGAAAGAGACTGATTGAAGATTTTTAAAAGCCAAGTTTTATCTCTAAAATTTTTGATACCATTCTTAAAAAGTCAGGATTGACTTTGGTTTTTATCCCATTACCTGTTTACAGTTGATATGATTTCCATCTTTCCTTGCATCTCAGCTTTTCTCTAATTTCTCTGCATTACTTCCCTTTGAGCCAGTCGCTGATAACTGGTGGGAACACCAGAAACGGTCACTCATCTTCACTCTGTTACTGATCTCTAATGCTGCCACTTGCTGAGTGCTGGACGTCGGTCTTCACAGAAGAGTAGAAGGGGCAACCAGAGCACAGTCATAAGGCCTGGTTCTACTGTGTCAAGACTGACTACTGTCTTCATATCCAGTTTTGACTATCGTGGTAAAATGTGGTACAATGGCTAGAAAAGGGGCAATGGAAACAGGAACAACTTCCTTAACAACATTTCAGGGTAACTTCTCACTTGGTAAATTAACTCTAATGCATTCATAATTCTAAGGTATATCTTCATACCTGATCAAAGTAGGAAAAATGGGATGACAGAAAGCATTCCACTATTTCTTAATATTTACTTGATACAAAGGGCATTAAAATATGTAGAGAGTGAACTTACTATCTAAAGTATATTACTGAGTGTATTTCTATTATAATTTATAATCTTTGAAAAGTTATTACTTATTTTCTAAAATTTTACTATAATAAAATATATAATTATCTTATCATTGAAACATTTTTCTTTGCAAAATACTTTACACGAAAATAGTTTGCAGTGGAAGACGGCTTGATAGTTGGTTCAGAATGCGTGTTCCTAACAATTTAAATTAAAGTGGGAAGTTCACTGCAGAAAATTCTTCACAGGACGAGAACTTTGGTTTAGGAATCTGGGGACAGACAGCTCTGATTTTATCATTTTATAATTTTTGATCTTAGTCACCTTCTTATAAAATGCACCAGGCACAATATTTTTCAGGGTCTCATAAAAGTTTTGAGACTAAAGCTACCTCATAAAGTGCTGCAAAGAGGTTGCTTCAGGTGAAAGGGACAGCAGCCATACAGCAAGAAGGGGCTACAGTTAGGCATCACTGCCCTGACCCCAACCTTCACTGCAGATACCATCAAAGTTCATGAGAAGGCTAATTCCCAGATCCAATATCATATCATAGTTATTTTGGTGGTATCTGTGGTTTGTGTTTGATTATAATATAGCACAACAGCACTGTACTTGAGAAAAAGTAAAATAAAGTCATTTTCCCCAAATCACCCCCAGAAGAAAATGTCCCCAGATTATAATATCTTACTACTTCTTGCATTAGAGGACACAGGAGGGAGAGTAGAGACAATGGAAGGTGTATGATGTGCTATAAGAATTAAATTCTTATCATAAATATGAAGTAAAATTTAAGAGGAATAAGCTTTTCAGAGAGTAGTACACTCTGTGGCTTCAATCATCTCCTTCCAAAGAGCAGGAGGCCCTCTTGCTGACACCTATCAAAACAATCCAAAGAAGAGCGTTGGCCTCATTTGAAGAGAAGTAAGCAGTGATGTGAGGAAGTGCTGTATCTGTATATATAACAGCTACAAAAACAAAGCAAAAAGCTATCCATTTAGATGGACCTCCAAACTGAACTAGAACATCATTCCTCAAGAAGGATTAGAGAAATCTAGTCAAAATGCTTTGTTCCATTAATATCTGATTTGCTATATTTTCTGATTCAGGGGTGAGTTTAGCTCATTGTGATCAATCCCAAAACTAAATTTGCTTCCAAATTGTGGTTTTTGATACAATTGTAAGAATTTATATGCACTGCTTTGTAAAAGGCACCAATTAAGAAAATCTAATTTTTCACAGGCCAATGTTTGAAAAAAATTATTATTTCTTGGAATTCAGACAAATTTGGGGAAAATTATATTTTTGAGTACCAACTTAAAGTGCCAGCACGTCCATATGAATTGGGCACACAATCTACTTACTGAAAATAAAACTAGTATTAGAATCTTCTAGCTGTCAGTAGTCTTTGACTTTGTAAAAGAAATTTTAGGCAACTTTGGAGGTATACCATCTTCTAAATCAATGAAATTCCATTCAATATATAGGCTTTCTTCTTTCCTAACACATTTGTAAAAGCAATGTTTAATGTACCTTTAAAATTTCTATATATTAAATTGGAAATATTGTGTACTGACCTTAGTGTTTATATCAGAGAAAAGTATAAGTGAAGAAGGGCTTGGAGGTTTAGATTTACATCAAGAATACAGGGGTATGACCAACACTTACAGATAATTTTGCTTCAGTACTTGTTTCTTTGATTTTGGGGGGTCCTTCTGTTTTGCTATTGCAGGGAAGTAACAAAAATTACATCTGGAACATTTCCAATTTTTCTTGTAACCCTAAAATAAAATCATGGCAATAAGAACATCAAAAATTTCTACAAAAATCATTTGAATATTGCCATGGACTTGCATAATGTTCTTGGCGTAGTATTGGCAACGTCTCTGAAAGTTTTTAAAATAGGAATTTCTGTTGGAAACCCAAAGTTACCTTCCACATGTAGTACAATCACCCTACATTGTTCAGGAGCAGGAATGCTAACACCAGAACTACTGGTGACAGAGACATGTCTTTGTTTTCACCCTGATATTTCTCCTTAAGCAATGCTCCCTTTGTAGCCCCTGAACAAGGAGGCCACTTAAAATGTCCTCACTGTTTGTAATAACTTTTAGAAAAATCCATATGTTATTTAATAGCAGAATAGCAGCAGGCTTTCTACTCCGGAAGTACTTGATAAGGAATGCTTCAGAGCCCACTGTCTTCAGAACATTGTATTAATATCCATCGGCTCTGCAAGTCAGTTCCTACTCCTCTGCTCGTGCTTCCTCCATTTTTTTCATCATTTGGTTACACAGAGCTGCCCCATGTCTTTCTTTGCATACATCATCTCTGTTTTTTCTCTTTTCCTGCATAATGGTCCAGCTTTTCTGAGAGTAGCTGTTGTCCTGAGTGTGATCCTTTACTAAAACAGGGATTGAATGAAGGTGGAGCACAAATTATCTGGAAGCAAAGGAAAACCAGGCGTTTGAAAAGGACTCAAAGGGAACAAGTAATGAATCAGAGTGGCCTCGATGAACTGCCGTAGAGGGAATTCTCAGTTTTGACACAAAAGGAATGCATGGATACCAAGGAAAACCTAGGGAGAGAATCTCAGTAGGAAGCCTGCCTCGTAGGTTGGTCAGTACAGAGGGTCAAAGCCAGCAGCCCTCAGATATGAACAGAAACAACTGTATTTTATGAGTAACAGTTAAGCCTTCAAACATGCCATTTTGGAGCACAGAGTACTTCGAGGAGTTGACATCCCTTCATAATTCATGTTCATTGTTCTTCTCAGTAAAATATGTGTCTCTCTGCAGTTACTCTGTTAGGAATTGTACTTTAAAGGCAAGAGGACATTTTTGATAATGCACATCTTAAACTTTCCATTAAGCTACCAAATTTAAATTCTACCTTTTTGTGCACTCTGACATTTTTGTCTGGCATTTTCATTAATTTTGCGACATACATAAATGTAGCTGAAATGTTAACTGATCAATACTTTGTCTCTCTCATGTAGCACTAGCACTCTGTTCCCTAAGGACCACACAGCAGAACAGAAATTAAATGTGTAAAATATCAAATGTTAATGTTAAACACAGCGGCACTTACTATATAACGACAGAAAAGGCTAAAACAATTCCAAATGGACAGATGGTACCACAAATTATCTACAATCACATTTAAAGATTAAAGTTTGTCCTGTAAAATAATTCTTTGACGCACACTGAAGTGTGTCCTTTTACTGATAGCTCAGTTGTCCAATTATTTTTGTGCTCATTACAGTGAGAAATGACAGTACTGAAGAGAAAGAGAGAATGTGCACTCTTTTTCCCCCTGTGTTGTACCCACTGACATCCATAAGAACACAAATGTCTGGTCAAGAGCCTGATGAAAATTAGGCTCAATTTATGAGACATTTCCACGTCTACAAATAGATGATTCCAATAGGCAAGCAGTGCCTTCTGCACCACCTCCGTCTGTGTTCGCTCTCAGGCATACGATATTCATAGCAAAATTTAAAAACCTAATTCAGAGCACAAAAACACAGTCGTTCCCAGGAACATGTTCACTTATGTTGTGTCCATCACCTCCTAGGTCGATTTCAGATTCTCCTATCGGAAGCTGGCTTTGACTCTTCCCCACAGCACACAGCGGTAGTGCTGAAGGGGCCAGAGCAGCTCCACCCTGCATTTCTCATTCTCTCCACTTCACTTGACATTAGGACAAAAAGTTACTGTTTTTCCATTTTGATTTCTTTGTTTTACAGTTATTTTGTGGTAGTAAATTAGAAAACAAAAATAAAACAGAATAGAAAAAAATGGCACATGTTATAAAGTTTACTGATCTGGACCTAAAACCAAGCTGCGTAATGGTACAAATGCACATGCTCCATGAAGCAGCTGCATTTATGAAAAAGTGGGCCAAGTGGAACCAATATTATAATAATGACCATGATCCAGCCCCGGGAATGATGGGAACAATATGTTTCTAACAATGGGGTACTGCTCATACTCTTCCCCTAATGGAAAGCAGTTTTTTTTTCAATAAACTGGCCTAAAAAGGCTCTGGTTACGCAATTATACATTTGAAAAATTTCACTTTTAGGTACTCACATCATTTAGTATTTCTAAGATAAATAAAAATCCTACAACAGATTTTTTTTCTGATTACACAGTACATACTTAAAAGTTCTTTTAGAAAGGAAATAATATGTGCTGTGTGATTTTGGCCAAGGTACTTAACTTTTCTGTGCCTCAGTTTCTTCCTCTGTGTACTGGAAATAGGAGTATCTATGCCATAATAAGCTTGTTGGCAACATTAAACTCATTAATGCATGAAAGGCATTAGTGTTCCAAAAAACAATTCCCTGGCACATGAGTGCTTAATAAATGCTAGTTATTATTGTATAAAAATCTTTTTGTATCAGAATTTAATCTGAGGCTAAAATAAATGATTGATAGATTAAAAATAGTTTAGAATGTAAATGGAAGAAGGTCTAGGGGAAATTGGTACAACAGCATTAAGCTATGTCTATCATCATTTAATAACTAGCTTTATTAGCAAAAACACTTTATTTATCTGGCATCATTGAATAAAAAGTTTCTCCACAGGAAAAATTTTTCCATAGGAAAAATTTCCAGATTGGTTCATTGGTTGGTCACTTGGTTTAGAGAGCCACTTATTTTGGAGCCTACCAGGTAACAGACACTCTACAGGTGATGCTGGAGTACCAGTGAGAGAGGCAGGGTTCCCGTTTTCATGGAACCCTCAGTGCAGGTCTAGCTAAGTGAAGCTTGGTTTTATCATTCATTGTTTTCATCACATTCTACAGAATATAATTCAGCGCTTTTTTCCCCCAACAAAACATTTAGTGTTACTGTTTCTTCTCAAAAGTACACTTCATGTGTGTTCACATATTAGTTTGTGGTCTCTTTTTTACCATTGGTGCCAGCAGTCCCTTTTCCCACCTTTATTGTGCCCCTCCTTTGTTGCAAGCACCTTGCATTCAGCTTGTTTCACAGGACTGAATCTGCTAGAAACTGACCACCAGCTAACAGAGATATTGCATTTCTTACCTGGTGAATTTTGACCCTCTTATTGTGAAATCACTCAAGTATTATCATGTACATGTACCTAAGTTTCTCAGAATTTTGGTGTGTGATTTTTTTTAATCAGAAAGAAATTTTAAACAAAGTCTCCCATCTTGAATTCACTTTACATGAGTGACATCTAGAAGCCAGATGAATTATATAAAGACTTACAAAACACATTGTAATGCTAAAATTTTAAAAATGAATGTTCCTGAACAAATTATATAATTTTATAGATTTCTCTGTTTTCAAATTTTACAAACAGCTGTGGGGAATGACTTTGGAAGGAGTGAATCAAAGATGGCAAAATAATCTTTTTGGTGGAATATTATTGTGTCTGTGACAAGGCACCATGGAACTTGGATATAATAGCATAAAATAGATAAAGAAACTCAATATAATTTTTTTCCTCATTAACATCAAAGTGCCTCTATGATAATGAAAAATCATAATAAAATTTGCTTAACAGCTCCTCTACCCCCGCTGAAAGTACTTGATATGTGAAAGAACTAAATAAAAGTCTTGAAAGAGGCAGGGTTTCCTTTCTAAAACTTAATGATGATGACAATTTCTTTCTTTAAGGAGACAACAACATGTCTATGGGAAGCAGGCTGCGTAACTTTCTGGTAACTTACAACATAATGGCACATATACACTCTTTGTTCCATGTACTCAGACATTAATGAAAACCCCACACAAGGCCTGAGAGGAGGACAGAGCTCAAAGTACTAAACAGATGTGCACATACTCATTTGAATAGGAATACTAAAATGTTGAATTGTTACTATAATTAAGGCCCTTCTTGTAAGCCCCCATAATAAAGTCATATTTGGTTAAACTGGCTACTATAAGAAAGCATCAGATACTCATATTGTAACAAATGTGACAATAAAATAAAGGATTTCAAAAGAAGAACTCCACTTAAACTTCAAACTGAAATCCTGAATAAGCAAAAATAATGTGAAAGCAGAAAATTCCAGCTAAAGCTCAGAGGAGAATATTCTTTTGGATTTTCAAGCTTTGCAAGTTGGTCTCATCAGCAGTTTTTAAATAACCAAAGTAAAAGGCTACAAGATGAACATTGTTAGAGGACTATTTGGATCTATCAAATTCTCACTTGTGCCTTTTTAAAAACTGGAAATCCCAGAAATAATGAAATGCTGCTTAAATAGGTCACATCTACTTCCAATTGATCCACATCTTAAAGTATTACCAGTGAGCATTCTGCTGTCAATGATTTCCATATTTTGAAAAAATATCTCTATAGAATGAATACAAGTAAATTGAGGATGGTCAAGATTATAACTTTTTTTTAAACACTAAGGACTTTTCTTGGCTCTGCCATTGGGATTTGGGATTATGCAATACATAAAATTTTACTTTTTAGCTGTCACGGGGAAAATTGTACATTGACGGAGATGTTTATGTTCCGGAAGTCTGGGGGGGCGTGTATTCTTGGACTCAGACCTTGAACGATCCATCAGGTTCTGCCCACGGCAAATCTGTCCAGTCAAGTCTTAAAATAGGAGTTTTAAAATGGCCACATCAACATAACTGTTACTATAGCCACAGAAACACGCAGCTCTGATTACTGAATTTAATGAATAACAATGTAAGTATAACAGTATGATCATACCACAAAAGCAGCAAGGCTCCTTGGGGGTGAGTCCCAATCAAAGCAACTATTAACGTAGTATGCAGCATTTACAAGCACCATGACACAACGCTTCGTCCTGATAAAGTTTCTTAGTAGCAGCTGTAATAAAGATGAAATATTGTTAGAACTTGCAGGACTAAAAACCATCAGATACACTGCAAAATTCTTCAAGCTTACTGTGATTTAAAAAGGATTCAGAAAGTTAATAAAGTTATAAGAATATACCAAGCAATTTGGCTCATGAGTTAAAGGAAAAGAAGTATCTCTGGAGAAAGCAGAAGAAACTGAATTATAAGAGCAATTTCTTAGCTAAGTATATTCTTTAAATAATAATATCAGGTAGATTAGACTACTTTTGTTCAAAAGAAAAAATCTCCAAAGGACTAATAACATTTTTTGCTACTTACATACTACAAACCTTAAATATACTTTTAACTCTTAAATTTTATTGAGGTTTTAAGATTCTTTAATGCTTTAATTTTAAGCTATTTCAAAGCGAAATGGATAACTTGGAATGTTTTTATTTTGTGTATTAGGGAAAAACCTGCCAAGTATTACTTTATTATAAAAAACATTTTTCTACCATTTTAGTAGGATTCTCCCTTTCTTACTATTATATCTCATTTTCTATTTCTTTCCTTCTCCCTCTCTTTATCTCTACCTTTCTCTTTCCCAGAATGAATTTAACCTATATTTTCTCGTAATTCCGGAGTCAGGGAAAAATTATGGTAACCATGTGCTTTATAAAATCTTTTACTAAAAAAGATATATGAGAATTCATATAACTTAAAATTTAAATTTAAAACTAAGGCATGACTGTAACTATACAAAGAACTAGATGATGTTCAAAAAATTATCTATAGCTGTGTTAATAATTAGAATAATATGCCTGCAGGTTAATATTTTGTTACTTCTGAATATACTTCAATGCTGATCTGGTGTTTTAAGGAAGTGGCAATGTAAAATTTGCTGAGGTCATAGAGAAAACTATAATTGTGTAAATATAGATGCAAGTACATGCATACTAGTTTTAACAAGTTACTCAAATTCAAATTCCTTTCATTCAAATTTAAGGATACTTGTTCTCCTTGGCTCCTGATAATTTCCTTTAAGAGCTACTTTTATTAATTTTATCTCTAATTGTAGAAAAATATAATCTGTGTTTCTATTTAGATAGATATTGCATTTGTAACTCACACACTGTCTTTAAATAATCTAAGATCCTACTGCTTATGGTGAATTGATTGAATTAAAAATAAAAATCAGTCTTCTAATGGTACAAAAATTATTAAATATTTTTACACACAAATGAGTTCTGTAAACTTTATAGGTATATCAAATACATTTTATTTTAGCTGTGTTAATTAGAAATAAACATTTTTAAAGGGGTTGCTTAGTACTCTTTCTAACTTAATTCAAACCTAATTTAAATCCATCAGTCTAATTACAAGCTATCAAGCCCAATTTAAAATTTCTTCATGACAGAAAAATCAGAGTTCCTGATTTTCTATTTTCTTAGCTGAAAATGTCAATAAAAGTTCACTTTGAAAAGATCATAGTCAAAATCTCATTAAGAAGGTTTCCCTTAAAAGATGGAGCCCCCTCTCTTGTGGATTAGAGGGAAGAGCTTTGTGCTGGGCTCGCTTTACACACACCTGCATCATACCTGTGGGTGGTCTGGACAAATATTTGAACCTCAGCTTTTGGTGTTCTCATTTACACATTCCATGGCAATCAAATTGTATTTTATGTTCAAAATGATCATTCTTTTGCTAATGCATGAATACATATCCATTCTATGCAACATCTACAGTATCCCCTTTCCTTTCTGACCACCCCCTTCAATTTATTAGTTTGGTATTGTCCTTGCTTGATCACTTAAGGAAAGGAAGGGAAGAGAGAAAAAGAAAGAAAAAAAGAAAGAGCCATTTCACATGAGTAGATGATCAAAAATTTCAGTCTTCCCCCCTCCACACCTCCAAAGTGTATTTGAATTTAGTTAGATGTTTTACAGATATAATCAGGTCTTCCCAGAGGGATTAATCTTTCCTTGCTTTTTACCTGTTTAGAGAGTCTGTTTTCCTCTTCAATGTACTTCTGTTCTTTGGGTATTAATGTTCGTAAGCTGGCTTTCACCTATACATCAACATATGTGTCTGTTATGGATTAATATATTACAAATGTTTACAAGTTTTTATGCAGTTCAATTTGCAATAATTTCTAAAGTTTCAAAGTCCTGGCTGCTGTGCTCATAAAATATAAATGTATACAGTGGCACATGCATGCACTTCCATTTCTTACGCAGGCAGGCAGCGGCTGGAGTTCAGCCGCTGCGGCAGCCGCCAACTATAACAGAAAGTATGGGTGTGCCAGGCAGTGGCAGAAGCGTATTCTCCAAGATACATCAAGGTTTAGAGAAAATGAGGAATGACAGAAATTCTCTACAAATCAGGAACAAAAGCTTTCATGAAACTGAACTCTTTAGCAGTACAAAAAAGCCAAAGTTAAGACTTACAGCATTAAAAATCACATCTATTTCAAGATAGATGACCCCCTTTGTTGGCCCTGTCAGCTGCTTGTTTTTCAAGACGTAGGCTTTCTGTTCACCATTTTGAATCTGCGGGAAAAGGACATGACAGCCGTCTGTCTCACGGTCTCCACTGAATACACTCCCTCGGTGACCTTTGACCCCCAGCTGCTGAAACTGACAGAGAACCCAAAACAACTGTGGCAATTCTGACAAGTACCTGTTCATTACCAGGATCAAGTCTGTCAGGAAAAATTAACTATCATGGGATTCAACATGGCCGTGAATTGAGTATGTTAAAATTTTTAGTGTTCTTATTACAGACCTTCGTTGAGAAATGACAGATATAGAGCTAAGGGTTTTTTTTTTTTCCTTGAGCAAAAGCAACACAGAGCAGTGTGTCAGGTGAATAAAACTTACAGACAGCAATGGTATAGCAACTTTGCCTAGAAAGTCAGCACTTCGGTCTCGATCTTCATCATAAACTGTCACTTCAAGAACTGAATGGATATCTTTAATGTTGCTGCATAATAAACATATGTAAGAAAATATAAAGACTTCATCAGTAGAGAACAATAAAAATGCTTTTGAAAATTTAGATAGCTCCAGCTGATTTTGTGTATGTGTTTTTATGAATGCTATTTGCATATACACAAACACAAGGTAGCTTGGTATCTGACAAATTTCCCATAATGCACCTTAGACCACAGTGATGGTTCTATTATCTGGAACTGTGAACACCATCAATATTTCCAGTTATAATTTTTTAATGAAATATAATTTTCCATCTGGATGGGTACAGAATAAATAATTGTATAAAAACAAACCTCTAATAAGTGGCCCTGATATTTTCTAGACTTTTCCTTCTTCTCTCTCTCACAATAATCCCTGTCTTCATATTACCCCACAGAAAACATCACCACATTTGATATTAGCAAGAGTAACAGTTTACTTAATATAATTTTGTTTTTTATTATAATAGGACATCTTTTTACTTATAGCTCTCATGAAAATATTGACTTATTTCTGTAGGATTTATAGTAAAAATTAACTGAAATAGAAAATGGAATGGGGAAAATGTAACATTGATAGCTACTGTACCACCCTAGTATTTAGAAATTAGGTAGTATTCCATTATGTTCTAAAGACAACATATGTTAATAAACAACTATACAAGTTCCTCATATTTTTGTTTCTGGAAAAATAAGCTTCAATTGTTGACAGCATTTTTTCTTTGATCAAACTGTTTACCAAGAAAACACAAATTAAGAGAAGACAAAATATGAATATATTCATTACTAAAAGACTGCAACCACATGTGAGAAGAGGCTTTATCAGGGCACAATCAATTAATGGCTTTGATAATAATCAACCCTATTCATTCAATTATGCATTCCAGAGAAAAACACTCTCTACAACTGTCTCAGGAACGCAAGTCTCCTGACCAGGGCTTTCATCTCTTATAAAAATGTGGAATTCCTTAAAGATAAATTGGTCAGATAATTAAATTTGATTAGTTACTGGCTCTGAAGCAGAGACATTATAAGAAATTATTAAGGAATTCAGAAGATTTTCAAATGAAAAAACTATATTAAAAAACTTTTAAGAAGTACTTCTGTTTGGAGTTTTCCCTTGTTTAGAGTTCATTACTAAAGCCCACTTTAAAAAAATAAAAAACAAAACAAAACAACCCCGACCTTAGGGAATACTATAGTGTAGCATTGAAAGCTTTTATAGTTCATGATCAAAATGGTTTATAAACTTTTTAAAACAAAAGAAAAACTAACAGGGTGTTTAGGTACCTAGAACAATACTTAATATTCTTATTGTGCTGAAATGCAACAAACCAAAACTAAAGCATCTGCCGAATCGGAGACTGGATTGTTTGCTGATTTGAGCAATGGAACAAATAGAGCTTTGTCTTGCTTGGTGTCAATGCAATTGAGGAGAATTTCAATAGAAAGTATAAAAGGAAGAAGCAGTATGGCAATTCAGTTAATGGGAGCAAAATCCTTAGACAAACCACATAGACTTAAAAAAATATCTGTGAAAACAAAGAAAAATGACTTGGCCTTCCCCCAGGTTTCCATATAGGAAGGTATTGCAATTATGATATTCATTGTTGCTAGGAAAGGCAGCCCAGATGCACTGAGTTGTTAATCAGTTAAGAATAAATGCACACACAAAATCTCAAAAGTAAATGTCGTTTAGCACCATTTTTGAAATGAGCTTGAGGTAATTACTACTTACAATGTGAAGACTTTGTTCCACTCAGGATTGAGATTTTTGTAGACGGTATGTGTTAGCAGCCTATCATTGTTCAGTTCAACTACACAAAATGGGTCACTTTTACCTACAAGAGATTTGGGGAGAATGTTTTTAGGATAAATAGCACCCACAGCTTAGAGTGTCATAATTATAACCACATCTCTTGTTAAAGAATTTTTATTAAAAAGTAAAGTACAATGAAAAACATTTCTTAAACAACATCAAAATAGAGTTAGCTATGACAGGATGATGTTAATCACTGTTACTCATTGAAATATAGAACGAGGAAAAAAGTAAAATAATGCAGATTATACAGCTGATATTTCAATTTGTAATTTTTTACAAAAAATAATGTAACTGCTAACTATGAGGGGAAAATGTGATGCATGTCCATCCCTAAGTCAGTTTTTATTTAATTCTATAGTGACCATTTGAAAGGTTCAGACTCTTTACTTTTATTCATATATTTTCTAACTCATCTGACTAGTAACTTGTAACAGAAATTCCTAAACAAGTTGATTTAGGGAAAGCTGCTATGCTATATTGCAGAACTGCATTTTAATCTGACTTAAGACTGTCTTCTGAAATATCTAAGACTTCACAAGAAGGTAAATTAGAACCTCTGAGGCAGAAAAAAAATCTGCCTTTTGAGACTTAACCTCAACAAACAACCTGCATGTTAAAGAGCAGTCTCTCATTTTTGTCTACGGAGAGTAAAGGGGCTGGCAGTTATCTGTTTACAGCAACTCGGTTCTTCTGTAGTCTAATCTCGTCCATTCAGCAAGTATATTTTGTGAGGTCCTCAATATTCTGTAATGTCATGTCCTGTATTATAAGAACCCATAAAGTCAGAGGTTCTATGGGGGCAGCATTAATGATATTAGTGCAGCATGTAATTTGTTTGATACCTTATACAAATGACAATGAAATCAATATTTAGACAAAGCTGTCCAGAGGTCATATCTTTTAAACTACAATATTGATTTAGACTACATAAGAGGTTAATGTGCATATTATTAACTTTAATGATAAAGAATAATTGTTTTAAATGCATTGTGAATTATAGTCACAGTAGTTTACACTTCTGTGAAAGCTTAAATATCATTGAAGATTTTCAATTAAATTTTAATAGGGAAAGAATTCATTAGCTATCAGTGACAGATAAGCTATGCATTCTCACATAGCAGTGTATTTACTTTCCATGTTGTAATTCTTAAAATGAGCTGTACTCACCTTTTAACTCACCTTTAATTTAATTTATTAATTTTATATTTAAAAAGAGATTTAATATGTGTGTGTTAGTTCAGTGGCCTCATATACCTCAGGATAACATTACGGTAGTCTTCTCAAGTTTTGGTCTTGGGAACAATTTTCAATAAAGAATAGAGGACTAGAAAGCCTTCCAGGTCTGGTGCAAATTTACCTGTGACTTAGGATGTGTGTTATCTTTTTTTCCCACCTTCATTCCTCTTTGCCCTACCTGCTGCCATCCTCACTTACAACTCACACACCATGGAAAACAGTACTCAAAAAAATATTCTGTTTATCAGACACATTGTAATAAGTTTTATTTGCCACATAAACAACACTTTTTCTCCCATATAATTCACCTACAAGCATAAAAGTTCCATTCAAACAGTTCTTAAAACCTTGCTTATTCTTACAGCTAGTATTAAGTATCTTCTTTCCACCTAGCTTTGTGCTGGGCACTATGACATAAACAAAAGAACAGAGACTATAACCTCAAATAGTTTATAAAAGTTCTGGAGGGATAAAAATATCTATTGTAATAATGAGAGAGAAAATTGAAGCCATATTTATGATTCCTTGGCAAACGAGTAACTATATCACTTTAGACAAGACTTCAGATTAAATGATTAGCTTTGGAAGCACATACTTAGAAGACATTTGTAACTCTCATACTCTTCCTTGGACCTCCTTTTAATTTTCTCACACATTCATCTTAATCTTAATTCAGTAAAAAAGGACTATGTAAAGGTAGTACTTTTGGTACTTTTTGTTCCCCCATTTTCACTTGCTTTACTTCAATCACTAGTCTGTTTCAGTTGAGTTGGTTTTATTTGCCCTCAAGTGACTGACAACACGCACTAGATTCAGTCAGAACTTCTCCGCCTCTCCCACAGCAAGTGTAAGAACTAACTCCAGAGACCAATGTCTGGGGGTGGGGGAAGGGGGGTGCGTATTTCAAACATCCACAAGCAGAGGATGAAAATCTTTATTTGATTTTTCCACAGGAATTATATTCAATTGTGTGAAAAGTTTCCATTTTTTAAAAATTAACCCCACGGAAAAATCTCTTAAATCAACACCTTCTTTGTTAGTGTATCTTTATTTGCTGACAAAAAGCAAATCTTGAGTCAGTGATTGGCTGAAAGATCTTAAAGAAACAAAATCTGTTCTTAATGTTTAACACTTTCCATGTATTGTTAAGAAACTAATACATTTAGCACTGCCCATGAGGCAGTAGCTATTCAGATTTTCTTAGTTGATTATTTCATACGGCCATTCCTAGGGAAAACCAATATCAGTCACCTATCATTACATTATTGAATTCTCCCAGTCACTCTTTACTATTGGGATAAAGGTGTTAAAGCACCAGACACCAAAATAACAGTTTGAGCAGCTTCTGAAGCCACTTGTCAGTCATTTTGCTCTTTTAAATTCCAGTGCCATACTACCATTATCAAAAAATATTGTCCTATCTGCACTTATCTTATAACTTGAAGCAGGTAGGCAATATAATTTTTAAGAGACCATGTTATTAGACACTGTGTAAAATGTAATGGTACTTACGTTTTTTAAAAAAGAGCTTTTGCCTAAGGTAGGCCCAACTCCTATTTAACATGGCTTCAATTTATACTTGATTTTTCCCAGTCTAAAATCCATTATTCTTAGTGTGCTTAGAGTCACATTTGAAGACTGAATTGTGTTCGGTGACATGAACCAATCCTTGAAAACTGCCATTTTACAAGTCTCTGTGACCTTACCCTCAAGTGTAAGACCCTTTGGTGTCTTCCCAGGGCCTATAGGTTAAAATTCACATTGTATGGCATGGGATATAGTCTTTCAGCTTCATCTCCTACCTCAAGAGCTTTTCAGAACCTTGCTTGAGCTATCCCACACATTTCAAATGCTCAACTACTCCATGTACTTCCAAGAGCACTTAAGTTAAAGTGAGAGGACTGTGGTCTGGGGGAAGAGGCCTAGCTTTCGGAGGCTGAGCAAACTGCGATTGAACACTCGCTCCACGGTCCTGGGCCTGTTCCCTTCAAAACAACGCAGTGACTGTAACGGCCCCTTGCAGAGATAATATTTAGAACATAACTCACAGAGGGTCTGGCACACACAAGTAGAGCATCAATAAGGAACAGCTTTAAGTAATGTCTTTTTAAGCAGAAATATATAAAACTTCAAAATGTGCTTTGAAGTACAAAAATAACTAGAAGTAAGTCATACCTTGAGTTAAATCTCCTAGTGCAAAAAGATTTTTAAAATATTTTATTAAAAAATTAACAAAGGACAATTATAATAATTGTAAACATTTACTGAGTTTTATACCATTATAAGTCCAACATTATGTTTTATGTTCATTTGCTTGAAGATTTTATATCCACTCTATGAGAAAGGAACTTTTACTATGCCCATTTTTCAGATGAGAAAACTGACACTGGGAGATTATATAACTCACCAGGTCACAGGTTGTAAGTAGTAGAGCTATTATTTAAACCAGGGTCTATCTGACCTTCAGAGCCCTTGCTCTACCCCTAGGATCCAAGTTCCCTTCAATTAAATATATTTCAATGCAAACCACTAGGCAAGATCTTTCCTAATAACTATGTCATTTCTTAGTAGTTAGTAGGCCACACACAGGAAGAACTGGCTAATGTTTCTACCACAAATTCACTCATTCAACAAATACTTAGTACTTATCAGGTACCAGGCAGTGATCTATGTGTTGAGGAGATATAAATACATAAAACAATGAAAAAACAACAACCTTGAATTCATGGGACTGTATAATGAGAAAGAAGATAGATAGTGAATAACATTTGAGAGTATTTTAGAAGGTGATAAATACTATGAAGAAAAATAAAAATGGGAAGAATGATGAGGGGTGCTGGTATGTCAGTGCAATTTTTAAAGGGACTTCCAGAGAAGGTCTCATTGATAAAAGGACATGAGCAAAGGAATGAAGGAGGCAGGGAGTGAGCCCTGGGCTACCTGGAGGGACAGGTCATGGGAAGGTCAGAGGCGTGACTGTGTCTGATGTTTCCAGGAATATCCAGGAAGTCACTGTGACTGGAGGAATGGACCGTGCCAGGGAAAACGACAGACGACATAGTCAGAGAGGTGCAGGGAGGGTGGCAGGCCTCTGTCCGACCTGGCCATCCCTCTACGTGGAGGGGGACGTGTTTGGAGGGATATGAGCTGACGAGTGACATGATCTGATGACTCCTGTCTGGAAAACAGGTAGAGAGAGGACACCGGAGGAGGTAGGGAGAAGTATTAAGAGGCTATTGCAATAATCCAGGTGATAAAAAGTAGTTAGGTTGTGGATATATTTTGAAGGGAAAACTAAAAGGATTTGAAGATGTCAATATTGAACAATCTATTATGCCTGATACTATTATTTGGAGATTAAAAAAAACAATTCATTCAGCTTAGCCAAACCTGTGCTTTTTTCTAAGCCCAAGAAGCATTCAGCAAAGTGCACAGACTGGATGTCTAATAATCTAGCAGAGGAAAATTTAGGTAAGAAAAGAGCAGGCTATTTTATGTTAACTTCTATTTACCTTTTCCTTATAAAGAGTTATGTTTTTACAGGTATCAGGGATGGATTGCAAGATCAGGTCACTACACAGTGTGTGATTTTTGAGTAATTCAGAAAGTGTCCTTCTGCCACAGTGTGATTCAAGGCCAATTAAAAATTAACAGTGATTTCAACCAAACTAATAGTAAATGTACAATATTGAATTCTATAAACTTACTACTAAAAAGCATACAATGTCATTTTATTTTAAAGAAGTGGTTACACACAGTTAATGTGCTTATCTGGGTTGCTAAATGATGCTTTAAATGACTGGCTTTTCAGTCCCTAAATTTTGCAACCCCGATTATGTGCCACTTAAACAAATGAAAACAATCACAGAAATACCAGTGATGGACTTAACCATTAATTATCTCCTTAATTATTCCTTCCTTTCATCCTTTTCATCATTCGAGTTAGACACTGTGCTATTCGGCCTTGCCTGCTGATAGTATCTAAGGAGTGAGGTTGACTAAGGATAGATGTCTCCAAAGTGCACTACACTCTGCAAAGCTCAGAGCATGATGGAGGGCCATACCTGTGATGCTTTGACTCCACGCAGTAGGGCTAGGTGAGTAAAAGAATACAGGCAGCATCCAAAATTGAAGTGTATTTTGTTTCTGACAATTTTTGGCTATTTAAAGAGCCTAAATGTATAGGAACACATATTATAGAATCTCATTTCCCTCTTACTCATTCCTGTCATGAAACTAAAGCAGACCTGTGAGTAACAACTGGTTTTTCTTTAGTGCCCACCATTTCAGCCGAAAAAGGTGCTTGCTTCTTCCTGCCCTTTGCAGTACATAAAACTGGGGATTTGGGTTTGGATGCAAGACAGGAATTGCAGCAGTGCTGAGGGAGGGTGAGGGCAGTGGGGTTGATTGCATTAAGCACCATGACAGCTAGAAGAGAATCTTAGCTTTCCTTGAGAACATGGTAATTTTCCATGTTGACAATTTTCTAGGAAGAAATAAGAATACCTTTTGAAGCATTAATTACTTGTGGAGTGTCTGCTCTTCTCACCCCAGAATTATAAGTATGATTAAGACATAGTCCAGCTCTCAAGGCACACACAATTTAGAGGGCATGACAGACATGTAAATACACAATTACAAGGCAGGGTTGTAAGCACTGTAATAAAGGTAAGTGAAGGGTTTAATAGCAGCAATGAAAAGAAAGCATATCATGCACTAACTCTAGAACAGGAAGGGGAAAAGGAAGGGAAGACTTTCCCCAAAGGAGGTGCCCCTGGTGATCTGTGTTGATTATATCTCTTATCACTAGCAGTTTTAGAAGTGAAAGACAATTATATAAAAAGGAGACTAACAATTTACGATCAGGAATACTTAGCTTCAATCTATTTGTGTATCCTTTTAATAGGTTCTCTATAATGCAAAAATCGAGATATATGTTAATGCATCTCCTATAAAACAGATTATAAAATCATTCAAAATATACTAAAAATATTATATGAAGGCTGCTACATTTATACATAATCTAGTTAAATACTAAGGGCTATTTTCTCCTACAGATTTTTGTAGGAAAAAAAATCTCCTAAGAGAATTAAAATTGGAAAGAAACTTTTTTACCTGAACTCATAAAACTAAATCAATAACAGATTTTAAAGCATATGCTCTATTACCTCAATTCTTCTTATGGTGAAAAGCCATTTCTACAACAATAAAAACAAATGTCAGAATTGTCTCCAATGGGCATCCTTTCTGGCAATCTTTAAAACGGCACTGATGATTAAATGAGGTGCATGGACTGGCTAATTCTCTCTCACTGTTTAGCCCTTGATCTTTGAGGTCACAACACTGACATATTTACAAAGAACTGTGGGAAAGTCTGCACCACCCCTGCTTGCTTGCTACCTGTTTTATGGGCAAGTGAATGACTTCAGTTTTTGCAAACTACTGGTGTGAGCATTGAAGTCACTCAGAAGATACTGAATGATATTTTTACTCCCAGAATAGAACGTTAATCCTGATTCATCAGTGGTGGGCTTTCTCCAGGGTCATTTTGTTGCTGACAAGTAGCTCAGTCTGCTGGATGGGATGTGTTATAAAAATGTGTGTGGGGTGGGGTGGGGGGAGGGGAACCCAGTGACCACCTCTTTGTTACCATGACTCTGTAAACACAGAAGGCTTTGAACAGCATGGAAAGCAATTCATACTCATTGGGACCTTTTATTTTGGGCCTACCTTACACAAATTAAGCTCTTTGGTTTAATTTCCTCAGTTGCCACAGTTTGAAATAGCTATACTTTAATCTTTTTTTAAAATTGTAATCAAGGTTTCCATCTGTCCTTTCTACAAACTGAAATTTCAATAATAACATATAACTATGTTATAGAGAGGGAATTCAATAGGATCTACCAGAACAAAAAGCAATGCATGTTGGAGACATCTTCCGATCCCCCCTCGTCACTGGTGTGGGGACTTTGACCTTAGCCTTTTTCCCTGACTGACCTAAACATATTTTAAACATCTGATTGGTAGACTTACATTAGCTGACACTCTTCCCTAGGTTCCCACTGGATCTGATTCAGAGACTGAATGATAACAACAGGGCTTCTCTTTTCTCACTAAGTCATAAAGCAGGTTTCAGTGTGGCAGGAAAATTGAGTTGTGGCTCTTGGCCCTCTAGATCTAATACATCTTTTTTCATATTGAAGACTTTGTGATGTTCTCCTTACTATTATGAAATAAAATAAAACTGACCTATCTATGATTTCAAAATTTAATAGAATGCCTTAATGCTATTATCAAGGACACCAAATAAAAAGTTGTTTATAATAAAACCATATGTTAATTATGTAACAAGTATTTATTGAGTGTCTACTATGAACAATAAAGGCCATATGAACAAAAAAGTAAAGAGATCTCTGGTTTCTTGGAGTTTTCCTAACCACTTTTGGTGGTGAGAAAAGAAAAACAGAATAAATATTGGACATTAATAATAAGTAGATTTTATTGTATATTAAAGAGTGATACGTGTTAACGCAACAGAGAAAAATATAGAACAGGGTAAGAGGTTTGAAGAGTGTGAAGAAGAGACACAATTTATAAATGTAATTAGGGTGGTTGGAGTCAGACTCAATTAGAAGGTGAGGTCTGAGCAAAGAACTGAAGGAAGTGAAGGCGTAGCCAGGTGGACATCTGGAGCAAAGTGTTCCAAGCAGGGGAAAGGGACAGCCCGAAGCCTGGGTGCTCAGGGCCCCTGACAGGGGGCTCAGTGAGCAACGGGAAGAATGTCAAAGCAGTTATTGGGGAACATGGTCACGAAGTGCCTAGGAGGTCACCCTAAGTTTTTTGGTGTTTACGGTGTAAAATGCCAGCCATTTGCAAGGCCTGTGTGAATAATATGTATTTCAGGATGTAATTGAGGCTCAGATAATCATGAAACAAAATTTAAACCTATTATCAATGTCCATATTTAGTGAGGTAGGACATGGGACAGTTTTTACTATTTGATGCTTCCGAGGACATTTAGCTTCCCCAGCTCCCTGCCACTGACACCAGCAGGGCTCCCAGTCATTACTGTAATTAAATTTCCCCACAAATCTCAAAAACACCCAAGTAGCCCATACTGCCCTCCCCCAACTGAAAATCATCACCCTTCAGCAACAGTTTTTAATCATTTTGGTCTTAGAAACTTTTAAAAGTTATTGAGGATCTTAAAAAGCTTTTGCTTATACAGGTTAGATCTATCAAAATTTACCATTTTAGAAATCTAAAATGAGAACATGTAAAACTTAATTAATCATTCAAAAATAACAATAAGAAATTCATGACACGTTGACATCAGAGCGATCAAATATTATGTAGCCTTTGAAAAATTCCATTGTGCATTCATGAAAGGGTGAAAGTGAGAAAAGCAAATAACACCTCAGTATTTTTATGGAAGTAGTTGTGACTTCACAGACCCTTGAAAGGGGACTGGGAATCCCCAGAAATTTGGGGGCCACACTTTGGGAACCATGACAAAGTGCAACAGAAATAAAGCTTCATGTAAATATAAGTTTATTTCCTCCAGGATCTGAAAGTAGATGCAAAAGAATATTTATAGTATTGTATGTAACCATTTACATTCTGGAGTCCTAAAATTGAATCATCTCAGTATATTCTGTGAAGCTTAAAATTTATGACAAGAGAATAGGAAATAAAATGAGACAGATAAGAAACTGGGAAAGAAAGAAAAAGAAGACTGTGGAATCTATAAAACTTAGGAGAGGCTCTGAAAAATTATGTCTAAGCTTTTAATAGTCTAGATAAATTGTGCTAAAAATGTTTAACTACTTTATTTTCCATTAATATTTAATATAGAAACTATATGCAAGTGACTTGTTACAAGATCAGGAACACAAAAGTTGTTTGGTCTAAAATGAGCGTAAAAATATATTACAAGCTCCCTTCTCTTTACAAGTCACGTCTCTTTTCTCATAGATATTTTAGGATGCACAGTAAATATATATTCAATTAGATGCTCCATGGAAAGGCGTGAGGTTTCAGATAATCTTCCCTATAAGTAAATTAATTAGGTGAAGAGATCTTTTGCAGTGGAATAAAATTCTTTAGACTTAAAAAATTAAGTACTGTATTAAGTGATTATATCTTTTTATATTTTTAGGTAATTAAACTGAAAATTGTTATATGTCAAGCCTTTGTCATTAGAATGATATCTTTGTCTTTTTATTTCTCTTCTGCATAATATCTATTCATTCAGGAGTTTGTTTTTCATCTTGGCACCTACTGCAAGATCTCAGGTTCTGAGAGGTGGGAGAGCAGCCTTAGAGAGGCCAAGTTCAAAAGCTCATCTAGGGTTTGAATCTCTGCAACCATAGGGTCATACAGGCTCTGTCTCAATGGTTCCAGTGATAGGGAAATCATCACTTCCACAAGAATACGCTGACCTATTTTTTGGCAATTATAATTTTTGAGAAATGCTTCTTTACATTGGGCAAAACTGTGTCTCTGTAGCTTTCATTTATTCTATGATGCCCACTGTAGTAACTTTTAAGTTTAAATACATTAATGGGTATACCCCACATGTCACTTAGTATCTGATTAATGTTCATTACCTGCCCTCCTGTACTAGATAGTGTGGATGCCTGGCTGAGCATCTATTCTAACTATCTTCTAGCATCACTTCCAGAACTAGAGAGGCCAAAAAGGCCAAAGTGACATTTCTAGACTTTCTTGCAGCTGGGGTTGCGGATGTAATTTAGGTAGTACCAATCAGATACACTAAGATTTGACATTCACACTCAGCTCACTGAGCATGTGGAGTCTATTTTGCTCCTGCAGACTGCAAGCAGGAATCATGTAAAGAGTTGTCACAGTGTCTTCCCAGCATGCTAATGGAGACAAGTTACTTAGCCTCTCCACATCTCACTTTTCTAATTTGTAAAGTGAGGACAACAGTACCTAATTATGTTGTGAGATTAATTGTGATAATCCTTTTACCAAGTTTGGGTAGTGTCTGACATGTGATAAGGATTCAATAAATGTTAGTTGTTACTATAATTACTATTGTTATTACCGTTTTCCTTGAGCTGTTTTCAATGGACTTGACTTTAACCACCAGATATTCCAATCTAGAATATATTCTGGTTTGTTTGTCAAAAAGAATAGCTTCCAAAACTGAATTCACATCACAGTGTGTCTGATGGGTCCAGACATCACTGTTTTGTGCTCAGTAAGGCTTTCATCTGTACTTTTTTCAAATGCATTTTTTATTTAAGTATAGTTGGTATACAATCTTATATCGGTTATGATATATTAGTTTCAGGTGTACAATATAGTGATTCAACTTCTTTATACCTTAAAAAGTGATCACACTACTAATTCTAATAATCATCTGTCATCATATAAACTTATTGCAATATTATTGACTATGTTCATTTGTCCTTTTTGTTGCTCATTGTGTTGAACCACGCCTATTTATCTCAGTCTGAACTAAGCCTATCATATAATTATATATATAAATATACTATATATAATATACATGTATAGATTGCTCTCATATCAAATGACTTAACTATCCTTCTGAGCAAGTTTGATAAGGAAGCAGTGAATTATCTCCCCAAAGTCATTAGGAAATGGGTTGAACAGGTCAGATCACGACAGACCCTTGTGTTCCACAGCTTGGCTCCCCCACTGAGATCAACCCCGTAACATCATCACTCTTCCGGCCTGACTGCTTAGTCATTTATATATCTAACTATATTATCATATAACCCAAATATTCTTGTAGTAAGATTTTTTTTCAAATGCTCTCTGTTGGCAGCATTTTCCAAATCCAACTTTCTAGGACATGCATTACTTATTTACACAACTATATCATAATGCAACAAAATGTAAATTATAGTTTAATTTTAAACAATGAGTTTGACATCTGAAAGCATTTCTTCAAGTGCTGAGTGAAATCCTGGAGCTAGCCCTCCAAACCAAATCAGCAATTCTCTGTTTCTTTACTCAAAGGATCATTTTGTAATCTTAGTTCCACAGAACTCAATTAATTATTTTGTGGTATTTCTCCCTCCCTCATTTCCCAGTGAAAGTGGGACCACCACCTTCTCAGCCCATAGTCTCTCACCTCTACAGCATATCAAACCTAATTATTAATCTCTTTTGTCATCCCACCTATTCTTCCAGAGCAGTATCTTCTAACCATGTGACTTGCATATGAATCACACATGATTCCTGCAATTCTCTGTAAAACGCTACTTCACACTCAGGCCTCACCAGTCTTTGTGTTAAATTATGATTCTAATTCCTCTCTTCACAAATATTTGGTGTAAACTGTTTGGTTTTAGAATACTTTTGCATTTCTATAATTAGAATATGATTCTTTAAAAATGCAATTACTAAAAGGAAGTAACTTTTATATCGATGTGCTGACATAAAAGAATGAATGATTTGCTTTCTTTCCATCTGATGCTTTTGTATAGCCTCACTTTACAAATTCAATGCCTTATATAGTATTCAGATATTTAACATATATGTTTGTAATATAGATTTCTAACTTTATATTAGAATGATAAGAATGTCAGGTGCTGGATATTTTTGATGCATTATAAATTGGATGAAATGTCTTCTCAAAGTAAACTATCTGCTTGATAGTCTTCTTTACAAGCTTAATTATCAAAAAGTAAACAGGGATAAATTAAGTTATATAATGGAAATAAAGCATACTTTGTTTGGACAATTGTCAATGTATTTTGTGTAAGACAGGTTTTTTTGTTTCAAACAATATAATTTTAAGATTTTTAGATAGTAAAAATTCAAAAATTAAGAATGACATCCACAAATAACCCCTTATATTTAGTAAATTATTTTACCCTTGATAATTTACAAATATGAAGGACTTCCATTATATTTTATATATTATAACACTTTTAATGGAACTATGTAGAGTTTAAAGGATATATATTTTCTCTTCTTCCAACACAGATTTTAAATAATGATCATAAAATTTAAGGCCGCATTTATCAGATATAATCAATGTTATTGAATGTGATAATGGCAATTCAAGTAACCAGCTATTAAAAATTCAAACTGCTACAATTCTATAAAAGAAGCAACACAGCTACTTCTCCCAGTAAACCTATTGTATTCTGAGGGCCACTCAAGCAACAATTGCATATGTCTTAATGCAACCTGCCCGAGCAACCCACAAAAAACCATAATTTTTAAAGGACAATATCATTTATATGTGTTATATATATATGTGTGGTTGGCATTTCTCCAACTGTATATAAAACTTTCAAAGAGCAGATTCGCCTTTTTCTTTCCACTTCCTTTCTCTGAATAGATCCATAATGTTCAGGGAAAAACACCAAGAATAATAAATCGAAATCTCTGCATAAAATACACCTTCATGACACACACAAGCTGGAAATCACAGGAACCAATAAAAATGCAGGCAGTCTACTGATAATGAGGTCAGAAATACAAATAAATTTACTTTTAATGAAGACTGGAGGCACAGTAATCAAAGTGTTAAAATTCATTTCATGCATATCTCATTTGCTTCTTCGCTGATATTTACCACGCAATTCTGTGAGAAAGTAGAGGCCTAAGATGCTCCAGATAAATGGCTCAATTAATTGTACAGAGGTAGACCTCTTTGAGCTGAGCCAGAGCTGTGAGCTCTTTATTAAAAGCACTATTCTGTAGCCCATAACCTTGTTCCTTGACTCCTCTCTGGTTTCCAATTTAAACAAGTCCCCATGCGGCCTGCTCTAAAGGGCTTTGTCTCCCTGTCATTGTTAAGAGAGCTGAGGCATCCTGGAAGTGTGAAATCAGACCTCATGAGTTGAACGGTTCCCCAGGGAACGCTGGACTGCGCAGAAGGTCAAAGTCATGGGCCGGACCATCTAAAAGTGTCTGATCGCCGGTCTGTGACACAGCAAGTTGGGGAGGGGGGAGGGCTAGACTGAGAAGACTGAAATTGAACACATCTTAATTAAAGCCCACAGACAGCAAAACAAAATGTTTTCTAGGCAGCCTGTCAAATGGGGCTTAAATTTAGCTCTGCTAATGAATCTGAGCTGCTAACTGTTATTTCTTAAGATAATAAGACTCTCACAGGAAGCTGGAAAAAAAACTGTAGCATGTCTTTTTCTGCTGTTTTGCTACTTAAATATTTTCCAACAATAAAGACGGTTTTCCTAAAGAAAAAACATGGGAAAAGTCTATGCAAATAAAGGGGTAGTAAACGTTTCTCTTAATAACTAGTAGGTTTCCAGAGTATGGGGCTGGTAAGTCAAAGGCAAGTCTATATTTGGAGGCTTGCTTTAGAAAAAGATATGCTCATTTAAATGGGACTATTTCAGTGACAGATTATGTTAATTGTAAAATTCTCTCTTCCTTTTCCTCTCCCTCTCCCTCCATTGTTTCCTGAAAGAGATGGCGCATTAATTTGAGATCTCAATTCACCTGGGGTGCAGAAGTTTTAGATTAGTGTACCTTTTAACACAGTGAAAAGGTAGGGCATCTTTTGAAAGGGTTTCACAGTGCTCCCATATCACTGTTTCTGAAACTGAGTGGCTGGTATCCCTGGGGAGGCTGTGACCTCTTCCTCGGGAGCTCAAAAAAAAACAACCCAGGGGAAAATGAAGGGGGAGGGGCCGAGGAGAGAATTCTTTTCTCTAACTTGTCTTAGAACTTGAAAGAGCCAACCGGCCAGGTCTAAATACTCTGCAAAGAAAGCCTCACTTGCTATAGACTTCAGATGCTCTGTTGAAGGCAGAAATTAGGATCTGTGCAAGGAAAAGAATAATTAAAAGCCAGAAACGGCAAATTCCAACATGAACTGTTTCCTGCCACCAAAAAACTAAATCAGCTTTCACCCCCACTGGTCTTTCTCTTCTCACCATCTCTTCATTTTTAAGGAATACTTGATTTAGTAGTAGAGAGAACCCTCCCCAATGCACACAGGGCCAGACAGTCTCTGCATTTTCTTTGATGGCACAGAGAGACTTTGACCTTTTCACTGGCTAGTTGAAAGGTAAGTAAGTTGTACTGCACAGTATTTTTAGTTAACCAAACTTTTTCCTGCACGAAGAATGTAGCTGATCAACTTCGAAAACCAGAGTGCCACTTTCTCAGGCTGTGAAAGGCAGCCCACAGTTTGACTGAAATTTCAATCCACTCTTATGCCTTGCTCAATGCATGTGTATGTGTGGGAGTTGTAAATTGAGGCCTTAACCACCAGGCTTAATCTCTTTTAAATCTGTATTAACCTTAATGATTTGAAGTGCACTGTCCAACACTGGGCTATTGAGACTGAAGAAAAAACTACCCTCAACTATCAACAGTTTATTAGGGGCTTAACTGAAGTGACCTACTGTAGCAGTGTTCAGCTGAACAAGGCTGTAGGCTTTTTGTGGAAAGGGAAAGAATTGAGGGTTTCATTAAAAAGTAATTTGTGCTTTATACTCACTCATTCAAAGAGTCTCAATTGCTCTTTATTCACACAGAGTTAATACAGTATCACAATGTTTCTCAATGAATGTGTTGTAACAAAAGAAAAATTTTACATTTTGAAAGGAAAAAAATTCTTTGGAAGTGTGGTAAGATGGATGGCTACTTAAAAGATTACAGAATTTCTGTTTCCTGTGCTCATGTTAAATGATGAAATATTGTGATTTAAAATTATATGCTTAAATTATGGAAGTTTAGCTTTACATTTGAATCATTAAAAATATCTTTAAAATAGAGCCAAGTTGGACTTGTTAGATGTGACCAGAAAAAAATGTTCTGAAGCCAATTGAGCATCTTACAGTAATAGCTTCATTTATATCAGGTCATAAAATATTCTTCACTTAGCACAGACAGTTATCAGTGATTTAAAATCTCCCTTCTCCATCCGAAATTCCCCTAAATGGATGCTAATTTGAGGATGTGAAGACAGCACCATTGACTCTATTCCCTTTTTTTTCTAAACTGTTGCTGAATATCTTGTAGAGCCCGACTATGATTATCCACTGATATATACGACATATTTTTAAAGTACTTCTTTTAACAAGAGTTGAAATGTGCAAAAAGCTTATTTGTGCCCCACATCTGATGGTAAAGACCAGGAAGGATCTGTACATATATAAATATCTATCCTTTTCAGAAGTAAATATTTTTTTATTTGGTAGTGTACTCAGATAATTCGGACTTAAATATATGCTCCTCAGTATCTGCCACCATCACAAATGTCATGAAAACCACACAAGGTCTAAGAGTGAGCAAAGTCAAAGACTGAGTTATCCCCTTGCCGCTCAATAGTTAAATGTCTCTCTTCTTCAATTCAGAGCACAGGAGATTACAAGGCCAGGGTAGAATGAGGAATCATTATATTTATATCCCCAGAACTGGAGGGAAGAAATGAAGGATCTGTTATTTAGTATCTCCCAAATTAAAGTTTATTTTATCAGATCAAAATTATGCCTCATTGAATCCCTAGGAAGAAGACTATTGTTATTCACATTAATTTACATACTAGTACATTACAACCATTGGAAAGAGATATATCTGTTTTTGTCAGCTTTGAAAGAACATGTACTTTAACTTCCACAGTGGCACAGAGGCCAACAGGGTTAACACAGCTTGCATATTCATGAAGTTTTGAAAATAATGACAGCTTCTCTCCAAGAGAAACAAACTATATAATTGCATTCAGCTTTTGTAATGGACAGGTTTCTAGGCTTGTAAAGTAAATAGCACTTGAATTTTTCTATAAGAAATTATTGTGCCCATTATAAATGTTCGGCGATAGTTCTGAGCACTTAGGTGCCCTCTGAGATACTGATTAGTTTAGGCTTTTCTCCCTGTGTCAGATATTTTCAGCAAAACACTGTGTGCTCCCCTACAGAAAATCCTGAAGAAAAGTGAAGGTGTCCTTTAAGAGACAATGTCACTGCCCTGAATTCCTTAATCTACCTGCTGCTGGGAATCACAGCCTAGGTATAACCTCCACAGTGTAAAAACAATACTGTATTCCTATTACAGTCTTCAAGTTCTTGTCCAAAGTGAACAAAAAGAGTAGTCAATCATTTATTGTTGACTGTTGGCTTTAATAATAAATGCAGCATAATAATAAAAAAGAAATCACTGTGTCCAGATTAATTTGATTACAACTACATCAGCAATAAAAAAGAAAATGAATAAAGTTAACATTCACTAATTGCTTAGTACAAGAGCCAAATCAGCATGTACCCAGAAAGACTGCAAACTACCTTCTCTCCAGCTATTTTCAGGTATACCTATTTTGAAAGAATATTTGATAGCTGTTATCTTCTAGCTTACAAATGAGTTGATAATTACCTCCTTAAAGAAACTGTAAACTCTGAACATTTTTATTTTTATCATGCAATAAATAGTCATGCAACAATATGCAAACATTAACATTTTTAAAATATTGCTATTTTGGAGTGGTAATCTGCTACTTTAGTTCTAAGGCAAGTGATCTTTTAACTTGGTTTTGATCTGATGAATTAAAGAAAGGTACCAGTGACCATGTAATAGATTTGTAAGCCCTTAGAGCAGTGATTTTCAAATGGCATGCCACAAGAATTTTTAAAACATGCAATATCTGACTATTTAGCCAGGGACAATTGACCTCTTCTTCCTCAGATTGTCAAATAAAGAAAAATAACAACAAGCTAACACAACAATAGCCATCTCATGTGAATGAATTAAATTTACACCAATTTTTTTTGTCAGATTGGCAAGAACATATATATATATTTCTGGTGCACAGCAGAATTTTAGTAATTAGTTTGTGTGCCATGAGACAAAAAAGATTAAAAATCGCTGCCTCAGATGGGAGGAGAAGTACATTTCTCCCCATCAAATAAGTCAGCTACCTTTGTCAGGCCAACTTGCTGAACACACAGAGGTAAGCATATTTCCACAAATAGTAAATGGATACTTCATTTCAGAAACAGTGAAATATGCACAAAAATTGGTCATCAGTCCTATTTATTATCCATTTTGAGATGGACAATTTAAGAATTGGTATAAACATCCCCAAATGCTATCGAATTAAACAATAAATGAACAGTCCCATAGCTGCAAATTCAAACCAATGATTTAATTCTGAAAATCGACAAAATAATTACTGTTAGTCAATTATATGTTATAGAAACACAATACCCAAATCAGAAGGTTTAAGAGACAAGAGTAATTTTGGCATTTTTATAGGTCTGTTTCTTGGTTTAAAATATTTAGAACAATGTGGATACTTAGTTTAGATCCAAAATTATCTCTGGAATATCCTAAGAAATTTAGACAACTAACAAATTGGATTAGCAACCCAAATACCAAGACTTCATACCAAGTAACTGAGTATTATGAGTGTTTGAATTATAATTGTTGAAGCTATGATATCTTACATAAGTTGATACCCTCTGAGAAAAGATACAGCATTACTCCAAATGCCAAAATGACAAAACCAGGAAGAAAAATCCCTACTACGTTGACTGAACTTTGGAGGAGGCAACAATTAAAAAGTTATTTTATTTTTTACTGTTTATTTTTTATTATATTACCCTTCTTTTTAAAAAGCAGTAACAATATAAAAGTTGGGGGCTGGCAAACCTTTGTAAGATCAACCCTGAAACTTTATATTTATATCATGTACTTTAATAATCCAATAAGGTCAAATGAAGAGTTCCATCACTAAATGGTACAGACCTTGATGCTGCTTGATATCTATACCTAAATGTGTATATATACACACAATAGGGTAATTGCATCGTTTCTTACCTGTGACGTCAGCGGCCATTAATCCTTCAGCTCTGATGACTTTCACCTGGAGAAATCCCACATCTTTCAGGTTGTGAAATATCCGCAATGGGCTCTGAAAGACCCCAACATCAGTATTAGCAAAGAAAGGCCCTAAACGATCTCAAAGGGTGTTCCAAGAAAACACTAAGTTTTATGGTTGATTTCAGGATGTTGCTTAAGTGAGTCAAAGAATATTTATGTTTCTTCAGTATGGGCTATGCTCCCACCACCTTGAATGTGTACACACACACACACACACACATTTATATAGATAACTGTTGTTATGTAAATATATTTTTCAAAGAATAAAAAAACCCCACAACATTTCTTCCCCATAAATAATTATCAGTAGATGATGAACAATAAATTGTAAAATTGGAATATGTCTGCTTTTTCTCCCTTCAACCTCCTTTACCAAAGCACTCCAAGAAAGCTTTCCTCGATGGGTATGATGATTTGGAAATTCATGCTTCTTAATTTTGAATCTTAAGTTGTTCGTTATGCAATATTTCAGACTTTGGGAGCAAGAAAGTTAACATTAAATCAATCAATTATTTTTCTACTATTTTCTTCTTGATGAGCACTGGAAATTGCAGGTGCTAGATGAAGGTTAAATTGTTGAAAGACTATTTTCTATATTTAATTCAAAAGACTTAGGTATTCTAGAAACCTTTTAGGTGGAAGACATATAATCTTCAAAAAAATCAAATGGATTACTAAAAATAAACTCAAAAGTCATGAGTAATTTTTTCTTAAATTTGTAATTTATTTACCATTGTAGTATGTATAAAAGTAGAAGTAGAAAAATTGTGATAGAAGAGTCAGGTCCAAATGATAAAACCTCTTTAATTTCATAAATTAATAATGGTAGTGTTTTACTGAGTGCAGTACTGGAAGGGATTAAAAGAGGGGTACCAATGGAACAATTCAAAACTCTAATTAATGGGCACAAATACTGAAGAATGAACCTATAAAACTTTATATGCCTTTGTTTATATACAAATTATAGCATTTTTCTTATGACAAGATCAGCATTTCTACTCAGTAAATCAAAGGTATTTTTTCTCATAATTTTTAATATGCTTTCTGGGGGTGGGCTGGGATTGGAGAAAAAGGCAGAAAACTGTATTTGAACAACAATTTAAAAAAATGCTTTCTGACCAGGGAGCATAACATACTTTTGCCTAATAAAGTTAGCTATTAAAATATTACTACAGACCATTTGCATCCCCGTATTAAGCACGTGAGAATACTAAGGAGCAAAACCTTCATGCGATATTAACTTCAGCAGTCCCGTACAAGGAGCCACTGTTTGCACTGAAGCTGTGACCTTGGTATATTGAGAAGAGGAAATGCAGATATGTGTGTAATCTCATAACCCAGTTAAAAAAAAAAGTTTAGCACAGGGATTAGCTCTTAATCTTTTATTGTTTTTAAACAGTTGTTTATCTCCCAGAACTGTTTAAGCTACCCAGATAATAGAGTTAAATAAAAAGGTACTTCTCTTTCCATTTAAATTCCTGTAAACTAAGGGTTTAACAGTGGGAAGTTTAGGCAATAGTAATAGAATTCAGAGGTTTGTAGGCTGTTGTCTGCCTAATGTGGTAATGATCAGGTTTGGGAAGCTTCTTATCTCAGAGCTTACAGAGTGCTACAAACCCGGTAAGTCTATCCTAATGATGGGGAAGAGTTTTCTGAAAAGGTTCCTGTCCTTTAATTTTCAGAAGCAATTTAAACCAAGTTTCATTGTGACTAAAACAAATATTATCAGTCTTGTGTCTGAGAATCGTTTCATACTGCTAACCTCCCTACACAGGCCTATAGCTTCTGGTGCTTCAGCCCCAATGCTCTGCTTCCCATTCGGAGGGGTAATTACTGTCTGAAGCTTTCATTTCATTGAATCAGCTGACACTCAGAATTTCTTGTGAACTTCAACTGTTTAGGCCAGTGACATATCGATTATGATAAGAATTCCAAAACAGCCAAAGACTTACATATATCAGTTAAAAAATAAAACTTCAAGTCATGCATCATCAAGAAGCATCCCTGCCTTGTTATTTATGGTTATTGTAGAAGGCTCCCCAAACCTGGACAGCTTCTGAAGCCAGAAATCTCCATAGCAGAGGAATCTATGATTTGCTGTGAATCCTTTCAGCCCTCAATAGATGGGAAAAGATTGAAATGCTCTGGAGAGGAGTCCTCTTTATTTTTTTAATGAAAGGCTGTATAATATATTTTCTCTATGGCTGCAGCAGCTGTCAGGGAGAGCATCTCAGTTCAGCTCTATTACGGGAGAGGCAATACCCCATCCTATGGCATGGAGATGCTCTGAGGGGCCAGGGCTGATTGACAGCTTGTCACCGTGACGTCTTATTCCATCTCTGTTATGGAGAAAATTAATGTCACACCACCAGCCTTATGACTTGCTGTCATCTTAGAACTGCTCACCTTTTATCAATGCTCTAAATAACATTTCAAGCCCATCGTCTCACGGTGGACAATCCGGTCAAGGGACATTAAATCAGATGACTGTGAAATGTCATAATAAAAATGGAATGCTAACAACTTCTTCTCTAAACTAGCTCCTCTGGTTTTTAAACTGTGACAAGGGGGAGCAAGGGTTCAGCATACCCGTTCTGAAAAGGTCATACAATCGCTCTTGGTCTACTACCCATTACTACCCGCCCCCTATTGACCTTCCCTGCTTTCCTCCCCCCAAAAGGGGAGAAAAAAAGAAAAATGGAATTAGCCATCTTTTCAGAATGTGGTGATCAAATAAGGGCTCACACAGTAATGTCTGTTTAATTTGTGGGGCTTCGGTGCTTGGCAATGAACCACTGAGTGACAGCAACGGAAAGCCCTTTCAGGGCTCTTTCACGCGAGAGTAGGGAAATGCATCAACTTTCCTCACCACAACCAAATTGTTAAGTTAAACCTAAATTTTAAAAAATACACATGTTCTCACAAGCAAACATGTAAAAAATTTTCCAAATAACCTTCTTTATATATTTCACTAAAACAAGTGATATTTCAGAGATGATACAGCATTCATTCATTCATTTCAAAATCTATATGGTAAAAAGGAAACACACTAAAACCTACTATGTAGGCTTTTGTCCTGGCATTGCTATGACTAATTATGACACATGTGCTATTACATACAGTAACTTCTTGGCAAGTACGTCTGTAGAGGGAGATACAGGCCTGTGCTTGACGTTTGGGGCTAAAAACAAGTATATTTAAATGTGGTTCACTTTTTAATATGAGCAGAACATACCTGAGAATTAGCTGGGACATCCACATAATATTTTATATTTTACTGAAGTAATAACTAGCACATAAAAGAAGCATGGAAACAAATACTGAAATTCTGAATGGAAATGGCTGATTTAAAGAAGCCCATCCAGAAAAAAAGTCCTTAATAGTTGGATTATTTCTAATTACCTAGCCTGCAGTATCATTCTAATATAAGGGATTAATCCATGAAATGCAGCATTATAATATCTAGAATAATTTTATATTAATACATATACTAATTCATTCCTTTAAATTGTTTTAATTCATGAAGCTCACTTCTGGTAATAGGAGACTACATTTTGGTAGGTACCAAAGTGTGGAATAATTTTCATAATTGCAATTAGACATTAGAAGATGCCACACAATACTTTAGGCTCTTAGCTAGTTTAAAAATATATACTATTTTGCCTTGCTAAGTCACCTCCATTAAACTGTTTATGATAACACCAGTGGTTGGGTGAGTTGTACAAGCATTAGCAGACAGCTGATTCAGTGGAGATAGCCAGAATAAATTTGCTGAGGCGCACATCCTGCTAATCTGTTTGAAGAATATTGTAGAGCATTAGTACCAGCACTTCATGTTATCTGCACAGCCTGATAAGGTACATCTTTATTAAATTCAGTTATTGAAAGGATGTCAGTCAGCAAATAGGAATATTTTAAAATCTAGAAAAAAATTAAGCAGTTCTTTGTTAGTCGGAGCTTGGTTTCATAGCTGAGTGTCTAGAGGAGCCTTCTAAACACCTGGCAGCATCGTACAATACCAGCTTTGTGATTTTAAGTGGAAAAGCTTTTTTCCCCAGTTTCATGGGTACTGAGGTATTCACTTTTTCAAGCCTCCATTGAGAGAGAATGGTGGAGTAAGAGCTCCCCTCTCTGTTGCTTCAAGAAAACTACATGGTGGGAAATGTATAGTGTAAGGATGCTGGGAAATAGGTAGATTTGGTTGTGAATATTTTGGTTTGGTAAAAATAGAGAAGGTATTTATTTTAGGGACTCACTATTCTACCCTATCTCTCTACATTTGACCAAAAGGTACAGAAGCTTCCTTTTAATTATATTTCACATTCACTAAAAAAAATAAAAGAATAAAGTAAGGCTTTTTAAACAGTTGAAAATAAAAGTGATTTCTGGGAATACCCTCCAGTTACCAAGCTGCTAATTAATGCAAGTGCCATTAACTCCATTTCAAACTTGGAAAGACAAAGAAATACACAATTACAAAGAGTCAATGAATTAATTTTAAAGTAATATTGTATAAACTTGACTTTCCTTTACGGGAGGTTTCCCTGCATATTTATGCTGCACAATAAAATCACTGAGGAGAACCTCAGAATCTGGAACTTGCTCTGGAGAAGGCCCTGGAAGAGTATTGGTGTACAGACATGAGTGGGGAATGAAAGTGAGGCTGCAGAGACACGTGTAGATTTGCATGTGCCCCGTTTTCTGCTGACTGATCTGTTAGACAGCTTTTCAGATGTACTTCTGTCACCCCAGGTAAATTATTTACAACCTCATCTAGGCACCAATGACCCCGAGAGGGGAGGTTACATACGTACATATCTCTTTAATATTTCCTCCCGTTCTTTCTGCTCCTCCAGGGAGTTGACAGAGAGGTCAGAGATACTGACTGTGGCTGAAGCTGTCAGGGTGACCAGCAGCACCAGGTGACCCTCACCCTCTTCCAGCTGCAATTCCAGCTTGTGCGTCTGTTCCCTACTGAGGGCCGACAGGTCGACCTGGCACCTACAAACAAATGTTTTGAATTAGCAAGTGGTTTTTTCCTCTGACATCAAACAGTGGAAGCGCAGGCCGCTCAGGGCTACATGGAAAGTGAATCAATAGAAATACTATTTGGACCACTGGATGAATATTCTTTCGCATTAGCTGACTTTCTTCACAAAATTCAGCCCCTGATGATTTGTGTCTAATTGCTGATTTCCTATAAGATACCAAAGAAAAGTGTTTATCTGATTCAATTACTACCTATTGTCACCATATTCATATATCAACAGGGACTTCATCCCTGGACTGCCAGGTCAGTGGGGCTTGGCTTACAGAAAGACGACCATGAGCCACCTAAAGAAGCAAACTACCAAGAGTCTGAATTCCTGTGTCACTTTTAAACCAGTGGTTCCCCTACCCCATTCATAAATGTTATATATAAAGCAGTGATTACAATATGCATTCTGGTGGTGTGCATATCATAAGTTTTACATTTTTAAAACCATGTCAATCTATTCATAGAACACTCATAGATTTAAATAAAAAGCAAACAAACAAATCCTCTGAAAACACTATAGCTCCAGTGTCATGTACCAGCACTGTCCTGAGAGGCTTCCTGACGTGGCAGCCCGTGGACAACAGCCACTGTCTTGGGGTTAAACACCTTGTAAGCTCTGTTCATAAACATTTCTGTTGACTTGGAAGAGAAAGATACTGCAGTGATTACAAGGTCAATGAAGGGAGAGGAAGGGGGCACATATGAATAAAAGGCACTTAAAACAGGAAATAGCCAATTACATGAATACATGTGGTAACACATAAACAGGGTGGTCAGCTATCAGGGACAGATTAAATTGTTGCTCCTTCTTCACCCTATTTGCTGTTTACTGTTTTACTTTTAAATATTTTATTTATTTATTTTTAGAGAAGGGAAGGGAAGAAGAAAGAGAGAGAAACATCAATCTGCGGTTGCCTCTGCAGTGACCCCTACTGGGGACCAGGCCCGAAACCCAGGAATGTGCCCTGACTGGGAATCTAACCAGTGACCCTTTGATTTGCAGGCCAGCACTCAATCCACTGAGCCACACCAGCCAGGGCTATTGTTTTGCTTTTAAATTAAACACCTATGAATAGGGCTTCAAAGCTTATAGCTGTGTTCAAACACCTCTTCAAGAACTGAACCAATGTCTGACATTTACCTTTTATTTTTACCCATCAAAAATGACATCAGAGATGGCCAGGACTAGAAACAATTGGGAGGAAGAGGAATATAGATGTAAGAAACAAAAGAGAAAAGAAATGCCCTGGTCAGTGATGGAAAAATGTGTGTGTGCTAAATGCTGACTATTGAGAAAGAAGGAAATTATAGTCTGTGGCAAGTCTGAAAAATATTTTTTTTAAGTTAGAAGGTACATTAAATGACCTCATTGTTTCTGTGAACACAATATCCATTTCAAAATACTCTCATGCCCTCTCCTTAAACTCCTTATCTGATATTCTAATTTTAATTGAAATTAAGTTATTGTCAATAACACCTGGAACAAGATGAGGGTAAAATACATACAGTGGTGAAAAACAACCAATCATTATTCTCTAATAAAAAGAAAAACGTCCATATCATTTTCTACAGCATCTGGCACAGTGCCTAGCCTGTAGTCTGTTGAATGTGAATGAACCTTTAGACTAGATTAGGAGTCTGATATGAGAGAATTGGACAAAGATTACAATTCAGATAGCCCTTTTGGTTGGATAAAGTTGGGACCAGGAAGGGTTTGTCACTCACTTCGATCACGCATTTTCCAGTCCAGTCCTTGACTCATTCTCTGGTGCGACACTGCATCACTCTTAAAACACTAAAACACATTGAAGCTTTCTGGAGGATTTCCTTCTAGGCCAATTACAACTTCTCATTGGTCATATAGATGCTGGGCTGCTCTTCATTCACATTAGAGTTTTTTCATCAAATACTTTAGAGTTGGGGAAGATGCTCTAAAGATAATCTGGTCCACCTATTGCAAATTGGCAACTTTCAGATCAAATCTCTTCCATGGATTTGTTGATTTTCCTTGTAGTGTTTAATTAAGTCTTGAAGTTAAATAATTTTAAAGATAGAGTAAATGTCCTGTGACTTAGTATCCCCAATACTGTCTATTATTTATAGCTAGCCTACTTAACTTAATTCTGTACCTGGTTCCAATAGGCATAAGGATTTGTGATCCTCGAAACCTCCTTAATTTACCAATGAGAAAACTGAGGACGAGAGAAGTTACATGACTAAATGGAAATACTATTAATTATTAGCAGAGCCCGGATCTGAAATTAGGGCTCTAGAATCCAAGATCTAGGCTTTTTTTCTTAACCAGTCAGTCATTAAGTAATTGCATGCCAGGAGGAAGTGTGTGCTGTTTGCAGTGGTTCTTGTATTGGGTATATCTGGATTCATTTTAAACAGAAAAAAATTATCCCAGTTTTAAAGTATGCAATCATGTAATGTTTATGCTTTAAATATATATAAACTAGGGAAGAAGGCTGTAAGTTATCACTCTTATAAGACAATAAACTAAGAAAAAATAAAAAATTGAATTTTAAAAACCCTGAAACTAATAAAATTTAAATTAACCTCTAAATTTATAGGGGGTTATGCTTTTCTGCTGAAACTAAATTTCCAATATCAGTGTAGTCATAGAAATAGTCTCAGCTCCTATCCTATATTTAATGTTTCAGAATTTTGACTTAATCATTCTAATGTAGAAAATGTCTATTTATACAACTATATTGGATGAGAGAGAATAAATGGCTTCAACATTTTTTTTGCTAGTTGAGGTTGAATATCTCCTATTTATCTAAAAACTCTGCTCAAGAGTAATCCTCCAAAGCCACTGTAAATGAAATTTTCCACATTGCCTGTCCATGTGTGGCTAAGTAGGTGCACCTGCTGAGCGATCAGCTGTGTCTCTGAAACACAGGAAATGGTGGCCAGCCAGTAACATATCACCTTGCATTGCTTCCTGGTCTTCCCTGCCTCAGGTTTTCTCTTTCACTCTCAGCGCCTGGGATTGCACTTCCTAATAAAGCATCAGCACATAACTATTGTCCCAAGCTCTATCTTCTAAGGAACCTGGGGTAAAGCAAAGGCCACTGATAAAATTCAATCCCCTTAGTTACAAATGTCTAAAACACAAACCTGACCATGTCCCTCCCCTGGCTTCTCACCACCTATGAAATATGCTTAGCAAGGTAACAGTGCCCACCACAGCCTACCCTCAGCTTGTGTGTCACTTGCTGACTCACTACTTAAGTCATTCGAGACCGCTTATAATTCTTTCACCCTCCATGCTAGGGCTCAACTGTCTCTTTGTGTTTGGACAAGGCAGCCTCTTTACCTATCTTTGCTTTGCTAATTTTTACTAATTCTCATTGCAATAACTTGCAGTTATCTTTCGATGTCAGTATCCTGAGACACCTTGAGGACAGGCACCTAGCACAGCACCTGGAATATAGTTGGTGCTCTGTAAGTTTTAAAGGACTCATGGACAAGGAGGTAAAATTTCAGAGATCCCAAAATTTATCCATGGTGATGGCGCCAGAGCAGAACTAGCATATAATGCTTTCACTCTATCACTTCTATATTGTCTTCCTAGAAAGCAGTTTGATGTCTTTCCAACACTCATTTCATTCATTCATTCATTCATTCATTCATGCATCTGGTATTTATTAAGTACCATGCATGTCAGATCTCTGTTAGATTTGGGGGATTCAACACTTTGTATGCCTTCTAGAGTCTCACATCTTTATCTTCCGAACTACCACAGACACAGTGTGTTGTAGTTTTATTATCACATATGCTTTATTAGTTTGGAAAATTACAAAACTTACTATCTGTACCAGTGCCTAACTTATCAATCAATCAATAGAAGAATCAAAACAATCTCAAAACTGAAGATTCCGGGGCTACTGTAATCTGTATACATAAATGGAGTAATTGAGGCTTAGAGAAATTAAGTGATGTGGAGTAATTGAGGCTTAGAGAAATTAAGTGATGGAAGAACTCAAATGACATTTCCTGACTTCCATATCAAAGCTTAAAATCTTTGCACTTCTAAAAACTATATGCATTTATTTAGCCACATGAAAGGCATATGTCACATTTATTTGGTGATATTTTCCCCTAAGAGTTCAAGGTGAGATATTTCAGTGTTTCCATAACCTTTTCTTCCCCTGCCTTTTTATCTGCCATGCCTGAACCAGTGACCAATAACATTCCTATCAGATGAAACAGCTTTGTGCATAGTACCCTGGATGCTGATTATATATGTGAGTACACTGAGGTGCAGAAGTCAATATTAGGAATATTTGAATTTTTAAATAATTTAAAAATCAGATCATTTTTCAGGGAATTCCAGTCAAGATGGATGAATAGGTAAACAAACTTTGTCTCCTCATAAAACTACAGAAAAAAATTAAACTAGACTACAAAACAAATATCACCCAGAAATGTCAGAAAATTGAGCTGTATGGAAGTCTGACAACCAAAGATTTGAGGAAGCCACATTCATCCAGATGGGTACTAGGGGTAGAGATGCTAGAGACATGGAGAGATGTGGGGGGCCACAGAGCTTCAGAGTGGTGCCGAGAGGCAGCAGAACAGGCAGTCTCACATTCACGTGTGGTGGATAAAAATGGGGGAGGGGATACCTTGTGAGCAAGGATCCCAGCCATAAACTAGACCACCCAGCAGCCCAGGGTTCCAGTGCCAGGATGATACATCCTGGTAACTTCTGGCTATAAAAATCAGAGGTAGTTGAAGCAATAAAAGAAACTGCCTGATTCTCAAGAGACTCCTCTTAAAAGGCTCACAAGGACTTAGGACTTATGCATATCCATTCCTCTGGGATTCTGCATCAGGACAACAGTTGGAAGGACACAAGTGGCATACGGGGAGAAAGTGAAGTGACTAGAAACAGGGCAAGTGCTGAGAGACAGCTTCCCTCTGGGCAAACATCCAGAAGCCAGGCAGTGGCACTGTCCCTTCTCTGAGCCCTCCCCCCACCCAGAGCCACAAGTGAAACTGGTTGCCTTGCCCTGGCTATCACCTAAGAATCCACCCCCCACAATTTACAGGTATGTTTTTCTAAAATAGGCCATACTACAAAGACAGGGAGTAAAAGCAGCTTTACCTAATACATAGAAAGAAACACAGGGAGGCTGTCAAATTGAGAAGACAAAGAAATATGGCCCAAATGAAGAAACAGAACAAAACTCCTTAAATGAAACTGATACAATCAACCTATCAGATGCAGGGTTCAAAACACTGGTGATCAGGATGCTCAAAGAACTCATTGAGTATAGCAACAACATAAAAAAAGAAATGAAGGTTACATTAAGTGAAATAAAGAGAAATCTACAGGGAACCAACAGTGAAAGGATGGAAGCTGGGATTCAAATCAATAATTTGGAACATAAGGAAGAAATAAGTATTCAACTAGAACAGAAAGAAGAAACTAGAATTCAAAAAAAATGAGGATAGTATAAGAAGACTCTGGGACATCTCCAAATGTGCCAACATCCAAATCGTAGAGATTCCAGAAGAAGAAAAGGAAGAGCAAGAAATTGAAAACTTATTTGAAAAATAATGAAAGAAAACTTCCCCAATCTGTCAAAGGAAATAGACTTCCAGGAAGTTCAGGAGGCTCAGGGAGTCCCCAAGAAGTTGGACCCAAGGAAGCACACACCAAGGCACATCATAATTACATTACCCAAGTTTAACAAGAAGGAGAGAGTCTTAAGAGCAGCAAAAGAAAAGGAGACAGTTACCCACAAAGGAGTTTCCATAAGGCTATCAGCTGATTTCTTAAAAGAAACCTTGCAGGCAAGAAGGGGCTGAAAAGAAGTATTCAAAGGCATGAAAGGCAAGGACCTACATCCCAGATTACTCTATCCAGCAAAGCTTTCATTTAGAATGGAAGGGCAGATAAAGTGCTTCCCAGATAAGGTCAAGTTAGAGTTCATCATCACCAAGCCCTTACTTTATGAAATGTTAAGTGGACTTATCTAAGAAAAAGAAGATTAAAGCTATGAACAGTAAAATGACAACAGACAACTATCAACAACTGAATCTAAAAAACAAAAACGAGAACAAACTAAGCAAACAAGTAGAACAGGAACAGAATCACAGAAAGGGAGATCACAAGGAGGGTTATCAGTGGGGATGGAGACAGGAGGAATGGGGGAAAGATACAGGGAATAAGAAGCATAAATGGTAGGTGCAAAATAGACAGAGGGAGGTTAGGAATAGTGTAGGAAATGGAAAAGCCAAAGAACTTTTATATACGACCCATGGACATGAACTAAGTGGGGGAATGCTGGTGGGAGGGAATAAAGGGGAGAAAAAATGGAACAACTGTAATAGCATAATCAATAAAATATATTTAAAAAATAAAAACAAAGCCTTTTGAATAAAAACAGAAGCCTTTATAGAATTCCTTTGGTGGGGTAATTTTTAAAACCATATTTTACATAATTTTGTACAAATTTAACAACAAAGCCATGAAGCCTTTTTAAGATTTTTTAATATGTGGGAACTACTTTATATTAGTAAAACTAATAATACATAATATATTATAAAGTCTTACATCATAAATCAGTATAGTACCTAGTTCCTTGAAATTTTGCATTGTAAAGGATTCAATGTGTAACTGGTAAAGTGTCTGCAAGTTTCACAATTATGCTGAAGCTGTATGCTATCTTAGACACTACAGAACGCCAATGATGTCATGACCTTTCTCCTGCCAGAGGTTCTCACTGTTCAACTGTCTTTGGGGCCATTGCTTTATCAGAGCACACTTCTGTAAACTTGCGAAGTTTCCCATTCATTCATTCAAAGATAAACTGGCCATTGTATAAGATATATTGCTGTGAGTATAAACTTTCTGAGAAAATCTTCAGAAGAAAAAATAGTAACCATGAAAGCAAATAAATTAAAATATTAACACATATGGTGTAGGTTGAGTTTTTGAAAATTTTTCTGATTTTTCTGATCAGTGACATAGCCCATTCTTTACTTAAATGTTGCCCATCTTCCTAATGAAATATTCCATTCAACCCTTAGTAAGAAAAATGGTGGAATACAAGGATTCCATAAAAAAAATCCTCTTCAAAAAAAAAAAATCCTCTTCAGTGTTGAACTGTCTGATGATCTATGTGCTTTCCAATTAATCATGTACCAGGACTGCCCCTGCCCTTACTTACAAAGGAAGTAAAAGAATCATGGCAGCCCTGGCACCATGAGAAAAACTTGACACATCAGAATCTATGGAATGTCAAATGCTCAAATGCATTGATCTTCAACTTTCAGGAAATGTTAATTTGGTTCATACCACCAACACATCCCATATTTTCTTTCTTTCAGCATTAAGTGCAGAGGTATCAATTTATTTTTATGATTGTAGAATTTGAAAGCATTTGTTTTCACCCACAACTTGCCCATTTGGAAGAAGTTTTTCTTATGCTTTATCATTAATAAAATTTTTGTTGAAACAGAGCTCTCTACTCAAGCTTACATCTGTAAGTCTGTTGTCAGGGGCAGCCATGGCCCTGATAACAGTGCAACAAATAAAGTCAGTAGCAATTCACCAACCTAAAATATACGTACCCCGAATCAATGCCACGTTACAGATAAACAAGCATTTTGCACACTAATAAATAATGCTATAAATCTTGCTATATTGGATTGCAAATAACTCCAACTGAATAAAATTGCTTGACATAGGATTTACTTATTCTGCATGTTCATAAAAACAACTTGTTCTCTGACAGCACTCATTCTTGGCAATTTACTGCCGCTGTCAGCCGCCAATGTTCAGATTACTGCTCCTCATAAAAGTGTAACAATCACGAGGATTTATTAGCTGATTATCATAAAGGTGGCAGTTCATCTTGCCTGCCAAAATGCAGGTGATCAGAAAGTTAAATAATTACATGCAGATTAACATTATTTCACCTTCACTTGAAATCTGTAGTTCAGGGACAGGTAAAATTTGTTGTTTAAACTTGCAGTATGGTACACAACACCCAAGTTGGTTTATTGACTACTCAGCATCTTATTGAGGACTTAATCACTTCAGAACATACTGAACAGAAGATGGAGGTGAAAGGAGCATGGACTTTCAAGCCAGGAGTCCTGGATTTGAGTCTTAGATCACCCAGTTCCAACACAGCGGGGCAACCTCTAAGCCTCCATCAGCCTCACTTTTCATTCCTGTAAAATTGTTTTATGAACCACTCTCATTATCCCCTAATGCTGAGCTAATGAATGTAATAATGTAATAGTGCCCTTTAAGTTGTAAAGCATTATCATTATTGTTTCCTTCTACTCATGGTAAATTTATTTTTTGTGTAAAATTTAACAACCAGATGGCATTAACTCTTTAGTTTTACAATGATGAAAAAGTTATGATACCTTGATAAATGTATAGGCTTTTTTTCAAACAACAATTCTGTATTTTTGTAAGTATAAAGATCACTCATAAACTTTTAGGCTTTAACTCATTAGTTCTCCCCTGTTGAGTTATATACACATATCTTTCCTCAATTGCACTGAAACTCTGTACCTTCCACTAAGACATGTTGTTCTAATTGCCTTTTCATTAACACCTGGTATCAAATTATGTATTTATTTAGAGAAGGAAGAGCCATAATATCTAGTATTAAATCAAGTTTCAGATATTTAAATTAAAGTCCTACAAATATTTATTAAATACCTATCATGTGTCCGATACTTTTTGGGCATCAAGGATGCTGCAGTGTACGAAACACTTGAAAATCCTCATGGAACAAAATCCACATGGAACATATGTTATAGTGATGATAAATAAATGATAATGCCCAGTATGTCAAGTGGTGATTACTTCAACTGAGAAAACAAAGCAGGATAGGGAAAAGGGAATGTCTAAGAAAGAAAGGGGTTTCAATTTTAAATAGAATTGGTATGGATGCCTCTCTAACACAACATTTGTGCACAGACCAAGGAAGGTAAAGAAGCAAGGCAGATGGACACCCAAGGAAAGAGTCCAACAGACTGAGGGAAGAAGGGTCCTGGGGTGAGAAAGGATTCAGTGTGCTTGAGAAACAGTGAAGAGGCTAGAGCATCATGAAGAGAGGGAGGAACAGAACAGCAGAAGTTCAAGGTAGAGGGGTCACAGGGCCAGACCCTGAGGAGAATTATAAACTACTGTAGGGGATTTGGTTTTATCCAGATTACTATGGGAAAAAAATGAAGGGCTTGCTTTGCAAAGAGAAGTTTAATTATTTTATTAATATCATGTAGAAGGAAGAATAGGATGCTGTTGCTATTGCCTGCACAAAAGCTGGTGGTGGCTTCAAACAGAATCATAATGATCACGACAATCATGAGAGGAGTTAATTCTGAATATATTTTGAAGAAAAACTTAGCAGGTTGCTGATGGATTTAATGAGAGTGAGAGGAAGAAATGAATCACAAAACACTTCAAGATTTTTGGTGTTAGCAACAAACTAGGGAGAATCCTGAAGGAAGGGCAGATTTTGGGGGTAGGGAGAGTGAAAACTTTGGCTTTGAACCTGCAATATTGGAGGTGCCTATTAGATACTGAAGAGAAGATATCGAGTAGAAAGTTGGATGCGGGAATCTGGAGTTTAGGTGAGTTATGGACTGGAGCTGTACCTTTGCCACTGTCAATCTTAGATGGCGAGAAAGCAGGAGTGAATGAAGTCATCACAGCAGCAAGTATAGACAGAGAAGACGCATAAGGAGTGGGTTCCAAAGCTCTCCAGAACTAAAACAGGAGGAAGATGAGAAAACATTTGCATAGATCAAGAAAGAGCATGCAATGAGGTAAGACGAAAACAGTCTGGTGTACTGGAAGCCAAGTGGAAACATATTTTAAGGTCAGGAAGTAGTCAGCTAAGTCCACCTCTGCTGCTGGATCAGCTAAAATGAGGGTTGAAAACTGGTCATTGGATTCAACAACTTGGAAGTCACAAGAGACCTCCATTAAGAAAAAAAAAGCCCTGTTATTGAGTAGGCATTTAAAAAACACATTTCCAAAAATCATTATATATGACCAAAACTAGAAAATAAAGAGGATAATAACAAAACTATAACACAATAAATTAGTATATGTAGATAATCTAATCTACACAGTGTTCTCAAACTTGGGAGTGAATTTGGACAGTATCCTTAAAAAAAGGTTGTTAGGCATTGAAGGGGCAACATTACCCTTCATGGCCAACTTTTATTTACTCATCAATTATCAGCTGACTCCCTAGCCTCTCACTTTTAAATTAATACAGACATATCTTAATTATTCCCACCACAAAGAAAAAATTACAATTATGTGATGTGAAAGAGGTGCTAGCTATAGCTTTAATGGCAATCATATTACAGTATATAAATGTGTCAAATCCATATGTTATGCATGCTAAATTTACATAGTTGTATGTCAAATATATTTCAATAAAAATAAACAAATAAGTAAAAAACTTACTACATAGAATGTTGCAATGACAGCTTGTAAGAAAAGACAGAAGACCACAACTACAGTTTTGCTCCTATTACTTTACCCTTAAAACTAAAATTTAATTGGGAGTTAAGTCCATTTTCTTCTAAACTATTCTAGGAACCAAGGAATTCTATTATAATCTGCATTATTTCCACTGTTACCACACAACCTTTACATAACCACAAGTGACTTTACTTGCCTCCACTTAGGTATAATAAAATGTTGTTTTTCAGTGACAGAACGTGTTTAAAGTACAATTTAAAAAACATAAAGTTAGAAAGTTGTATGTCCAGATAGTGCTATCTGGACATTGAGTAGATTAGAAATGATGATATACCATAGTCATTTCCTTTTTCTGCAGCAGGCAACTTAGTTAAATTAGCAGAGTATACAAGTTCTTATTGTCCATTTTTATTATCTCAAAATTCAACAGTAATTCTCTTTACTGTGTAAAGTGGTTTAAACTGATATCAAATGTCCTAGGAGTCATCTTGTCCACACCTGTGCTCTTGTTTATTCTAAAATTTTTTCTGGCTCAAATTGCTTTCATAGGCAGATATGTTCGGCATCTGACCAAAAATTGATTTTTTTGTTTTTTGCTGTTAGTGACATTGATGCCAGATAAGTTTTCATTATATTTATTTTATTTTTTTTATTTTTAAATATTTTATTGCTTGTAGTTTTCATTATATTTAGGAAAAACATGTAACTGAAAATAAAAGTAAGCCATTCAAAATGAATGAGAGTTTTAAAAGCCCTTATTGTTCTTCAATGGCTGCATTTGGAGTCATTGCACAAGCCCGTTTTAATCCAACAAAGATATTGGGAAGCAGAGTAGACAGTTGTGCCCTCGACGGCGATGGAGCCCAGGACTCTGATTCCGCAGTCCGGGTTTTCTGCCTCACAGGAACAAGCATGCAGAATGCTTCCCACAATCCAGGTGAAGCTGGAGCCAGACACTAAATGTGGGTGGTAAATACCTCCAACAGGCAGAAAAAAGAAGAAAGAAGGATACACTTCCATCTAGGTTACTTGTTTATTGGGAAGAATATACAATGAAGGCCTGCCCTTTTAAAAGGATTAAAATGTAAATACTATTTGGTTACAGAGGTGTTTTTCTCATTTCACTTTATAAATAAAATATTAAAAGCTAATCTTCGACCTCTCACTTTATAATCCCACAAAGAAAACCATTGTTTAAAACATGTATATCAGAATAATAAAAAACAGAGATAAAAACATTGGACTGAATTCCTGTTCTTGCTTTTCTAGCATAAAATTCCATTTGTTAGTATGCATGCAGTTCTTCAGGCTATACCTTTAGAGACTTGGAAACATGAACTACAATGAAGAAATAATTTTCTGCACTAACAAATTCTTCTGTACAGCATGCTTTGATTTCAGTATTGGCAGGTTTCAATATGTTTTTCTACAAAGAGACATATAAAACTATCAAGAAATATAAAAATAGGCTTTCAGGTGAGAAAATGGTTCATATACTCAAGCAGGCATTCAAAATAACTTTGTGCAGGGATATCATGTGGGCCTCAGAAGAGTCCTTTCTTCACTGCATTATCAGACTAGCACGATCTGCCTCACTTAATGCTTCCTTCACTAAAACTTGGGAACTCTAAGAATTTATGAACTCCTAGAGCTAGAAGATTATAAGGACTCTTCACCTTGTGGGGAGCTCTAGGAAACTGCATTTTATGGTAACAATATGCTTTATGAAAAGTAATATAATCTCACATCACTTTACAGACTATGAATATGCTCTTTGTCTCTTTAAGTATGTTATATCAAGTGAGATTGTTCTTTCTCAACTCCCAGAACTTTTATGCACAATGTTTCTGACATCTGGAGAAAATTTCTGGATATCAAATTTGGATAGCCTGTCCATCAACTGGTCAAAACTGCCACCTACTGGTCAGTCTTTACACCTAGTGAGCAGTTCACCCAAGCACTGCCTTACCATGGTAAGATCCCTTCCTTCTAAACAACAAAGATCATTTACAATAACCAGACTTAAAGCAAATATTCTCTTAACCAAATTACCTCCCTATTGTGAACCAAAAATATAAAATTACACAAACCTGCCAATAAAATCATCTCTTTTCCCAGCATCTTTGTCCCATGCAGTGATATCAATAATTCCACCCCTTTCTTCGTAGAGATGAAAATCAAATTGTTCTCTCCACTGAGGATTCAAAGTTTTTGGCATTATCTGCAAAACCAAAAAAGTCATTATTGTCTCAATATCAGTCTTTACAAAAATTTAACTTGAGACATTCAATTAAACTTTAGATACTGTCTAGTATCTAAACTAGATACTGGTGAAGATTTGAACAAAAGCTCCCAGAAATATGAAAATGAGTTATTAGGTCTCTGGCATCTTTACTACATACTGTCGGAAAGAACCCAAAAGCATGTCTCCTGAAAACCAAGGTGACCTTCTCACCATCTTGAATAATACAATAACAGACGAGAGAAATGCATTATATAGAAAAGGCAAAACCATAGTCTGTAAGTGAAATATAGCTCATTCGGACACTAGCACTTGTTTTATATAACCAGCCTATGTACAAAGACATAACTCGATGTCTGTCATCTCATAACAAATGAAGCTGAGGATTTCCAGTTACTTTTTTTTCTTACTTCCCCATACATTACAATTTCTGCACTGAATACATAATAAAAAAATTCTGTGGGAGGAGAAAAAAGCAAGCAACTTTGGAGTGGTCAGGTAAACATGTCCTAGAATTATAGAATTGATGTATCATCTCCATTTTATATATGGAAAAACTAAAACATAGAGTTTAAGTGACCCATCCAAGGTCATTACATTTTAGTGCCTAGATTCTGAGTAAAGTCTTTGATTAAAGCTTCAGATCTCTTTCCCCAAAACAGTATGTCAAACATGTTTGTGAATTAATATGAATATGGGTGTATGTATAATCTCCATGTTGCACATACAAGAAAGATATCTTATCTGAAGTGCAATTTTGTAACTTCAAGTATTCTGATAAGACACCTGGTGGAATCAATCAATAAAGTGATCTATGCCGATTTCCTTTAAAATTCCGTTCCCCATTGGATTATACAACATTCGTATTTGTTTCCCTAATCTTTCTAAGCAGGAGGGCATGCAGTGGCCTTTTCTCTTTTTAATGTATGGGAGACAGATCTTCAGATGTAAAGACTTTGAAAGCAATGAAGTATGTTATGCTCAAAGGTAATGCAAATGAATCACAATTTTTAAAGTTCATAATCTGAAATTAATCAGCAATAGATCATGGAAAGAAAGAGCAAAGAGAGACACATGTCCATAGCTCGGTTTCATATTTCATACCTAAAGAGCAGAACTATAAAAATAAGTAATGTTTTAAGCCTACCAGAACATAGAAATGATGTTAATTGATAGAGGACAAGACAAAGTGGTCATAGGTAACTATTTTTGGAATCAGTAGTTTCTTTAAAGTATGTTGTTAAGCCCATGGTGGGAAAAAAGATGGCACCAGATAGATGCTATGATAATTCAAATGTCCTGTAACTACGCTCAGATGAACTCCTATGGTATTTTGGGGGGTGGTCTGTTTATTTGGCCATAAAGCACCTAACTTTTCAGTTTCCTTTTTTAGGATTGTCCTTCCTATATGATTTCCTTCAGGTCAGAAATGATGCCCTCCCGTTCCATGTGGGCACTCAGTGAGGTAACTGGTGAGCCAGACAGCAGCGCTCACTGCCTGCTAACAAGTCAGGTCTGTGATACTTCCACCTACCTCAGGTACCAATAAAACCTTCCTGGGCCAGAAGGAACCGAGGCAGGCTGTTTCTAACAATTCATTAAAATAATGTCAAGGCCAAGATAGTCCCATCAAGGTAGAAGGTGATTTTTAATATGAGATGGATGTGATCAGTTACCCCAAGCTGTCTGTGAATAGCTGGTGTAGAAACTGAATTAAGGAGGCTGAATCTGAATACAACAAAGATATGACATCTGTCCCAAATATAACTATGACTACTATGACCTTTGTCAATTATTATGCCTTCTCTCAATAATATAACAATATGATTATTCAATGCAGTGTTACTACTAATATAATAGTTATTACACAATATACTTATTACTACTGCTGCTACTCTTCCTCTTGTTTCTGCTACTATCATTTATTGAGTATTTAATTATGGGCAAGGCAGAATTTCCAGCACTTTACATGTATAAAATATTTATTCAACCTTCTCAATAAACTTACTAGGTAAGCACTCCTTTAACTGTCATTTTTACAGATGGGAAATGGGGGCATGAAGAGGTGAGTTGACTTGCCCCTTGTCTCACTGCTGGTAGAAGCGGCAGGAGTCTTTGTTTTCTAAATCAATTTTAAAACAACTTTCAGTCTGCACTGGTGAACGTCAGTTTGAAAAATGGCTCAGAGGAACTGATGCAGATTTTTATGGCACGTAAAATAATGCTATCTGTAGCACTGATACTAGTACTAGTTGTAATAATAAGAATAGCCAACACTCTTTGAGCACTTTATGTACCAGGCACTGACTTAGGTTTGTTGCAGCCTTTTTTTGTTATTGTTCAAGATAGTTCCTCCTTTTATTCCTGTGTCATAAATGAAGAAATTGAGACATACAGAAGTTAAGTAGTTTACCCAAGGTCATATAGCACATAAAGTAAGAAATAGAGTGCAATCATTGGTCGTTTCTTGACACGACGTTCAAAAGTTCTGTTAAGCATTTTACAAAGAGTAGCGTTTTCATCTTCCAAAACATGGCTATTGACTAATCACAGCCTTCCAAATGCTGAAAGGAACACAAAAAAGACACAGTCACCTTGCTCTTGTATTTCTGATGCCCAAGCCGGAACTTCACGTAGGGGTCACTCAGCCCGTTGGAATCCATTGCCTTGAGGTCCCGCCCCTCGATCAATGTGATACTGACTATTCCTCGCCAGAGGTGTGATTTTCTGTGTGCGTCTGATAGGCGTAAACTTTGGGTCTGAAACTTTTGGCAAAAGAACACAGAGTTAGCTTATCGTGTTTTAAACCAAAAAATCTCAGTGGGCACTACCTTTTCCAATATTGTTACCATTTTTCAAAAACAAAAATTAGGCAGTTATAAAGCTTTTAAATAAAAATAATTTATGGAGTATTTATTAATTTTATAGTTATTAATAAATATGAAATCAAATCATGCTAAATTTAAGAATGTGTTAAAAAGGTGAATGCTCAAAATAAAGTATAACTTTCAACTCTTAAAATTATAAGCTGTAGGTACTTTAAGAACATCAGAGAATATTCACATGTATCAAACATGCCTGTGTTGAAATTAGAATAAAATAAATATAAATATGAAAGCCCTCATCCACACTGTGACATTTACTTTTTAATTATTTATGGATTTTTGAAAATCTTTTTTGTGTGTTACAAATGGATTTTACAGGTGGTTTTTAGTTCTTAGTTATAAGTTCGATGCACTTTAAAAACATCTTTATTGTCATATTAAAAGAGTTTCGGCTCACTAAAGAACTATCTAAGGTACCAAAGAACAGAAAACAAAATCAGTATGTCCACCCAAAATGTCTTGCTTATATTTGAAACTTACATTACAAAGTCTAAAATTTACATGTGCAATTTATATTGGCAGGTATGTTTCTTAATTTATTTCTCACTCTAGTTTTTAAACATTTTCTTTAATGATTTTTATTATGCTCAGTTTTAAAACACAATATTTAAGTCACTGAACCAAATCAGAAGTTTTAAAAATTAGTAATTCTACTAAAAATGGGAATATAATCTCTTCAAACTAAATAGCATATAAAACAAGCCAGAGAAAGTGGCTAAATTGTTAAAATCTTTACAATCTGTGTTCAGTAACATAGAAACTGCTGTTTGTTTCATATTCTTCACTTATGGTCATTTCATGAAAAAATTCAACATTTCTCTCAACTTCAAATTATTCCACTTCTAAGTTATGAATTAGCTCCACTTTTAGCCTAATTCCTCCTATGTTAATGTTATAACATCATAGCCTATTTTGTGTACTCCCGTCCCACTTTGAATTCCTATTTTATTCCAAGTCATAGTAATGCCAGACATTTTTATCTGTCATCATCAAAAGTCATGCATTTCAGGGTACTTCAATGAGAAAAATGAAAACTACATTCTTCAAAAGACAATACTTTAATAGTTGAACATTTCAAGGGCAATCTTTCCAAATCACATTACATATTTCCCTACCTTGGGGATCAACAAATTTTGAACAACACTGCTCGACAGTTCTGCCTTACTAATAGCAATGTGAGACTTTGCAACACTGCTCGACAGTTCTGCCTTACTAATAGCAATGTGAGACTTTGCCTCCACATTCCTCACCTCTGTGAGTCCAAGGGCAGCGTTCAAGTGCGTTCTGAAGTGCAGTAGAGGTTTCATGGAGCACCTGTGACTTCTGAGGACTCCATTACCCCACTTCAGCTAGAGCCCCCCTGCCCTCATCAGCTTCACACATTGGGTTTCCACAATGGATTTGCTTTGAACCAAAGATTTCTCAGATTAAAAATCACTGTTTAGGATTTATTGCACCAAGTGATCTTCAAGACTTTTTTTTTTAGTTCTAAGATTTATGCTAGTTGTTATTATATAATGCAGCACTGATTTCAGTGTGTCTGTCTGAGATCAGTGCTGCATTACATCCACTTCTGCTGCTGTAGGCACTGCCTCTAACAGCAGACGTTAGAGACTGGGTTCTAAATTTGGGGTCTGAAACTTTTCTTAAGGAATAGGAGTGGTGAAGAAGAAAAGAAAAACAATTTTTTTTGCAGGTAAAAAGAAATAATTATCTCAGTGAAGACCAAGGAATTAATAATTACCCCTTTATATAGAGCTTTAGAATTTAGAAGTGTGTACATTGTATCACATGATTTTCACTAAATGTGCACATTATATCATGTGATTTTTCACTAAAACCCAATGAAGCAAGAAGGCAAGGCCTGCTAATTCCCATTTCACTGATGCAGAATTTGATGTACAACCTCTTGACTTATGGGCTGGGTAGGACAAATTATGCTTTCCATGGGATCATTCATGCTTTCACAGAAATAAGTGGTTTGTCTAATAAATAGTGGATATGTGACTAGAATCCAGTATTTCTGAACTTTATTCCTGCTCTTCTCCCAATATTGGTCTTTGGCAGAGACTCCCTCCTAGGTTTAAAAGTGATCATTTAAGTATAATGTTGCTGAAAGAGTACTCTCCTGTTAAATGAGTTGAATATATTTGAATTCCAGGTTAGATTTTCCTACATGGCTAATACATGACATCACCTTCTACTTTATTATTATATGAGCACATGTATTCATACTTACAATATTCCAGCTGAATCTCCAGCTTGCTGATATACATATTTAGTAACATTTTCTATGCACTCTAGAAGCAGAATTCATACATAGCACTCAGTAGAATAAGAGTGGGCACAGTCTAGGTTACGTAGCATCTTCAGGCAGCAAGGCTAAGTTAGATTCTTGAATGGTAGAGACCACGTCTGAAACTTGTGTGCCCCTCCTCCCACTTTCCACATGAGAAAAACAACTTGACTTATGGGGTGGGAAGGACAAGAATGCTTTCCATGGGATCCTTCTTGCTTTCACAGAAATAAGAGGAACTAGATGAAAGTTTTACCTACTGTCATTAGTTGTTACAAAATGCTCTTCTATGACCTGGAAGAACATTCCCAAAACAACTTGGGAAGCTAAGAGGGAGGGAGAGGGAGAATATTTCTATACAAAAACAGGGCTAGTGAATGTGAAATTAAAGTATAAAAGGTTTAAAGGGAAAAAAAAGGGGGTGAGTGTCCAAAGACATACTAATCAGATATCATTTTTAAAGTGATTTTTACCTCTTCATTATTTTTTGTAAATTCATACTTTTCTAAAAAGAAAATCCATTAATTTACCTGTGATTTGATTAACTGCATAATCATGAAACAGATAAATATTTAGTCTAACTGTGAAGAATAGGAATTGGAAATAAAATTATAAGGTAAAGGGGGAAGAGATAAACTTAGGTTAGCAATAGTTGAAAACATAAGTGCTTAATATACACACCCACAAATGTCTTTCTAGCAATTTCTGACTATGTGACTTGGGCATGTTTTCTTCATTATGGCTGTCCAGACTGCACGCCAGGACCCCAAGTGTGCTGAGAGTGCTCTTCTGTTTCATGTGTTGGGGGTGGTGGTGGTTAGGGGTGTCTGTGTGTTGGGGGCTTGCATAGAAAAATGTATATTCCATAAACAAAGCTTTAACCTGTTTAAGATAGCAATTTATTACTTTTACTTATTTTTTAAATTAAAGTTTTAGGGAGCTCAAGCAGAACTCCTTTGGAGGAGTGGTGACAACTGGAATTCCAAAACTATAAAAAGAAAAACCTTTGAAAACCACTAGCTCTAATGCTCTCCATGGTACCTCCTAAGTCATGTGCTGCTCCATTTCAAGTTTCTTTCCTCTGCACAGTACAGTTCTCAAAGTGTAATCCATAAGCCAATGGCATCAATGGCACTTGGGAACGTGTTAGAAATTCAAATTCTTTAGTCCCATCCCAGACCAACACAATCTAAAGCTGGAGGGGTGGAGGACTGGCACTCAGGTTTCCCCAGTGCTCTCTCGAGGTGGTTCTGGTGTGCACACAAGTGTCAGCAGCCCTGCTTCAGACGTTCCGAGGTGTACGCACACTGGCCTTCGCCCATGTTCTAACATGTACAACGAATTACTGTAATTATAACATTATACATGGTCTGGCATGGATGTGATATATGCTAATTAAAGTCCTTCTTTAGTTCTGCTTCTCAATTTACTGATTAGGAGAGCATATCGATCCGGATATATGGAGAATTTAAAGAGAGAAGTAGCAGCCTACTGAAAAATTAGGTGAAGCTTGTTTATTATTTCCTTCTTTGGTTAATGTTTTTTCTCATGAAATATATCAAATAATACATATTAATTGAAAATCGATCAGTCAACCAAAAATTACTTACTGAGGCAAGGAATATTAAACAAATACAAGATATCCCTCAATAAAATGAACATGGTACAGCTGGTACTTAGTTCCCTAAGGTAGTGTTTTCAACTATGTCCCTGTTGAAATAGAATTCTATTTGAGGAGGGAAATAAAAAATAGAAAACCACCCTAGCTTCAAAGTAAAGAACCAGCTCTGCAAAAGGAAGAAATAATCTTCACACTTTTGAAGCAACAGCCCCCAGGTCTTAGTGGGCAATTTGTGGAAATCACCAGGCGGGGTCACATGTATATTTCCAACACGTGACCTGAGTCAGCTCATGCATAACAGCGTGACATTCTCTCAAAAGGAATATTGATCTAAGGTCAGATTTAATAAAGAATATCAATATACATATCAAAGTCTGAGGCAATTAGTCAATGATATTTATCTTTAGTAAGATTTTAGAATTAGTGAGCTGGCATTTTAAGGATAATATTAGTTTATGTATATTATTCCTTGAAAAGAAATGCAAGATTTCAATTTCTAATCATATGTGTAAAAGAAGTCAGGGTAGGGAATGGGTTTTCAGAAAAGTAAATCAGCCATGAGAATCACAGCTCATGCAAGCTCAGAAAAATAAATAAATAACCCGAATGGTGGAACTTACTTGTGCACTTGGGTAATAAGCACTCTGAAGCTCTGCTCTGCAGAAGCCCAGCACGGGAAAAGCAGGCCTGCTGCACGTCTGGATGGAAATGAACGATCAGAGCTGTACGGGAAAGCTTTGTGCCCCTATCAACACCTCGTTGCAACCAGAGTTTACCATTACTCTTCAGCAAACATTATTGGAAAAAAATATGTATTTGCTTCTAAAGTCAGTGTCAGAAAATATCTCCCAGCACAATGAAGATAAATGTCACTGCAATGATAGAGCTTCCAGCCACTGTTTTCTTTAGCAACAAAATGTTGCAGTGGTCAAGAAAATAAAGGTCAGATATTATTTGGTCATACATCCCACCTGAGTGATGTCTGGTTTTCGTTAATAGGTGTAGTGGAAAAAGAAACACAGCAAGAGAAATTATGGAAAGAATCATTTCCCCAAGTCTGCTGTATCAAAAGGCTTTTGAGACTGTTTTCAGTAAAATTTTGTTTTGTTTCCAATGTCAAAAGCAGTGATAACACTCCAGGAGAATACATGTCACATGAACAGAAAATAACTATGACCATGTTAACTGCATCCTACATGTTAATATCTTATAATGATTACACAGATATCTCTAAAGTAACAGAGAAATTTTGTCCCATATAACAATTGCCTTTGTTGCCCTTACTTCTAAAAAAGCAACCCAAAGGTACCTTCAGTGCCACAGCCCAAAGCAGCAAGAGATGGATTAAGAAAGATGCAACTGAACAATACTGTAAGGAAATTATGGTGGGGCTAAAAGTTTATATTACATGAATTCTAGAGCAGCTAGACAGTTTCCTAACAGTTGTATGGTGAGATGAGAGTCATCAGTTTAATATCATCAGCAGAGCGGATTAGGTTAGGACAGTCTGAAAGATAGGTAAGATCACACAGAAAGAAACATGTATTGAGCCACTATTATGTGCTGGAGTTTTCACACTCCAGTGTTTTTCATGACAAGCATTTTTAAGGTAAGGAAACTGAGGCACAGAGAAGATAAATACTCCACTCAAAGTCATATGGCCAGATATTGGCAAGGTTGAAATTTGAATCTAGGGTTGCTGAGACCTCACTGATGATTTTTCCCACTATATCTCATTTTTTGGTCAGAGACTAAGAAGTTCATTACACAAAAGAAAGAAGTTAATTTGTACAGGATTTGTTGAAATATTTTGACTTATATTTAGATAAAATATATTGGGTATTAATTATTGAGAGAGGCTAATCAGGGGTTGAGGGGAACCAAATGTCAGCAGGTGATAATAATTCTAGCATATATTGTTCACGGAGGCATTTGAGCAGTAACTGTACTCCATAAGAAATGATAACCTACTATCTATTAATAAGGTGGTGAAGTTGTAGACTCTTGCATATAAACTGAGAGCACTTATATATTCTAATTCTAGTTAATAAATTTTATTAATTCCATTTATCGAAAAACTGAATCACTAGTAATAGTAGATATCCTGATTAAAAAGCAGATCAAACCCCGTGCCCACCCCAAATAAGTCTATTTAGACTTACTGTGTGGCTAAAGGAACACTCAGCCATACTAATCTCCTGATATGTGCAAATAATCCTTGGCTTTTGTTAGTGTGGATTTGATTACCTATATACAACCTAATCCTTCCAAATGAGACCCAAGCACTGTGAACCTGGAGTGAAAGGCATTGCTTGTGTCTTTACAATAGCTGTGTGTGGAGTCAGCCCTTTCTTCTATTTTTAGCACAGAGGTGAACATGCTTTCATTTAATCAAATGATTCACTGAGACACTACAAAGAAAAGATAATGACAGCCTAGAAGGACTGTTTTGTGCTGCAAAGCCTGGAGCGTGGAACAATTATTAGCTCAATCCCAGGCACAAACATGTTCTATCTCTTCCTTTTCCTGCTGAGTTTATTCCCGTGAATTGCACCTGGATGATGAAGACCAACAAGTAGATTCGCTCTGCAGCCATCCACCCTCTCAAGCATGATTGCCTTTACAGAAAACAGTCCTGTGCTTTGTGCAGCCCAGTTTGAAATGTCTCGTCAAATAATAACGCTTCGATCCCTTCCTCTTAGAGGATGATTCACACACTGTAATCCTTAACGTTTCTTTCCTATTTCCACTGCTTCCCAGTGTCAGGAAGGTATCTATATTTACTTCAAATGTTTTAACTACCCTCTGTAAACTTCATTGTGGCCAAAGTTCTTAATCTTTTACTATATTTGTTTAAAATATATACTAATAAAAATGCATCATATATGCTATAATCTTGTTGGTTTGCTAAGTAATCTATCAATTTTCACCAGTAATCTGGTAAAAAAAATAATCAGTTCTGGGTTTGACTTACAGCGGTGTTTTTTGAGACTTTTAATTAAAAACTACAATTTTCTTTCCTGAGAGTCTTCTTTCATCCCTGAAGACAGAAATAATAGCTGAACTTTTCTTGAGTATATATGTCACATTCAGTTGAGTTGTTCAGAATATAAGTGCTTCAGTAGAGGATCACATTCTTGTTTTATCAAGCCAATACCTTTCTCCTTGGTCTGGAGGGTTTTCCTTCAACCACACCTTTCTTTGACCCTGCCATAAGGTGGGCTCTCACATACCTCGAAACAGCTCTAGAATCTATGCATTCTTTTTTGCCCATTTCATATTATGATCTGTTTCTCTATTTCTTTATATAATGTATTGCAGCATAGCCCAGACTTCTTCATTTAAACAATATTAAAATTTATTTTAAAATTTATTTTAATTCACTACAATGTTCTCATAAGATGGTTCAATTAACTTTCAGTTATCAGAATCTAGATGTTTAATCAATGAGATAACTGGGAAAAAACTTAAATGTATTAAATATTGAAAAAAATTATACTAACTTACCATCCTTTAATTGAAAGTTAAAAGTCTTTAATGACTTCTGACTTAGTGTAATCCAAATGGTTTTACATAATTTGTATTAAATTTCATGAAAAACATGCTAATTACCGTACCCACTGCTTAATGTTTTATGTCCTAAGATAGCGCGTTTTGTTGAATTATAAATGCTATGCTTTTGGAAAATTAGAGTATCCCTATATCACTTCAGTCTTTTCTTCCCATTATTCTTCTCTCAAGAAAATTAAGATACAACAAATAGCACTGATAGTCACTTGAGTAAATTCTCACCAATATTCAGCTTCACTCAGTGCAACTCAGTTGCTATCTCCTGGACACATGTATTGGTCCTTATAAACAAGCAGATAAATTTTTCTTTCAAATCACATCCTGTAAATTCACAAAGCACACATACTCTCTTTATGTAAGATGTCATCTGATCTATTTAGGTTTTCTTCTTGTCTGAAAATGTCTGTGGAAAACTTCCATTCATATACCTTTCTCCTAAAAGTTCATCAGAATACAAATAATGCTTTGTATTCTGGCAAACAGTAATGAGGTCAGCTATCAGAATAACCCTGAAATAAGACTGTGAAAGCTCATGTTCATCGAAAGTAGACTTGGTCACTGATTTGGTAAAATGGGACCTCAAACACAGCTACGTCATAGAAAAACACTCATCCATCAGTGGCTTAAGAAGCTATAAAGAGGGGTTACATAATATAAGAAGCATTTGAAAGGGTGTCACTAAGATAAACCCAGAGACAGCTCCATTTATACAGCACATCTCTATTTGTCATCAACCCAAAAGGTAACTCTGCTGCTTTAAGTTTTCACCAAAATGTTTATTTCTATGACATTCAGAGAGAAAAATATTGGTCCTGATCATGCCATCTAGATACTACAGGCCAATGAACTCACATCTCTGGGCCTTAGTTTCCTTATTAGTAAAATAAATGACCACTAAAAGGTGGGCCTTTATGATTCAATTTATTTGTCACTCAACATATTTTCAGAAAAAAGACATTAGATGACTGTACCTAAATTTTTAAAAAGCTATCTTAAATTTGCCTATTTGTTATTCTAAAATCAGACAGTTCAAGGCATTGAGAAAGGTTAATAGGGAATACTTAAGGATGAATACAACCAAATGGAAAGTACTGTATAAGTGAAAGACTAATTTGGAAAAGCAAAATGGAAAGAAGATGTTGAAAGAGTCATTTGAAAGGGAAATCCTTAAAAAGTACTGCATATGGAATCAGTCTCGGTAGCAAGCCTTCATTCATAAGGATGAGTCCACACATTTGCTGCGCATAGAACAAACTCAACACAGAACGCCCCTGAATTCTGCTCGGCTTGGCAAAGGAGCGGGCCATATGAATTCACCATATTTGTGGGTCTTAAGAAAACAGAGACAATTTTTTGAAAAAAAATTCATTTCCTATTTAGGGTAATGAGAAAATTCAAAAGCAGTCACTTTGTGTGTTCATGGATAATGCAAGAACATATAAATAGAATTATTATTTTAGCAAAGGTAGAGAATACAATCAGTGAAGGCAGCCATCAGCAGACTGAAAGGAAAGGAACAGGCTATGATAATTAAAATAAGCTTACAACAACAAAAGACTGCAAAAAAAGTGTATGTGGAGGGAACAGAGAATAAATACATGTGGTTTGTACTGGCTCACTGGTCAAGTCAATGCGTGACTTAGTCTAGTATCTGTGATTGGCGCAAGAGACAATGCAACG
>CM052540.1:136018285-136044846 GCA_028533065.1 Trachops cirrhosus | reverse complement strand
AAGAAAGAAAGAAAGAAAGGCAAGCCCTATGAGTGTAGCATTTTCATTACAATATCTATTGCTAAGGTAATCATGTACCAAATGTGAATTTTCAAAGAACAAAACTCTTGAAAGCAAAGTAGTAAGTGCATTAGTAATACCTCATGCTGTGCATAATGCAGAATTATAGCAGAGGAAAAAGTAAACACAGCTCATTATGTTTAAGTCATGAAAGTAAATAATATTAAATTGCAATGGCATTTAAAACAAATTCTCTGTGTAATTTTCATGTTTATTTAAATCAAAAGCAGAGTTACTGTTTTCTAATTCATAAGTTTTTTTTCAAAGAAAGCACACTGACTATCTAGTATGTACAGAGTGTGAGATCACTGCAATAGAGGAAAATCTTCTCAAATAGATGGAGCAGATTTTAAAAGAAGGGGAAAAACAGCTAAATGGATACTCTAGACAGCACCACCTTATTCCTGTGATGGTGGTGGGCCTCTCAGTGACTAAGAATTTGGGATAAACTTGGTCCCACAAGAAAATGACCTCAAAGAAATATATTAAATATATGACGTTCTCAGTTTTTACAAATGGAGAAATGAGTCAGTCATATGAATGACAAAATCAAAGTAGGCAAATGAATGCATCTAAGAGCCTATTTTTAAAAGTAAATTTCTTAATTCATATTTGTTTCAAAATTACTATTCAAAACCAAAAAGCAAGATTATTAATAAAAAGGATTTAGACATTACCCTCCAAAAGAAAGACTTCACAGAGAAATAAGATCCAACCACTTCATTTTTTGAGAGGTCCTAAAAACAAACAAATATTTAGCTAAATTTTGAGGTATTCTCAAGAATACTTTATTAGTCCAACAAATTCAAAACAAATAAAAATGCCAAAATTATATATTCTAAAGATATTCTGGGTCTTTATAAATTGTAAATTTTCTTTCCTTGAATAAATTAAAGCTTTTATCTTATTCATATCTGATACTGGTAGTAGTAAAATGTAGAGAGGATAATTTCTGTAATTTTTTAAAGAGTCTACTTACCTCTTAATTCTCAATTGATGATTAATATATCCGAAAGTCTAACATTTTATTTTAGAAAGAACTGCTTAAACATATGTTATGCATTTAAAATAAGTCAGATAATATCTGTTCCTCTTAACAAAACAATATAACACCACAGATCTTCAGAGTATTTTTAAAGAATAATAGTAGAAATATTACTTAGAAACACATACCTAGTCAAACACACACCTGGTTTAATTTCTTACTAAAAGCTTCCTAGTTTTATGATATATATGTGTGTCTGTGTGTGTGTATGTGTATATATATATATATATATATATACACATGTGTGTGTAATATATAAATGACTTAGTTAACTTGAGCTTTCTAAAATAATTTAAAAGAAATGAATACTGAGCAAGGTGGCTGCTGGACCAGAAAGAAAGCAACTAATTCATGTTGGATATTTTATTACTTAATCCTCAGATTTTATAATGTGAAACCAATTCAACTTTAGGAAATAAAAAACATAGTTACATACTTTTAAACAGAAAATTTGAATTACATGGATCATTCAAACTATAATGTTTTGCATGCTGCATCTTGGTGTCATATTTTATGCTAAAATTAAGGGAAACCAATGACAGTTATGGGAAAGGATCAACCTTTGACATTGTGATAAAGAGGAAGCAGTTTTATAACTTCTTTGATTATTCCATGGTTTTGTGTTAGCAACTAAGATTGCAGTGGTCCAGCCTCTCAAATCATGCCTAATGAATAGCAGATGTTCAATAAATATTTGTTGATTGACTGTTAGCCACTTGGCGTTTTATTTGGTTGAGGATACATATTCCTTCCAAGTAGGATACCAACACTATCTGAAAATAATAATGAACTAAAGTACTTTAGGATATACAAAAAGCAATTTGAATAATTTAAGTTTAAAAGTAGAATTACATCAGAGATCACTTATGCAATCTACCTGTGCTTTTTATATGAACTCTATTTCTTAAAGAAACTAATTACATTTTCCCAAGTCACCTGCACAGAGTTCGGTTAAGTAGCATGACTAATGGCCGAGGTCACAGGGAAGAGGTCTTGGGTTTAAGTCATTTGTTTACCATTACTACAAAGTTGTAATTCATTTACATTTACAGTTATGGTTCTCATCTGTCACACTGAGCACACTGTCACATCAGTTTCTGAAAAATATCCTTAAAGAACACACTGGTATTTGCACTTCGGGGCAGAAACCTGAGATGGAACAACTGCAGTCTTTTCTCGATGCTACACTATTGTTTGACCCAGAAACCTTGTTCTAATTTTTAGAAAAGATGCATGTTTCCTTTCCTATTGCCAATTCTTTTCTTAGTTTGATATTCAGTCCTTGTTTAACTAAACAGCATGTTTAGCAACATGTGAAAAAATTTCAAGTATTATATTAAAGAAATAATTGCTTGAAGTCTCATTCCACAAATATTTTCCCTCAGAATCAATAACATAAGCTGTACAACAGTAAGTTTATCTTAATGTAAAATCTGTTATGGCAACATAAATGGGTATGAAAGTCTTGGCTCTAGACTCAAGATAGTCACAAGTAAGACAACCATTTAGAACTTAAAAGTATTGTAAATTCATTTAAATGTTGGGTGCTCTAAGGTGACTAACATTGAAACTGCACCAACTCCATACTTTTCATTCTTCCTCAGATAAACACAGAGGATAATGACCTAATTATGTGACTAGTATGCAAAGAGCAAATGGGATTGATCAACTTTGGGTGGGGAGAGATTTCACTGATTAAGATTTTTAAAATTTAGTTATAGTTAATAGAGGAGTATAGTTAATTGAGGTAAAAATACAGTCCTGTAGGAAGAGATGCTTATGCTATCTGCCCCTTGCTCATTGCTGCAGTTTGGAATTCAGCGGCTTTAACCATGAGGTTAACTTTATGGCATTTATAAGTAACAGTGTTGCGAGTATCAACAGTGGCAAAGTGAGAATTTGAATCAGAATTTTATATTTCTTTCAAAAACATGCAAGCACCTCATTTTTCAAATACATATGCATAATAATTTGAAATGAGGCACCAAAGAAAAATCATTCTGGTCACTCACAGTTGACAATATTAATAACCAGGAAAGTTTATATTTGTTGCCATTTTTACAAAGGTACCTATTTATTATCAGGATATGAGGTCTTTGTAGAAAGGACCTGATCATTGTTAAATAATGACCTTCTTTTTTTTACTATGTATGACTGACCGTATGAGACACTTAAAAGTGTGTTCATTTGTTTCTCCACCATTTCTTAAATTAAAGCAGTTAGATGTTTTCATCAATGCATTTTTAATATGTCATCCAAGGTGTCAGGTTTGACTATGCCCTGCAGACTTACAAAGTTGAAAGTTGTTCTCTAGTTTAAATTAACAATATTCTTGCCAAAAGTCCTAACAATTACTTCATGCAACCAATGAATAAAGTGTATATATAATTCATTAAAATTATGCTAAGTGATTATGATGAAATCTTTATAAAAAAGATATGTTACTTAAAAAATAAGCCAGTAAAAGATATGTTACTTAAAAAATTATATAATTTTCCATTAAATAATAGAAAGTATGCTAATGAGACATCATCACAGAGTCTATATTATATTACTCAAAGAATGAACTCTTCTAAAAATAATTCTAAACTTATTGTTGAGAATATGAATTGCAACATGTGTATACATTATCACAACGGTTATTTTGCATACAATTAAAGAGATTTGTTGAAAGCACGTAAGTTTGTTATTATCACATCCACTGATAAACTCATTCTTCTTTGTAAACACACACACACACACACAGTGTAAAATAATTTCTGCTTACTGTGTGTAGATACAATTATTTCATTATTTTTCCATTTTTTGTTTGACCCCACAAAATTTATTCACAAAATAAATATATATCTTCTCTTCTGAGCTCATGAAATGTTATTGTTGAATAATTTAACCTTAGAATAAGTTATCAATGATAAGCTTCTTCTAAAGAATAAAATATTGTACTAATTCAAAGTATTACCATTTCTCTGCCAAACGCATTTTGTCGTGTAAGTAAAACTCTTTGACTAGGATAATTATCAGTTGCCCAAGGTTAGAGAGACATTGATCCCTTTCTTCTTAAAATAACATTTTTCTATAACTACTGAACATTGGGGAGAATTAAAAATATGTATGATGGAAAGTGTGCTGACAGAAAAACAGCATGTTTTAAAGGATGTTACCATACCCAGAAGAGGAGATGTTGCGGAATTCATAAGTATTTACTGGCTTAAATTCAAACACAGAACATATTTTATACATTCTTGCTTTTCAGAAGTAAGTTTAGGTATACTTTTTCCTACTAATTATTAGGTAGTAACACATTTACTCCAAATAATATATGTCAGCCCTGAACAGCAATTATAATTTCCTCGCTGTCAAGTTGGCTATTCATCTCTGATTTTCAATAGTAAGTACAACCCCATGTCATGTGAGCGCCACAGATAATAAGACTTCCATTGATAGAATCCATTACTGGTGAGATGAGGAAAACGACAAGCAGATATTTAAGTGATGGGGAATTCCATGAGCTGATTCACTAGTATGGGGAAGATGTGCGTATTAAAAACATTGTGTAAGTTTAGCTTTTCCTCTCTCCATGGTTATAGCACTTCTGAAAAAATACAAGGAAATAGAAAAAAAAAGCTCCGTGGTGGAGAGAATATCTGACTTTATGTAAGTTTTTGCCACAAAGTTTATAATACTCAGATTTTATATTCACCATTGGTGCTCAAAAATAGGTTGCATATCACAGCCCTGATATAAAAAAGCAAAAGACCTCATCCTGTAAATTAAGATTCTAAAGAAGTAATGACGTATTCGTACAAATTTGATTTTAAACATAGTTACATAAAAAATAAAATACCTATATTTAAATGTAATGCAAATAAGTTATATCCTCTTTCCAACAATAAAAGAGGAAAAATCCTTACTCACACAAGAATCTTCAGAGAAGGTTTAAATAAAGAAGAAAATGCATTTCCACAAAACAGTAACATAATAAACAGTAATGTAAAACCACACAGTATAGGCACTTATCTCTTAGTTTCTCAGGAAGCACGATTTACAGCAGTGCCCCCTATCTGCAGAGGATAAATTCCGAGACCCCCCAGGGGATGCTGGAAACCACATAGTACGCAACCCTATAGACACTATTTTTCTTATAAACACAGATTTATGATAAAGATTAATTTGTAAATTAGGCAAGTAAGAGATTAATGACAATGACTTACAATAAAATAGAGCAAGGATAACAACATACTGTAATTAAAGTTATGTAAGTGGGGTCTTTCTGTCTCTCCAATGCCTGATCTGGTAAGCCAGGAGGCTGTGAAGTGGGTAACAGGATCGAAGTGTACAGCATGGATTTCCTGGACAAAGGGGTGATTCGCATCCCAAGCTGGATGGAGTGGGACAGTTCAAGATTTCATCACACTAAGAATGGCATACAATTTAAAATTTATGAATTGTCTATTTCTAGAATTTTCCATTTAGTGTTTTTCAATCATGATCCACCACAGGTAAGTGAAAACATGAAAAGCAAAACTATGGATGAGAAAGGACTATTGAACTTGAATATCATTCTATTTCTTTTATTCCCTGGAGGAAAGACTTGTGGGAGCATTTTCAGTGTGTGAGAAGGATGGCAGACTGGTGGTAATAGAAATTTCGAACTTTCCCTGGATTTTGAATTTAACGCTCTGTTCTTGTGACACCAATGTGGACAAATACGGCAAATATTTTAGGGGACAGGGACAATTTTAATGAATTATCAGTTGTTCACTGTGTTCTCATAGGAAGAAAAACAAATAAGTGAACTGATTTTCCCTTATTCAGTATTCTATACCTTGATTAAATTTTATAGAATTGGAAATCCCTTACAATAAAAACCCAAAAGCCTTATTACCATATACACTAAAAATAATCTGCTAGTAACCCAATGAGTTAACAGAGTTAGATACAAGGAATTCTGTATTTTTAATGGCAAGATAGAAAAACATACCAGTTTGAATGTACAAATGGATTATTAATAATAAATAAAAGCTCAAAGAATTTTAGATATAAAAATAGTGGAGTTTGATATTTATTACTAATCTTTAATTATTTTTGTAGACCAAAGAAAAAGAAGTGGATTTATGTTTAGTTAATGTATCATTAAAATTAAATTTAAATATAAATTAAATGAACTAAAGAATTTTTATATTTATTCTTTTTCATGCTACAATAAAATGGATTATGCCCACTAATTAATACTAAATATTACATAATATCCTGCTCTAGCATTACATCTTAATTTTATTTGGAAGACAGAATACTGTCACATATTAATGGATTATAAGTTTTTACAAAGATATATCATAGTATTGATACCAAGTGAGGAAAGTCAACTTGAATGAATTCTTTAAAATATATACTCTAATATAACACTAATTTTGAAGTATAATTACAAAGAAAAAATACAATATAAAATATGAACAGTGCAAACATTTCTTTAAGACTTCTTGAAACTTTATTTTGGTCAATTAAAAAAAACACAATGAACACTAAATCAGAAATATCCAGCAACTTTCCTTAAAAGTTTTGCATTTTTTTACCTTTTTTGTGAGCCAAATTATCTTTTGGTCATAATGCTATAAAAATTGGGAAGAAAATGTATAGTAAGACTTATTAAAGTGATGATGACATTACCATAAGTGCAAAAATATTTTAAGTGTTTTCTTCATTCACAGTAGTAAAAATGACAAAAATAAAGAAAATTTAATAGCATGATTCAATCAGAATGGGAAAAAAAGCACTGTCATGTTCCAGGGTCTAAAAAAATTAGTCACTATTAAAAAAGAATACTGACTTCTTAAGTAGAAATTTGAGCAAACAAGATTTTTACAAACAAAATCCCTTTGATTTATTTTAAGGAATATTCACATAAAAGTCAATTTTATCTTGATACTTATTTGTGTCCAAGAGTGGTACCACCACTGAACAAATTAGAACAAATTAGAAGCTTAGTTTATATCTTATATATTTTACAAGTTATAAGAGCCAGGACTTAGTAAATTATAGGAACCATAAACTCTTCTCAAGCCCAAGAGCTGAAGTGAGAAGCAGCAATGATGAAAAATTGTTCTCATTATATGCTCCAAAGATGTAGCAATACAGCGATATTTGAGTTTAGAAAACCTTAGCCTCCATTTGCGGTGAATGGAAACAGTACGTTACATGAATTTTCCTTCTCTCTGAAGTCGGTCCTACCCTCGCTTCATCATTTCATTCCTGATCTAGAAGAGACATTTTCTAGACCCTGTGGTACAGGTAACAAAAACCAGATGTTGAGAATGATGCTGAGAAGTGACCAGAGATTAGCAAGAAGATGATTTGGGTGTGACGGATCAATGAGACTTCTATTTATTTAAAAAGCAACACATGGTTTGCTGAACATTTATGGGAAAAAAATAATTGAAGAGTGATGAAATCCCATGGTATAAATTGAAGAGGTATGAGAGAGATTTGGGAAAGCAGCTGATTAATAGTTCTCAAGAAAAGCTGAAAGATCACATGCTAAGCATTACCTTACTTGATCTTTTCCAACTCTTCCTCATTAGCATTGTCTGTAAATGAAATAAAGCATTTTCATTACCTTACCACTCAAGTATAAAATAGGGCAGCCAACCGGTTTCTAGAAGAAGCTTAACATTTAAACAGGAAACATTTTCCAGCAACAACTATAAAAGACAAAAAATTGTTTTTCATGCACAGCTAGAAGCAGCACCTTTTACATTCAAGCAGTCTTTCTGGTGAAAGTTCATTTATTTGATTCTTTTTGTACAGAAAAGCAGTACATTTTAAATAGAATGGCAAATTTTAAATACTTAATTGTTGACACACACAAAAACATCAAGTCTCATGATTGGCAACTGTTCCTTTTGGTGGGGAAGGTTGAGGATGTACCATGACTTTACCAGGTATGTATCAGTAATAATTTTTCTCTTCAAACACATTCAAAGTCTATTGCTTTTAAGGCATCATAGAGTTGCCTCTGCTTCCAGTTAATCTTTGATTACATCAGGATCTGTGAATGCTTTCAGTTGAGAAAAATGCTGCATATTCTGATGGCTATTAGATCTTCCTGCTAAATGTTTAGCCATAACATATCCCTTAAACTAGTTTTGTGTGTGTGTGTGTGTGTGTGTGTGTGTGTGTGTGTGTGTGTCTTAGTAAGAAGTATTTATGTCTACAAACTTTAATTAAGGTTATGGAGATTTGTGATGAATGCCCAAGATCATTGGTCATTGGTATAAAGTCATAAAAATCCAAAGATTTCTAAATTTCCTCTTTGGTTTAAAAAATTTCTCAATGAACACTAAGGTATTAATTTTCTGATTAATCTCTTTACCCTCTCTTAGCTTTATCATTGTCTTTAAGGTAGATGAATTGGAGAATAGGGAATATTTGAAGCAAGCTTCAGCTTCTTCAAATTCAAGCAAAGACTACAGCTTATAGAAATGCTTGCCATATTTGTGTATCAAGACAGTGCACTTGTACTTTTAAGAACTATATCTCCCTCAGCAGGATGCACTATAAAGCAGGGCCATTTCAGAAACTACTCACAAATTACAAAAATATAAGAAAAGATTTTAATATCAGATTAAGTCATACAGAAGGCAACCTTTAGCCTAAACTAAGGAAGTTATGTAGGCATTCTAGGGTAGGGAATAAAAAAAGCATAAAGTTATCAAAGATAAGACACTTGCCTCTTTTCCACAGATAATGGCTTTATGGGTTATATTTTCTTTATAGATGCTTTGCATTAAATATTGACAAAAATATGAAAGAGTAACAGATTTCCTAACATTATAACGATTCACCATTTTTTTCCCAAATGGAGCTGGAAAACTGCAAAGCATTGTTATTAAATACTATTATAGGAGGATTTTATATGTTTTCAAAGTACCAATGTCCAATTCATTTTGAAGCAACAAAACCCACCATTGGATTGTGGAGATGTACTTGTAGTGGACAGGTGATAGATGCTTGTTGATGTAAAATAAGGTATTGCAGTCAGCATCAGCTCATCATCACCACCACTACCACTTTCTTCACCATCACTAAAAGGCAACTGGAAATGAAACACTTTCGTAGCATGACATATTCACAAAAACTGTCCCATTAGGAGACAGATGATAAATGTTTAACTTTCTCAGAAAGTAGAGTTTCAATGGACAAAGAATGGTAATTCCTGAAGACAATACTTTGAGTCAAATAAACAGAACAATTAAGAGAAATCAAAAAGTAAAATCTCTTAATTCATGGTCATTTACCATCATCATCTAGCATTTAAGAATCTTATAAAATTTCACTCTGTAAGAAATGTTATACTATAAAAAAGAAAGTAAGAACATGAGATAGAGTTAAATTCCAGGGTAAAGCTACCCAATAGTATACAGACTCACTACTGCTGGTCAAAGCCACACCCTCTGACTCAGACCACTGCATGGAACTAGCTTTCAGTATGTAAGACAAACTATAGGGCTGGTATTGTTCCTGTCTCTCAGAATTGGCTTTACAAACAGGCTGCATGGTATTATTTTTCAGATTGGGACACTGATACAAACAAAAGGTGAGTAGTACTTTCCCTAGGTATAAATATGAATGATTTGACAGGCATGGAAACCAATTCATTATTTTCTTGATTCGGTACCTTCAGTTCTTTTATTAGACCCATTGACTCTCAAAATGGCCCTAGGTCTTATTTAAAAAGCTCTGCTTCTTGAGCCAAAACAACAAGCTAAACAATGGCTTTGACTGTCTCACTTCCAAGTTCCTTTTTCTTTTCAGATGGTTGGGTTAAAGGTATATTCAATAAGACTGAAAATAATAGAAATGTTTTTTTAAGTGAATTCAACAGACATACTATTAATACTGTTACCTTTTCTCTCTGTGAGACATGTTAGAAAAGAAAGATTGTTTACGGAATGTTGAAGACAGGAGATGAAGTTAATTATAGAAAAAGATTTATTTTTTTGCTCTATGATCTTCAGCTGAGAAACATGAAATCATTTTTGATAGTGTCCTTATCTAATATTATCATAGTGTAATTAAAATTCTTCATTAGGAGCTCAGCTTTATCTGAGGCCAATAAAACATAAGTAGCATAGCAAGGTGGCCTGTGATAGAACTGCAAAACTGATTACTTTTTTTAAAAGATTCCACAATCTCAATCCAATTTTTGCTTTTATTTTTTGTTGTAGTGATTTTTTTTAGGCAATTAAATGTCTGTCTATATAAAGAAAATCACAGAATGGGTAGATATTATAATACCTACATAGGACAAAACATAACATACTTTTGCAGCTGGATATTTTGCCAAATGTTAGCTATGAAATAATTCAGAAAAATTTCAAAAACAAACCAACATGAAAAAAATTAATTCACTAAAGGCCAACTAGTGTCAAATCACATGTTTCTTAGAATTTTCTATTTTTTAGCTTTAGCTTTAGCGAAGCAATTTATAGTTCTAGACTATCTAAGATAGTGTATAACACAAATTAACTCCCTTTTATTTCACAAATTCCCCAATGAAGGAAGTTGTGGATTGGACTCTGCTAGAAAAAGAGCCAGAAAGAATTCAAACACACTACTGGACCACAATATCATACACGAGACACACATGTATGCACTACACACTTCAGAGGGGCCAGAAACAGGACAAGCATCCAAAGCAGAGATGACCATTGTGTCATGTCACTCAGCAGCATGCCCTCCATGAAGATTCTAATCTCTCATACACACTATGCCAGAAACAAAAAATGTATACACACGCATATACATATACCTATATATATACACACATATGTATATATTCACATCTGGGATTTTTTCAAAGGAGTCAGTCGTGAACTCAATGGAGAAGATTTTAATATAAGCAACTATGAAATACTTAGGCTCTTAATTATATTATACTTCTTAAATTGCTATGATTACACATTGCATGTTTTAGAGGCCTTAGGAGATTTAGCAGGCTGATAGGTTTTTGCAATCCATTCTTCAGTTATTAATTACCAGAGCTGGCAATCCACACAAGGAGAAATCATCCCGGCTGCATTATACACAGTATGTATTGTCAGTATTAACAATGTATGAAAAATTCACAAGCTAACTGATTCAGAAATCTTAGTATTTTTCAATGCTAAGTACTCTGTGTTTCCAGTTAGTCATCTCTTCCAACTTTGATAGCATTTTCTTACCATTAATGTTCCATTTCCTATTTGATTGTTAGGATTTATTTGTTAGTGGCTCTTGAAATTCATATTCCATTCTCCATTTCACTAAATACAAAATATTTAGCAAAATCTTATAAATACAGGCATAAGAGTAAACGTGGTTTTTAAACTAGAGGCTTAGGTCCCAAAAGCTTAAAAAGATTATTTCTGAGCTAATAATCAAAGAGAACAGAGCTCCTATTATTTTTCTGAGTGTGAGTCAATGAAAAATCATTTTCTATTTCTTCCCTCAATATCATTCTAAATATTGAATGGAATTGTGATCATTTAGTAACTGATTTCTGGTTTACTGCATTTTGAGTTAGGGTTTCTCTAAGATTTGTTTCTGAATAATTTGTGAAAGTTCAGTATATCATTTCTACTACAGCAATATGTTATGTATTTCAGGCATATAAGAATTTAATTTGAAGATATATTGGATCTCTGATTGTTTTTAACCAAGAAACTTCAAAGATATGCCACAGAAATATATTTAGAAAGCATGAGACATGTTACAAAATGAAGAAAATACAGTGACTGGCTTCTAAATCATTGTCATCATTAGAAATCTTAGCCCTGTCTGGTGTAGCTCAGTGGATTGAGCTCTGGCCTATGAACCAAAGGGTCACTGGTTCAATTCCTGGTCAGGGCACATACCTGGGTTGTGGGCTGGACCCCCAGTTGGGGGTGGGTGAAAGGCAACCACACATTTATATTTCTCTCCCTCTCTGTTTCCTTCTCTAAAAATAAATTTTAAAATCTTAAAAAAAAGAAATCTTCAGACAAGCAATACAGACTGATTTTAAGCCCATTCTCATTAATCTACTAATTTTAAACATACAAAAGGAAAATTAAATCATTATTTAATATTGTTTGTGACAACCTCAGGGATTTGTATATTGAAGGAAAAAAGATTTAAAATATTTTCCCTGCATATTTGAAGCATCCCTTCAAATCCTCACAGATATGCGACTACAACCACTGAACAACTATTAGGTACAGAAAGCTGGGCTAGGTTTTGAGAGAAGTCATCATAAGAAAGGTATCAGGAGCAATAAGTTACATGCACATTTTTTTACCAGGGTGATGGCATATAGGATGCAGATGAGGAGAAGTACACTACAGACTTATTTTAGCTAGTATAAGTGACATTGAAGAAAGCTTGCACTTACAAGAAGGGGAGTTTTACAGGAGTGTGCATTGCTGGGACAGAGGTTACAAGTGAGGGGAAATATGTTGATCACTGGGGAACCTTAAAGTCTGCCATCAAGAGTTTCTCTTTAATCACAGAAACAGGTCACTGAACACTTAGAAGAAAAATAAAGAGGGAGGTATAGAATCTAGCACATGCTTAGCAGATAATCAGTAAGTGTTTTTTTCTAATTAGGTGCCTACAAATGGCCCTTGTTCTTAGTCTCAAAATCTCATAACTAGTGTTGCTTAACAGTTTTAGAGATATGAAAAAATATGAAAAATAGCTAAAGAACCACTCCATGGACCAAAGCAAAGGGGGAAAGGCATACTTATATGTATTTGTTAAAAATTTCCATAATGTAAAGCATATGTTTAGAAACATAAATCCAAATCTAGGGTATCAGACTAGCCAGGATATTGGGGAACTCAACAGAATTTCCTATGAGGAATATTTTATTCTTCTTCCCACCTATTTCTCTATAACCAACCCCATACACCCAGCTATTGATCACATGACCATACCCACAAAGAGGAGCCAGTACAGCCACACTGCATACGGTTCTCTCTGCTCCTCAGGTGTGGCTGAGGTCAGGGTGGTTCCCCAGCCAGAGGCCAGCCTGGTACAGGCTGCAACTGTTGTGCCTTTCTGAGGCACTGAGTTCTGGCTAAGCCACTTGCTTCTCTGACAAAGAAGAAAGAAGACAGGAGAGAATCTGCATTAGAAAGAGAGGCAAGAAGACACTGTTTTTCAGTTGCCACAGAATATATCCAGTGCTATTTAGGACTTTGAAGGGAAGGACATGAAGTAAGGCAGTGAATGAAAAGTACTTGTCAGTAAAAGATTTCTTCCAGAAAGCTGGGGTAGTGAAAGGAATTCGAGTAAAGAAAATGGCATGAGGATTTCAGAAAGAACTGTTTGTGTTAAGAGTGACTGTAGCTGGAGAGATATAATCAGGAGAAAGGAAAAAGAAGAAAAGAGGAATAATGCTAGATTTTTAATGTGTAACTGTTTCATGTAACCTGCCTGTTACTTTTTCTACTCTTGTTTGATAAATCACTGATGATCAAAAACGAGACACTGAAATATTTTTAAATCATTTTTTTAAATTAGAAAGACATTGTCCCTAAATCATAAGTTTGAGCAGCTATGAATATTGAAGGAGTTTTGTAAGAATTGTTGAAAAGAAATAGGAACTATTCTGCCTGTGTAGACATATACTTTTGTGAGATTTAGAACAAGTAGCACCTCCATCACAAGGTCACCTGATACTTATTTGAGCCTTCAAATCCTCAGTTTGATGTTAGAGTACTTAATAAATATCTCTTTAATGTAAAAATTTAGTAGACTGCCTATCCATCATCAAGTCACCCAAATAACTACATGGTTTGAGATATACAAGACCTCAGGCACTTAGGTATTTTCATTTATGAAGTGCTTTCCCTTCATTAAAAATAACACAGAATCCCAAAGCAAAAAGAATGCTATCACCAAGTTTTGTTTATTTTACCTCCCATAGGTAAAGCAGATGATTTCCCTGCATTTCTATCTCTGACAGTTCTAGTCCAAACTTGCATCACCTTCCACCTGAACTTTTGCAATAGTCTCCTAATTGTTTTCCAAGCATCCATTATTATCTTCCATCTGTCTTCTACCATGCAGCTACAGAGCTATTCTCAAACAGCAAACATGATTATATCCTTCCCAGGTACAGACTCTTCAATGGCTCCCCATTGCTCTTTGAGGAAAGACCACAGACTGCAACGTAGACTATGGACCCCATCTGCACATCCCTTTCCACTCCAGTTGCCACCAAGCTCTGTGATCCTCCACACTCTCTTCGCTTTTACCTTCTCTAAGCTCCAGTACTTTTTAAATTGTTGGAAAGCAGCACGGTTTCTCTAGCCACAGGGCCTTTGCACATGCTGTTTATTCTGCTGAAAATACTTTCTCTTTTCCGGGCAAAAGCCTTATTATCTCTTATTTATACTTCAGACCTCAGCTCTCAATTGACTTCCTTAGAGAATCACCATCCTCCTGACTAGAACACATTCTCCTACATTTGCTGTTATAGCAACATGTACATCTCTGTGGCACTTAAAACAGTTGGCATCACATCATTACACATCTTCTTCAGTGATTATTTGATTTCCAAGCTCTCCATTGGATATAAGTTTCCTGTGTCCTAAGGGTCTAGCCCAGGACCTGGCTACGGTGGGTCTTCCTGAGGACCAGGCCCTCACCCACCCTTCTGTCCGCACATGGGCCTCTGTATAGGCACGCAGACATGCTCTTCCCTGGGGCTCACTTCTCACAGCAGGTACTAATTGGCAACACTTGCTGGAAAAGAGAAATTTCTTCCTCACTGAATAAAGTTACACACACTTAAATCATACTTAAATAGTACATATGAGTATGTGCACTCACTGTTTAATTTTTTAAAAGATAGAGAAAAATGCTCATTGAAAAGGGTGAATTCTTTAATGAGTTTAAAACACTTCCTAATTTGAAGATGGAGCTATGTTTATCTACAATTTAGAGAAAAATAGCAATAATACCATTTCAGTAGATAATATATACCAAGTTTAATCAAGCATTATTTTAAGACAGCAATACACACATTGCTATTGTGGGTATTTGAACTTGCCTGAAAAATTATGTTTTCTGCTAAAATGAGTTACAGTCAGAACCAGTGAGGGTAGCTCCCAGTACATGAAAGCACATTGAGTCTAACAAGTAATCTCTGGTAAACTGTGGCGGAAAGAACACTGGCCAGCATACAGATGTGGGTCAGACCTACTAGTTGTTTATGTCCCTTCAGCAATGCTGGAGTAAGTGGCTCCTCGGTGTCCGCATCAGTTTCTCAGAGCAGCACGGTGGGCAAAGCGGCACAGCCAGCCAGTGCCAGAAAATGGGTAACGCTGGGATGGCAGCCCGCCAGAAAGATGAAAGGTACTCACTTATTCAGCAAGTTCCAGAAAGCACAAACTCTGTTATAATGCACTTCATTTTCTTTGTTAAGGTACACCTGACACTATAGTCAAAACACGAAGGTCTGGACACCTCAGTATAAAATTCCAATAACAAATAGATGTATTCCCTGAATGAACACTGTTCTTTGTCCACAATATAACAGGTCAGAAATTGGGAAATAAAATTATAATAAAAGATGCAAATGTGTTTCCTCTTTTACAACAGAGGTTCTGATCTGGAGCATAGAATAGGAAATGTGAGTTCAAAAGACATACAGGGCCTCGTGATACCCAGGAACTCACAGAAACAAAGAACGGGCCAGGTTTCCACAGGCCGCTTCTCTTTGTTATGACCTCGGGGCTCAGAGAAGGCTCACCACATCCAGACAGTGTCTGAGTGCACATCTGAGAGTGAGTCTGAGGGCAAGAAAGCAGCCCTACAAGGCCCTGGAGGGACTTACCACATCCCTGGGCTCTCCTTCCTTAGGTGTGAGGATGACTGAGAGCAAAATGGCTCCAAGGTCATGGTCAGGATAGTGGGGATCTTTCAGTAACAGAGTCACATCTGTGAGCCTGTGGGGAAAAATATTAAGATTTTGAACATTCAATGAATAATCCAAAAATACATCTTATATGAACACTTTTGTGTTCCTATACAGTCCTGTTACAGTTTTTGTTGTTATTAAAGTTTCATCAGTGAATTAAGGCATTCAGTAGTCGTGGACCAACTGGTACACTTGGATTCACTGGATAACTTTCAGTCCTGCGCGGGGCCCTGGAAAGGCCCTGGGGTTGCCCGAGAGGCCAAACACCCACAGCAGCGTGGAAAAACCTATACATACTTGCTCTGTGGTCTCTGAACATGCAGAATGCACAGTGGCTATTTTCTGTAAATTTGACTCCAACAACTAAATAGGAGCACTTATTGACCACTAGCTTCCTTTTGGTTATTTAAGATTTTTTTTTAAATCAGGAGTATGACATAGAGTAAAAAAATGAGTGGGAGAAGAAAAAAAAGAAAAATATAATTTGTTTAATATATAATACAGATATACTTTAAAAATAGCGTATAATTACTTAAAAGAAATTCTAATACTTATAACAGTGCTCCTATTTTTGGGTTGTCTAAACCTATGCCTAAACAAGTTTTAGAATCAGAAACACAAGGAAATCAATAATTTGATCAATACTTAGAAGATTTTGGAATTATGGATCTCTGAGGAACAGATTATAAATTACTCATTACCCACAATGACTTTTAGAAAGTAAGCAAATTGTACCTTCAATAGACAATGCATGGTGGTAGCTTGTTCCCATATTTTAATTAATATTTAACAAATAGGGGTTCATGTCCTCCATAAACCTAAGGAACTGTGAAAAGTTTGGCACTAAACTTGAAGCTTGAAATGTTGGCAAATTAGCAATGTTCCTTTGCTTGTTTAGTCACTTGTTCATTAATTTCATTCACAAAACATGTATTAATCACATATCAAATGCCACACACTAAGCTAGTTTCTGGGTAAAAACCAAAGGTCAAAGCCAAAGACAAGATCCTTGTCTTCACAGACCTTAACTTTTAGGAAATGATCTAGTTGGAGTCTCACACTGGGAGGAAGGTTGGGTGGCATAAGCTGGTCCAAATGAGAACTTTTGGTCCTGGTCACACATCAGAATCAACTGGGGAGTTTTTAAAAAGTGCACAGTCCTGAACTCTGCCCGTAAGGACTCTGGCTGTCACTGTAGATCCATCAGGGTGGGGTCTGGAAACCTATATATTTATAAAGCTTCCCAAATGATTTTCTCATATGACCAGGGTTGAGAGCCTTAGTTTCTTTTTAATACTAAGTTATTATAATAGTAGAAAACTCTTTCATATAATGCTTAATTTACCAGGTCAAGGAATGATATTATTAAAAATATAAACAGTTTTCTGATATCAGGAGCTTTAACTGAAAATAAGTAACCTGGTAGATAAAATATGTGTTATAATAGTTGTGAAGCAAATTGTTCCAATGTTATTTTAGTTACAACTAATCATTATGGTCATATAATAACAACTTGTTTCTTTTATTTTAACAATATGTGATATATTAAGCATTATATTGTATGTGTATTTGTGTGGAGGGGGATCACAACTTGATTTGTTTTCATGTAATGATTATACATAACAATTAAAGGAAAAATCTTCATTATAATGATTACATGATAAAGATTTAAGGACTTTTGCAATTGCTTTAGGACATCTACTATTTTCTTCCAAAGAGATACCTTAATGCATTATATAGTAGCATAAGTATTTATATGACTACTATTATAACCCTTCTTCTTACATCCTGAGAGATTGAATTTAATGGCATAATTATAGATATGTAATTTGTACATGGAATTTAATGACATAATTACAGATATGTAATTTTTTAAAGTAGTATGTGATTTTAAAAAGTAGTTTGGGGGAAAGGGAATGGTTAGTTAATATGTAAAGTAAGTAATGTGGCAGCATGAACACCAAATGCTTGTATATATTTTCTTAATTATCCCATATTTTTCCATTTAGTTATTTTTTACAATAATTTATCTTTAACAGAGAAGAAGAAAAAATTGTGCTCTGTGATTAAGTCCAGTAGTTTGTATGGCCTTATGTATAAGTCTATGAAAAATATAATATGGACTTGATAGAAGGACAGCACAGCCCATTCTAGCTGGAGCTTAGTTTTATGATAATAGACTATAAGCAATACCATCTAGGGCACTTCCTCCCACTGTAGTGAGGTGGGGAACCAGCCTTCAGCTGGGTTCTATCTTTAGGTCAAGCCTGCACTATGGTTGCAATGAAGGACATGAAGGGAGTATAGAAAAGGCCCCTTTTTGTCCATTTTGAGGTAAAAATGACCTTTGGAAGACCAATAAGTGGACTCAAACTTAGTTTGACTATAACACTGAAAGGGCTCTACAATTTATATTTCCCTACTCATCTGCATTTGTAGAAATATAGAGTAGTAATCTAGCCCATTATACTGCTTTCCACTATTTCTGCCACATGATGCAACAGCAGCATCTAACACAAACCATCAAAGGAGATTTTACAGCCACCTTTGTAACCCATTCCAGCAGCACTAGACCCTTTTCAAGCCTATTTTTTCTTCTGTAGTATTAATCAATTCTTAGCTCCTATGTTGAAATGCACTTGAAAAAAATATAAGCCCATAATTAGGTACAAGGAATAGTTAATATTAGTAGCAAAAATATACTACAACTAGTCAAGCAATGGTAAGCTACTGTAACAGAGCAAATACGACCAGTCTGCCTCCATTCCATGGGCATTCCTTGGTAACCCAGGTTTACTGGCAACGGCACAATTAGACTCTCTTTTGGCTCAGGTGATAAGAGAGTTGCTGTCTTTGAAGCAAAGTGTACACGTTTTATTTCCCATATGGTGGCCTGACTCTTAAGTTAATAAATATGACTAATATATAGTGATGCCTCACTACAACCAGACAAGCAATGTGAGAACAAGGAATGTGTCTTTTATCTCTAGATTTCTTTACTTAGCACTGTACCAGGGGAAAGCAGGCATCCAAGAATTTTTCTGTTAAACAGTTGCTGAATGAGAGAGTCAGGGGAGATGCTATTATTTCCTTTGGGTAAATATGAAAACTGTACTTAAGAAGGCCTGCCTAGCACAAAGGCTCACAACCACACACGACAGAACAGCAACTAGAATCCAGATCTGTGGACACTGTCCATCATACTGGCCCATCTTCCCAGCGAGGTGCAGAGATTTTACAACAGTTCAGAAATCACCTGTTTAACTCCAACTGTGTGAGATCCAGAAAGGCTGAGCCCATAAAGTCATCCTGTAGTCCAAAATCATAGTCAAATACCTAAGAAGCCAAAAAAGACATTATTATAAACAATTCCAATATAAGCTTTAAATAAAAATATCTTGATACAATATTGGCTTTTGTCTATGTCACCAAAACAATGAAGTTGCCTAACATTTATTTTTTAAATCATATTTATTTTTGTAAAGTGTGATAAAACATGTGTCAGAAAATATTCAAAGAAAATGGTGTTTAATACCAACTTTAAATTATTGATTTATATCAAATAGAACGTTAAGAAAGATGAATAAAATCAAATAAAACATAATAGGTCATCAAAAATGTGGGAAACACAGACTTTGAAGAGTTTCCCCATACTGTACAAGGGCATTAGCATCACTAGAAGGTGAATGAATTGGTATGAAATTCAACAACTATGTCTTTCATCCCGAACTAAAGATGCTGAGAATATCATTCCAAGTTCTTCATATTTCTTAGGTTATAGAAGACAAATTCTATGATATTATAGCACAGTGCCATTTAAAGATACAAATAAGTGAAAACTGAGATATTATGATTACAGTATTTTGTAATGTTACATTAAGATTAAGTTAAATTATGTGCTTATTGTCACAAGCAATGACTAGGGGATAATGTTAATGTGATTAACAACAACAAAGGACAAGAGAGAATGCATTTCTTCCTTCTTCAGAACAATTTGTCCAGCATCTCCTCTGTGCCTTTCCTTATTCTTATTCATATGACAGTGAATGAAGCAGGCAATGTCCCTGACTTATCTCCATTTAGGGGATGAGACAGCCAATCAGTACCAAAATGGACATGTACAGTTTAGTGATGGACACTGTGGAGACAAATATCTAAGGGGACATGGTGGGAGCTGCTATTGTAGACAGAGAGTTCAGGAAGGCCTCTGGGAGGAAGTGTGTTCATATGGAGACCCATTGATGAGAAAGATTAAGCCATGTTAGTATGGAAAGAAGGTTTGACACCCACTCTAGGTTAGGGGTGTCAAACTTATTTTCACTGGGGTCCACATCATCCTAATGGATGCCTTCAAAGGGCCAACTGTAATTTTAAGACTGTATAAATGTAACCACCCCTTAACTAGGGGCAAGGAGCTCAGGGCTGCCACTGGGTAGAAACAAGGTGCCAGGCTGGATAAAACAAGGTGGAGGGCCGGATTTGGCCTGTGGGCCTTGTGTTTGCCACCTGTGCTCTAGGTGGAGGAAACAGCAAGCAATTAGCATGTTCAAGGATAATTATTAAGAAGCCAGTGTACTTAAAGTGGATTGAGAAAGATGGAGAGTGGAAGGGGATTGAAGAGATAGCTCAGAGACAGATCAGCCGTTTCTAAAAAAAACCCTCTAAGTAAATGGGAGTTGGCTAACTTTCATCCATTTATTAAGTTTTTCTTGTTCATTCCCTCAGCCAACATTGATCAAGGACTTATCATGTGTCAGACAATGTGCGAGGCACTGAGTGAACAGTGGTGAGCAAACTGACATTGTCAGTGTTTACAGTACAGTGAGGGAGACACATGTTAAACAAGGAGGTGCACAGTTGATGTGCAATTACACATTTCTGTAAGTGTTGTAAAGAAAACAACAGGGTCTGAAAAGAAACACAGAACAGAGAAGGTCAGAGAAACTTTCAAGATGGAAAAAAATGCTAGTAGATGAAGTTTGGAGCTGTGTTTCTTTGCCCTTTCAAATAGAAACTCATACGCTCATATACTGGATGGAGTATATGAGCCTAAATAGGTAAGCTCTCTCTTGAAAGGAAAAGCCAGGCCATTAGATCTCCAGGATGTGGGAATCCATTAGCCTGAGGGAACCCGTAGCCCAGTGCTCCTGTGCCCAATCCTCTCAGCACACTGTTAGAGAGCTAGAAGCAGAAGGAACAGTATATACAGCAGCCCTGAATTATTACTGTTTTTTCTCTAGTGCAGGTGTACCTCAATTTAAACAAATTTAACATGTAAAAAAATCAATGTTAAAACAAAAAGATAAATACTTTTCATTATAAAAGGATTCTTAGATTTGAAGAGTCATAAGGGGATTTATTTAAGTAATAAGTTCCTCTAATGCCTCTTAAATTATTCAGTCCACAGTCACTTGATTTACATACAGCCTTGCAGGAGTACATTTGTTGTAGAAAGCGCAGCATTCCTACAACAAATAGCCTCCCTGATCAATCACATTCTGGAGCTTTAGTGTTCCGCTCAGTGGCATATCACGTGAATATTGTGCGCATCTTTCCTACTGACACCTCGGTATTTGCAAGTGGCTGCAGTAGTGTATTATACAACATAAAATTTACACCACAGATTAGAGAAATTTCTCTTGTACAATCTCTTCTAACTGTACTACCTTAAGGCTTAAAATGTCGGAGAGACTATAGTGACATATAATCAATGAGAACACCTGGGGTACATCCATATATGCACAGTGAAGAGCCATAAACCCAGTGCATCTATTAGTATAGATGACCCAACTGGGTTACTCAACTTTTTTTTTCAACTTTTAAACTCATTTTACTCTTATGGTGAGAATCTTTCCTACTGTCCTAATGCTAGATATTTATTTTAGCTCTCAATTCCTGTTCATCAGCGAAGGCATTGACATGGGACAGAATGGAAACATCAAAATCCATTTGTTAATGAAATTACTAGATATGCTACTTGGTTTGAAGCTCTATACACTATTGGTCAGAGGGAGCATTGCTCTCCATGGAGCTTCAGAAACACCTGGCAGAGAAAAGCGATAAAAGGGGGAGGGACCCCCGCTACAATAACAACATGCACAGCTCACTCCAGTTAATGCCATTGTCTATATTTATGGTATGTTAGACACTGTGGTAAATCCATGACACAGATTTTTAAACTTAATTCTTACACAACTCAGTGAAGAAGGTATTGTTTCCGTATTTCAGATAAGGAACCCGAAGTTTAAGAAGTTTGTTCCTTTCCCCCAAATCCTAGGATTGAAAGAGGTCAGACCGAAATCTTATTGTACTGGACTTCAGAAATTTAAAAACCATAGCCTGGGCACCCACTCTCGGTAAAGCACTTGAGATTTGGATGTAAACAATTACATGGGATCCTTGTTTTCAAACCCCACTCCACTGTGCTGGAAACACAAGGTCACATCAGGTAGAAGTTGCTTGGGGACTCAGAAACAATTCTCTTCATTCTCAAATTAGTTTAGAACAACAAATATTTTATCCTAATCAATGCATTACAGAGTGGATCAGTTAAAATGCTTTTGGATGCAAGTAACAGAAAATAACTCACACTGGTTTCAGCAAACCATTTGTTAGCTCAAACGACTGAAATATCGCTATGTAATTGTGACTTCAGGGGAGATGTAATTTGGCAGTTTGAATGATTCCTATTTTTATTCATGAATTTATTGCAAAAATAGTTGGTAAGTCCACATAACTTGCCAAGTACTGTTCTAGGCACTGGAAATACAGCAGTGAACAAAACGAAGTCTTTATTTCTTGGGGTTTACATATAAGGGAAAGATGCAAGAATAAACAAATGTGTGTTAGGTAGTCATAGTGCTGTGGAGAAAAATATCTCAGGGTATGGGATAATGGGAACTACTACTGATGTGAGAGAGGATGGCATTTGAATGAAGTGACAACACATAATGAGAATAGGAAGTGGAAAGGTACCCAGGTTAAACAATATGATCCAAAATATAAGAGTCTACTCAGAAAATATATCCATGACCCATTTGCATACCCAGGCAGCTTCAAAATAACCACTTCATTTTAAAAGAATCATTAAATTCTACATCACAGAATTGACATTGTAAAGCAAAGAAACAACACAAAACCTAACTATGGCCATTGCAATTAATCACCTTTAGTGCAAAATAGGAGCTATTTTGCAGAATTGCTGAGAGGACATAGCAATTTTAATCTCTCTGAGTCTCATTCACCTGTGCAAAGGAGAGGAGCTAGGTACAGACGACAGTATGGTGGTTGCCAGAGACAGAGTGCAGGGGTCAGGGGGTAGAACAGGGTGAAGGGGGTCGAATATATGGTGACAGGGGAGACTTGACTTTGCATGGTGAACACACAAATGCAATATCACAGAATTGCACACTTGAAACCTATATAATTTTATTAAACAATGTCACCCTAATAAATTTAATAAAATTAAAAAATGATGACAAAGGAGATGACAGCAGTGATTTGTAGGGTCAGTGTCAGGATCATGTGTGTTAAGCAGCTGGATCACACTGTGCAGTGCTCAGTGAGCGGTAGCTGTTATCATGATGACGCGACTGTAGATCCCGTCCCAAGACTCAGCAGCCTCGCAGGTTCTTTTCCAATAAAGCAAAAGCAAGTACAGTCAAAGTATAGTCATGCTTTTTTTCTTTGTTTTGTTTTCCTATTGATTTTTTAAAATCTAAAGTAATTGAAATTCTTGATTCATGTATTTAGGAACTGTTTTTGAACCATGCAGGAAAACATATCTAAGATAACACAAACATCATTTAACTTTGGAGTAATTTCATTAGGTTGCTCTGTGAGTTATGGTTGCGAACCTATTTCCATTCCAACTATTCAGTTTCCATTTAAATGTCTAGGAATAAACTCTCTACCCAAGCAGTGCATCAGAATTAACTACTGTGTTTTGAAAATACAGAATCGTGGACTCTATCTCCCAGGTCCTGAATCACAATCTTTAAGAGAGAGACTTGGACATCTAGGTTCTTTAAAGCTTTCTGGATAATTCTAAAGTACAGCTAGGGTTGAGGATAATGGGTATATAACATCCTTTTACAGCCCTTAAAACCTACTGAGGAATAATTTTAGATTAAGACAGTAATGTGGTCTTTTTTTTAACTTGAACCAAGCATAAAGTACCTTTTTTACTTTATATCTTAAGCTTGAATCGATATGCATTATTTAAGAAACTATCCATTTTGTTAAAGTGACAATCTTAGTAACATGGCCCCTAACTGAATTGTCTTGCTAATTCTCAAAATCTTTCTATTATGTCAAAAAGCATTCCAATGTAATACACAGATTTCAAGCTCATGATAAGGCCAAATAAGCAACAATTTATATGAACATTTTCCCCTTTATATTATTTCTGTCTCTTCTACTGCAAATCTGGGTTTTCACTGTGTACCTTAGATATCACTGTCAGTGAAATGATAATGGAGAATTTTAATTCAGTTCAGTGGAAATGGATGCCGAATGTACCCTGTTGTTTCAGACATGTGCCAGAGCATCCCTGAGGACACAGAGCAGGCTCCAGCGGCTCATGGCTCACCATGAAGTACCACATTCTAACTGCCTCTTCTCCTCCCACCTTATTATCAGCATTTCCCAGCCCGCTCCTCCAGACTTGTTTCCCCTCCTGCCCTTCCTATGAAGGCATGCCAACCGATTGCAAAGTACATTCTTATGTATTTTGTGCAGTCTTTAAAAAATGCCAGTGCCAGGATTTTTTTTTGAAAACTATCTGTTTTTACTAGAAATGGTAGAAGCGCTGCAACTTCATTGTGATTTTATAAACTTGTACAGAATGGAATTTTGTTTCCCTTGGTAACCTTTACATTGACAGAAATCGGATAACAGTGTCTATGTACATCAAATTCTTTTTCCTTTAACTAGAGATGGCGGGGTAGTCCTTAATATTTTCTAACTATCTATCTAGCTCATGGATACATTTTCATATTATCTGTCACTACAGTATTGGTTAGTCCCTAAGAAATCTTTGAAGCACGATTAATCTCTCCTCATGGAGGCTGTGGTCATCATATTAAAATCAAGTCAGTCAATCACACAGGGCTGTGTAGAGTCAATTAAAATAATGCATTTTCATGAAATTCTAGTAACTTAAAATATAATTTCTGCCAATGCATTTTAGTTAGGTCTTTGTGTGTGCAAAATTAGGTAAAAGTGGATAACAAAAAAAAAATGGAAAAAGTTAGAGATTTTTTTCAAAAGAAGCCTTATGCAATTAATATAAAATAAAAATCAAATTAAAAATATCAAGGCATATTAAAAAGCATAAAGTAATACACAAAATAAAATATTTTCATTCTGTGTTGTATTAGTCTTTGAGAGGACAGTCTCATTTCTATTTAATGTAAAACCTTTGGAAACTCACTGAACAACTTCTGGGTGGCAGGAGTGAAGCTGTGGCTGCTCACTGCTGTGCCCCAACACTCAGAGTGGTGGGCAGACAGACCCAAACAACACGTGGGTTCCCTCTGCCAGCTTCTTTGCTCACAGGGTGTCACCCACCTGCATGCAGTGTCCCTGTCTCCATGTGCAGTACAAGTACATCTGTTATATATACCCTTGCTCTCTCAAACGAAACCAAAAACTCTTCCATCATTTTGTTTGGTTTTGAGCCAATTAAGATATCCCTTTTGAAATATGCATTTTGACATTTGGATTTTTACATGGATTAATACTCATTCTTGAACACAAAAGAAAAGCTAAAGAACCCAACCAATATCTAATGTATTTTGGGGAGTTCATTTGTAATCCTTGTAAAGACCAGTGCTCCACATCATCTGTCATAGAGAGATATCCCATTAAAGAAACAGATCCACAACAAATGTATATAAAAGTAACTCCTTTTCCACCCAGAGCAAGTAGAAGGAAGGAAATAACCAAGATCAGAGCAGAATTAAATGACATAGAGACTAAAAGCACAATTCTAAGGATCAATGAATCCAGGAGCTGGTTGTTTGAAAAGATAAGCAAAATCAACAAGCCTTTAAGCAGGCTCATCAAAAAAAAAGAGAGAGGACCCAAATAAATAATCAGAAATGAAAGAGGAGAGATTACAACTGACACCACAGAAATACAAAGGATTGTAAGAAATTACTATGAAGAACTGTATGCCAAGAAATTTGAAAACCTAAGTGAAATGGACAAATTTCTAGAAAACTATAATCTTTCAAAACTCAATGAAGAAGAAGCAGAAAGCCTGAACAGACCAATAACAGCAGATGAAATTGAAGCAGTAATCAAAAAACTCCCAACATACAAAGCCCTCGACTGGATGGTTTCACAGGAGAATTCTGCAAAGCATTTAAGGAAGAGCTAAGCCCTATCCTTCACAGATTATTCAAAAAAATCCAAAATGATGGAAGACTCCCAAAGTCTTTTTATGAAGCCAGCATCATTCTAATCCCAAAACCAGATAAAGACACAACAAAGAAAGAAAACTTCAGG
>CM052540.1:135997721-136017785 GCA_028533065.1 Trachops cirrhosus | reverse complement strand
AAGAAGACAAGCAACCCAATTAAAAAATGGGCAAAGGACTTGAACAGACACTTCTCCAAGGAGGACACACAGAGGATCCAGAGACACATGAAAAGATGCTCAGTATCGCTAGCTATCAGAGAGATGCAAATTAAAACCACAATGAGATACCACTTCACACCAGTCAGAATGGCCATCATAAACAAAGCAACAAACAACAAGTGTTGGAGAGGTTGTGGAGAACAGAGGACCCTACTGCACTGCTGGTGGGATTGCAGACTAGTACAACCACTATGGAAAACAGTATGGAACTTCCTCAGAAAACTAAAAATGGATCTGTCTCTTGACCCAGCAATTCCACTGCTAGGATTATATCCTAAGAACCCTGAAACACCAATCCAAAAGAGCCTATGCATCCCAACGTTCACAGCAGCACAATTTACAACAGCCAAGTGTTGGAAGCAACCTAGGCGCCCATCAGCAAATGAATGGATCAAAAAACTATGGTACATTTACACAGTGGAATTCTATGCAGCAGAAGGAAAGAAGGAATTCCTACCCTTTATGACAGCATGGATGGAACTGGAAAGCATTATGCTAAGTGAAATAAGCCAGGCAGTTAAAGAAAAATGCCATATGATCTCACCTTTAACAGGAATCGAATCAACAAAATAAACAAACAAGCAAAATATAACCAAAGACACTGAAATACAGAGGGGGCTGACAGTGACCAGAGGGGAGAGGGGAGGGAATTTCAGGGGAAAAGGGGAAGGGTTTGCAGGAACAGGTATGGGGGATACATGGATGGAAATAATGTGGGGGGAGGGTGGAAATGGGAGGGAGGTGGGGAGGACTGGGGCATGGGCTGGGATGGGAGTAAAAGGCAGAAAACTGTACTTGAACAACAATTAAAATTAAAGAAAAAAGAAAAGAAAAGGAAAAAAAGGTAACTCCCTTTTCTTCTCTGATTTTTCTCATAGGGACACTAAATGACATCCAAATGGCCCAGGTGTCCTTATTCATACCTGCTTTCCCTTCCCATCCATTTTCTTCATGACTGCAGCTGCTTAATTGATCTCTTCTAAAATTCCCTAGAGAGAAAATTTCCTTTATACCCCACTTGTCTTTTTAAAATTCTTTTTTCATCCCCTACTCAGTTCTGTATTGTGAAGGTATGTACTTTTTTCTTATGTAAATATTTCTTTCTTTCTAGAAGTGAGGAGCAGGAGAAACATCTCTGACTGGGCAGGTCTTCTCTTTGGAGAAAGGTGGGTTGGTGATGATTATGCTCACGTTAATAATTCTTATGCAATCACACATTATGTTCACTATTGTATTGAATTGATTTCTTTTAACCAAAGTACACTTGAGATTATATCATATGTGAAAACAGGTCTATTCTTCCCATAATGAATTCTAGAAACTTATCAAGTATAGACTTAGGAAATTCTCTTTCCATCGATCTTATAAACTGTCATGCTACGATTTTAATACAATCTTGTCTTTTTTCCCCTTTCTGTGGAGAAGAGAGACAACAGGAAGCAATACATTTGAAAAGTTGAGAAGAAGGAGGGTGCCCAGAGACTTCTGAAAAAATTATATGAGATTTTTGGTTTATGTGCCAGTTGCAACAATTTAGAGAAAAGGAGGGGGTGTGTGATGCGGTAAAAGGAGAAAAAGGTTTAGTCACTGAATGAGTCCTCAGAACACAGGAACCAAAAAGAATATACGACCTAGAGATGTGAATTAAAGGAAAGTCAAGTATGAAAACAAGGCAAGGAATTAGGATTGTAATCTTTTCCTTAAATTTTTCTTCTTTAAAAATCTACATCACACTAGAGAAAATACTTTTTTTCATCTTTGATAATATAACAGAGACAGGAATATTTCTCCCGCTACTATCTTAACCCTTCTCATTTTCCAGGTAAAGCATTTTGTTTGCAATCTGGACTGGTAGGTCTCCTGATAGAATTATTAACTAGAAAGGCTGGGCTCTGTGTAAGCTTTCCTTGTTGCTAGCTCCTATGGAGACTTGTTTTCATACGTCCTCAAAGTGCACAAATGGGTTGACTGCACGAAGTAGAAGGCGATGGACTTCATGACCCGCCTAAATGACTGGCACCAGGTCTGTCCTGAAGAAGACTGCTCCCCCTGACTCCCCTTCCCCTCTATCTCATGTTCAATCACATCAACCATGGACTAGAACTGTGCACTGCAGAATATATCTCTGGTGAAAAATCTTGTCAGAGAGACATGACAAAAACCATCAAACAGGGATTTTTATGTCACATGCCGTTAGGGAAAACCAAACACTGGCTCACCTTCACATACAGCGGCTCCCTGAGGTGGTCGACAAGAATGGAAGCTTTCTCCTCCCACACCGGGTTGAGGTTCTTGTATATTATTTTACTTCTAAAAACTTCTTTTCCTCCAATTTTAAACTTCACGTAAGGATCACTTGTGCCTGTTAGAGAAATGCAGATTGATCCAGAAAGTTAATTGTGCCTTTCTGTGGAGGGAAGAGAATAACTCATCTAAACACCAGAAAGTATTCAAGGAATAAAAGTTCAACAAAGCTGATCACATGGAAAATAGGGTTAAGAGTTTTTTCCTAAATTTTTCCTGAAATATTGAAGTAACAATAAATTATGTTAGTATGATAATAATAATCATTATTATTAACCTTCTGTACTAAATACTGTTACCCTGTCCTGGTATTTTCAAAACTCTATTGCATGCTGCATATGTACATTTAATTAATATTATAAATGGTAGGGATTAATCTGACATTTCTCTTGGTACCATCTGGTTAACTATAAAAAGGATGATCCATGATCTTGGCTGATTTAACTAGTTTTAGACTTAGATAAGCTGCTAAAATTTTATACTAGTCTAATGGGTTTAATTAGGCAAAGATAAGTCTCAAACTGGGCTTCAGTTTCATCCTTGGTCCCATATTCTCTCTTTCTGAGAAGGTTCAGTTTTGAATGTTAGGAAGAAATGAAGGTCTCCGAGGAAGGAATCAGGGGGAAGGTGACAAATGTTTATGAAATAATCTGGATACCTCGTATTGTCCTTTAATACCACCCAAGCTCCCAAAGGTGATAAAAAATCAGATCTGTCAGGTAAGTTCCTTATGGACAACAGTTGGCAAGAGGTGGAGTTAGGGTCCTACCAAGGATGTTTGACTCTAATGCCTTTACTTCTTCTACTGCACCTGCAAGAGGGAGGGCTTTACACACCTCCACACACAGGGTCTGGCAAGTAACACCTGCTTGAGTGTGGCTGGTGGGATAATAACACAGGTGTAATAATTTATAGTTTTAATGTGAACATTTCACCTAAAATGGCATATGGTATGCTAGAGTATAAAATTATTTTACTACAGAATTACATGCTTATGATTTTGTAATAAAAGGTTTTGTAATAAAAGGGGTGTTACTTGTGCCAGACGCTGTATATTACACAATTTCTGCCATTCTGACTGACGAAGGAGAGCAGTCTTGACCTAAGGAGTCAATGTTGTTATTAAGAATTCCTAGAGAAGGAGTATCAGTGACATCCCAGCTAAATCATTCCAGTGTGTGACAACCTTCATCCTCAGGAAATAATTCTTTATACAAGGCCCTTATAATAAAATTGTGTTTGATTTGTTTCAGTTTTTTCCACTGGAGTTATAGTTGATAACTATATCTATATGATTTTGAAATGAGTGAGGCTATGAAAACTGAAAAGCACCATATAAATATTAGGCATTAAGACCAAGATATGGATCTTAGACACACAATCTGTATCCCTCCTCACCACTCACCTCAATGACACGTAAACACTGCTGCTAAACATAAGGTGCCTTAGAGGTTTTGGCTTTTCTTATTTAGTCATTTGGGGGCTCTGTCAAAACTACCCACATTCTACAAATAAACACAATGCCTTGGATTTGTGTGCCTAGACCCATGTGTAATAAAATAATAATCCCAATTTCTCATTGTAAAATTCCCATTTGGCATAGTTTAATTTTATCACAATGGTACCAACTTTTAAAAATATTTGTAAATACAAATTCAGACTAGTACATAGTAGCCTGTTATAATGCATTCTCTAGGGGGCTCAATGCAACCAAAATGTTTAATATTTAAAATGGCTATTTTTAACTTAGTGGTTTCCAGCTAGGGCAGCAGACCCTGGAAACTGAGCATTATAACACACACATTGAGGGATATTAAAATCCATGTACTCATTTGTATTTTCCAGTCAAGCCTTAGATCAAGTTATTGCCTTTCACTTTGAAAATCATCTATGTAACTGCTACCACCTGTGAAAATATAATAAGCTCCATAATACCAGAGCCTTTTTTGTCACTATTTTTAAAAACCTTCAGCGCTTAGTACAGAATCAACATTCTGTCATATCCATGATGCCATTTGAGGCAGTAAATATCCAACAGCTGGAGAAATAATCCAGCTAACAAGGGTCGGTCTAAGGGTGAAGGTAGGAATCAGAAACAGAATTTTTAGTCTGTGACAGGCACAAAGATCTCATGAATTGGTAAAAGAAGAAGAGAAAGGCTGTTTTTAGGGACTTTGAAAACACGTTTTGATGGTAAAATATTTTATAAATGTGTAGATTTGGCCACGGGGTGACCTAGATTGGAGCAAACATGATAGCAAATTTCATAGTCTCCACTACAGGGATACCAGATTCACACGCCCACTCACGGGAGTTGGCAGCCTGGCTTTCCTCACTTTATTCTGAGGTCACAGGGTAAAATTTGCTATACTTCTCTCTTTGCAACCATTGATTAGCCCTCTGGGTACTACCATTAAAATTTAATAATATATTAATAGTCCAATTTCTTTAAGAAAATTCTAATTGTTTTCAATTTATTAATTTAGGTGACCTTTGGTGATTTAGAGTCCTTAACAGTTCAAAACTTTCAGCTTATGATTCCAGCATAGAGAACTGGAGACACTGTTTTAATTTAGAGTCAGTAAAAAATCTATATCTAATCTTTTATGTTTGAAAGTGTTTTTCCAAGCTTATTTCAGCTATTTATTATATGATAATATTAATAGGTATTATTTGCTTTTTAAAAAGTGTTCTTTGATCAAGCATATTTGAAAAATGCTGATTTAAAGCAAAATAAAATAGATTTCATTTTCTGTAGCCTTTAAATAAGAGAACGGACTCTCCAAGAAGAGGATACAACATGAAACTTCTTTGACCATAGGGCCTACTTTTCTTAAGTTCATATTTCAAAAACTATTCCCCAATGTCACTTTAAAAAGTGCTACCTTATTATATTTCACAGATAAGAAAATCTCACATGTTGACCAGAGGGGGCAGGGGATGGAATTTCAGGGGAGAAGGGAAGGGTTTACAGGAACAAATATAGAGGACACATGGACAAAACTAGAGGGGCTGGAAAGGGGAGGGAGGAGGGAAGGGATGGGTGGGCGGGCTGGAATGGGAATAAAGGATAGAAACTGTACTGAATAAACTAAAATAAAAAATTTAAAAAATTAAAAAAAAAAAGAAAATCTCACGTTTTGGAGATTCTTTCATTACAACAGACTTTCCAGTGAAATCAGGGAATTTTATTATAATGAAAACCCCCAACAAATATAAGCCATTAACATGTGATTAATCTTTATTAAATATATAATACCAAATCAAAGGTTTAGTTGCTTCAAAAAAATTAAAAAACTATAATTCATGTGCCTGTGCTGTTTTGTTGCAATATTGCATTGAACCACAAGGTGGCACTAACACTTATTAAATTCTGCAATTCAAAGTTAAGGCATCTCCGCGGCACACTTGTTCTCAGGCATTTTCTAGTGCTTTATTATCATTAGCTGGATCATGACCCCCATTAAAACATTTTTAAGGTGATAATGAAATGAAAACAGGGTAAATAAATACAGGAGAGGGAAGTAGAAAGTGTTAGCCCTAAAATAAAGTTCACTTTGCTATCAATGTCATATTTGAGAACAACCTTTCAACATTCATTTTATCATATTGCATTAACTTCAGAATTTATTTGTAAACATTACTAATTATTTTGTAATTGTTAATTCCATGCTTCAACAATTTTAGGCTATCCATTGTTTATTTCTGTACCCTAAGATCATATTTTTTTTTTAAAAAAGGACATGGTTTGTATAATGTCTTCTCATGTAGTAAAGGATTACATGTCCCCACTGCCATGTTTGATCTTTTTCAGAGTCAGGCCACAAATGAGCACTTCAATATTCCACGTCATTGGTCAGCCTTTAATTAAAGTCCAACAGACCAAACTTTGAAGGGGTCCCCTTCTGTGCAGCAATGAGCACAGCAAACACCAGATGGCAGCCTCTCTCCCCTTCAAATTGTACCATACATATTTAAAACGTAAACAGCCATGTAATACTGTCTCTTGGTTTTCATTCTCAGAATAAATAAGCCTCCTGGTTAACAAGTTTAAATCTACCTTATTCCAAATCTATTATGTAGTGAAAATAAGTAGCTACTCCTATTTCAGAGACCTGTAATTTTCAATAATGCTAAATCCTAATCAAAAACAATGTGAATTTGAAAACTCAGCTTCTATATAGGAGATGATGGAGAAGGAAGATGTACAGATGCTGATGTGAACAAACTGACTCCATCTTTATAAGCCCCACACTTTCTCTATTCTCCATTTAACTTTGGCCTCACTGGTCCTGGCCAGTATACACAGGCTCTGTAGCTAATGATTAGCTGTGTTCCATAAACCTATACAATGCAATCATAAAGATTCCTCTCAGTTAACAGCCAGGAATACATAACTGCAGAGGTAAGTATCACACTGGTGTTAGCATCAGCACTAAGCAATTATCTACCACAATATCACCAGGAGGTATGCTCCTGGCTCTGTTGCATTCTTTGTCCCTTTGTCTCGTCAATCAGTAGCAGTTCAGATGTACTAGAAAATATTTACTGTAGCAACTGCCTTTCAGCGGAGAATAACCTGTGCAGGACTGCCAGTGCTGTCTGTCCACCCCCACCCTCCATCCCTGTGAGTAAACTGCCCTGTAGTAAATTCTGTTATATTCTATGGAGTTTCCTGCTTCGTTTTTGGTCTTAAGACACCTTTAAGGTTTGGTGGTCACTGAACCTCTGCTTCACATTCAGACAGAGGAAAGAAAGAGAAGGAAGAAAAAAAGACAACAAAAGAAAAAAGAGAAGTGACCCTAAATAATGTGTGGCCAGTTAAAAAGAACTCAAATTTAAGCTGGATCTTTAAGCTGAAGGCACCCAATCTTTCTACAAATATCTGAAGTAACCTTTTTTATCCAAATGCAACAAGGAAGGCAATTTTGTGTAATTCAGTCCTTCATATTAGAAAGAAGCTTATAAAAACAGTGATGTTCAAACATACTCAGAGCAACAGATTGTCTTAATATAAATTAATTTCCACTAATAATTTTAAAATCTTCAAAACAGGTACCATACTTATGTGTTAAAATCATTTCCTTAAGTTCTTCCATTCCTTCCTCATTTTTTGTTGGAGATTTTTAGGTCCCAGCACTGGAAATATTACATGGGCTAAAAGACTAAATATATTAAAATTCAAAAGCAAGAGATGTATAATCACATGTGGCTTAATGTAATAAAATAAAAGTAACACTTTTTCTATAATGAGGAATATGAATATTCCAGTCAGTTTAAAATTTCTAGTTAATGATGTTACCATTATATAGCACATAGATGAATTAAAAATAATTCTGTGGTAAAACACAGAATAGAACTAAGCTAATTAAATTTCTTTCTTTGAGAAAGCACTTCCAGACACACAAAACAGAGAAGGTGTATATGACAATGACTATTGATTTTTATGAGTAATATTTTGGCATATTTTTTTAAATGCAAGGTTCAGGATACACAAGAAAAAATATGTATATGTAATATGTATATGCTGTATAATTAATTTCAGTTGAGGTAACATTTACTATTTACCTATTTTCTTTAATCATTTAAGAATATATGAATATACAGAAGAAAAATAATGACTATTTTCAGATTTCTCATTCCTAGTTATATAGAGATAGCAATTCTATTATATCTGTTAAATTAAGAAAAATAGCCTATAATTTCAAACATTAGTACAAGGAAGTATCATACAATATACATGAAAATAACAAGTCCCATAGAATATATCCACTAAAAAAGTGTCATCTCAACCCTAAAAGGAAAATCCTCTTTGTCAATCAAAACTATAAGTATTAACAATGAAAATCATTTTATGACTCGTTGATGGATTACCATCATTAACTGAAAGAATCTTAAGACAATTATATTACAATATGATTAAAATGCATTACAAATGCATGGTAATTGAATAATATATTCTTTAGCAAATTCACATGCTCAATTTGTGAGAAAAAAAACTACTTGCTTCCCTGCTTTTAATCCTCTCCATCCCAATTCATTCTCCAAAATCTATGCTTAGAAACTAAAATATGCTTAGCTACAAAATTCCTTATTGCTTTTCCACAGATTCCAGAATAAAGTTCAGACTCCTGAGGATGTCATACAATCTGAGGTCTGCTACCAATTCTTCAGACTCACCTTTCACCAGACCCCTCTTCCATAGGACACAGCACCTCACATGCACGGCTTCTCCCCAAGGCCATGCCCGCCTGCGTCTCACTCCCTCTGCTTTGAACGTCCTTCACCACCCTCAGTCCTCCACTGCTAAACCCAAGCCTCCTCGCCGCTTGGATAGCTTTCCTGAGTCATCCTATGGACATTACTAGGTTCTCTTATGCTCCCCAACATCCTCTACAGTAGCACCTGCCACATTCAAGCCTTGTTGTTTACTTCTGGTTCCTGGTGTCTGGCAACAACCAATACACAATCAACCAATGTTGGCTGAGTGAGTGCATGTATCGTCTCCAAGTAACAGAAACTTGTAAAGTCACTAGTACTTAAATTGCACCCTCTCTATTTCCAACTCTTTCTCCCTTACTCTTATTCACTACGATTCTAAGAATCTCATTTGAATTTTATTCTCAAATACTGAATCTGAAATACATAAAGCTTAATATCACAAGTGTTATGCTATACCTTCTAGAATAGTAAGCACTTTGCCATTGCTACTTCCCCAAACTGTGGAAATTGATATTCATTGTAATTCCTAAAACGGCCAATCTGCCCTAGTTTTACAAAATGCTTTTTTAAAAAATCTCATTTTAGTAGCAATCTGCTTATTGTTTTTACTTAATTGGTTGATTGGATTTATTCAGAACAATCAACTAGAAACCATACCAGGATAAAGGTGAGTAAATATGTTTGGGACATCTCTATTGTTATGTTTTATGTCTAATAAATAGATATACTAAATATACAGTGAAAACTGTCCTAATTTTGCACAAAAGGTATAGAAGAAAGGCTATTTTTTATATGTACAGGGAAATTACGGCTGAAACTGCTACCTTCACTGACATCTGTGTTTTCCTCTTCTTCACAGGCAAGGAGCTATATCACACTTTCAAGACCTTTTACAGAGGTGTGGCCGTGTGACTGAGGACTGGGTTCTGGTCAATGGAACTTGAACAGAGCTGTTTCCCACTTTCAGGCCTAGTCCATGACATCTTTCCATAAACAATCCTCTCTCCTTTTCTCCAACACCGAGGGCCAAAAGTCTGGAGTCTCTGAATGGAACCAAGGCCAGGTAACACTGAGGGTCTGGGTGGCCTTGTTAGGCCATAGTGAGTATTTGGTAAAAGTGTTTCTGGGATAACCTGAAAGGCAGACTACCTGCTGTTAAACCTAGGCTTTAGGGGATGGTTGCGAAAGTGTGCAGTTTCTAAAATTGGTTGCCTTCAGTAAGTAATCATAAGAAAGCAATGAGTCTAGGTGAAAATAGGGTAATTTGCATGTGAAAAACAAAATGAAGTAAAGAATTGGAAAAGCTGTTTTTGGATCCCAAATAGTAGAAATAAGATTTTAAAAGCCCTTGGACAACAAAAGATCATTAAAATAGCCTAGAGGCCAAGGTCAGATCAACATTCCCACGGAAGCATGTTGTCTTAAGGTATCTGCCATTATGCTGAAAAGAAGGAGCAAATGAATAAATCATGTTTGAGGAGTACATCTAAGAACAAACATTGGGTGACACTATTGGCACGTAGAAGCCTACTGGGCATTTTGAGAGAAGGAACTTAGCTGGTTGAGGTCTTTAATCGTGTGCCAGCAGGAAGCAGAGTATGAAAGCCATACATGCCCAAGGAGGGCAGCTCCCCCCACCTATTTCAGATATGGCTACAGAGGGTGATTATAGATAGGGAAGAACTTCTCAGATGGTGGAGCCAGTTGCCTCAGAGAACAATGGGCAAGGGGATTCTCCCCAGAGAGTAGAGTTCTAACCAAGGAATTTCCCTGTCTTTCAGGTAAGTGGTCCAAGTAAGTGGGGATTTCAAAATTGTTATGGACAAGCAACTGCTCTGTCTCCCATGCTTTCCTTGTGGTCATTACATGTTGAATGTGTATGGCAAAGTGGCAGGCAGATTCATAATTCACTGGGCTACAAGAACCACATTTGGACCTGATAAAGGATTTCCTTCTAGTCAGAGATCCTGGACCTGGAGCTGGATACAATGACCGTATGGGACTTTGGGCTGTTTCCCTTGGGATGGGCGAATCTGTTCTATGTTCAGGAAGAAGAGTGAACCAGACATTTGGTGACTAGAAAGGTAGATTGTAGCCAGGACTGCTATTTCTTGGCAATAACTATGCTTTTTTCTTCTCAGGCACATACCTGGTCTATACCTCCCAGACTCCTTTAAAATTAGGAGTGGCCATGCGGCTGCATTCTGGTCAACTGAATATAAACTCAGAAGAGGATGTGTGTCAATTCTAAGCCTGGCACATGAAAAACCTCGCGTGTGTGACTCTTACTTTATCATCTGCAGGCCAAGGAGAAAAGACTTTGAGGACTAAACAGGAGGTTGTGTCACTAGAAGGGCAAAATAAGTTGGGTCTCAATGACCGTGTAAAGCAGAGCTGGGGCCCTACCCTCCATCACTGGTCCATACTAGACTATGATGAAAGCAAGATGTAAGAGTCGATCGTGTTATTAAATCATTGATAGATGGCGTTTATCTGTTTAGAATTATTTACCTTAACCAATACAAAAATTAATGCAAATCACACTATGATTATATTATTTGGTACAAATAATTTTTAAAATGCATAATTGAAGGCCTTAAAGAAAAAAAAAACTTCATTGATATTTAGTCTTTAAAAATACTTTTAAAATCCAATTTATGAAATATCCCATCAAGTGATCATAGTTTATTCAAATAGTGATTCTTTACGAAGAGCTAATAATAAAAAATGCAATTCTAAGGATTTATAGTAGTCATATATTATCTTAGCATTTTATTACAATTTAGTGACATTTAAAAGTTTCTATTTTTAATTTTACTTATTTTAACAACAGCAACAAAAATTTTAAAAAGTCATATTATGCATGTTGTTCATCTTCCCATTCAGCAATATTTTCTCTTCAAAACAGAGCGATGACTGATAGTCTCGTAAAAACATAAAGTCTTAAAATGAGATGAAATGTCATCCAGTCTTTCACTAAAATACAAAAATCTCAGCTACAAAAGGGACAGAAGACAGGTGGTCATGTAGATGGAATGCTGAGGCAGCTCCAATACCTCCAAGGTGGCACTTCAAAATTAAATTCGGTATTTGTTGAATACACACACTGCATGATACAGTATTTTATCTGGGACAGGTCTGTCATAACATGTGCGTTACAGAGCCAACCTGCCTCCTCTGGACCTTTAGAGCTGTAACAAAACAGCTAGTCCCTGTTTCACAGGCACCCCTTCCACACATGTGTGCTCCTTAATGCATTCAGTCACTGACGAATGGAACGTCTGAGGTCACTAAAAGAAAGGAACAATAAGCTGACAATCATCTCCATTGTGTTTCAATGAGAGAATTTTTAAAGGATATGCTTCTAGAAGTAAGCAATTAACAATGCTTTTTTCTTTTCAAAATATAAGCTTCAAGAGAATGATTACAGTTACTTCCATGTCCCTGGAGTATTAATTAAAGGCTCTTATTCAATTACAGTATTATTTGATATATTCAATAGTTATATAAGTTTTATAAGCAAGTGAAAAAGATAAGCAAAGGGAAATGTTAACACCTACAATGTAACTAAAATACTTGAGGAACAATGAAAAAAACCTTTGCCCCTTATGCTAAAAACAGTTAATAAGTGTTTAATGTGACAAGTGACTTCAAAACTTGCAATTATCCTGCTAAAGCATGTCGTCACTGATAGAAAAAAAGACACCGTGTGGAACAGTGGTAGGTGTTGTGAGTTCTTATTCCTGTATTCAACACAGCATTCCCCCTCAACTCTCTAGTGGGCTGTGGGAAAGCCCGTGGCCGGCACTGGTAGGTTAAGAAAAACTGCAGGGTCAAACTAAGCCCTATGTCTCCCAGTGAGTCACTCTTTCTTGCCTTCTGCCTTCCTGTCAACCCGCTACTTTTCCTTTCCCATTAACATGCTGCTACTTTTTAAAAGAAAATGAGGCTCCTTCTTAATACAAGATTTGTGCTAGCTTATAGAGTGAGCGACTTCTCTAACTGGTATATTTTTCCTTTTCTGAAATACATTTCATGTGTTCAATCACATTTACCAGATGTCTATTATGTGCTAGGCACTGGGGATTCAGCAGAGCATAAAGCAAAGCCCCTGCTCTCAAGGAGCTTTCGTTCTAGTGCAGGAAAACAGGCAAGGGGCCAATAAAGCGCTAGATGACATGCCACGTGGTGATAGGGGCATAAGGAAACATAAAACCACAGGTGAAGATCAAAGGACCTGCTATTTTGGATAGGGTGCGGAAGGGAAGCCTCACTCACAGAGACAGAAAGGAGCCTAAAGCAAATTTCAGGTAGAAGGAGCAGAAGTGCAGAGGTCCTGAAAAATGCGAACGTGGATGGAGTGAGTGACCCAGAAAGTGAGTGGGAGACAAAGTCAGAGCTTGGTGGAACGACAGCTCACGTGGGAATCTACAGATCCTGGGTGAGGACTTGGATTTTTCTTCAAGTGAGTTAAAATAGAACAGTAAATGATTAAATAGATAAAAATAGTTTAAGATTGCATTGTCTGAGGTTAAATGATCAGTCTTTGAATAGAGAGTACACCAAAGCCTAAAAAACGGAATGTACTCAACGGGCAAATTATAAAAGAGCAGGTCTATTGTTTTCTTAAATTATTCAAAGTACTTTCTATATTTAAGACTAGCTGGTCTAAAATCTTTGGACAAAGCCAACCTAAAGGTTAATAGTGCATGTAAAATAAATGTGAATTTTTACACTTCTCTTTATGCCTACACCACATCTTTTAAAATTTAGTGTTAAATGCTCTATATAATACAATGTAATCAAATATAAACTATTTTTCAGAATCTGCTATGACTTCTGTTGATGTCTGTATTATCATCAAATGAGATTTGACACCCAACATTTGCCATTAAAGTATCATATTTAAGGCAATGAGAATTTATTAATGTTGATGGCTTGCCACAAACATGAGAGAGCTATTACTGGGAGCTGGTGGTAAATGTCTTTCATACTGTGCGTTCGAAAATGTGCCCCCAGGACTTCTTGTTTCCATCCCTGGCCTGTGAGTGATGAGATGTCATGCCTGTGGTTATGCTACTTGAATGACAAAGGGGATTTTGCAGATGTAATTAATGTTACTAACGAGTTGACTTTGAGTTCATCAAAAGGGAGACTGTCAGAGTAGACCTGAATTTCCTCTTCCTGGTAACAGAAAAGAGAGTCGGATTTGAAGCATGAGGAGGATGTGACATGCTATTGTTACTTTGAAAATGGAAGGGGGGCCCTGGCTGGTGTGGCTCAGTGGATTGAGAGCTGACCTGTGAGCCAAAGGGTCACTGGTTCGATTCCTAGTCAGAGCACATGCCTGGGCCAGGTCCCCAGTTGGGGGCATGCCAAAATCAACCACACATTGCTGTTTTTCTCCCTTTCTACCACCCTTCCCCTCTGTCTAAAAATAGATAAATAAAATCTTTAAAAACAACAATAACAACAAAAAGAAAATGGAAGAGGTCACATGGGAAGGACCTGAGACTGGACTCTAGGAGCTAAATAAACCTCTAGTGACAGATAGCAAGAAAACAGCAACTTCAGACTTCGAGCCACAAACAATTGAATTCTTCCAAAACTATGTGCAGAAACATTATTTCCTTTAATTTGCCTTTTATTTTGTTGTTTTTTTTACCCTTTGACTCAAACTGGCCTCACCTGATGCCCTGACTCAACCACTTCCCTCTCCGTTGCTTAATCATTAAGCCCTCAGGACAATGAGGTTCTGATCAGCATCAGTTGTCTTAGACAATGTCCTGGATCCATTGACTATTAAGAGAGTTTTCAATCAAACTAAAACATAATATGTTGGCCTCAGCTGTATTTCAGCCCTGGACCCAGGAAGCAGAACGACCCCACAGAAATTGGAAAGAACAGCCCCATGGCTGACATCAGGCCCAGATGCAATGATCAGTTAACTACCCTAGCATCGACCAGTCAGCAGAGACCACAATCCTAACTCTATTAGTCACCATGATTAATGATTTCTTCCCTATATAATCCATCCCCTGGAAGCCACTAGACCGATCTTGGAGCATAGCTACCTGTGACTCTGGGCATGGCGCCATCTCCTTAATAAATCCTACTTTCTTGGCTGCAAACTCCTGTTTGTGTTTCATTAAGCTTTGATGTGTGCAGGCAAGTGAACCCCTTCAGTCCAATAACAATACCAAGAATGAACTTGGAAGAGGTCCAGATAAAAGTTCAGCCCAGTTGACACCTTCATTTTGGCCTTGTGAGACTCTGAGCAGAGAACTGGCTTATGTTGTGTCCAGATTCCAGACCCACAGAGCCTGTGAACTATTACATGGGTATTGTTTCAAGCTGCTAACCTTAATGTAAATTATTACAAAGCAAAAGAAAATGAATGTGTTCACCTTGAACAACAAATTTATGGTATAGTTGGAGAAATTTTTAAAAGCTTAAGGAAAATTGCTGAAATTAATAAAAGACTTTCTTGTAAAGGGTATCATGTATTAGCTACAGGGCTGCCTAAGCTGCCATAACAAAGAGATTAAAAAATACATAGTGGATTAAACTAGAGAGAAATTCATTCCCTTCCTTCAAAGCCATAGATGGTGAGGCAATACTAACTCAATACAATAATTCCACCATTCTCAGTGGGGGGCTTCTGACCCTTGGTCCAAAACAGTTACTCTTTTTATCCAGCTTTATTGAGATATAAGTGACATATGGCATTGTATAATTTTAAGGTATGCAATGTAATGATTTGATATATATTGTGAAATAATGATCACAATAAGGTTATTTAATACATCTATTACCTCAAATAGTCACCTTTTTTGTGATGAGTACATTTAAGTTCTATTCTCTTAGCAAATTTCAAGTATATAATACAAATTACAGTCACCATGATATACAATAGATCACAGGAACTAATTCATCATGTAACTCGAAATCTTAACCCTTTCATCACCATTGCACATTTTTCCCCATCTCCCAGTCCCTGGCAACCACAAATCCACTCTAAGTTCAGTTTTTTTAGGTTCCACATATCAGTGAGATCATACAGTATTCAAGAAAGCTAGTCTTCTTCTCACCATCTCTCCCTGGAAGGAAGGTGGAAGAAAGCTGGAGTAACACTTGCACATTTGTCTTAGGAATCTGACCCAGAAGTTGCATTACCCAGAAACTGCATTACCCAAAATAGCCCATACTGCTCTGCTTACATCTCATTGCTCAGAACTTAGAACTTCCCTGCAAGGAAGGCTGGTGAATGCCAGCTCTAGCTGAGAAACCTTATGCCTGTCTAACACGTGGGAGTTCTCATGATGAAAGATGGGAGAAAGGATATCAGTGGGCAACTAGTAGTCGTTTCCACAACCCAACAGATGAGCTCAGTACTGCATTGTGAATATTGAGTTACTCAAATTGTTATGATTTTTTTCCATGGAAGTGAGTCACATAACTGCTTTATCAAAACTTTCCCCAATTAGCCCTAAATTTATTTTGTAGACTCTAGACCTAGAGCAAAAAATGAATAATCCCTCTTTTTTGTAACAGTCTTCCATATATTTGAATCAAGTTGTCAGTATCCTCATAAATCTCCACTATTACTACCTTCCAATGCCTTTCCTGTTCATTATTTACCATTCCTCACTTTCTTAAATGCTCTGAATTCATTTTTTGCTTGTTGAGGATCCTTTAAAATAAGGCCCTCAGCACAGAACCTAGTCCTCAGAGAAAGTTTTTTGGCCAGGAACTTGAGTTGGCAAAGGGAGAAAGGGAGACTATAAAGCAAAAAACCAAATCAGCTTATGTTTTCAGGTGAACTTTTAGGAAACCTATGAAAATCACACTGGCTGAAATGAAAAAATGGGGGGGATTAATAAGAGATAAAACTGTTCAATACTGCAGGTGGGGTCAGTAAATGAAGAGTTTTGAATGTCAGATTAAAGAATTCTGATATAAAATGGGACAACTGTAACAGCATAATCAATAAAATATATTTTAAAAAATTAAAAATTAAAAAAATTCTGATGTAATCATATTAACATAAAGGAAGCAGTGGAGGTGGAAAGTTGAAATCTATAACCTAAATTACAAATACCTGCTTTTAAGTGTGGATGTCAAAAAAGTAAAACAATGGATCCACAGAGCCATAGAAAACAATCTTCTTTTAAAGTTTATGGGTGACTTTTATTTAACCTGTTCATAAGTTTAAAGTCTTAAATACAATTTTTCATGATATATAAAATTTACTTAAAATATAAATTCATTTTGCATTTAATATAAAAATAAATTACCTAAAACAAATTATATATGTATTAAAAGCATAATATTTATAAATATTAAATATGAGATACTTTTGAGAATTAAATGCTTACCTAACACTGACATTTTGTATAATCTAGAAGAGAGAGCCTGCTAATAAACTTTATAATACGTATGATTAAATCATACATCAATGTTCCTTTACATCTCATTTAACAAATTCTGATGTAACTAAAATATCCATGGCATTTTAAGTATTATACAAAAGATTTATGTGACTATGTGATGAAACTGATTAAAATCTCTCAGTGGGAACATTACTCATTGCTTATAAGTCTTCAGATTTTCCCAGCATCAGGAAGCAAGTTGTCAAGAAAAGATTTTGACCATGGTTATATTATAAAAACCATCACCTTCAGAGTTGGTGAGAATCAATGATACCAGGTACCAGAAAAGTACATGAGTGATAGAAAATGAAAATTAAAACTATGATAAGATACCACCTCATGTCTATTAGGATGTCTACTATCTAAAAAAAAGTGTTGCTGAGGATGTGTAGAAATTGGAATCCTTGTGCACTATTGGAGGGAATGCAAAATGGTACAGCTACTATGGAAAACAATGGTTTCTTCAAAATTTAAGAATAGAATCACCATTGACTAGTGATCCCACGTATGGGTATACATTCAAAGGAAATAAAATAACTATTTCAAAGAGGTAGCTACATGCCCACATTCACTACAGCATTATTCACAGTAGCCAAGATAAGGAAACCACTTAAGTGCCTGTTATTGAGTGAATGGACAAAGAAAACAGGGTAGACATATGCAATGGAATGTCATTCAACCTTTAAAAAGGATATTGTGCCATCTGTGACCCAGTGGATGAATCTGGAAGTCATGAAGCTAAATAAACTAGAAACAAAGACAAATATCACATAATCCCATTTATATGTGGAATCTAAAAAAGTCAAACTCGTGGGGAGTACAATGTTGGCTACTAGGTGCTTGGGGGTGGGGCAAATGGGGAGATGTAGGTCAAAGGGTATAAACTTTCAGTTATAAATAAGTTCCAGAAACCTAACATACATCATGACTACAATATATTAATAATAATGCATTAATATATTACACTCTAAGTAATACATAATAATCCATTAATAATGTATTGTACACTTGAATTTGCTAGAAGAGTAGATCTTAAGTGTTCTCAGCAGGAAAAAAAGTAACTATGTGATGTGATAAATATGCTAATTAGCTTGACTGAAGTAATCATTTGACAGTGTACACATATATTGAAAGATCATATTGCATACCTTAAATATATAATTTTTTACCAATTACACTTCACTGATGCTGGGAAAAATAATATTTTATAGAAAACAAATAAATCATAGTGGTCTTTAAAGGCTAGCCCAATAAACTAATCTGATCAAGCCAAAGAATTTTGGAAAAAAAAAGGTGCATGAGTGGTTAAGTGTAACCATGTGCTTCTTTTGAGACTGAATAATAGCTCACCTTTCCTAAATAACACAGGTCAGTAAAACGGACCATTGAATGTCGATATGTGCCGTTCACCTCACTCAGCAGTGTTTTTTTTTTTTTTTTAAGATTTTATTTATTTATCTTTAGAGGGGAAGGGAAGGAGAGGAGAGAAAGGAGAGAAGGAGAGAAATATCAATGTGTGGTTGCCTCTCATGGGTCTCCTGCTGGGAACTGGCCTGCAACCCAGGCATGTGCCCTGACTGGGAATCGAACTGCGATTTTTTGGTTCGCAGGCCCGCGCTCAATCCACTGAGCTACACCAGCCAGGGCGAGCAGTGTTGATAATTGAGTATGGGCGCCATCGTAAATGGAGCAATGACTGAAGCCCCAGTCACTCATGTTTTCAATTTTTGTATTGTTTGAGATAAGACATGTTTTGTATTTTCTCTTCTCTTTAGATTTTCACACCCACAATGTCTATTTGGACATGGTGGAGATCAAAGGCCTTTCCCCAGAGACTGGTCACCATGCTGCCAGCATCAAAATACCTCAGATTCGCAAATCCCCCCAGTTCTGAAGCTTTTCACTTAAAAAAAGCAACTCCAAACCCAAGTCCTACACTCTAACTTTTCATCAGTTTGTGATCATGACAGTTCATAAACTCTGTTTAGTTCACTCTTAAAACTTGTGTAGTATATGTTTGACTTCTATCTGGCTCTGTGGTCAGAATGAAGTTTTTAAAGTGTGAAAAATTTTAAAGTGCTATAGAAATGGAGCATGTGACTATCATTGTTATCGTGTGTGTGTGGATAGCTGAAAAAACAGTTGCTCTTATTTATTTACTCAACCGTCACCTAATTACTTTGTTTTCCATATTCTGTAGCAAAGTACCCCAGATTGTGTTATCATGGACCCGTGCTAAACTCCAGTCCACTGATTGTAATCTGTTTTACTAGGCATGTAAAACAGGGCTGTTGTTTTCTTCCTAAAGAGTAGTAGTTCAAACTTCAAAACACCTGAGCTCGCTGTCTGTCCATTCATGGTTGTTACTTTGATAAAAATAGTTAATATATATCACATGCATGCTATTTGCCAGGTACTATTCTTATCACTTTAAATGTCTCAGTCACCAAATCTTCACAATAATTTTATACTACATCATTTTATTATTTCATAGTATGTAATCTCTTATTGGTAGGTGTAATTATTATTAACATCATTGTCGTCTATGGCACTATCAGCACGGGACTTCTCAGGGCAGCATGTTGCAGAACTCCAGATGTGAAGAACTCCAGATGCTTCCTAGAACTGGCAATATGGGAGGCACTGAACACACAGGGTGCTCTTGGAAATTCATTCTGTAACACTTTTACTCTGTGCTTTTTAAAAAATTACATTTTGGGGGTGATGTTTGTTCATTTGATCACATGTTTGTTCATTTGTTCATTTGGTCACATAGGTTTCGGGTGAACATTTCTATGACACATGAGCTGTATATTGCATTGTGTACCCACCACCCAAAGTTGAGTACAGTGAAGTTGCAGGGTACAAAATAATGTACAAAAATATCTATGCTCTTTCCTTTATGTCCCTTATTCTAGGGGACGTATCAGTAAAAACGTTTCTGCGTACAATATCTGAGATTTTCCTGCCTATGTTCTCCTCTAGGACTTTAATGGTGTCACGGTTTATATTTAAGTCTCTTATC
>CM052540.1:135950142-135997221 GCA_028533065.1 Trachops cirrhosus | reverse complement strand
GGGCTGGAAAGGGAATAAAGGATAGAAACTGTACTGAATAAACTAAAATAAAAAAAAAATTAAAAAAAAAATCTATGCTCTGTCGTGGCCTTCTTCTCATCCACGGTGTCTGAGGCATTCTTATGACCTGTATTGAAGATAAACTCTGAAAAAAGCAATATTTATAGAATTCTATGAGGCAGTACAAGTGGAAAGTAGAATCTGTCTAAGACTGGCACACAGAATAATATTTCAGGGGCAAAAGAGCACAAGAGAGGTCTTTTAATAATGAGTTAATTTAGGCCGCATCTGGGGACTCCCTCCAGACAGTCGTCAGCACAATCTACAAAACCAGAGCAGGTAACTTAATGTGTGTGAATAGGAAATAATAGCTACATTCCATGACTTCTGTCTAGGAGGCGGTGCACTATTTTTGATAAGTCAAATGCATGATTCCATGAAAGGCCCAATGCTTTCACTGTTACAGGTAAAACCACTTGGCAAGTTTCTTAGTGCCAAGTGCAGGTGTACACAGGGAGTTTTACGGGCTTTCTCTGTGTGCTTTGGCCTTTCACATTTAATCACATTCTCATTATAAAGCTACATAAAAATTAGAAAGTCCAAATAATTGAATTTTTTCTTTGCCTTTGTCAGAGATATTAATCCTGTTTGCTACAGATACTTCATACATTATGACTAGGAAGAACTAAAATTTCAGCAATTTTGTCCTCCTACACTAGGATATATTTTATTTTTAAATTTTGATTTACTTGTCTTTACAGTTGTTTCACTATAATTTTATTAAATCAGTTTCTTCCCAACTTAAGGAAAATCTACCTTCCATTAATACTGAAAGCTCTGAAGGTTTCTATCTATTCTTGAGATAGAGATATCTTTTAAAAATACTTTTACCTTAACAGCATTGAAGGGTTTCTCTTTTTTTGGGGGGGTGGCATGGAGGCTGAGTCATTTCCCTAACATCCACGTTTCCACTTGGAAATGTGACAATTGGTTTCTATTATATTGAAGTACAGGATTGCTGCCTCAAGAAGTAATGAATATATTTTCCAAATACTAACCTTTTAGTGAAATGAAAGTGTTCTTTAATAATTCTGTTTATTGGCAGTCATAAAAACGATTTTTGGAAGTAGGTTTTTTAAAACAACTTGGCATCTGATAACACCACATGTTAATTTATTTGGTTCTCCACTTCTAGCCTTATTAAAGGCAACTACTTAAGACTTGGTTAACTCCAATGGTTCAAAGAGTATTTTTTAAGAGTATCTTCTAGAAGAACTGAAACAGGCTGGGCAATCTGGAAGAAAAGACAATGAAGGTCCCTTTTGTCTCCTTAACTTACACCCTATATTAGTTTTCTATTAGTGTGACAAATTACCAGGAAATTTAAGAGGCTTAAAACAATACATATTTCATTTATTTTTTATTTCCTCACCCAATGATATGTTTACTGATTTAAGAAAAATCATTTCTTAAATGAAATGAACATCATTTCTAAAAGAAAAGAGAGAAGAGAGAGAGAGAAACATTGATCAGTGGCTCCCACACACTCCCTGACTGGGGATTGAACCGCAACCTTTTTGTTGTACGAGATGACACTCCAACCAGGCCACCTGGCGAGGGCCAACACACACTTCTTGTCTCAAGGCTTCAGGTTTGGCATAACTGGGAGCTCTGCTCACAGTCGCAAAGGCTGAAATCAAGGTGTCAGCTGCGCTGAGTCTTCACCCAGGCCTTGGGATTGTTTCCCAAGTTCATCTGGGTGGTTGGCAGAGCTCAGATCCTTGCAGCTGTGAGATGGAAGCACTGAGCTCCTAGAGGACATTCCTCTCCACTTTCAGTCCTCAACATGGCCAGCAAGAGAAACTCTCTGTCTCAAAGAGGGCAACAGCCCTTTTCACAGACTCACCTGCTTATGTTAGGCCTACAAGAAACCAATTCCCTTTTAGCTCAAAGTCAATGATTAGAGGCATTAACTACATTTACAACCCCCCCCACTTTTGTCATATAACATAATATATATAACATATAGCATAATTATAAAAGTGACATGCCATCATATTCACAGGGATCATTCCACCCATTCTAAAAGGGAGGGGATTCATAAATAAGGACAGGGATCATTAGAGGTCAGTTTAGAATTCTGCCTATACCATGGGTCCTAGATCCAATTTTATTTCACCAGTTTCTTTCATCCTATTTTATAGACCTCTCCACAAGCTCTTGAGGAAGAGGCCCAAAGCTTAGATAAATAATAGGACTACCAGCTCTGAGGCCCTCCTTGGCAGGCCTCTCTCCTTAGGGATTTCCCATATTATTTTTCCTACCATTTCTCCCACTGTTGTGCTGGATTTCTTAAAAGTAGGGTATGCAATGCTTTGCTTTCACAAGGCTATAAAAATTCAAAATCTATAAAGTGATAGTACATGTACCATTAAGCACTGGTAATCTAAAATGTTTTTGTCTCTGCTAATGAAATTTTAAGGGCAATTCCTTATTTTCTTGTGAAAAGTTAAACTGTAATTTTCTTCCATTTTCTCCATTATTGACACTCTACATTAATGTATTTCAAGAGCAATAATTATCCATTTAAGATGTTTTGTCCTTTCACTCCATTGATTTTTTGGTGCATATGCTACAGTACAAAGAAAAATTTATTGGCTTCCTCTATGATATCTATTATTCATAATAGTGAAGAATAATTTAATTTCTCAACATTATTGAATAATAATACTGAAACTGAAATCAGTAAAAAGTGAACTTCGAATAATTTAAATACTCTGAGATACCAATTGTTTTTTATAGCTTTATTTTTCTTGCTATCTGGAAAATGGATAAAGATCATCTCAGAGTACAATTCTGACATAAATAAGAAAATGTAAGTATGCTGTTTAAAGAGAAAGGACAAAATATGACTTAGGAAAGAAAGTGTGAGAAATATCCTTAACATCACAAAAATAACTGCTTTTTTCAATTCTCAACAAGAATCCTACTTTTATTTCCCTGGGTGGCAAATGGGCTGCTGCCCTGGAGTAGGCAGTACAAAGACATAAATAACGAGTTGGCTGTCCACAGCATCAGCTTATTGCTCGGGCAAAGGCTATGGTGTGTTACTGTGGTGCAAGACCATAGAAACTCTTAAAAGACTAAAACTCTAAAGCTGAATGCCAGAACCCATTAGAATATCTAATACACATGAAAAATAATGACTAAGAGTCCTTGCCAAAATATTCACTGATTTCATTATTTTAGTTAATGTCATGCTGATAATAATACTGGTGTTGATTATGAAACTAGATGACCAGAGGGTTTGCTTTGTGTCCTAAAATGTCATGTGTAGAATCTCACTTAATCTTTAGAACAAGCCTGAGAGGTGGATGCACTTGTTATCCCCATTTCACAGATGAGGCTTCACTTAGTTATTTAGTGACTGGCTTCTGGTCCCTCTCATGCCCAGCCTATGCTATAGCAAATGCTGTTGGTGTCTAGCCATATCCTGTCTGCATTCTCAGTTTCCATAAACACCAAGGGCTTTCCATCTCCATTCATATCTCAAGCACCTAAGAATTTCTGCAGTCACAAGAGCCTGCAGAGTTCATGCACGGGCCAGGCCACAGGTACCACACCTTTGGGAGCTGGCCTTAGGAAATGGCAAATGTGAACTGCTAAATAAATAACTCATCTTTTTGCTTCCTTATTGAGAGTTTCTGGAGGCATTCTACACCATGTCCAAGAAGTTCCAGAAGTACCCGGCTTCTTCACACACTCTATAATGGCCTCCTTCCTTCCCTGTCTTACTCTCACCCTTTTCTCTACTTTCTGGAATTATCCCTCAAAGAAATTCTAATTCCTGTCTCAGGCTCTGCTCCTGGAGAACCAACCTAAAAAAAACATGGTCTTGTTTTCTATGACTGACTGCTAAAAATGATAGGGGAACTCAAGAGTTAAAGATTTTAGCCTTAGTTGACAGACTTAAGTAATTAATGCATGTGGAAAGCTGTTATTCCCGGAAGTGGAATGCATGACTCCACGAAGTCATAAGCAATTCAACCTTGTGCCCCAGCAGGTCAACAAGCAAGATGGTATCTGAGCCATTGTGTTCCAGGGAGGGAACATCTGTGAGACAGATAAAGAATTGTTGACCAACAGATAAAGAAGTACCAGGAAAATTACCACTCTTACCAATTAACCTTTTCCCTAAACCCCTTTCCTACCCTTTCTTCTCCATATAAAAAAGTTAGCTTGAGATGAGATGTTAAGACGGTTTTTGCGGGTACATAACCCGCCATCTTCTCAGATCATTGGCATCTGAATAGAACACCCATAAAGATTTGATCCTTGTCTCTACTTACTGGTTTTAGTAGTGACAGGCAGCATGAATGCTGACTTCTCTGGTTTCAACAAGACATCATTTTTTAAAAACTGACTGACACTTGAGGATTTTTAAACTTGAATGGACTTTTTAGAAAAGCAGTTTATTTTCATTCTTCTTATAATTTATAGTTACAGATTTTATGTAATAAAGAAGAACAAAGTTTGGTTTATTCTTTTCAAAATTTAATGAGGAATTATTCTCTTATAACTTCTTTCAATAGGTAATGCATTCTCAAAAAAAAGCTTAAATATACAATTTTGAAGTTGTTGCCTATGAATACATGTTGGTGCAAAACAGCAATCCTTTAAAATTCTAAATAACTCAGCAGTCTACATTTTAAAAATGTCTGTGTATGACAAATTGGTCATTCTTCAACTATAAAGAGAATTTCACTTCAGACCGTAATCACAGAACATCTACATATATCCACAATGGACAAAACCCATGCTTAACAGAAAGGTAAGACAAATCACTGGGTGTAATAAATGATGAACAATACTCTAGAATGATAGAGAATGTCTTGTTTTCCCTAGAACCATTTTCTTTTCATATTCTAAGGTTGACAGGCTTAGAGATGAGTTTACATAACAAATAATTGTCAAGATCTATGAAATTTCTCTTTTCTCAAGAGAGGATCTATTTACATTAGAAAGATAAGCCCTTTTTCTCTCTCAAGAGTGGAGGTGGGGTTGCCCTGCAGCAGTTCCTATAGAAACTACAAATTGCGTCCTTTTGGGGTTCCTCTCCTGCAGTACAGACCCTCTGTATATGCAGCTGACATTTGCTCTTGCTGCATCTCCCCTAAGGGGGAGGATGGGGCATGGGTAACCAATACGAATAATAATGTCTCATCTTTGATCTGGAAATATCATGCTTACTATTAGGATAAAATAAATAAATATAGATATTAAACACTTGTCAATAAAATATTCATAAGAGTGAACCTTTACATTGGCATACAAGGGGCCTTTCCAAATGCAAAAAGATTGCAGTAAATTTCTCACACATGCTCATACCTGAAGTGACTAATATGTGTTCTTTCCACAACTATTGCAGGACCCACAGACAGCCTGCTTCACAGTATAAAAAAAAGCAATAAAAATGGAGCTACTTCAAAATGGAGTCGGAGCTGCCACCCAAAGGAACTACCTTGCGCTCTAACTCCTCAAACCTTTAGCAAGTTAAAATTGGGCAAGGTCCCCTTTGGACTGGGCCTAAAGGAGCCCTGTATTCCAAACAACTATTTGCAAAACTAACAGGAAGGCAGAAGTTATGACTACAAGGGGACTGAAAATTAAAGACAGTCTGTACAATTAGCATCTCTGTGTTAGCTTATCTGCACATCTACAGAAGTTCCTTCCTTAGCTTATCAACACCATAGAAATTCCTTCCTTCTCTTCATGTCATTATTCCCCTTTCTCAAAAGAACCCCTTACCTTCACCTCCTAATTCAAACACTATTTGGGTTTCTGCCTAAATCAGTGCTTCCAGAATGGCTACCCTTTTGGATCTCAGATAAACGCTTGCTGCTTCACTCTGGCCCTTTATTTTTAGGTTAACAACAGGAACATCAAAGTCAAGCAGATGTCAGCCTCTTTATCAAGGAACAACACAAGAAGGAACACTCAATATTCTTTGTGTTTTCCTGACCTTCCCCTTAAAGAGCAACTATGACCAACAAAGTACTAGATTTCTCAAAGACACAGCAATTCGGCGCTCCCTTATGCCAAAGTCTAATGGCTGTTTGAAAGGACTGTCATTTTAAGGCATCTTGCCATCTAACCTCCAGCCTGGGAGAAGTGAAATGGGCCTGAAGGCCTGAGTGAGACTGGAAGGACAGTTTGGCATCTGTGGGACATCGGGGCACTAGGAAGGGGAGCCCAGGATGGCTTCACAGGATTCTAGAGGATATTTTAGATCTGAGGATTTCTGTGGTCTCTGTTTTGTGTTTGAGGAATTCCATGTGCTTGTCTGCTGTGTCAAAAAGAGTGATCAAAACTCCTAGAAAGAAAGTGTAGGGTGAGCATGTATTCATCACTGAAGTGGTTTGCCCTAGGAGGTGTGTGGTTCTTTTTTCTTCCATTCAGTTTGTGATCATAGTTTCTTATTTTTTAAAATTATATACAGTAATTGGTGGGGTGATTTTCTGATTGGCTATTTGTGTATGTGCGTGATTATGGCCAGTGAGATTCTTTAGACATTTATGGTTGTGGTTCTCAAACTTTTGCACACATCAGAATTATCTAGAAGCTTTTTTAAAACACAGACTGATGGATACACATCCAGAGCTTATTACTCAGGGGGTTTGGAGTGGGACCCAAGAATCTGCAAGTTCTAAAGTGATTCTGATGCCACTGGTCTTGCGACCAAACTTTGAGAATTGTTGCTCCGCCTGCCTATATTTTAAGAGCATCTTCAAATTTAAGAGCGACTGTTAATGTTATAAGAACATCTAGTTAAATGAATAAATATACATTAAAAATAAAAGAAGAAAGAATCTAATTGCTAATTTCATGAGAACTTGAAAGAGAGATTCTTTTCTGCAGAGAGTGAACTGAAGGTATAGCTCTGCTTTTAAAAGAACAAACAATTGAACAAGATAACTTTCTATCCCTGAACCATATTAAGACAGAATTTTTCTTTTTGGCCAAGTACCTTTGCCTGCCTCCAGAGGGAAAACAACAAGATTGGGAAATCAACAAGACTGTATGGTCTCTCAAATTTTATGGAGCTCATATTCTCATTGGTCTTGAGTTTAATAGGTGCATATAAATTTAGAATAAGGAGTCTCAAACCTCCTCTTCCCACATAAGTGGAAGCAAAAGTGCTCGAAAGGAATGGTAGTTTTAGTTAAAGTAGGTGTCTTGGTTACTAAAATAAAGTGTAAAACAAAAGATCTGCTAATGGCTGTCTGTAAGGGACCTTTTTGTCTTAAGACTTTAAACCATGAGTTAATGATTGCTAGTATTCCTTGGTAAAGAAATGTTAAATTATGTAAAAAAAGTTCTTTAAATTGACAATTAAATACTGTTAGTACTCCTGATCACAGAAAATACTTAAACAATTTAAATTATTTGTTAAGTTTGGCTAATAAGACAGCTCGGTGTATGTCCTTTGCTACCTGGAGTGAGATAATAAGGCAGGCATAACGTTTAGTTCATCTGAATCAGTTTTATTTTATGATAGGAGTCCTAATTAACTGCAAATCTGTAACTTTGTCTTATTGAACAGGTAGGGGATTTAATTACACTAAAAATTAGACGAAAAATTTAACACTGCATGGATATAAATGTGTGGAAATACACTGGATTAGAATAAGAGTATCTTTATTTTTGTAAAAATTTTATTTATTTATTTTTAGAGAGAGGAGAAGGGAGGGAGAAAGAGAGGGAGAGAAACATCAATGTGTGCTTGCCTCTTATGTGGGCCCCACTGGGGACCTGGCCCCGCAACCCAGGCATGTGCCCTGACTGGGAATCAAACCAGTGATCCTTTAATTCACAGCCCATGCTCAATCCACTGAGCTACACCAGCCAGGGCAGAATAAGAGCATCTTTATTTTTAAAAAAATATAGTTGTTTTACACTTCAGACAATGAACATGCTATTTCACATGGATTCATTGAGTAAAAATTTTAATACCAACTATTGTATTATTTTGTATATTTAAATTTGGAGGCAGAATAAATGTACTTGATGACCACAAAATAGTGTTTTGTTCTGTTTTTTAATGAACATTATTTTTAGAGCAGTGTGAGGTTCATAGCAAAACTGAAAGTGCAGAGATTTCCATATACCCACCCCGCCTCCGTCAAACCTCCCCCAGTACCAACATTCCCCACCAAGTGGTACTTTGTACCAATGAACCTACACTGACACGCTGTTATCATTCAAAGTCCATACTTTACATCAGGGGTCAAGGAGTAGTTCTCAGTTATGCATTTTGTTAATATGTAAAAGCATCTGCAATGTAAATAGTATTCACGTTACAAGGAAAAATCAATGCAGTAAAACAGTATCTTATGCTTTATAAAATTAATTATATTTAATTTCTAAAGTTTATCATCTATCATTTCATACATATATGTGTATTTAAAATACATATTTATTTAGGTAGTTTAAAATTATGTTTTACAAATGTCAGATTAATTGTTGCCAGGGGCTAGGAATTATAGAGAAAATTAATCACTAAGGATCATGAGGGAGCTTTATGAAGGTGTATGTCTGTCAAACTCACCAAACTGTAAGTTTTATGTGTGTAAATTATACCTCAATAAATTTAAGTTGAAAAAAATTTTAAATTAAATTATTTTAAAAGATTCTTATATATATTAGATGCCTGGTAGTTCAGAAAGAAAAATGGTCATTGGGTTTGGAGTCTGTTCTCAACACAAGGCAGTAAAAATTTACTTGCTTTCTGCAGAGCTGAAAGATTTGCTTCACCCAAACTGAACATATAAACTCTTCAATGCTCTGCTTTTATGCTGATTTTGAGTATTTTGTGACTGTGGTGAGTTATTTTTAAAAATAAACAAACAAGGGTATAGAGGGCAAGTTATATCTAGACAAACCTGCAGTCACTAAACTATTTGCTGTCTTACCTTTGTTAGGGTTCCTATAAAGTGTTGTTAACTTTGGTTAATAACACAGGCAAAGTTGCAGCTACTCTTTGTCCTTGAGCCCCTTGTGTGCTTGTCTGGAAATTTTTGATGTTGCTGTTCTCCAAGGCCAGGCCCTAAATTTGGACTAATAAAACTGACTGGGTGTTTTTATACCCACACCGACTTTGATACTTTCTCAACAGCGCCAAAAGCTTGCTCCTCACCTTGAAACCCTTCTTGTGGCTCTCGGGGGCATCCTGGCACAATCAGGCACATCACAACTGCGATGCCCTATTTTTCTTAATTTTCCCAACACTTACCCCTGTGGAGAAACCTTTTCCCCCTCTTTCATGAAAATATGACCTCTGGTTAACCCTTGATTTCCCTGGCAATTTGACTCAATAATATGCCAACTGTATTGCTAAGTGACTTATTGTAAAAATGACCCCAGTTGGTAACTTCCATCTGGACTGGGAGAAGTAGAATCACAATAGGAACTACGTCTTCGGGTTTCCCTGAGTGGAAAGATTCTCATGCCTGGACATGTCCCTGGAAACTATGTCTATGGAATAAGAGATACTGGCTCCTGTGAGAATGAGGCCTTTATAACCAAGTGGCTTCCACTCCTTTTCAATGTGGGTCCTGTGTCTTTCTATCCGCACTGTGTTACCTGGAGAGCCAAGGAAGATAACTCCCAGGTGGCTGTGGGGCTGCTGCCTGACTGCAGGAAGGGATAGCTGCTGCTGCAATGGGCACCTGACGCTGTCCTGCTGTTGAGCTGTGTTTCCTGCCCCCTGTCCTCCTGAAGAGGGATCAGTATGGCCTTGGAGAACCTTGCAAGTTTGATGTTTAGCTAAACTTAACAGTCACAATTGCATGAAATGTTGTTTTATGGGATAACAAAAACTTTTCAAAATAAAAAGACAAGCCCAACTTACCTTAACAATTGACTTTAACAAGGATTATATTATTCTTCTTTGGGAAAATGTTATTCTTTGATACGCTGTTACATGCCCTATATAGTCAAAAGGGGTGACACAATGGCTGTCTGTAAATTTACTTCCAGGAAGATTTTATTTGTATTTTTAAAATCTTTTTTATCAACTGGAGATGATTTCAAGGCTTTGGAGATTTGCAAATGTCTCCACTATCTAAAATAGATGGCTCCCCTCAGGGCAATCATCACCTATTACAGTTATGCCCAATTGCTTGTGTACTCACTTCCAGCAGGGGATTCTACTCTTTTCCATTCTGATATTGGTTTCTGAAATAAATTAACCAGATGCACCCAGACTAGCATCAACCGGCAGCCTATGTTCTCCCCTCATGATGCCGAAAGGTCCCCACTATTGGCTACAGATCAGCCACTGTGTCTTCTGATAAAATTATGAGGAAAAGTCAGTCTCAGGCCTTGGTGCAAAAGACTGTGAGGTGCTACGAATAAACTCACAGGTGCAGTTTCCAAATGTAAATCAGCATTACCACCTCGAGTAAATACCTGATAGACTGCACTAGGGGACTTAAAAATTGGAACTTCTAGAACTATTTTGGTCCAAAGACAGATGATTTTGTGAAAGTGGACTGTTAACCCAGTATCAGCATAAAAAGACATGGGACTTTGTGAAAGTTAACACATCTAACTGTAGTTGTTTCAGATCATCATTGGTATTATGTTAATTGTTTATTGTATGATAAGTCATGACAAACCTCTTCATGCCTTATCCTCTCTCCAACCCCAAACTTAGAAGACTAAATTAGTGCTAGTTAGAATGAATGCCCTATCTTAAAATAATCTGAATCAATGGGCCTATATCCCTATGTAAGTTTTGTTGTATCAAAGAATTGTACCAAATATATGAACCTATTTTTAACTGGTATACTGTACCAATTGACTTTTCAGAAAGTATAAAAAGGGTAATTTTGTATATGTCTCATGATCTGATTTCAGGGAACATGTAACTAAATCCCTGAGGATATTTCTTCCTTTGGGCACAATACCTCCCAAACCAGGAAAATATACTTATAAAACTTCCTTTATGCTTATACAAGAGAATATATCCTTTAAGAAGTCTAAATATGGCAAACCATGAATACAAGCTAATTAACCTCAGGTGAATATAAGGACAACGCCTAATAAATGAACTCAGATCAACTTTTAAAATGAGTTAAAACCATCCTTCGTTAACAGAGACGTTGAATTAAATTATACTTATTCTAAATCAAATTCATCTATAAATAATCAAATCACATTTCAAAAAACCACCATTGGCAAAGTCTATGCAGATTCTTAAGGCAATATGATGCGTGCTGATTGACCTTATCTATGAACTGCTGAGAACAGTGTCGGATGTGCATAGTGCCTTTCCTGGGTCCCTTTGCTTTTCACGGCAATGTAGCTATTTGCAAAGGTTCAATAAAAATTGGTCCCTTGTCCTATCTAAGTATAATTAAGCAAAACAAATATGTCACCATAAGAGTATAAGAAACAGCATACAAAAGTAAGTATTATTTAATTAGGTGTGATATGACTGCATTTCATATGTGGAAACATCGCCTTCAGAGTCTCTTCGGGAAACTGGTGTAGTGCCTGCTCTGAGGCTTAAGAAGTTCCGGATTCCCATTGGGTGAAGAATGGCACCCCTGGACCAGCCCTGGGAATTTCAAAGGTAGGAACACCTCCACGTGTGCAGTGCTGCAGACAGACAGCCTGGAGAAGGGCTGCTGCACCCCTAAAGTGTCAGGACCAGTACAAAAAGCTTTCTAGGACCACAGTTCAGTCGTAGAGACTTTTCCATACCTCCAGTTAGAGGGTCATCCTCAGGTTTTAGAAATTGTATGGCTCTAACTTAAAGTGCAACAAGGGAATCTTCATGTGTCAATGAGTGGTGTTTTTTGCATCTATGAAAATAATATAGGAAAAACAGAACAGAATATTAGTATTCTACAGAAGCTTATATATATAAGTTCATAGACCATAGGAAATTGCTATCATTAAAACTGAGTTGCTATGATTTTTTAAAAATTTTCCCAGTGGTAGGAGGCTGCTGAAAGGAATCACATTAACATGTACATCAATAATTGTGTCTGTATGGGGTAAAACAAGTCTACACTCGATTCTACCATCTGTAAGAAATGCCCAAAACGATTGACTAGCAACACCTCCAATTCAATGATCTTAACACAAAAATGCAACACAGAGTAGCTCTCAGAAGTCTCTCAAATCTGCTCAGAAACGAACTTTTCTCTGATGATATAAGCTGCATCTCCTGAGAGAAAAAAAAAAGGAACATTCACAATGCTTAATTTTCTGATCAACTTTAATAAAATTAAAGTTGTTTTTTAGGAAGCAACATTATGTACTATGTCTCAGAATTGGGACCCTGTGAGAGTGAAATGGGACACTGGTAAAAATTACGCCAGTCAAAAGGATAAAAAAAAAAAAGACAACTTCCCCCAGGCAACCCAGGACACATAACCATTGTACCATAATGGAAATCCACAAGGGCCAAAACCAAAGGAAAGTTCCAAACAGTGAGTGAATGTGTTGAGGTGGCAGCTGCTCTTAGGCCCAACCCTGTTTAGAGGAGAGGAAATATATGTAAACTCCAAATAGCATGCCTGATGCATAATATGCACTAGAAACATTACTGTGCCTTACCCACTCAGAGAATAACTCTCTAAGAGCTTTCCTAAATTACATTCTAATGACAAAATTGCTGGCAGGGCTCCTGACTTGAAATGGGCTTTGTTTACACTTAGAATACTGAATATATTTCAGTTTTATCAAGTTGATTTATTTTTGGAAAAAATGCTTTCCAATTCATATTCTCAGATCTGGCTATATTCTGATTGGTGTAATTTCTCAATTGGTAAGGTCTCACTAAACCAGGAGAAAAGTGAAGCCTGGCAGGGGATAGCCTTCTAAAATTCTCCATCTTTTCCCAGGCCCCAGATTTCTATAATTCCTAACCAACTTGAAAACATTGTTCTCAAAACACTTGGGAACTTTCCTTTAGCATTTGTCACATCAAAATCAGAGCGGACATTAGGAGTTTCAGAGTGGACTGACTTAGATAACACTAATTCTACTCACTTCAGGGACTTCTAACATTGTTATTAACAGCAGCATCACAGTTAACTCATTCACATGGATCACTTTTTGAAGATTTAAATTTGTTCTGAGCATGTGAAGAGAATCAACTGTCCTCTGTAGTGGGTTGACATGGGTTTTCCTAAAGATATGTTCAAGTTCTAAACCCCAGTACCTGTGAGTGTGACCTTATTTGGAAATAGGGCTTTTGTAGATGTAACTGAGAGCCTTAGGATGAGACCATCCTGGATTTAGGGTGGACCTAAATCCAATGACTGATGTCCTTCTGAGAGAAAGGACAGAAAGATTTGAGACAGGGAGACACAGAGCTAGTGCCGTGCGAAGCTGGGTCAGAGTGATGCTGCTACAGCCAAGGAATGGCTGGGGCTGCCAGGAACACGAGGAGCAAGGAGGGGCTCTTCCCAAGGGCCTTTGCAGGGAGTGTTTCCCTGGCACACCTTGATTTTTTTGACTCCTGTGCTACAGAACCATGAAATAATAAATTTCTGTTGGTTTAAGCCACTGAGTTTATCATTATTTGTTAAGGCAGCCCTAGGAAATGAAAACATCCTCCAAGACACAAATTTCAAGAAATCAAATTGTAGGGAATTGCTATCATTAAATGTAGCTACACAGATTGTTCGCATTTTTCTAGCAATACAAAAAATCATGTCAAGACATTATATTCAACATGTGATAAGTGATAATACAGTCCTGAAAGGCCCAAACCAATTAGAATATAAATGGCATTTTTCTGATACTAACTACACATGACAATTACTAATGATACTAATGACAATTGTAATAGGGCTGCCAAACAAAACAAGGAATTCAGTTAAAAGAAGAATGCACTGTTTATCTGAAATTCAATTAGGCATCCTGTATTTTTATTTGCTAAATCTAGAACCCTACAATTACAGCAGAGAAACTGCAGATCTCAAAGTCACACAGCTAATATACTGTTGAACTTGGCTTTGAAATTATGTGGTCAGACTCCCCAAGATCATTTGCTTTCTAGTCCATCAAGCTGACATAGTAAAACTTGGGAAAAGGCAGTACCATTCCAAAAAGCCATCTGGTTATTGTTCTGCAAAACAGGTTATAAAAATGGAAGAACAATGGCCAGTTTTAACTGCTGAGCCCAGCTCAGTGACTATTACATATGAAGGAAGATGCTGGAGATGCAAAGTTCAAGCAACAGTCTAGCAAAAAACTCAATGAGTTTTTCTCTTTCACTATTCTGTACAAGGGTAATATGAGACATAGGGATCATATTAGGATTTTGGTTTTGCTGAGCAATAGGTGAAGGCATTATTGTAATGAATGTAAAAGAGTATAATATTTTCTAATTATAATGTAATACAAATATTTTTTTCTTACATTCATCTTCTTCCAAAATCCACATGGCTCCTAGGCACCATCAGTCTTAAAATCTCAACAGTTTTCTTTTGAACAACCGCATCCAATTGATCTCAGGTGCTACTGGATGCTCTCCTGAACCATCTCTCACAGATTCCTTTCCTTTCCATTTCCACATCCATAATTATGGCTCAGATCCTCAAGACTATACTCCTACATAACTGCAGTACTTTCCGACTGGTTTTATTACTTCAATCTATCTCCATCTAATTATCCTATATGCATATAATTACATATATATAAATTCACAAACCTAAAGTGCTCCAATATTATCTACATAATCATATGCTTAACATATTTGTTATTCACACATGGATCTAAGATAAATTTTAATCAATCTCAAACTTAACTTAGGTTGTTTCCCCTGTTTGAATTTCTCTTCTCATATCCACCCAATAAAAACGTCATGAATCTGGGCAAGTAAGTAAAATAGTGAAGCTGAACTGAAGTTTGCATTTTAAACACTTTGGCATGTTCTCACTTCCACAAAGTAATACTTTTCTTAAGACCCTGGCCCTCTCATTCTACCTTAACACAATTCCTATTTTTAGCAGAGACATCTATAGAGAACAATTTGCTCCTTTAACAGAGAGAGTGGTGCATGCACAGTGCCATCCAGACCTAAAATTGGGGAACATGATCGTGCCTCCCCTGTGCAAAGGGCAGCTGCTAGTCAGTTCAGACAACTGCCATCATGTCTTGCCAGACTTTGTGTTGTGTTTTCTCAAGATTACATTGACTGTACACATTACAACCAGAATCCCACAGACATGATGTGCCTGTCTCAGTACCATGTATCAGCAGGTCCACGGTGTCTGTCTGCCTCATTACTGCTGGTTATCTTCGATCACTTGGTAAAGGTGGTGTTTTCCTAGTTTCTCCACTGTAAATTACTGTTTTCCTCTTTGTACTTCATATATGCATTTTGTGGGGAAATACTTTGAAGTGATGAAAATATCCTGTTTTTATCATAATTTTGGACCTAGAAATTTAGCATCAGTTGATGATTTTGCCTGCCACAACTGTTACTGTGTCGTTTGTTAAAAGATAGTTCTCTATTTCTGTTTTTCCTTCTACATTTATTCATTGGAACTCTACTAGGAGGAAAAGCTATGCCTTTTCTCCCATTTATTTATTTGTTTACTTAGTAGTAATAAGTCATAGATACTTATATTATCCTATGGCTTCTATTCTATTATTCCTATTATTTATTTTGTTGCTGAACTTGTTCCAGCTGCAGTCATTAGATGCTCCTTTAAGTTGGCGCCTATGTCATTTTGACATTCTACCATTAATTTTTGGAGACTTCCTTACTTTCTGGCACTGAAGAATGTTCCAGGCTCATCTTATACTTTCATTGCTCCAGGTTTGCAATCAACCATTTCTCCAGGAGCCCTGCTTCCTTTTCTTGGGGAAATTGTATTTAGAAACCAAGATCTGGGACTGAGGTGTGTTGATTTCTACTTTATCATTATATCTTTTGAGATTGCTTCTAGGATCTCTCAGCAGACAGGTCTAGAAAACACACACATACACACACTCCCACACACCTCTATCCATTTTAATTTTTATATATCAATCTATTAATTCATACCAATATCTGTTAAACAACACCAATTTCATCCCAGCTTTCCTCTATTGTATATTGTAACTTCTTTCTCCAACAGTAAGAAGTCTGGCACTCATCTACAATACATTTACTTATTTGCTCATTCTTGGTATTCACAATAAGTAGTTTCAGAACTGACACTCATGCTCTAAAGTACGTTATTTATATATAGTCATTTTGCCTTGAGTTGTATAGTGTTTAATCCAAATACTATTTTACATAACCACTTAGATTATTTTATTCCCTATCCCCTGAGGTGTGGTTATAGTTATACTCCATGCTGAGTTCCTCTCACATCCTAGTTCATTTACTTCATGCATTAATTCATTCATTCAGGGCTGAAATATTGCCATGATTAAAGAGTTAGAACTATACAAGAAGATTTACTCAGAGAAATGTCACTTCCTCATTTTACCCCATTCCATCCCCTATTCCTAACACCTGTACTTACCTATATTATGTTACTAATCTCATTAGTTTCTGGAGTTTACCTCTGATATATCTTTTTGAACATATGAGCAGATAATTCATAATTTCTTATACTCCCTTCTTTCTTACATGAAACATTTCATACTGTCAACACGCTTTTGCACTTTACCTTTTCATTTAATTATATATCTTGTAACTCTTTCCATATCGATTACTAGAGATTTTCCTTATTCCTTGTTTTACAGCTGCATCATCATGTCGGTGTATTGGGTTCATTCTGTCACCTCTCCCATTGGTGGGCAGTTCATAATCACAAACAACACTGTGAGAAATCACCGTGTGCACGTGCATTTCCTGCTGTTGGGGGCGCACCTAGGATGAAGTTTGATGCCCTGATGTCTGGCTTATGTAATGGAATTAAGAGTACCCTAAAAACTAAAAAAAAGCCCTATAAATATAGCAAAATAAAATATGTTACCAGCATTATTTTTTTTCCTGATCTAACTATAACTTCATTTGGGACAAGTGATTCAATTCAATAAATATTTGTCCTCAGCTACTAAATCCGATGTTTAATTTTCAAAATTTTCCCCATGTGTTTAAATTCTATATTCTAATCACACATTCATTTATTAAGAATGTTCTGATATTGACTAGTTTTTACTTAAAAACAAAACCCATTATTTGTATAGTTACTAGTCTAAAAACACTATTATATCATTGTCTCTACTTTATTCTTGTAGGGATAGGAGATAAAAATTCCAAACTAGAGTTCTAAGTTGGTTCCTTCCACTCCCTAAGTAAGGATGTCATAAGACTGGAGGAGATAACCCAAATTACGGAATGCCAGGAACACTCTCCACGTTCTCTGACAGTGAATTAGAAAGTTAGGGTCTCTCCTCCTTTCTCATGGGAAGAATTACACCAAATTCAGCTTCCTGTGGGAATGTGGGCCTTCAGAGCCCTCAGTTCTCCACAAGCTGAGTAGCTGATATTTTGAAATGTGCAAATGATTCTACACAGTCTGTTTAGGGTCTGTCTCTGATCCTGCCTTTAACCTGGGTTCAAGGAGTCCTTAAAGTAGCCCAGGCTAGTTCATCAGATTTTCTTGGGGTATGGAATCCAGGATCTAAGGAATATTTGCTTTGTCTTTTCCTTCGTTATGGCCTACAAAGACCTGTTTAATCTCCCTGTCAGGTCAAACAAAGCTTCAGAAAATCACTTGCTGGGAATCTCCAAAGTCCTGGTTTCTGCAATTTTATCCGATTCAACTGGGCAAATCAACTCAGAAAAAAAAAGTCAGGTCTGCCAAAAGGTGACTTCTGATAAGGCTTCAAATACATGTCTCATCTGCTTAACTGGTTGTGTAATTAATTATGTGTAATGCACAGTCTAGTTTGTCAGCAGTTTTGCAGGGACCTTGCTGTCTGGGTTGGGACCAGTTCAAAGTGTTTGAACTTGCACCACAACCTCTTCTTCCACAGTCACAGGAGTCAGATAATGTTTCAAACCACATCAATGAACCCAACCTTCTAAAAACTGTAATACCATAGTTAATTTTTTAAATTTAAGCAACCATAAAAAAAACAGTTTTTTCAGAAACACACAGAATAAGCTTCCAAGTGATGTTCTCATGGCCTTACCTCCTCGGTCTCGGGCAGCTAAACTTTGACCCCTTCTTAATGTAATGTCCAGTTGGTACATTCCGGGATCAGCCAAAGGGACATCTGCATTACTGGTTCCAGAAGAATTTATTTTCTGGGAAATGAGAAATATACAAAATATTATCTTTGTTCTATTTCCCTCCAATGGGGGCCATATATAGTTTAACTCAAACTATAAGAAGTATTCCATAAAATAAACCAATTTGTGAATGCACATATCATAATCACCCAATTCTCTGAAGGTTTAAAATTCATGAAATTCATTAAACTCAATAAAAACATGGCAGTAGTGGGAATTCTTGTTTCAATTCAAATTAGAAATAAAAAATGGAACATGAAAAATACTATCCATGGAAAGTCCCACATAATTCAACTGAGAAGGACCAACACAGGAATAGTTTCTGAGGTAAAAATGCAATCAATGATGAACGGAAAATAAAGGTATCCAAGAACAGTTGGTTTGCCACATAACTGAGCTAAAAATTAAAATGATTTATGCAGGTGACTTTGTTAACTCCTTTAAGCAAAAGGGCTCAAACAGGTGAATTACACCCTTCTATCTCAGCCCCAACATAAAATACAACATAATTGTACAGAAATAAATTCACACAGCATTTAGATAGTTTTTGCAAGTAAATAATATAAATATAAAAGCAATATATAATGCTGCTTTCTATGGAATAAAAGTACACAAGCTATTTCTAGAATTAAATATCTTTGCAAGGCTACCTCTATGGAATATCTTTAGCAACAATATACTGTTTATTTAATAGTCATTGAGTTACAAACCCACTTGAAGAGGAGTAACTATATTAAAATAACACAACAGAAACATATAGTAAAAATTATATAGGTCATAGTTTATAGTTTCTGCCACTTTGATACAGCAGGAAAATTTCCTTTTTTCACATGTTCGAGATGATTTTAAATTATTATAATTCTTTTCCAATTCAAAAATCAATAGTCTTTTGTTTTGGAATAGCATGCATGAATAAGATAAAATATTAGACACCAGTCTGGCTCTTTCAGCTCCAAAGTTTACATGAAATAAAACTATAAAGCATCATTTTGTTGGAGGTTTCAAGACCATAAGAATCTTTCCTATAAGAGAAATTACCATTTAAAATAAGAAACAGCACAACTTTCATTGATAAACCAAACTCATAATTTCTCCTCTGAGAATAGTAAAATAGAATTCTCCTCTTCTCGTGACATCCCTGTTGCTGTGAATGACAGCATCATCCCCCAGTCACGAAGGCTGGCTTTGATTTCTTCACTTCCCTCTCCACCACATTCAAATAGTTACCAAATTCCATCCACTGCATTTCCATATTACATCCCCAGTTATCTTTGTCTTTTACTTATTGTTACTACTAATTTGGATCAGGCCTTCAAACAACCAAGGAGTAAAAGCTACAATGATTGCCTCACTCTTCCTGCAAACATCTAATTGCCCCACCTCCTTCGGGTTACCAAGTGTAACAACATAGGATATACCATCCCACACTTTTGTTCGTATTCTTATACAAACAAATACACATACACTTAGGTTTATTTTTTGTGGTTGAGTTTTCAGTTTTTGTTTGTTGCTAACAAAGATAGTATTATATTTTGTCTATTATTTCATAGCTTATTTAACTTCAGTCATAGACACTTTTCTAACCACACATAGATTTATCTAGTTCCCTTTTATGTATGCCATTTTCCAGTGTGGGAACACTATGATTTCTTTAACTATCCCCCCACTGATGAATATATGAGTTGGTTTTAGTATTTGCCACTATAGGGACCTGTGCTTTTAATTCTCTTAGGACATAAATTTTTTTCCCAAAGGTTTAAATAGTTCATGCTCCTATTGAAAGGTACAAGAGTGCCTATTTCCCATATCCTAGCCAACATAAGTTGTTATTAATTTTCTAATTTGATGGGCAAAATATATCATCTCCCTTCATATACATTTCTTGAACTATGATACGTTGTCTTGAAACTAGTGTAAAGAGCGAGAATACGAGCAGTTCACTGGGCCACCCAGAAGATGCATGGTGGAGAGACAGAAAGCAACCAAGGTCTTCTAAACCACTTTTCAAAGAACCATTTGTAAGCGGGTCTAATTAATATGCAAATTTAAAGTAAAATCCAGCAAACATTCGTTAAGCTACAGGTATGCTCCAAGCCTTTCATTAGGTCCTTATATATACATTATTTCAAAATAAAACCATTAATAAATATTAAATGTAGATAGATTTACTTCTTTTTCAAAAAATATGGAGTAAAATCTATAGGAAGGGAGAAGTTTCTTTAATGTTTTGATAGGTATCTTAAAAGTAAGAAAGTTCAGATATTTATATTTTTATAGCTTTCATTGCTCTGTTCAGTGCTTCTCTTCTTAAAGTCTTGAGTGAATAATTCATACAATACCTGGTTTAATATTATTATATTTACTGGGTGGCACTGGTTAATAAAATTATATAGGTTTCAAGTGTACAGTTCCATGACACATCATCTGTACACTGCATTGTGTGTTCACCACCCCAAGTCAAGTCTCCTTCCATCACCATATATTTGTCCCCCTTTACTGCTTCCTACCTCCCCTCTTTATGGGCTAGTTAAGGACTTTTCAAAAGTAATTTTAACTATAGTAGATTTTTCACTTTTGCTGTTTTAGAATTTAATACTTTGTTAAGAGATTACTTCACTGGACATCATAAATTGACTTTTTATAGCCTAAACAATACTCCATTTTCTGTGTGTATATGTATGTGTGTATCACATTTTATTTGTCCATTCATCTGATGACAGCCATTTAGACTGTTTCCATATCTTGGCTGTTGTGAATAATAGTGTAATGAATAGCAATGCAGATATCTCTCCAAGGTACTGATTTCATTTCCTTTGGTTATACAAGGTCCGTCCAGAAGGTATCCAGCCATGTGATATGGAAAATAGAGATGTTTATTGAAGAATACACAAGATACAAGAAACATTGTACAAAGGACAATGATACCTTAGTCCCCTTCAAAGTAAGCACCTTAGGACCTCACACAGTTCTCCCAATTGCCATCAGCTGCCTTGTTGTATTTTCCTGAATCTCCTCGATGGTCTGAAATCTCTTCCCTTTCGAAGATGATTTTAGTTAAAGCCAGAAGTCATAGGGCACCAAATCTGAGCTGTAGGAGGGCCTGGGTGAGTTGATGTTTCACCAAAAAACTGCACAAGACATGATGCATGAGCAGGTGTGCTGTTGTGATGAAGCTGCCAATCACCAGTTGCCCATAGCTGTGGCCTTCTGAATTATCTGAATAATTTCCATAGAGGAATGTTAAGCTTAACACAAGATTTGATGCAAATTCACTGCTCTACTTACTAATTTTGAATATGATGGTCACACAGTACACATGCTCACTCACTGGCACCTAACACCCCCACTGACTAGTACAGTGAAGTCGTCATTGTTCATGCATGCACATTCCAGTTTACTCTCCTTGACTTGCAGGTTACATTGATGTCATGAAAACTGTTCTCATTATATTAACAATGGCTGGACTTTTTCCAGACAGACCTCATATGCTGCCTTCACCATGCTGTTCTCCATATCTTCCTATCTACTCTTCAAAGACCATTTCATTAGTACTTTATATCCTTTTGTCCATTATCCCATTCTATCACAAATATCATATTTGCCATGTTAGATTGCAAACTTTTAAAATCAAGGAACAGAGTATTTAAGGATCAACTAAGCACAAACTGTGATAGAGACTATGAGGAGGGAAATATGTCTCTAAGGACACATGATCTAGCAGAGTAGACACATACATGGGGATATACAACAAAGTTGGCTACTCCACGGGCAGTTTGTTCTTTTTTCTTCTGTGCCCAACTATGGCATCTAATGTGGTTTAGCACCTTCTTTCATGAGGAACCTAAGTATAACCTTAGAATCTTTCTCAATACAGTGCTCAAGGCTGCCATTACCAATTGATCAAAATTGGCACTAAAAATGAAACTGTCCACTCAAAAGCTCTAAAGACAGACTGTGCTATAATGGAGTAATGTCTACAGGAGAGCAGGAAAGGCCAACAATTATGGGGGAAGATTCTGAGGAGTCCTCATAGAGATGACAACAAAGCAGGGTGTGAATATATGAACACTGATAAGAGAGAATGGGAATATTTATGAGATCCCAATGGTAAGCAGTCCCCAGAGGGTGCATCACATGCATCTGTGAGCATTGAGGTGGACAGGATAGCTCATGCACCTTGATGCCAGGCTGAGGAGGGTTCAACCCATGGGCAACAGGAAACCATCACAGGCTTTGAAGGGAGAAGCCATATAACCAGGCCTCAGTTAACAAACATTTATTGCCCACCTTTCATCTTTACTGTTCTGGACTAAGTGCTTAGATTACAGAGATGAACAAAACTGGGCCTTTTCTCTCTGTAGGATGGAAGAGAACAGAGAAATCCTATAGATATAGAACTTATTTAAAAGGTTTTATAACAGTGCAGTTTGAATCATAAGGGCCTCATCTGGTCAGTAGTGATGGAAATAAAAGATGAATTTGAGAGATATTGAGGAGACTCAATCAGCTGCATCTGTCAACTGACAAGATGTGGGAGATATGGGAAATGGATGGATGAGTCACTCAGAAGTGTGAGCTGAGCTCCGGGGTGGATGGTAATGGCAGTAGTAGAAAGCAGAAATGAGTGCAGAAGCAAGACCTGGCCACCATTGGGTCCAGTTCCAAGGATATCTCCAACTCCATAAAAGAAGTAAGTATAGAACTTAAATAGATCTAGAGAGACACCTCTCCTCAGGTTCACTGAAATGGCTCCAAGAAGAAAACTGGTAGGCCAATTATGGAAGGATACTAGAAATAAAATTTTTAAAAAAATTATAAAGTAACTTTTTATAAACACTTATTTAGTTACCAAATGTAAGGATATATTAGAAAAGATGTATCTGAAAATGCTAGGCACTCATACAGCTCTCATACAAACTTTATCATTTTAAATCTTGTATTTTTTTCAAATTTAACATTTATTTAGTGACTATTATCAAAATTTCAAATATACCTCTCCTTTCCCTTAATTGCCATGTTCCACATTTACATGTGCATTGTTATTTTTCAACCACTTTATTGAGGTATGATTGATATGTAAAAAGCTGTGTGTATAACTTGATGAGTTTAGGGTAAGTATACCCCTGTAAAGCCATAACTACCATCAAGGCTACAGACATATCCATCACTTCCCAAAGTTTCTTCCTGCCAAATTTGTTATTGCTATTATTATTATCTATGTGTGTGTGTTAAGAACACTTAGCATGAGATCTACCCTTTTAGAAAAATTTAAGTATATAACATGGCATTGTTAACTGTAGGCACTATGCCATGTAGTAGAATCTCCAGAACTTATTCATCCTGCATAACTGAAACTTCATACCCTTTGACCATGACCTCCCATTTTCTCCTTCCCCCAGACTCTGCCAATTTTAGATTCAACATATAAGTGATATCATATAATATTTGTCTAACTGTGCATGGTTTATTTCCCTTGACCTGATGTTTTCCAAGTCCATCTATGTTGTTACAAATGATAGATTTTCCTTCTTCTTTTAAGGCTGTATAACATTCCATTGTATATATGTACCAGATTTTCTTTTTTCTCTCTTTTTTAATTTTTTTCCTTTTTTCTCTCTTTTTTTTTTCACACTGTACAACCCCCTTCAGTGCTCACAGCCCACAGATAAGGAGGCTGGGCAGTGGTTCGACGCTGCAATTTACTCTAGCATGGGTACACTATGAGGGGTCCACAGGGAAGGACCCACCATAAATCCACCAAATTTTCTTTATCCATTCATCCATTACAATGGGCTTGTAATATCTCAGCTATTCTGAATAATGCTGCAGTGAACATGGGGATGCATGTGTCAAGATCCTGATGCAAATTCCTTTGCATAAACACCCAGAAGTGGAATTGCTGGATTATATGGAACCACGAAAGTCTTTGAATAAATAGCCAAAGCAATCTTTAGAAGAAGAACAATGCTGGAGGCATCACACTTCCTAATTTCAATCTATACTACAAAGTTGTAATGATCAAAACAGTTATGATACTGGCATAAAAAACAGATACATAGGCCAAAGGAACAGAATAAAGAGCCCAGAACTAAACCTACACATAAAATGTCAACTGATCTCTGAGGACACCACAAATACAAAGTGGAGAAAGAATAGCCTCTTTAACAAACAATGTAGTAGAACCAAATATCCACATTCAAAGGAATGAAATTAAACCCTTCTCTTACACCATATGCAAAAATCAACTCAACATGGATTAAAGACTTAAACATAAGACCTGAAATCACAAAATGTATAGAAGAAAACAGGGGAAAACTCCTTGACATTGACTTTAGTAATGAATTTTTGGACACCAAAAGTATAGGTAGCAAAAGCAGAAATATAGAACAATGTCTACAGCAAATTAAAAAGCTTCTGCACAGCAAAGAAAATAATCAACAAAATGAAAAGACAACCTATGAAACAGGAGAAAATATTTGTAAACCATATACATAATAAACATTAATATCCAAAGTATATAAGGAACATACAATTCAATAGCAAAAGTAACAAACAAACAACTTAAAATATGGGCAAAGGACCTGAATACACATTTTTGCGAAGAAGACACACAAATATACAAAAGGTCAACCGGCACAACATGAGAAGCTGCTCAACATCACTAATCATCAAGGAAATGCCAATCAAATCCTCAATGAGATATTACCTCATGTGTGTCAGAATGGCTATTATTTTTTAAAAAAATAAAAGATAAATACCAGTGAGGATATAGAAAAGAGGGAATCCTTGACATCTTTGGTGGGAATATAAACAAAGGATAAGCTCAAAATTTTAAATTCAGAATTCAAGGCACAGTTAGAGAATTAGGGAAGTTTCTAAGACAAACTCAGAGCTTTGGGGCTATTGAAGCCAAAAAGCTGATGTAATGTTTGAAGCTGTAAATTATAACATAAGTGAAATACACAACCTTATTACGTCACCTATGGGAAAGTCAGGGAGAAAAAACTGTGGAAGAGACAGAGCCTGAGAATTTGAAGGGAAGCATTTGGAAGGATTATGACCAGAGCACCCACTTCACCTACTCCACCAAGCCACCATTTTTGCAGAAGCTCTTTCTTAAACTTCAATGGTTCCTGTGTGTGGTAATGTTGCATGTCCTCATGTCTAACCCTTCTTTCCCTCATTTTATGTGGACCTCCAGGGTACTGTGCAGTGATCACCAATGTTCACATACAGATGCCTCTGTGGTGCTAGCTCACCACCCAGAGGTCAAAGAAGGTCAATGCTCTGCAATTACTAAGTGAGGAAACCTTTGTGTGCTTATGAATATTTTCAACAAGAACTGGGAAAAAGGCTTATGATTGGGATACCCATATAATTTATAATTTAAGCTTGTATACTTTGGAGAGTGACAGGAAGTGCTGTTAGTAATTACATAGCATAAATAGGCATAAACAAAACAGTCTCAGGTAAACTGGGATGCATGGTTATAGTATTTAATAAGTTAGCCTTCTGTTCACCAGAAAGATAAACTATGCAGAAAAGACAGATCTTCTGGTCATATCAAGCTTTACGATAGTTTGTTTTGGAACCAAACTACAACCCTGGGTTGAAGTCTGGGATTTTGATTTTGCGATAGCCCAAACAAAACAAAATGGTCCTATAAATCCTCAGGCCCACTAAATGACAATATTAACTGCTGCTGGAAAAAATATGAAGTTCAGAACAACCAGAGCATCCTTTCTGGGACTCCCACACCTGATTACTCACCCTGGGCTTGTCTACTGAATTGACTGTTCTGTGCAGCTTCATTACAGCCGGTAACCTTGCCACCTACACATACAGGTAAAATAACCTGTGCCAAAGGAAAGCAAACAAAATTCTCTTTTCTCCATCCTGACATACACAGACCACCCCTTTCTGGAATTAGACCCTGCAACCAGCATTTGTGTTACAAGAGGCAAATTCTGATGAGAAAGGGCAGGCATGATGTTAACTATTTAACTTCAGCCAGAAATACTTATTCCCTCTGCACCTTTGTTTTCTCATCTTTAAAATGGAGTGATACCTTAAAAAGGACTGCTTTGATTATGATATAAAATACATAAAACCGCTTTGCAATTGTAAGGAATTATTTATTTTTTGAAATTATTTAAATGTAAGTAGGTATGTGGGAGAGAAGGGGAGCCATTACAAAGTAGAGGAAAGATTGTAGGAGTCAAAACAGAAAGACCTGTAAACAGGCCTAGGTGGATATTAAATTGCTCTAAGGCAGAGGGAAAGTTTTTTGAGCTCTAAGGGCCTCATTTTCCTCTTCTTTAAAAAAATAGACTTCTCAAAATTAAAAGAAATAATGTAATTTATACTGTTTTGTAAAGAGTCAAGTGATTTGTAAATGCAAAGTAGTTTCTTCCTGCTTTTTGCAAATTATAATGTATGCAGGGTCTGGCACAAATAATGTCCCTTTTTTGTGTGCTCATAATCTATGCCAAACCTTCTATTACAAAGTCATAAGCATGTAATTGTGTAACGATATCACACCCAAGCCTACTATATGACATTTTAGGTGAAGTGTTCAAATTGCTCTCCATCTTGGGTGAGACATTCCCGTACCCTACCAGCCATAGTCAATGGCGGACCTTGTATTTTGTGTATACTGCTGCTAGTGTTTGCCTTTGGTTAATCAGAGATTAGAAAGTATATTATGCTCACTCACATTGTCTTCTGCTTTCAGTACTATTATAGTGCTTAATGATTGCTATCCTTACTATTTTTACCACAACAATGTCTGTCAGACCTGAGAGCATGATAAATTTTGTTTGCATTAACTCTTCTGAACATTTGTCTTTCAGTGAGTACCCAAGCATACTCTTTCTCCCCACACTCCCCTGCAAAAAAAAAAAAAAAAACCTCTGAGAAGAAAAGACTTGTCAGAACAAAGTTTATTATACCGTCTTTACAAACCCTGGTAGAAAAATTTAAGAGTTTTGGCAACAAGATAAATAACATAGTTTTGGATTATAACTCAAAGTATAAAATAAATATTCACAATTCCATATTGATATAAATGATTTGAATAAATAATTAATAAATACAATGGGAGGGGGATAGACAAGTCTATGGTGCAGAAGAATTCAAAATAGCTCCTCCAGGAAGTCGAGCATAACTTCCTACCTTTTAAGTGGGGGTTGTACTTAGTGACTTCCTTCCAAAGACAACAGCATGGGGAAACCTAGCACAAACACTAAATCACCAGGTGATCAAGGTTGAAAGCAATACTGATAAGCTATTTTGATAGCATGCTCCCTAAACAGTTTCTTTTTTCTTTTTTTTTTTTTTGCAGTTTTATAACTTTATTCAACAATCAGCAGTTAGTTCTCATCCACATTAACTGTTTGTAGATTTTTGAAAGTGGTGACAGGTACATAGGTGACCAATGTATAGAGCTTGTTTGGTGAATCTTCATCCTCATTACATTTTCTGGACAACCGCACTCGGATACGGTATGGGACATTCTTTATTCCTTTGGCCCAGACGGCTTTGTTGAGCCTGGTGTCCATGCGCACATCTGGAGTTCCCACCTCCTTCATGGCAAATTTCCGGATCTCTTTAAGAGCCTGAGGGGCACACTTCTTGAAGCCCACTCCATGGATGTGCTTGTGGATGTTGATAGTGTACTCTCTGGGCACTACCTCGTTGACGGCAGAACGGCCCTTCTTCTCGCCACCCTTCTTTGTGGGAGCCATTATGATGGGCCCAGGTTGAAAAGCCCTAGACAGTTTCTGATGAACATGGTACATTATCACTGTGGACTTCCTTCCAAAACACATAACCTCTGCCTAACCATGAGAAAAACATCAGAAAAATCCAAATTGAAGGACATCCTCCAAAATATCTGACCAGCACTACTCAAAACTGTCAAGGCCATCAAAAACAATGAAAGTGTAAAATGCCCTCACACCCGTGAGGAGCCTAAGGAGACATGAAGACTAAATAATATGTCGTGTCCTGGATGGGATCCTGGAACAACAAAAGGACCTTACATGAAAACTGAAGATCTGAATAAAGTAGGAATTTGTTAATATTAATCTATTCAATAGGGGTTCATTAGATATGATGAATATACTGTCCTTATGTAAGATGTTCAATAGAGGAAATTGGGTGTGGGGTACATGGAAATTCTCTGTTCTATCTTCATAACTTCTCTGTAAATCTAAAAATACTCAAATGAAAAGTTTAATTTTCAAAAGTTTCTGTACAGCTAATTCTTTTGAGTAAATAACCTAGTGTTTGGAAGGGCATGGCTATTCTAATTTGGTCTTTGCTTGGTCAGAATGACAAACTTCACAGAAGGCATATTAGTGATAAATTAACCTAATCCACCTCATCACTCCCTTTCCCATCTACCATTTAACAGGTGAGAAACTGAGAGTGGTATATCTAAGGGATATAGTTACATACTTATTATGCTTCATAAAAATAATTTGCTAGTACTGCTTCTGTAAACCTTTCAACTGTGGGTAACTGAGAAAAATTATAGCAATAATCATGCATTAATCTATAAGTCATAAGATTTGGGTGTTACTTCCTATTCCTCCATAAAACAAACTTTATTATCTCAGGCAAATAACTTACCCTCTTTGACTCTCAATTCCACATTTGTAGAAAGAAGAGATAAATCTACATTACTTTTAAATTTGCTTTTAAAAAGAGAGAGAGATTCTATCCATATTTCTTTCTTTAAATTTTGGCTCCACCCCTCAGTAGTTTAGGTTCTTACCTTAAAAAAAATGAGGATAAAAATGGTGCCCACCTGATAGAATTGTTGTGAAGAAGAAGTAAAATAATATACGTAAAACACTTAGTATCCTATGTTGAACATGTAATATTTTGGCCCTCCCTTTGTACTCCTAAAATGACAGTGTAATTATAGATAAGGATATAAACTTGATAGTGTGAAAGACAGATTAGTATCTATTTGAGACTTCAAGACACATTCACAAAGGAAGTGCTTTGAAGGAGATAAGTCTCAGCAGTTGTAAGAAGTCACTTGTCAGGGATAAATATTGAGATTTTGCTCTTTTCAGAGATCCTCAGCACCCTTCACCCATAAATTGAAATGCTCTCACCTGAGAGAGATTTTGAGAGGAAGTGTGTCATTCACAATTATTCTTAACTTACAGTGGGTGAAAGGACTGTGGGCTGGGGCATGACTAATAAAAAAGGCAAGAAATAAAAAATCCATTTATATTTGTTTGAACGAAGCTTTACATTTGTTTGTGAGATTCAGGGTTCAAAAATGTCATGCATATCACAAGAGGAGTATTAAATGTAGTTACCTGGTACACAAGTTTGTCACAAGCTTTGACTTATTACAGAAATGTATACTTGGCAAAGCAAGTTGTGTGTTTTCTTTCTGCGAAATCACTGAACCCAATTAGAGACACAGATAACATCCTGGCTGGGCAGGGGACAGTCCTCTCTGTGGTGCCTGGATAACAGTGATAAAGATGATGACAAGTATTGATTGCCTTCCAAGCAGGGGTTTCTATCTTTGTTTCCTCAGAGCCCTCTATTTCCTCTGGATAATTAGTGTGCTTGTGGAAAGCTGACTTGCTCCTTAGCTCAAAGGTAGAGAATATGACAAAGATTAGGCCAATTCAACTCCCTGATTCCAATGACTGGTTTAGGGCTGGGAATGTGAACTGAGCTCCTTCAAAACTTTTGGACCTGGTTCAGAATTCTGGAACAAATAGGCTCAATCATTCTTCCTGGAGGAGAATGAGGAAGCATGGGAGTGCTGTGGGAGTGCTGGTAGCCTTCGTGGGTTCATGAGGGGAATAAGACTGGGATAAAGCTAACAATGGGGAAGCCTGGATAGAGAGACAGAAATACACTAAATTCTGGTGACTTGATTGAACCACTGAGTTAACCACTAGATTTTCCAGTTATATGAGTCAATAATTTCCCTTTACAATTTTAGTCAGTTTGAGTTGTGTTCTTACTTGCAACCAAAAGCATCCCAACCGACTAAACAGTTAACATTGATAGAGCGCAAACATTGTCTCATTCATTTTGCACATAACCTAAAGAATAATTATTGTAATTCTAGTAACACGGATGAAGAAACTGAGGATTAGAGAAGATGAATAATTTGCTTCAGCTAGGAAGTAGGTGAAGTAGGATTCAAACTGTTGTAATACCAAGAGCTCATGCTCTTAACCACTATGCTAACGCTTTTCTCCCAGATTAAAAAAAAAAAAAATCAGAATGTGAATTAGAACCTACATGGCAATTTAACTTCTCAGACTCTAATTTTATAATCCTCTTTAGCTAAAAGTTCACATCAAAAGGAAAGGGCAGCTCATGGTAAAGGAAAAAGTACTTTAAATTTCTAATTTCAAGGGTTTCAAAATCACAGGAAAATATCATTTATTTCTTTTATCAAAGCTCTTTTATGTATTCACATGTACAACTGAATTTGTCTTGTTTCTATTAGTTGAAAAGATAGAATTCTCTACCTGTGGGCTTGCATCTTACTTTCTACAGAAGTTCTAGTTCAACTTGCAAAGGTCTGAAGACCTGAAATCTTATCTCTGGTTCCCAATCTCACTGTCTCATAACTGAGATATTAAATCAGCTGCTTTTTTGTTGGTTCAGTACAGTTCTTTGGGAAGTTCCCAGTTATTGATAATTGGCATAACCACAAACACTTTCACAGCCAGTAGCCTATTTTCCAATGCCAGTCAAGAAGAGTGTGTTTATACAACCAAATCAAATAGGTATTAGGCCTATTTATAGGGCCAAGAATTGCATTAAGTTACTGTATCAGGTAGGCACTGTACAAATGGTTTAAACATTTGGCAATTCAAATGGCTCCATAGGAAACTTCTAGGACTGAGCAGCAAACACATGTAAATGATATAACATTACAAGAAAACAGTGGGAGATACAGAAATTTGCTGTCCACTTAGTGTCATGGTTTATAGATGGTGATAGGCAAGCAAAAAAAACAGTAAAAAATAATAGCCTGATACACCATCTTCATATTAAAGACAAACCAGAACTTACATATATGAGGTCTGTCTGGAAAAAGTCCAGCCATTGATAATATAAGGAGAATGGTTTGCATGACACCAATGTAACCTGGCAGCCAAGGAGAGTGGACTGGAATGTGCATGTGTGAACAATGACAACTTCACTATTTTGTCTGTGGGGGTGGTAGGCTCCATTGAGTACGTGTACTGTGTGGCCATCACATTCAAAATGACTGAGCAAGTAGAGCAACAAATATCCATTAAATTTTACATTAAGCTTGAACATTCCTCCACAAAAATTATTTAGATGATTGAGAAGGCTGCAGCTACGGGCAGCTGGTGACTGGCAGCTTCATCACAACAACCCGCCCACTCATGCATCCCATCTCCTGCAGAGTTTTTTGGTGAAACATCAAATCACCCAAGTGACTCAGCTCCCATACAGCCCAGATTTAGCGCCCTGCAACTTTGTGCTTTTCCAAAAACTGAAATCACCTTTGAAAAGGAATAGATTTTGGACTGTGGATTTGATTCAGGAAAATACTATGGGGCAGTTGATGGCATTTGGGAGAACTGTGTGAGGTCCCAAGGTGCCTACTTTGAAGGGGACTGAGGCTTCATTGTCCTATGTACAATATTTGTTATATTGTGTATTTTTCAATAAATGTCTCTATTTTTCATATTACACGGCTGGATACCTTCTGGACAGACCTTGTATATTGGGGAGTACTACATGTAGAATTCCCAACAATGTCTACCTAAAGGTATCATTTCTTTAAACCATATGTACTGACTGCAAACTTCAAACAGTCCACAAATGTAACAGTGAGAAGTAAAATTTTCCATCTCCCATCTAAACTCCAGTGATTCTCCACAGCAGTAAGCACCATTAACATTTTCTTGAGTATCCTCCAGAAAAAAATTGGCACATTATCTTTTTAAAAAATGTACATATATTGAAATGAATACACTGTGTGCACTGTTACACACTTTACTTTTTCACCTAGATCTTAACAATCTTTGGATGTTCAGCACATTCAGATCTACCTCATCCCTTCTAAGAGGCCCTCCTTATGGTCCTATTAAATGTATATACCACAAACTGTTTACTCAGTCTCTTGTTGGTGGACACCAGCCCCCTTTTTACACTACCACACACAAGGCTACAAACCATCTCATCTTATGCAGATCATGGTGCACACTTTCGTATCTAACGTGTAAATTCTTACCAATGGAATTTCTAGGTCCAGGGTTGTGTTTCCAACTTTGGGATGTCTTGTCAAATCATCAGCCCCCCCAAATACCCCAAAACTTACATTTTCTCTAACAGTGATTGAGAGTTTCCCCTATATTCACATAAAAAGGAACTGTTATCAGATATTTCCAATAAGCCAATCTTCTGCAGAATCACCCTTAAAGATGTACAATTCCAAAGCTAAACAACACATTTCCTTATTGCATTTATCAAAAAATTTTAAATTTAATACAATTTATAATTTATTTGAACACTTCTCAAAAGTGCCTGACCCCCCTGATCTTCTCTTATACACCAGGCCCTAAGTGGTACTTCCTACTAATACCAGTTCAACCCCCTGCCTAGCCTGCAAGACTTTAGAAACCTGTGTGTCCCTTTTAGCTTCCTACCCTGACTTCCAATCCCCTAAGTATATTATTCCACTCAGCACTTTCCCTTCTTTTTCCCTCTGCAGTTATGGGGAAGAGAGAATTTGAGCATGAAAATGCTGCGAGTGCTGGGTGAGGAGTCCTGAACACTCATACCTTTAACACTGAGCATTATACAAATTTTCAAATGTTTGCCACTCTGATGACAGGTGAAAACAGGCTCCTGTGTGTTTTGTTTTGCATAGCTTTAATTACCAGTGAGACTGTCTTTCCTGTCTACTAGCCATTTACATTTATATTTTGTGAACTGCCTGTGCATATATTGACTCATTTTTATGTTGAGCTTTTTTGAATTGGTTAGTACGTGCTCTTTGTAAATTAAGAACATTAGAAAGGCTGCATTCTAAAGGACACTGCTTACGTGGACGGAATCAGGAACCAGAAAGTCCACCCTCAGAGGGAGTCTGACAAAGTATTCTCACAATCCTAGCTCTGCCTCTGCTAACGCTGTATGCTCCTGGGCTTCCAACAGAATGTGTTTCTGCCAGAAGCCATTTGCTAGCTCTTGCCTGAGCAGTACAACAGAATCTAGAGTTCTTGGGGAAAACAATCTGGTGGAGGAGCGTGGACTTCTATTTTTCTCTGCACACAGGCAGGATGATTCTGTGTCCTACAGAGAAGGCAGTAGCCATCCAGGAACTTTGTTGTTATCTGTGGTGTGAGGCCATATCACGGAGTGAAGTTCTGGAAGAAGCTGCTCAAAAATTAGGTCCAGGAGAGAGAGAAGGGTCTCTAGGAGAGAAGAATGGAAGGGGGGAACGTATTTCCTTCCACCGGTAGAATTCAGCTAGCGTTCTGCTATGTGTAGCCCTTGGGGGTGGGGAGCAGGATTAGTGGCTTGGCCATTTCTGCCCTTCCGTCACGCAGCAGAGGAAAAGCAGTTTTGCTTGGGAGAACAGAGAGCACTGATCTTCTTTCTCTAAATATTGGCATGTCCCAGGGTGTGATCTTCATCTTTCTTCACATTTGTCTTCACGCCCTGTCCCTGGGTGAGTTTGTCAAATCTCCAGGCTTTAACTAATACCCATTCCATGGGGCTCATGACCTGAGTTTCAGGCCCACACAGTCAACCACTGATTTGACTTTTCTACTTGGAAGCCTCATAGGCAACCCAAACATCTGACATGTGGTTACACGGCATTTCTCATATTTTCATATTTCTTGGAATAATCTCATGGTAAGAGTCCTCATTCTGTATTTTAGAAACAACATAATATAGTGGTTAAGAACACAGCTCTGTGGCCTGAGTTTGAATCCTGGGTCTAACATTTTGTCTTGGGCAAGTGGCTTAACCTCTTTATACTCCAGCTTTTCTTTGAAATGCAGATAATAACAGGTCATGCCTCATTGGGTTTTGAGAATTTGGTGCATTAATAATAGTAAAGTGCTCATAATTGTGCCGGGGACATAGTAGACACTATAGAAATGTTAGCTATTAGTGTTATATTCCCAGATGGCAGGAAAGGCTGCAGTTGGAGAGGATGAACTCTGACATCTCCCAGCACACAGCATTCCATGGATCCAAATACATTCAGTATTCATGAAAATCTCCACAGATAGAGATGCTATAATTTCACTGCTATTATTACCTCAAAAAGAATTTACTTGAAAGGCTAATTAGCCATGTGTGCACTTCTTGAGAAGATGCATAGAAACCTGGAACAAAGCAATGGTCATTTAATAATTGTGAAATATATATCAACTGTACCAGCTAGTTTCACAATTTGACTGCGCTTCTACCCCTCTAGAGACAGAGCTGTTAGAAATAAATGTACATATTATATTAACCCTTATCTTGGATGTTACTTCATTATGCTAATAGTCTCCCTATTGATCAATTCTTCATTTTTTTCAGTCCTCAGAAAGAAATTCTAAAATATTCAAGAACCAAAGAATAAATGAATATGAGAACCAGTATAAATATTATCGCACCACTTTTACCTTAAAATGTCAAGTTACAAGTGTTCTAAAGGATAATTAGATGTTTGCCAGACAGGAGACACCCTCACAGAAGCCTCCCTGGCCATCCCCACCCTATCAACCCCTCTCCCTGATTCCTCCTCTCCTTGCAGTTCGTCACCCTCCACTCTGTTACTGTCGCACTGTGTTTTAACTGTTGACCACACTGCACTACTTACCCTGCTGGATGTTAACTTCCTAGATAGCAGGGTCAGGACTGACTTACCTTTGAAGATACCCTGATAAGGGTTTATCAGTTGATTTGAAGTTCATGAAAGACTATATTCATGTTTAGTATTTAACATTAATTGCAGTGCTTCAAACAGCATTCTGCTGGAAGGTAAGCTCTTTGAGAGCAGTGCTGTTTATCTATTTGGTTCACTCTGGTATGTACCTACAACAGTCCGACATGGCGGGTACTCAGTACCTACTAAAGGAGGGAACAGAGGAGGTACCTATAACCTAAGTGCTATTCATGGTTCCTATATCACAGGCCTGAGAATTAACCAGAGGTTGCAACAACTAAGGAAATAGAGGATGAGACCATTTATTTTTCCTGTGTACCAGTTTCCATTCCACTTTGTAGATAATGTATGAATATGCATACAGTCCCACCCTGATATGCATGTTATGAAAATTCAAATTTAAAAAGGTATCTCATTTAATATTCATATTGTGGCTTAATTTACATGATGCCTAGTTTATTTCCAAAGATTAGATTGGATTTCCAAGGCCTTAGAAACAGCTAAGCACCTGCTTGGGCCCAGGCTGCATGACACTGTCTTTGCATTTGTACAGGTGGAACAGGTTGCACGAAGTTCTCCTCGCTGAGAACTGAAGATTTGCTTGTTAAGAGCAGAGATTAACTGTGCATCATGGCCCCTTTGCTGGAGATTGCTTTACCGTTTTTACTTTCAGGTTAATTGTGTGAAATAAAGAGAACTTTAAAAATCAGTATTAATTAGAACTAACCAGACAGATATTTTCATTCTTCAGGAAATATGCCTAATGTGGCTGCAGAGTGACCCCAAGCCTGTACCACCATGGCTTCTGCGACATCTGTTCTGCACAGTGCCTCACACAGCCCTGGCTAAATGACCCGTGGGGCACTACATGGGCACCGTGGCACAGACTCACACTGCTGCTAGTGGATATTCCTCCTTGGCATGAACAATTTATCCTCTGAAATTCAAGTCCTGGGAGGAGGTTTTGGTTCCCTACACTCCTAACTGGTAGCATATGGTAGGTCAGGACTGGGTGAGCACTACTGAAACATTATGTCATTGCATTAATAAAAATGAGAAAAGTCAGTAATATTGCTCTTTGCTTTATTGCGCTTCACAGATGGTGCATTTTTTTTTTTTTACAAATTGAATGCAAGACCCTCTACAAGCAAAACATCATGACTTAATTTATTGCAGTACCAACTTTATTGCAGTGGTCTGGAACCAAGCCTGCACTATCTCTGAGGTATGCCTGAGGTTCCTTTTCACACAATAATAATTTAATGTAAGCTTTAAAGAATAAAGAAATAAGAGACCATCACCATTGTGTTTTCCTGTTCTCCTATGAAAACACTGTACTTCCTATGAAATTAACCATGGTGGCATGTTAGTAATCTGACCCCAATCGAGATATTCATATTATTATTTCTGAGGATTATGAATTATGAGTATCAAGCAGCCTGCCCACCCTCTTTTCCTCTTTATCCCATCCCCTCTCTCTTCCATCTGTCCATTCATTCATTAGGGAATGGATACACAAACATGGATTTAGACAGGGCTTCCTCCCATTAGGGAACTCATACATTTGGTGTCTCATGTAATACAATGAGATATTAAGCAGAAAAGTTATTATTATATATTCAAAGTAAGTTTTCTGGTAGTGACTGCATTTAAAATACATTGAGTACAGGGAGCTCATCATACTTGTGTTGAAATAATAAAAATCTACTAACATAATTAAAGCATAATTGCTTTTCCTCTCTTTTCAACATGTCAAAAGAATAGAATTTGTTACTTTAAAAAACAGATTATCTAGGAGTCAGAGTATGAGTAATTTCCTGATGTACCTTTAATTTTTTTCTGTCATTAATTGTAATTGCTGTCATAAACTAAAGATGGAAAAAACTGTAACATATGGTTATATAATGTTTTTTCCAAAAAATATTATTTTGACTGGTTTAATGTTTACTAGAATTTGCACCCCATAGAAGAAAAGACACAGATCACTATAATGACAAGTCCTTTCCACTGGGATTTATTGCATATAGAATTTATGCCCACTGTTGTTATGCTGAGAATACCCAATAATCATGATAAATGTGCTTACAGAATCCAATCAAATATGCCATTGTTCCATCCTGAGAGATGATGAGAAGTTACTATAATAGATAAATCATTGTCAGAAGAAAGAGTTAATCATTATCCAAAACACATATTAATTTCTGACTTACTAAGCAACTAAATTGACACCATAGAAATATTCAGGAATAAGATACCCAAGTAGTAGATCTGCTGCAATGCAGACCTGAAGCCATGGGTGTCTCATGCTGCTCGCTGAGTGACTAGAGGGACCAACTCAGTTTCCTCAATTGAGAAGTGTGTTCTTTACAGCAAACTACAATACTAAGAGAGTTCTGCAGTTTGGCTCACTATCAGCAAAGGGCAGATTTGTAGAGAGGAAGGAGTAACCAAGGATCAATGCTACCATCTTTCTCTTTGCAGAACAGAAAGAGGAAGTCAAATGTTAAATCAAAGAGCTCTTGATGCATGGTTGCTGGAATCTACTTCCAAAGAACTTCATTCTAGACATTGGAAAAGAGATATGTATAGCCAGGAAGCTGCACTAATGAAAAATCTGTGTGGCCAAACTGAATTCTAAAAGGCATTGGTAGCAAAGCTTCCCAAGTGTTGGCATCAGCTGTGGAGCTCTTATGCATCTAATTTCTTTAATGACATCATCTTTAATTAAAGAATAATGCAGTCTTACTTTCCTCACCAAACTCAGGTGTGAGGAGCTCACAGTGCTGAGTACACACATTAACTCATTTCTTGGCAAAATGAAGAAGAATGCCAGCAAGGCACTTCTGGGTCTAGCCTTTCCATTAAGTTTCACAACATTTGCCTCTGAAGGAACAGCACTCTCACTCAAGGAACACAACCTCAGTTGAGTGCCAAAACTCTTTTGAGGAGGTTTGAATTACTGCCCACTAATAAGAACAAAGTTTGTTGGAACAGAGACCTCAGAAGAATGCACCAAAATCTGGACTACCATAAAAGCTAAAAAATTATACCAAAATATGCTAAATAAATAAAATAATATCAAATGAAGAAGACTAGAAACTCAAAAACTAAAAAGGTTAAAATGCAGAATAATAGTTATGAAAGGACAGGTCTCCTGGGAAAGTGCTAATCTATCATATATTTAAATAGCTCCCCAGTAGAAAAAAATAATTATCTTGCTTATCAACCCTTCATCTGGTTTTCAACACTTCATTAATAATTATCCAAGATGATGTTCTTTATCATAATGCACAGATATGCTATTTTCAAATTCATCAAACCAACATTGAACTACCACCCCTAGAACAAAAGAACCAAATCTAAGATATAATAAAATAAACCTCCCTTTACTTTTTCCCACCAAAAACTGGATGAAGCAGCTTAGCCATGGCTGCCAGTTTAGAAACAATCCCATGCCATCCTATCTTCTCTCTTAAGTCACTTGGGTCACAATCCAGTTGCATATAGTATTAAAATAAAAAAAATATTCAAGCTCAAAATAAAAGCATCTTTGCTGTTAATTCGTTGAGCTCTCCAGGAGACAGAACAAAGGCACAGCCCCAGCTGAGCCTCCCTAGCTCTTGAGAACTGCAAGGCAGCCACCCAGACAAAGTGGCAGTCTCATGCCACCAAAGGAACATCTGTGAGACATGTTCCACAGCACCAGGGTCATAAGCAACATGATATCAAGGCAGGTACCAGATTTAGAAAAAACAATACAGGATGACCAGCTAAATTGGAATTTCAGATAAATAATTTTCTAATATAAGCATTTCCTGTGTAATATTTGGGAAATACTCTCATTAAAGAGAGTATTTGATGTTTATCTGCAATTCTAGCTTAACTGGATTCCTATATTTTATCAGGCAGTCACATTTTTTGGAGTAGGGTGGGTCCCTAATCCAATATTACTGGTGTCCTTATTAAAAAGGGGAAATGGGGACACACACCAGGAGGTCATGTGAAGATAAGGGTTATGCTGCCACAGCAAAGGCACTCCCAAGCCCTCGGAGAGATGGCTCAACAGATCCCTCCCTTGTGTCTTCAGAAGGAACATGGCTCTGCTGACACCTTGATCTCAGAATTCCAGCATCAAAACTGTGAGACAATAAATTTCTGTTGTTTAAACCACTCAGTTTATGGTATGTTGTTTGGGCAGCCGTTGGAAACTATTATGTGTACCAAATCAGCATTCTATTGTCTTTTTTTAAAGTATATTCCATTATGTCATTACAGTTGTCCCAATTTTTTCCCCTTTGCCCCTCTCTCTACGCACGCAGCACTTCCATTCCCTCCAGCAATCCTCCCCTTTAGTTCATGTCCATGGGTTGTACATATAAGTTCTTTTGCTTCTCCATTTCCTATACTATTCTTAACCTCCCCCTGTCTATTTTGTACCTACCATTTATGCTTCTTATTCCTTGTACCTTTCCCCCCATTGTCTCCCCTCCACCTCCCAGCTGATAACCCTCCATGTAATCTCCATTTCCGTGATTCTGTTTCTGTTCTAGTTGTTTTTTGTTTTGTTGTTGTTTTGTTTGGATTCAGTTGTCAATAGTTGTGAATTTGCTTCCTTTTTAATGTTCATAGTTTGATGATCTTCTTTTTCTTAAATAAGTCCTTTAACTTTTCATGTAATAATGGCTTAGTGATGATGAACTCCTTTAGCTTTACCTTGTCTAGGAAGCACTTTATCTGCCCTCCCACTCTAAATGATAGCTTTGCTGGATAGAGTAATCTAGCTTGTAGGTCCTTGCTTTTCATCACTTTGAATACTTCTTGACAGTCCCTTCTTGCCTGCAAAGTTTATTTTGAGAAATCAGCTGATAGTTTTATGGGAACTCCTTTGTAGGTAACTCTCTGCTTTTCTCTTGCTGCTTTTAAGATTATTTCTTTATCTTTGACCTTTGGCATTTTAATTATGGTGTATCTTGGTGTGGTCCTCTTTGGGTCCAATTTGTTTGGGACTCTCTGTGCTTCTTGGACTTGAATATCTATTTCCTTCACCAAATTAAGGAACTTTTCTTTCATTATTTTTCCAAATAAGTTTTCAATTTGTTGCTCTTCCTTTTCTCCTTCTGGAATCCTTATGATTCAGATGTTGGTACATTTGGAGATGTCCCAGAATCTTCTAATACTATACTCATTTTTTTTTTAAATTCTTGTTTCTTCTTTCTGTTCTGGTTGAATTCCTATTTCTTCTTTATGTTCCAAATCATTGATCTGAATCCTGGCTTCCTTCTCTTTTCTGTTGGTTCCCTATAGATTTTTCTTTAGTCCACTTAGGGTAACCATTTTTTGTGTGTTGTTGCCATACTCAATGATTTTTTTGAGCATTCTGATCACCAGTGTTTTGAACTCTGCATCTGATAGGTTGGCAATCTCTGTTTGATTTAGTTCTTTTTCTGGGGTTTTGTTGTGTTCTTTCATTTGGGCCATATTTCTTTGTCTCCTCAATTTGGCAGACTCCCTGTGTTTGTTTCTGTGTATTAGGTAGAGCTGCTTTGACTCCCTATAAAAGGCACCCATTTGGATGAATGTGGCTTCTTTAAATCCTTGGTTGTTGGACTTCCACATAGTTTAATCTTCTGACAGTTCTTGGTGTTGTTTTGAGATTTAGTTATAATTCTTTTTTATGTTTGCATGAGGAGGCAAAGTGTGTGTACCTATGCTTCCATCTGACTAGAAGTCACTCTACTGTCTTTTTTTTTTAATTTACTCTAATTATAGGAATTGCTTTAGCCAAAGCCAGCCTTGTATTCCCATCTTATCCAATCCTATCCCAGGCCTGAGGTTCTGTACCTACTCAGTACTCCAAACCCTCAAAGACTGAGGTACTGTAGAATCCCCAATAACTAAGAAACCACCGACCAACTCATAAACCCCAAGGCCCACAGTGGATCCCCAGTGGTCACCCAATACAGTCACAGTGATTCCATCTACCTGCTGAGATGACCACCTGTTGCTTAGCTCAGTACCTCCCTGCCAGCATTCCGTTAACCAGCAGGGCTTCCTCCTTAGGTTATGGGCAGTGTGACCTCTGCCGCCTTCTGTCCTACCTGTGAAGGTTGGTCTATGAACTCTTGGTCTCAGCCATCTCCTGTCCTTGACCAACTAGCTTATTATGCTTTCACTATAAATATGATAAAATATATATTTGAGAAATACATCTCTACCTATCATTAAAAAAGTACAGATTAACATATAAAGAAACAAACTGCAAGAAAGTAACCTAACTGCAAGGCATTTGTAATATTGAGTTAGTTTTATCTGAAATTTTGGGATAGTAAGTATATTATTTTCTAAGTCAGTCCTATGAAAAGTTTTGAAATAAGATTCAGCACTTTCTAGGTAAGCCTTAATATCAAGTTAGACTAATTTCAAATATTTTAACCGGTATTAATATTTTTCAAAATGTACTCCACTAAACCTTCATCAGCATGTTATTTTGGCAATGTCCTGAGTTCTAGCTTAGAGGTACTGAATCATTCAGACATTACTGGATGGGACCCAGGGATATGCCCAGACAAATCTCTATGCATATAAAAATTTGGGATTTGAAATGATTTAAAGTGTTTTGTGGTTAGCTAAAATTTTGAGCTTTCTCCTGACATTTTTTCCTACATATGTACAAATTAGATTCTTGTTTCCCAGCCCCCAATCAAATAGCTGTAAGATCTTAGATCTAATACTACCATCCTAAAGCCCCTCTAAAGAAAATGCCTTCTGACTATAGGTGCAGCAGTGGGGTGAGGGGACCCCAGACTGAAGGACTGTGGCTCTTGTAGGTGGTGGTGTGCAGGAATCAAATGAGTAGTAAATGAGGGAAGTACTACTTGATATGTGTGCTTAGGAGCTCCAGATTAAATTTGTGATAATGGACTAGAGGACTTTCAAGGTGTAGTTTCTAAACGCAGAAAATTTCATTAAGCTTGTTTTATAAAAGAAGACTGAAGGGGCTGTCCAGTTCAACCCAAGTTTTAATATGAGGAAAAATCCTGGAGTTTTCACTTAATTCTAGCCATGCAACAGTTTGTGGTTTTTTTAAAAGATTTTATTTATTTATTTATTTTTCAAAATTTTAAGTATATTTTATTGATTATGTTATCACAGCTGTTCCACTTTCTCCTTCTTTGCCTCCCTCGGCCTAGTACCTCCCTTTCTTCCAGCAATCCCTCGCCCCTTAGTTTTAGAGAGAGGGAAAAGGAAGAAGAGAGGGGGAGAAACATCAATGTGTAGTTGTCTCTTGAACGCCTCCTACTGGGGGCCTGGCCCACAACCCAGGCATGTGCCCTGACTGGGAATTGAACTGGAGACCCTTTAGTTCACAGGTCAGAGCTCAATTCACTGAGCCACACCAGCCAGTTAAATAAAAAGAAACTAATATCTCAACAGGGAAAAACATTTTATAGGTTTCTTTACCTCAGAAAGTTACTACAGCAAATAAAATGTGACAAAAATACTTACAATACTAAAATAATTATTTTTCAAAAAAAGTCATAGATATATTTTTAGGCACAAAACAATATAGTTGTGAATGCTCCATATTCTTACATTTATTTATTTTTTAAATATATTTTTATTGTATTTTTTCCATTACCATTTATCCCCCCAAAACCATCTTTCACATCCACCCACCCCTCTCCCCACCACAATATCCACTCTCTTGTATGTGTCCATATTCTTACATTTAAATCAGAGAAATAAAATAAGGCGTGGAGAATTGCAGGCCAACATTTGAAGTGACAGAATTCTTTCCAGATTTTAACAAGAACATATGAAGCATGAGCTCTTTTCATGAGTTTAAATAAGCATATTTCCACCACCTTAAATCAGAATGATAAGCTGCCCAGTTTTTGTAAATTCACGCACTCCAAAGCCGACATCAATGCAATCAATTCAGATATCCTATTCGTGCTTATGAATATGCTATTCGCATATAAATGTAAAATTATGACTGAACAAAGGTCATGACCTTCAGGGTCCTTTTGAGGGTAGCAGTGAGGAGTGTGAGAACCCCAACCACAGTCTCTAATTCCTACTTCTCCAATCTCAATGTGCTGTGGAAGCTCTGGGCAACCTCGTCAAAATGCAGACTGGATGCTGTGGTCTGGGGAGAGGCCTCGGCTCCCAGGATGTTCACAGACCACACTTTGACAAATAAGGCTCTATCTAACCATTTTTCTTTGTACTGGAAAGAAAAGGAGAAGAGAAGAAACTAAAGGAACACAAAAAGGAGGAAAGCAACATTACTGAGTATGTCCTAGGTACCAAGCAGATGGTGAGGGACTTTGATTCACAAATAGCAACACAATCCCTCTGCCTGGTATTGTGCCCAGGTGTGGCCTCCACAACTCAAAACACAGAGAAGAATTCAAGGAGGCAGGCAACCACTCACAAAATGTTTGAAGCTGAAAAGCAGAACCCTGAAGGGAAGATAAAGGTAATGTATTATGTAATAATAAGATTGCACTTTCTACTAAAAGATATTCGGCCGTTGATAAAAATCAACTGTCTTCTATGATCAAAAGTTCCAAACTTGCCCTATCATAAGATTCATCTGGTCATGCTCCAAATTCACACTGATCTCCTGGATCAGCCCAGGTGGAATCTGATCATTCTTCTAATATGAGTTCAGAAAACATTGGGTTTTTATTTTGTTTTGCTTTCAGGAATTTTGAATATTTAAAGCTTCAAGTGATCTCATCCTGCTCTAACTTGCTCACAAAATGAGATACTACAGAATAGCATGGATAAGGGAGGAAAGCTCCCACAGCTCCAGGGCCTGTCCACCATTACCCTGGTGGCTTTAGTGGAGTCAGGACTTATTTCCATGTCTCCAGAGGCCAAAGTCAATACTTATGAGAGGTTAACCTTGAGCATGTTAGTGAGGTCTCACATCTCTCTTAAAGCCCAGGTGCTCAACCATTCATTTGTCTCTGTAGCCTTTCACAGTGCATTAGTTAGTTTAGGCCAATGGTCAGTAACAAATAACTCCAAAATTTCAGGTGCTCAATGAATAAGGTAATATAGTTTTCATTTAACAGTCCAGGGAAGAATTCAGCCCCTTTTCATTCACAGATCAGAGTCACCAGCTGCTCTGCTATCTTCACCAAGTGGTGCCTCAGCTCACCCTGTGCATTAATAATCTGAAAGTTCCAGCTGAGTGTAGTGTTAAAACTAAGTCAAATAATTTTAAAACATAGAACACAAGTCAGGTAGGTATCTTACTGGGATTCTTTAAAAAGAATAAATCACAATTCAAGTTAACAATCATCGTTCTATGTAAGACACAGTATTAGATCCTGCAGAAGACAGGAAAATGGACAAAAGGAAAACTCCTCTAGCTCTTATTTAGATCTCTGAGGACAAGGTATTACCCACTTGACAGATGTAATCAAGATCTGGTACCCACAGTACCTCGCCCCAGGGTTTACCTTTCCCCACTTACAGAATGACTCCTGGATCAGACTAATTTGTGACGTGACATGCTCTATCAAAGTCATTGACTGTCACATCCCCACTGTATGAAAGACAATTACTGGGTATTAATGGTAATAAATAAGAAGAGACACAGACCCTGAGATAAGGGAAAAACATGAACCTACAGTATATTTTTATTGTCATCATTTAATACACACCTGGAGCTATGGTACTTATTTCTTTGGCACATCTTGGGTAGTTCACTACTGATAGAGCAACCCATAAGTGTTCAGTGGAATTCTTTTGTGTTGGTTTGGAAAACTAGGATTTCCAACAGGATCTTCCTATTTTGTAAAATCATTACTTACTGGCTCCTCCCTTTTTGAAGTTCCTTCTAGTCTTATCGAGATTACTATCAATACTTTCTATAGCATATACACAGATATTTATTTATTCATTTGCAGATTCAGCAGCATAAAAAGTTTCTGACAATTCCAGGAATACTGAGGACCAAGCAAAATAGTTGATAGTAGTAAGAGTAATTAGCATTTGTTGAATATTTATTATATGTAAGGAACTTTTCTAAGCATTTTCTAAGCATTTTCTAAGCATTCTAAAGATTTAATCTTTATAAACAACTCTCCACGACTGAGACAAGGAGAAGTTAGGCAACATGCCCAAGCTCACATAACCAGTAAGTTAGCAATTAAACCCAGGCACGTTGACTAAAAGTGCATCTCAGAGGCAGTATTAACCTTCATGTCTTTTACATGTTCCTAAGAAGCAATGTGGTGTTAAAGGCACCAGCTCTGGAGTCTGACAGATATAGATTTAAATCTTGTCTCTACCACACACTACTGTATTCCTTTGGGTAAGTCACTGAAAATCACCAGGTCTCAGTTTTTATCATAGAATGTTTACCCCTACAGTCCTCTGACGTGTGAGCCACCAAAGGTTGTTAACCCAACTGTAGCAAGGCAAATAACTCCACAGCCAACCTACCCCACTTATTCCATCTTCCAGCAGGAATCAGGGAGATGGAGATACCAGAAAAACTGTGTAACAATGAAACATCAGGGTGTATCAAATTATGTAAAAATCTGCACTAAATCTAGACTATAAAACTCACCAGAGGGGAGAGGGGAGGGAATTTCAGGGGAAAAGGGGAAGGGTTTGCAGGAACAAGTATAAAGGACATGTGGACAAAAACAAGCGGGGAGGGGTGGAAATGGGAGGGAGGTGAGGAGGGCTGGGGGGGGTGGGCTGGGATGTGGGTAAAAGGCAGAAAACTGTACTTGAACAACAATTAAGGTAAAATTAAAACAAAAACTGCATTTATACTCAAAGTATGACATATCTTAAGATCTAATTATTAGAAAATTATAGGATCCCAACAACTGTTTATTCATATATGCACTATAGGGTCGACCAGATAATCTACTACAAATGGAAGTGATAATGAAGTAAAATTGATGGCAGTTTATCTGAGAATCACTGCAGTGGATAAACATGACCAAGTAAAAATGACACTAATGGTACACTACCACTAACACTCAACCCAGAAATCCATCTCAAGAGATATAGGAAAAGCATCTGATAAAATTTAGTGTCTATTAACTTTTAACAATTCTAGCAAGCCAGTGATACAACTCTCTAAATCTGATACAAGTGATTAACAAATAGCAGCATACTTTAGAGTAAAATATTAAATCTTTCATCTCGAAATCTAGAAAAAGACTGGATGCCCACAATCAACTCATTTCAACATTTTATTAGAGGTTTTTGACTAGAATGGTTTAAGATGAAAATGAAATATAAAATATATAATTTAGACAATTAGAAATAAAATTGACAGTATTCATAAATTGTCTATCTCTATCTATATCTATATCTATATTTACTAGCTCCATTATCTCCATAGAAAATCAAAAGGATTTATAAATTATATATTAAAGTTAATAACTTGCTAAAATAACTAGACAAAAATAAACTAGATTTATTATTAACAGGTATAACAGAAGTTGACCATAAAATTATTTTAAAGTTCACACAGTATAAGTAATTGGATGCACTCCTAACTTTGCAGATTCTAGTTTTCAACGGCTTTGTGAAGTCTCCCATGAAAGAATTCAAGCTGATCACATTAAACAATAAAGAACTGCTAACAAGGACTGTCCCTCACTCAACCCAGCCTCTGAAATCATAGGTCTTAAAAAAAAAAAAAGCGCAACATATGCAGCTGAAAGAAAGAAGGAACTCATACCCTTTGCAACAGCATGGATGGAGTTGGAAAGCATTATGCTAAGCGAAATAAGCCAGGCAGTGAAAGACAAATACCATATGATCTCACCTTTAACAGGAACCTAAACAACAAAACAAAGAAGCAAGTGAAATATAACAAAAGACACTGAAATAGAGTTGTCAGTGACCA
>CM052540.1:135929491-135944039 GCA_028533065.1 Trachops cirrhosus | reverse complement strand
ATCTTCGAAGCAGAAAGAGAAAAGGAGACAGTTACCTACATAGGAGTTCCCATAAGACTGTCAGCTGATTTCTCAAAAGAGACCTTGCAGGCAAAAAGGGGATAGAAAGAAGTATTCAAAGTCATGAAAGGCAAGGACTTACATCCAAGATTACTCTATCCAGCAAAGCTCTCATTTAGAATGGAAGGGCAGATAAAGTGCTTTTCAGATAAGATCAAGTTAAAGGAGTTCATTATCACCAAGCCCTTATTATATGAAATGTTAAAGGGATTCATCTAAGAAAAAGAAGATAAAAAATATGAACAGTAAAATGACAGCAAACTCACAGTTATTAACAACCGCACCTAAAACAAAAACAAAAACAAACTAGACAAACAACTAGAACAGGAACAGAACCACAGAAATGGAGATCACATGGAAGGTTATCAGTGAGGAGGAGAGAGGGGGGATAGGTACAAAGAATAAGTAGCATAAATGGTAGGTAGAAAATAGACAGGGGGAGGTTAAGAATAGTATAGGAAATGGAGAAGCCAAAGAACTTATATGTATGACCCATGGACATGAACTAAAAGGGGGGAAATGTGGGTGTGAGGGGGTGTGCAGGGTGGAGGGGAATAAAGGGGGGGAATGGGATGACTGTAATAGCATAATCAATAAAATATATTTTAAAAAAAGAAAAAAATTATTCACACACTCAGTGCTGAGCTCACATAATGAGAGGCTTACAGGAACAGAGACCCTGAGGAAACAGCATATTCCCATGTCCTAACACACCCTCTTTCCAGGAAGTACAATCACTGAGGGGAATGTTTAACCTGTGTTTCCCAAGTGTGTTCTACAGTGTGAATAGTAATATTTTGAAAATGGGTTTGTTTGAAAAATATTGGGTTAAAGAATATTAAACAAACCTCTCCTTTAAAGTGTTTGCCTTTTGCCTTCAGTGTGAATATTCAAAGGGGGAATCCCATATGTCATGTTTTCCAAAGTTATTTGATTATAGAATGTCATTTTCATACAACTAATATTCCAAAGAATACTCTGGAAAAGATCTGCCTCCCTCATTCCCCATAGCAATTGCAAGTGAGAAGTCAAATGAGACACAATCTTTGGTGGTTCTATCCAAAAAGAAAGAGGTCAGACCCTATTAACTGGTGTGGTCTGCAACTGGGCCATCTCCTAAGGGGACCTGCCACCTGGAGCTACTTCCCCAGTGTGGCCACCCACTTCTGAAGGAGACACCAAGAGAGGCAATGGGGCTGAGGACTTCCAGTACATTACTACTTTGATGACAAAGTACAGTTATTAGAATAGAGCATTGTTTAGTAATCATTTCCATTTATTTTATTAAATGATTCAAATAGGTATATATATTTTCTACTAATACAATAATTTGCATTTCTGGAGTTTTTTGTCAGTTGGATGTAAGCATTTATTTTGAGGATCTGGAAATTCAGAGGGGGTGGGAAACAGTAGCCGGTCTTCGATGGGCATGAGTGGTTAGATGTGAACTCTTCTGTGTGAATGTGCATGCATCTGCAGGGCCAAGTGAGTAGACTACAGGTACACTTTCAAGTGTTAGGAAAAGCTTCTATGTAGAATCTGTGGTTAACCACACCCTTCCAAAAAATATGGTTAAAAATGTTTAGTGGCGAAAAGAAAATTAGGCCAACCTTAAATTGATTTATGCTGTGCATAATTAACATTTTAATAAGAAGCGAAAATCCAGTGCACCATCTGAATACTAAATTCAGATAATGATGGTCTCACTGACTCACGTAGCGAAAGTTTACAGAGCTGCATATCAGGAGCCACACGTCCAGCTTGGCTCTGTTGAGAACTGGGTACATATAACCTTGGAAGACACATTTAATTTGCCTGTGACGGAACATTTTTCATTTGCAAAATGTGAGAGTTGAGTTAGCTGATCTCTAAGTCACCTTGTAAATCCAAAATTTTGTGACTGTGAATTATATACTACTTAGGTAAAGCAAGGAATGATGGAAATTTTATAGCTGGTTCAATACTCTGCACTAATTTGAATTACTGAACTACACTTTTCAAAAAAATTATGTTCAGTTGTTAATTAACTTCTCTTTAATTTTTGTTTTAAAAACATCAATTAAAATAGTAAAATGTAGTAGGAATTTATATATGGAAATATAAAAATAATAGAGAAGAGATCACAGTGTGAAGTATTCTAATGCAGCAAATATAGTTTTCAGACCTTAGTTGCTTTCTGAATAAATTATTAGTGTCTGATATATAAAAATCATCCAAATGGGGAGTCTGCTTTTTGTTGCAAAGAATGGGCCAAGTAGAATCCAAAAATAGTACTATTTTTCCAATAGATTTGTTTCCATTGTCTAAAACTTGCATATATTTTTATCCTATTTAGTTGTGTTTGATCCAGTATTTTTACAGAAATGTTTCCTGTTTCTTTTTCCCCCTGAAAAACCTGAAACAATAACCATCTTAACACCCTCTCTTGAAAGTGGTGGCTAGAAGTCATGTTCATCAGTATCAGTGGCTTCCTGGTAGTTATCTGGACACCTTTGGAATTGCAATGTACTTTTCAAAACTCTTAAATATTAACATACTGTATAGTTAATCAATTATGTTAAACAGGCAATAAGGCTACAAAGTCATCTGTCTGGTATGTTAATGATTCTTCACAACTATTTACACATTGAGAGTACACATTTGCAAAGAGGAATCTGCCTGTATGTCTGTCTATCTATCATCTATCTATCTATCTATCTATCTATCTATCTATCTATCTATCTATCTATCTATCATCTATCTACCACATAAACACTTCTCAAACTCCAGGTTTGGGCTTAGCAAAACTTTTCAGCCACTTTGGCTAAACTTGAAAGTAATTGTTCCAGATTAGTTTTCAAGATTTACAGCAACCACTGAACTGAAAGTGAAAAAAAAAAGTATAAAATAACCCTATTTTAAAATAGTTCTTAGTCTTTGGAAAGTGTGAGAGGGGCTAGAGGATGATCTTGCCCTTGAGGGACGTTGGAAATGAGGCCCACACTACACAATGCAGTGTCCAGGTGTGCTGCTGGCCAGAGGTAGTAACCTCTTTCTAATTGCTGACTTGGATCATGCCATTTCTAAGGTAGAAAAATCACCCCCAGAAAACAGTGAGCCATAGGAATCAAATACATTTCAAATAACAAAGGCACCTGTACAACAAGGAATAGAACATCCTCAAACACCAAATATGTGCTGTTGTGTTTAGGACCAGGGAAAATAAATCTATCAAATGAATTTTTGCTAATTAGGCTTTTTTCTCTTTTGTGTGTATGTGTCTTGTTTTTGTGATTGCTTTGGGTCAAGGCCAAATGTATAATTTTTCCAACAGAGTTTCTTTCATTGTCTAAAATTCAGATATATTTTGTATTTGACCGAGTCTCCCTTTACAGGAAGGATTTCTGTGTTCCCCCTGTTGGAAAACATGAAACAATAACTTCATAAATACTCTCTCTCAAAATCTGTGGCATTTTCTAACCTGAGCCCTTGGTTGCTAGTCATGAGGACATTTGGGAGACCATCCCTCACAACGGACAGATTATGCCAAATAAATCTTGGTCCCCAGAATTCTCTGTTTGAACTCTCTAGGGAAATTTTATGAAAAAAAACTTCTGTTCAAAGATTGAAAAATATATTTTTAATAAACAAGCATAAAAATACTATTGTTTTCTTTGCTATTCTGTCTCAGTTGTTTCTTCTGCATTTTGTTTTTCACAAGAAATTCTAAAATAGTTAAACTTTGAATACCCCATTAAATTAGACACTCAAACTTATTTTGACTTTTTAGTTTTATTATCTAATCTCTCCTGCATGTGTATAATCCATATAAATTATATATGTATATTTCTGCACACACTTAGCTTTTAACTCAAGAGAGTAAAGCAGTTATGGTACCTATGTGTATTAAAGAAACTCTAATATAAAACAGTGGGAAAGACTTGTGGCAAGAAATGATTTACAGTCATATCAGTTCTACATTGAAAACCATCAGATGATAAAGTATGAGATGAACTGAGGTAAACTTTCACACCTCACACATCATTCCCTTGTGTGCACGTGCTCCCTGAGTGGCAGCTTGGTCCCAATCCAGTCTCAGGTACATGAGCCATGACTTGGGGCAGATCTGAATATAAACCAATTTATCCCATCCCTCCATCCACCCATCCGTCCATCCATCCACCCTCCCACCCATCCGGCCAAGCTGCCACGAAGACAAATTGATGGCCTACTGTGTATTAGGCACTGTTCTAGCACTAACGGTACACAACACTGTAAAGCAGGTTTTTGTTTGTAAGACCTGAGTATGCATGAGGTTTGAAAACTACCCAAGAATTTCAAGCATAATTTGTGGGGTCTTTGGAGGAAGCAGATCAAAATGAACCTAGTTATATAATGGACCTAAACTCCTGCTACCATTCTTCAGGGTGCTCCCCCACCAGGTAGACTTCCAGCAGGAACTATTTAGGGAGTGTGCATAGAAAAGGAGACATGACATTACTCTTCCTACTAAATACAAAAATTTCCACTAGCTTTCCTGGGACTGTTGACTATATACATTGAAAGCTGTTTTTCTCTCTCTCTCTCTCGCAAATTAAATAAATAAATAAATAAATAAATAAATAAATAATCTTTTCACATTGCCAGAGACTATGATCGGCTAGGAGAACTCTCAGTTATATCTGCTCATTCCAGACACATTTTGCATTATTACTAGCCCCATCTTACATGAATTTCCAAATAAATTAGTTTATTTTTCATTCATAAAGATCTGGGTTTCACTGAGAACAAGAATGTTGAAGTCATCAGAAATGATTAAATATAGTAGCATTAAAAGTATTTCCTTTTCTGTCTGTAGCACTTTACAGCGGTCATTTCATGTTACTGGGATGCAGGGATTCTAACGGGAGGCAGCACAGAATATAGTTAAAAACCCTGCCTGCCTAGCTTCCATTCTGGTCATTCTACTGCCATAGGTGTAATGTCGGGGATAAGTCACTTAATTTCTCTTTCCTTCAATTTTCCCATCTGTAAAAAGGGAATGATAATAATCATAGTGCCCAAATCTCAGAAGATGGTATTAACGAATAAATAACATAGTTCATAAAAAGCTATTATGTAACCACACTGAAATGTTAGCCATTATTATTATTTTCATCTTCGAGAGAAACACTTTAGAGTGAATGATCTGGGACTTGATGTGTTATATCTGGGAATGCTGTAAATTGCCATGAATACATATTAATCCCATTCCACTAGTAAAATGACTTGAGGGAGACCAAGTGACTAATTTGAGTACCTCTACTAAATTAAGACGGAATTAAAAACCAACAAACCATCTCTGAAGTTTTCTTCCTTAGGCTTCATCCAAAGGGATGCCCATCATAAAACTTGGCACTTAAAACAATGGCACATCCACGGACTCGGAGTTCAAAGTGCTTCATCCATCTTGATGTTCACAGGATCACTGCTCGATATCTACCAAGCACCTATGTGATGTGCAGGACAATTGTCTGGCATTAAAGTGTTTTCTCAACTTTGTGGATAGAAAAACAAAATCAAAAGAAGGCAAGAGCTTCACTGTCACCTCCAAAACCACAGGAGGGATCGACATTACAAAAAAAAAAAAACACTGATTCCTTCTACCACATAGCCCAGGATTCTGTGCCTTACTACACACTACCTCATTGCATCTATATTTAATAGTTTTTAAGACCCTTACCTATTTATAACATTTGTTTTTCTTTATCTCTTAATGGTTACATAGCAGATTCATGTAGTTCTTTGAATAAAGATAAACTTTATTACAAAACAAAGCTAGGATTTGTTCATATGCTAGTATGATGATAGAATTTCACTTATTTATTGAAGATACAGGCTATGAAAATAGCATATACCTTTCATAAGAGTTACATTTTAATTAAAATAAATAGTGACCATGGATTGAATTCTTAGGAGTAAGGTATAACTCTTAGTAATACTACCAATACAAAAATAAAACCTTTTAATTAATCTGTCTTCTAATCTTAGAGTTAAGAGGTTTTAAAGAAAAAAAATTGACTTATAAACCTATTGCATTTATTAGTATAGTAGGATATGTCATTAACTTCTATAATAATGAAAAGTCATCTTTTTCTCATCTCATGTCCCTAGAAGAGTAGTGTCCCACAAATATAAAGTAGCCAGAGAAATTTTAATAGAAATGGTTGAAAGTTCATTGGTTGTTTAGATTTTCCTAATCTCTTCTTTTTATTAAATCAAAGTGGCTATTCTGCATTTATGATAGCATTCACTCTCTCTGGCAGAGCTTGAAAATTGTAATGGTTATTACGTCCTGATGGAAGATGTAAGGCACTCTCGGAGTGACGAGCATTGTCTGTGGATCATTAGCCAATCTTTTTAAATTATTTTATTGTTGTTCAATTACAGTTGTCTGAATTTAACCCTCACCACCCTCCCTCCACCCCAGCCAAACCCACCTCCCTCCTTTGCTTCCACGCCCCCCTTGGTTTTGTCCATGTGTCCTTTACACTTGTTCCTGAAAACTCTTCCCCCCATTATCCCCTCCCACCTCCCCTCTGGTTACTGTTAAATTGTTCTTAATTTCAATGTCTCTAGTTATAGTTTGCTTGCTTTTTTCTTTTGTTGATTAGGTTCCTGTTAAAGGTGTGATCATATGGTATTTCTCCCTCACCGCCTGGCTTATTTCACTTAGCATAATGTTTTCCAGTTCCACCCACGCTGTCACAAAGGGTAGGAGCTCCTTCTCTCTCTCTGCTATATAGTATTCCACTGTGTAAATGTACCATAGTTTTTTGATCTGCTCATCTATTGATGGGCACTTACGCTGCTTCCAGCACTTGGCTAATGTAAATTGTGTTGCTATGAACATTGGGGTGCATAGGTTTTTTGGATTGGTGTTTCAGGGTTCTTAGGGTATAATGGTCAATTAATATTTGACAAAGGGAGAAGATGCATGAAATGGAGTAAAAATAAGCCTCCTCAACAAATGCTGTTGGGAGATCTGGACAGCTACATGCAAAAAAAAAATGAAACTCCATCACCAACTTACACCATGCACAAAAATAAAATCAAGGTGGATAAAAGATTTAAATATAAATCATGACACCATAAAAGTCCTTCAGGAGAACATAGGCAGGAAAATCTCAGACATTCCATGCAGCAAAATCATCACTGATATGTCCTCTAAAGCAAGGGACATAAAGGAGAGAATAAACAAATGGGATCTCACCAAATTAAAAAGCTTCTGCATGGCTAGAGAAAACAGCATTAAAATGAAAAGAGAACCAACTATATGGGAAAACATATTTGCCAATGACAACTCAGACAAGGGTTTGATCTCCAAAATGTATAAAGAATTCACACAACTCCACTCCAGGAAGACAAACAACCCAATTAAAAAATAGGCAAAAGACTTTGAACAGATGCTCCTCCAAGGAGGACATACAGAGGCATATGAAAAGATGCTCAGCATCACTAGCCATCAGAGAGATGCAAATTAAAATCACAATGAGATACCACCTCACACCTGTCAGAATGGCCATCATAAACAAATTGACAAACAAGTGTTGGAGAGGATGTGGAGACAAGGGAACTCTAGTACACTGTTGGTGGGAATGCAGACTGGTGCAGCCACTGTGGAAACCAATATGGAATTTCCTCAAAAAACTAAAAATGGAACTGCCTAATCGCTTCTTAAGGACAAGCTCTTGGGGAAATCCCTTTTTGCTAACCACTTTAAACAAACATATCAAAACAATCCACCATATTACCTGCAATTTTAAAAACTAAAAATCTGACTTTTATAATTCAATTCCAAAGAGTAAGGCCTTGGATGCTTCTACTGTGGCAAGAGCTACGAGACTACAAGTCAGATGTTAGAGTTTGATTATCATTCCACCAATCCATGCTCCATTAAACTAGATCCAAAAAAGAGTCCTTAGCCCATAAAATATATAGACATGGACATATATATGTCTTCTATGAACTATTCTTTAAGGATACAGCTTCCTATAAGGATGTTCATCAATATATGTATGCATGCATGTATATACACGTGTACATGCATGTGCACACATATACATACATGTTTGTGCATATGCATGCATGTATATACACATAATGTGTGTATGTGTATTTTTTAAACCCTTAGCAATAGGACTGAAGAAACAGCTAGTCTTCTGATCAACTTCTAGCTAAGTGGGCAGATAGAAAGACCCAGATTTAGGTCTTGACTCAGACTGCCTGAGTGAAGCTAAGCACCTTTCTTTCTTCTTTTTTTTTTAATCCTAACCCAAAGACATGCTTATTGATTTCAGAGAGAGGGAAAGAGAGGGAGAGAGAGAGAAAGAAACATTGATGTGAGAGAGAAACATCGACTGGGCACCTCTCATATGCACCCCCACTGGAAACCAAACCTACAACGTAACCATGTGCCCTGACTGGGAATCAGATCCATGATCTTTTGGTTTACAGGACAACCCTCCAACCAACTGAGCCACACCAGCCAGAGTTCCCTTCTTTGTGAAATTAGAAAATATAAGACATCTAAGTTCCCTTCCAAATATATAATTTTGTGTATCTTACTTTGTGATAGTGATATTTGTAAACTCTGTAGAGTTCAAAAACACTTTCTCTCCATCTCTCTCAATTGATCCACATAACTGATTTTCAGAGGTGTGCAGGGGTGTTATCACTACTTAATTTTTTCCTAGCAAGTGTTCTGCTTTGTTATCCAGCAGGATTCACTGGAGACAGTAGGGTCTAAAGCACCATCCAGAAAGATTTCATTTTGGGGAATCAGAACAAATACTCCCTTAAAAAATTTCCTCCTACTCAGTGGTTCCTCATCATGAATCATTCAAAGTCTCACTTAAAAGAAAAATATTTAAAGAGAAAGAGAAAATACCATGCTATGTGCTTCTGCCAATGCAGTCCGTAATGGAGGACGATCATGTCAATTTTAGGTTGAAAATAAAATTTAATTGCCACTTGATAAATATCATTTGCATGAAGATGAGTTTCCCTGAGCTACCGCAAATTTTAAGAGAGCACTGGGACTTAGGTAAAATTGGGTTTTTATTTTTGGAGCTTATCTTTGTAAAATATATCTCTATAAGTTGGAAATTAATAGGTAAAATAGCTTCCAAAGGGGAAAAAAAGGCCCTCATTACTAAAAAGAAATATTCTGAATACAGAGTGGAATTCTGAGTATCTTTGATGTCTTGTCAGCTGCCTTACTTCAGGAAGACAAAAAGCAATTCCTCAGAAATATGTCTAATAATTTACAGTTGATAAAATACAATAAAAATTGTGATATTGTTTCATCTTTGCAACAACCCTGTAAGGTAGATAAGGTTATCCCACCCAAGTACCCAATTATTCTTAATCACAGGTTATCTAAAAGACTCATTTTTGCCATTATATCTAACCTCTTTCTGACTTCTTTTCTCATCAAAACCATTATGAAAGGCAAGAACTGCAACATTACACTATTTGTGTTTGCTCACCACTTTCCTTCTCTTTCCCTGCCCATTACCCATATGCCCCTTCTGCCCATCATACTTCCCTGCAAAGAGGCAGGAAAAACAGCCAAAGGCGGTAGGAAACCGAAAGGAGGGAGGAAAAACAAGATGCCTCCATAGTTTTTGATTACCAGTTGGCTATACAATGTCATAAATAACTAAGTTCATATTTGAAAGACCATATTATAAAAACTTGATTTTATAACATTTTATCTAAGTTGTCATTCATAGCAACAGTTTGTATAAACCATAATTAATCTGAAACAATGCAAAGTGCAATAAGATTTCCTTTTGTCATGATGTAGATATATTACATTGTGTTCTTTTTATTGGCATTTGTTCACACGTAACATAAGAAAAAATTTTCAAGCAGGATCACTCACCAGAATAGCTTCCTCCCTGTCCTAGCAAAAAAGTGGAGGTTGATATATCTCTAGCATCAGGATGTTCTACTTATAACATCTGATATCCTAATCTTTCCGGCTCTGTTCTGTGACTTTTCACCATGCAACATCCCAAGGGCTCTCACAGTACTAAATCATTTCCTTTAAAGTTCTTCTGTTCCAATTTGGAATACTATCTTCAAATATGTTTAGAAGTTGAACTAGTCTTAACTTTCCCTTCAAAAAAGAGGAAAACTAGATTGTTTCCATCAGTTCTTTCACCTTTGCAAAAACATGGGTTATTAAATATGTATCTAAAGTAATTTCCATACTGTGTCTGAATCTAGAAATTTTGTAATGGGTATAATTTTGAACAGAAATGAAGCAGTCTCTAAGCATGATAGTGAGGCAACTAAAAAAAGAGAAAGTATTCTAAAGTCAACTGTCATTAAGCATACAAAACTCCTCAATTCATTAATATCTTTCAAATTTACAGCTGGAGTTCTCAAAATCAAATTAACCTTTTCTACTTCAAAAGAATTCAAAGGCCTTAAATATAAACATTCAAAGCCACATGACACCAAACACCACCTTTGGCTCTAACTAGATGTTATTTCCTTAATCATTTAAAAAAACCAAAACAACATTCCTGTCTTTCACATCAACCTCTTGGCAGCAAGCTTAAGGAATTTTTGAAAACCTCTCATTCACTTCTCCATCCACAGATTTCTCTATCCTGACAATTTATATATGAGTGTCTCTGACAGCCACCAAGGAAGGGAGTCTTCTGATAAAGTCATATACACTTTAGAATAAACAGATCAATCAGAAGTTTATAACTATGGTGGCCTTTCACTTAAATAGAAAGCCGACAGACTTTCACTACTTTTTTTTTATTCACGACAAATATGAAGGTCGACAGACTTTCACTACTTTTCAACTTCAAGCTTTCTAAAGATTACTAAGACTATTTCAATGGAGGTATGTAGCTGTAGAGCTATTATTCTTTAGAATAAAATCCAAGCATAATCATGAGATCATGAATTTTTTTGCATGTTTCACCTTTTAAGCAAGATCATGAGATCATAGAAAATAAATAAATAAATAAAAAGAACCTGGCGTGGCACTGCTTAATACTCAAATATATACATATACATGTATATATATTTGAGAATTTTATATATATATAATATATATACAAAACTACTACAATGTTTCTATGTCTCAGGCACATGTTTTGCATTAAAAAATTGTAAAAGCAATAGCAATCTATTAAATTAAATATCTTACAAATGGATTATACTATAAGTTTGAAATTACTTGCATTAGAATCTCCAATGCCACCTTCAATATCCTGTGAGAAGGCATTTTCTGAGCCATGATCATGTTCTAAAACTGGCACGTTAATTCAAGGCTGCCACAATACAATGAATAAACCAAAATATGAAACTTACCTTATTGTAAATAAGTGGCAAATTGCAGGCACTTCTCAGCTTGCAGCTATCTAGCATAGTTGATTAGAAAGAAACAAAACATCTTTCACTCCAGTGAGAGAGCTGCACTCTAAGGCTTTCCTAACTGAATCCCAGCAAGGGACGCTGTCTGCCTCCCAGGACTAGTAACAGCTTCTTCGCAGAGAGCACTTGCTGCTCTGAACTGCAGTGACTTAGAATGAAATTAAAAGGAACCCGTGATGTTTAAATACCATTGCTTCACATTCACAGGATATGACTCAACTCTCTTTCAGACCAGTAGGGGTAGAGTTTCCCTTTGCAAAACTGTTAGATTATATAACAAACATCACACTGGGGATCCTCAAGTGTTTGCAAACTAACACTTAAACTGTTCACCTGTAAAGCATATCTTTTTAGTAATTAACCTCTTCCCTGTGGCACAAGCCGCAAACAGAAAGGAGAATAATAACATGGCACAAAGAAAAATGCTTCTGCTTGCTCTCTGCAGTGAATTAATTTAATGTTATTAAATGTATGTGAAATTATTGGCATCTCGACAGATATAAAAAGAGGCACCCTAAAGTCACTAACATTCCCATCAGCGCAAAAACAATGCGTAGAGTAAAACTCTATTTTAACATGCAAGAGATAACAATTCCATACAACACAGTAGCATCCATCACTAAGTAGAGAATTAGAAGCATATTTTCATGGTTTGCTGTTGCTGATTCCCACAGAAATCTCATCCTGAGCTGTCATTACCTTGTGATACTCGCTCTGACTACCTCTCCAACTCTGAGCTCTCTCCTTCATCTGGGTTGTGAGCATTTCTGAAGGAACATAACTGATGCCACAACTCCTCTAGGAAATGTAGCGATTTTCTGTGCTTTCTCTCCCCTCTTAAGCCGTATGAAGCTTGATCACATGTTGAATCATAATGTATGGATACCGCAGTCAATAAATTGGATAGACTTACAGCCTTGGAGAAAAATCTACTACATAAATTCAATTGCCAGCAACATCATCAAGGACAAAAAATTAAAGAAAAACACACATGTCAATAATACCAAATAGACTGAAATTATCTAGACAAGGACTGTTCAATATAAGGTAACCACATATGTAATTTTAAACATTTTAGTGGTCACATTAGAGCAAGTACAGGAAATGGAGCTGCCAAAGAACTTATATGCATGACCACCAGACATGAACAAAGAAGGGGTGATCACTGGAGGTATTTGGGGGTGCTGTATGAAGGAGGCAAAAGGGGAAAAATTGGGATAACTGTGATAGTATAATCAATTTTTTAAAAAAGAAAAAGGAAATGTAAAATTAATTTTGGTGTTTACCTCAATATAGCTAAAATATTATAATTTCAACATTTAATTGGATCTGGCTACATTGGACTGCTCACTAGCCACACATGGCTAGCAGCTACCACATCAGACAGCAGAAGTCTGGAGTTTGAGGTTCATTCTTAATCCTCAGGCTGCAGTTTCAGAGAGGTCTCCCCTTATCACCTTACCTGAAATGAACTTGCCCGATTACTTTCTACCTCATGATCCTTTTAATCTCTGTCATAGTGCATCACAGCCTGGAATTTTCTCTTTTATGCATTTGTTTACTTCTTCATAATATGTGGCCCCTAACAAAAATGTAGGAAACCTGAGGGCAGAGACCTTGGTATAGTCAATATTTTGGCCCCAGCCTCTGGCATGGTAACCCGGACATAGCAGAATATAATAAGCATTGTTTTATAAATGAATAAATAAAATATAGAATTTGTGCTATAGTTTGCTAAATTATCTATCATATCATATACCTGATTTTTTAGCAAATATATCGGATAATACTTTTCTGCATTGAAAAGTTCTTTTTGTAATGTTAATGATCTTCAACCTGTAATATGCTTTATTTTCATACACAATATTATACAGAAACATTATTTCATCATTCTAGAAAAGATTTGAGAAGGTATTTATAAGAATGACTTGGTCCTTATGTTATAAATCTGGATACCTATAAGACATTTATAGGGAACATTGATATATTGGCCTGACCAGCATATGCCTCCTCCTTTTGGTATCATCATCCTCACTTTTATCTGGCAAGTCACCCACTCTTTCCCCTTGATCCACATGTTTTGAGCCATGATGAGTTGGCCCCAGAAGCAGGCATGTGATCCATAATCAATGAGTGTATACTAGCCACGGAGCTACAGTAACAGGGTTAAGAATGGGCATGTGGCCCAAGCTAATTCGGTGAGAGCCAACCCCTCCACTTTCACTAATTCTGGGAAAGAGGTTGTTCAGTTTGTAGAACGTAAGTCTGGAACTGCTGGTTGACATATCTGCTATCTATGAAGTAAGGCTGTCTGAAAAAGAGGCCTTCCCCGAGAAAAACAAAGTCAAAGATGTGAGGGCAGATAACAAACCACACAACTGTAGTTCCTAGGTCTGGCCATGCATCAGTTCATATCTGTCCTCTGTAGTGAGGATGGATGTACTAGACTGTTTACTGCAGAATTTTATTTAATAGTGAAAAACTGAAAACTTTGCAATAGGCCATGAACAGTGAAAGAGTTAAATAAAAAATGGGTTAACCATACGAAGGAATACTGTGTAGCTCTTAGAAAGTACCAGCGTATCTTGGCATACTGACAAGCAAAGCTCCTTTAAAAAAAACACCTCACCTGTTTAAATGGAAATAACATGTTACAAAAAACACATTATCCCAGTAGTTATGGGTACATAAATTTTACATGCAAATTCATGGGGAAGCGCTTGGATGGCTGCACACCAATTGTGGACAAGTGGTTACATGTGCAGAAGAGATTTGAAATAAGAAAGTGACGGGGGACCGATTTTGCTCAGCTTATTACCTACTGCATAAATCTGATAAAATTAAAATTAATTTATATACTATCTAGGTAATTTGGAAAGAATATGTTACTCTTTAAAATAATTATTTGATATTTTATATCTCCATATTGAACTACATTATTGTCACTCTAAGTGGACTACTATTCTTGATTTTTTATAAAAAAACAACCTAGTAGGATAAAAAGTGCTCTTCTTTCCCCCACTGTCTCCATTCTTTACCAGCCCAAATTTATGCATTTTCCGTT
>CM052540.1:135909467-135928991 GCA_028533065.1 Trachops cirrhosus | reverse complement strand
CCCATTTCCTTAAAGCTGTGAGCTCTACAGTTTAGTCTGCCGATCACTGCAGCCCTCTATGACAGACAAGTTAAATGTGCTTTGTCAGTACTTGGGGTGACAATGAAATGAACTTGGAAATGAGAAAATAAGACTATCTAAGAATTAAACTTTGAAATAAAAATATAGCAGGTCACAGCATACAGATAAATGAAAGCAGCTTCCATTGTCAGAATGATGGAAACTCAAGAGCCTTCAGACATGCACATTACTGGGAGGTAATGCAGATCAAAGTCAGGGATCCCGTGGGGACCGCAAGTGAGTTGAATGAGGGGCAGGACTCAGGCCTCATCTAAAGGGGACAGCCTCTGCTTGGCTGCAGGGACCTGCCCTAATATGGGAAGGGTCCCAGAAGGCCAGATCTCTGGATTTTTCAAGAGAGGCTAGAAATCTGGGTTGTTATGTAAATACTCCTAATGTTTAAATCTTAGTCTCTCTACTATGTAAGAGATAAAAAAAAATAAAAAGCTTTTGAAGGCCAGATGTACCCTGTGGACAGCTAGTTTTGGACTCAGGCTGAATGAACACAACCTCTGGCATGGAAATAATCTGATAGAAAGACATAGTCCAGACAAGGAAACAGGTTCAAAACACTCTCCAAAGCAAGTCTAGGAAGTGGCCATTCAAACGCTGGGAGCTAGTGCTCTGGCCTGGTGGCATGTCCCTTTTAATTGTACATCTGCCTCTAATTGCACTAAACGTGTGGCTCTAAGAACAAATTGTCCTTCTGATTCCACACTCACTAAGCTGCTTTCTGATTAGAATTTGGTATCTCGTCTAAATGCTTTCAAGGAGAAGTTGCTGGAAACTGGAGGGACCTGAGGGAACTGAGGAGCACCTCAGCAGTTATGTGTCATTATAAATTAATAAACTGACAGCGTGGTTAGAGATGTTGCCTGCTCATAGACACAAAATGGGCTGGGTGGGGACACTAGATGCCAGGCCCTGGCAGTTTCACTTCCTGATATAACTGGAAATATTGACATTCTGATCCTGTGCATTAGTCCTATAAACTTTGTTAATCTGAGCCCAGCTTTTGGGGACAGATGGGCTCTGGAACTGCTGACAAGAAAGGTTTCTGGGCTCACAGGGCTGTGGGCCAAACCGTGGATAGTGGCAAATTCCCTAACACAAGTCTGCCCTGCAAGGTCTCTTGGGAGCTCAAGTAATTTCTCTTACAGCCTCACTTACCCTCAGTCTGCCCCCATGGCCATCTCTTCCCAAAGATACCTACCTTCTCTGAAGGTCTAAAAATGACCTAGAAATACTAAGTGAAGAATTAAACACAGTGCTGTCTGGGTTGCTCAGTTGGTTGGAGCATCATCTCATACACCAAAGGGCTGCGAGTTCAGTCCCCAGTCAGGGCACATACCTAGATTGTAGGTTCAGTCCTTGGTTGGGGCTCGTACAGGAGGCAACCGACCGATGTTTCTCTCTTATGTCAATGTCTCTCTCTCTTTCTTTCTCTCTCAAGTCAATAAAAACATATCCTCAGGTGAAGATTCAAAAAAGAATTAAAGATAAAACCCAATGAACAGGCACAGAAAGCTCACAAAAATTAAAATACATATTTGTAACCATTGGCCCTAGAAAGCAGGCACTGTGCTATATGCTTACTAAAGACCATCCCACCCTATGTAACCCTTCAGAAACTCTATAAAGCAGCTGCTACTTTGGGCAATTATTCTATTTTTAAAAGGGGGAAACTAAGGCTTAAGGAGATTAACTTGACCTCTTTTACACAGCTAACAAGTAGTAGAGTTGTGATAAGCACATGCACCATCAAACACTATACTGTTTTTTGTATACTTTATTTCACTTAAAAAAAAAAACAACAACCTGGGTGGGTGGGCTGGAATGGGAATAAAAGATAGAAACTGTTCTGAATAATCTAAAATAAAAAATTTAAAAAAAAATAAAAATAAAATAAAATCTTACTTGCAAAAGCTCTGGGGAAAAAAAAAAAACAACCCAACATAAATTGTTATACATCAGACACTGTTCTAAATACTTTACAAACATTAAGTAATTTCTTCCTTATAATATGAAATGGACATGAAAATATGCCTTTTTCTAATAAGGAAACTGAGGCAAAGAGAAGTGAATGAACTTGCCTCAGATGATACCGCTAGCAGGCGGCATGACCGGGATTCACAGCCCGGTGGTCTGGCTCCCAGACCCCCTGCTCTCAGTCTCTGTGCTGTTCTTACAATGGTCCTGGGGAAGGATTGATGACACTCCCGATTTTTCAATTTCAACTTTAGTACTATTGTAGGTACAATTTTTCATGAGGATGAATAGAAGCACAAGGGAAAGAAATCTCTTATGTCAAATCACTTCTCTTTATTATATTAATTAGAGAAACTGAAATTCTTCTGTATTTGAGAAATACAAAGCAAGTAATAACCATAAAATACAACAGCCCCGTATACAATCGTTCTTAGGAGATACATCCAAGGAGGGTGACAAATTTAAGTCTATATTTTTTCCTTCACTGCTACAAAGGAAATGGAAGAAATACTTTTTATTTCTGCATTTGTTAATCCTGGGAGATAAAGGCTGGAAACTTTTGAGAAATCTAAGATGAAGCAAACATTGCAGAGTTTAATTTAAAGGGCGATTTGTCTTAGAACTGAGAAAATATAATTTCAGAATAAAAGTACATTGAACACAAAAAATGTGGCTACCTCCTACTTTAAGCCAAACTTTCTGTTAAACTTTAAATGGAACTTTCATATCCATAAATTGCCAACATTTATTGAGAATGGTACTTTGGAACTGATTTAGTGAAAATTAATTCTGACTCATATTGTAAATGTGAAGAAAACATTCCTACTTAAATAGGAAAAAAAGGCTTTCCTTGGTTCCTATACCACTTAATTCAGGGTAGTTCCATCCTGAATTCAGGAAGTCTTTTCAAGACCTGAATCTGTTTTGCTCCCCTACAGTCTCTGCTTTTTGACTTCATCCATAAACTCTTTCAGGAAGCTTCCACCTTGGGAGACAGAGGCTGCTATTGCCAGCGCGTAAGGCGGCATAAAACAAAGAGGGACCACACGGATGATCCTCCTTTCTCTCAGCTCCTGTTCTCCAAAACAGTCCAGCCATTTTGCTGAACACATTTTAGATAGTCATCAAAACATAGCTTACTCCCCTAGTAATACATCCTCCTAGTCTTTATACTTCTTGGAATCCCCAACATAGCCCACGAAGTATTAAAGAGAATTGTCCTGGAATAGGAACCACCAGCTTGTACTAAAAGAAATAGGAAGAGTACAAAAGGAAAAGACTTTGGACACTATTGACAATCTAAGGATAGCAAACAGGCCGAGAAGGCTGTTTAGTTGCAAATGCAGCTTTTGAGAGAGAGGAACATCCACGTGACAGAGAAACATCGATCAGTTGCAACCCTATGTGCCTGAACTGGGATTGGACCCACAACCTTTTGATGTATGGGGTGATGCTCCAACCAGCTGAGCCACCTGGCCAGGGCTTTTTTAATATACTTTTATATAAAAAATTTTATTGTATTGTTTCCACCACCATTTAGTCCCCTTTTACCCCCTTCCCACTACAATCACCCACAGTTGTCCATGTCCACGAATCCTTTCTCCTTTTTTGCTCAATCCCTCCCTTCACCCCTTAGCTGTCACCCTGCTCTCTATGAGTGTGTCTCAATTTTGCTTGTTAGTTCAGTTTGTTCATTAGATTCCACACATGAGTGAAATCATATAGTATTTGTCTTTCTCTGACTGGCTTATTTCACTCAGCATAATCTTCTCCAGGTCCATCTGTACAGATAACACTTTCTTCTTTTTTATGGTAAATAGTATTCCATTGTATATAAATATCCTAGAAGAAAACATAGGCAGCAAAATCTTGGATACTGCTTGTAGCAATATTTTATCATATATATCTCCCCAGGTAAGGGAAACAAAAGAAAAAAATAAACAAATGAGACTACATCAAACTAACAAGAGTTTGCACAGCAAAGGAAAACATCAACAAAATAAAAAGACAACCCACAGAATGTGAGAACATATTTGCTGATAAATCTGATAAGAGGTCAATATCCAAACTTTATATAGAACTTACCAAAATTTATATAGAACTTACAAAACCCAACACTGAAAAAATAAAAAACCCAATTAAAAAACAGGCAAATCACTTGAATAGACACTTCTCCAAAGACAACATACAGAGGGCTAACAGACATGAAAAGATGTTCAATGCCACTAATCATCAGAACAAAGCAAATTAAAACCACGTTGAGATATCACCTCACACCTATCAGAATGGCTATCATCAGTAAGTCAACAAACAACACGTTCTGGAAAGGATGTGGAGAAAGGGGAAACCCTTTTACACTTGCTGGGAATGCAGACTGGTACAACCACTGTGGAAAGCAGTGTGGAGACACCTCAAGCAATTAAAAATGGATCTGCCTTTTGACCCAGCTAGCCCAAAACATAAGTTCTAAAGAACATAAGTACTGCTATGTTCATTGCAGCATTATTTATAATTGCCAAGATATGGAAGCAATCCAAGTGTCCATCAGTAGATGAGTTGGTAAAACAACTATGGGACATAGTTGTTTACACAATGGAAGTTTTTTAAATGAAATGTAGGAACTGATTCAGAGGGCAGAACTGAGTACCTAGAGGCAGGAACCAAGAGCTGGAAGAGATAATTCCCAGCAGTAGCACTACACCCTAATGAGAAAACTGGCAGCTAGTCTTCACGACTGCTATGGGCCAGTGATTGCTGTGTGTCTCCTGCGTCCCCAATCCTTTATAATGGGTGAGTCTATAGCAGTTTACCTATGCCTGCCCTGCCACTGAAAGCTGGGTGTCATGGAGGGCTGGGGAAATAGGGAGATGTTGGTCAAATCGTACAATTTCAGTTATGCAGTATATGAGGCCTGTCTGGAAAAAAGTCTAGCCATTGTTAATGTAACAAGATTGCAACATTGATGTAATCTGGCAGCCAAGGAGAGTAGACTGGAATGTCCATGCATGAACAATGACAACTTCATTGTACTAGTCAGTGGGGGCAGTAGATACCACTGAGTGAACATGTGTACTATGTGGCTGTTGTATTCAAAATGACTGAGTGAGCAGAGCAATGATTCTGCATCAAATTTTGTGTTAAGCTTGAACATTCCTCCATGGAAACTATTCAGCTGATTCAGAAGGCCCCAGTTATAGGCAACTGGAGATTGGCAGCTTCATCACAAGAATGCACCTGCTCATGTATCATGTCTCATGCAGAGTTTTTTGGCGAAACATCAAATTACCCAAGTGATTCAGTGCCCCTATAGCCCAGATTTGGTGACCTACAACTTCTGTCTTTTCCCAAAACTAAAATCACTTTTGAAAGAGAAGAGGTTTCAGACCATTGATGAGATTCAGGAAAATACAGTGGGGCAGCTGATGGTGATTGGGAGTACTGGATGAGGTCCCAAGGTGCCTACCTTGAAGGGAACTGAGGCATCATTGTCCTATGTACAATGTTTCCTGTATCTTGTATCTTCCTCAATAAATGTCTCTATTTTTCATACTATGTGACTGGATACTGTCTGGACAGACCTTGTAAATAAGGCCTGGGGATCTAATGTGCAGTATGATGACCATAGTTAATAATACAATATTGCATACTTAGAATTTACTAAGATTTTATTTTATATATTTTTATTATTTTATTTAATTTTTAATCCTCACCCAAGGATATGTTTAGAGAGAGGAAATGGGGGGGACCATATGCCTCCAACTGGGGTTCGAACTGCAGCATAGGTATGCGTCCTTATCAGGAATCAAACCTACAACTTCTTTGTGTCTGGAATGAGCTCCAACTAATTGAGCAACCTAGCCAGGGCTGCTAAGATTTTAAATCTTAAATGCTGTCATCACATACAAAAAATGGTAACTATGGGAGCTGATGGACGTGTTAATTATTTTGATTGTGGTAATCACTTCACAATGTACACAAATATCAAAATAGCATATTATATAGCACATATATAATTTCTATTTTTCAGTTATACCTTTAACAAAGCTGGGACAAAAAAGTCAGTTGTGGGAGTTGGGGGGGACAAATAACTTTTCTTCTTACTTTACAATTCCTCAATTTAGGAGCTGTACCCAAAGAACTGCAATAAAGAGCCTAATCTTCACCTGGACTTTAGATGATAAAATACTAGAATTCAAGCAGATATTTAGTTTTGAGGGTCTTGGGGATGAATATATTTTGCCTGGGAGGTGATGTGAGTTACAGCTGTGCGTTAGGTTGTAAAAGAATGCATCTTCCAAAGAAAGCCAGACAAAAAAAATCTCTCCCATTCCACATGTTCTTCTCACTATGTGACTTTGACCCTCCCCCAACAAAAAGTGATAGGAGGTTCCTTCCCCGTAATAAGGAAAGGATTGTGCCTATAGCAGAAGTGATGCTGTATGACTTCTGAAATTTGGTCATGAAAGCTGGTACAGTGTCCATCTGGTTTTCTTGAGGGCTTGCTCTTAACATTCAGTTCCCACACCACAAGGAAACCCAACATGGAGAAAAAGCGAGGCCAACAGCCCCAGCTGAACTTCCAGCCAAAGGCCAGCACTAACTTTCCGGGTGTCTGATGGGCCTTGATAGTGGATCCTCTACACCCAATTGAATGCTGTGGCATGCGGCAGAGACAACTTGCCCTTGCCAAGCCCTGCCAAAATTGCATGTTGATGAACAAAACAAATGGTGGGTACTGTCTTAAGCCATTAAGCTTTGGAGTAGCATGCTATGCAGCAATATCTAACTGGAGTGCCTTCTTCTTCCCTTGCCTGTTGTCTTCTCTCCTTATTTCCCATCACTTTTCTAGAAGATAAAGCTGATCAAGTCATGTTCCAAGTCTTTCTTATTTTTCTTTCCATTTGGATTTCTGCCACTAAACTGTAATCACCTTGAGGCTATGAATGATTTCTTAGCATTATAATAGCATTACAAACTTACTGAATAAATCATCACAATCTTTTGTTCCTGGATCTTTAATAGGATCTCTAATAGAGTCTTAACTCATAACATGGAAATTCTGTGAAATTGACTACAAAATTAACAATACTGCTAATTTCTCTTTAATGAATCTAAGGGAAACATTTTAAAAAATTAATCCACTTGTCTATGTTAAAATAGTTTGTACTTATAAACTGAGAGATATCCTTGATTAAAATACCTTATGACTAAGAAATATAGTGGGAAAAATCATCACACATTTCTTCATAAGCAAATAATATACTGTTTTGCCTAAACCTTAATAGTCTGACTTTGATAAATACTTAACCGTGAGCACAAACATAGCTCCGTTTATCATATGAAAGCACAGCTTATAAGCATTTCTCAGTATTTAAGTATAATGTTTGATATTACCATTCTGAGAATTCCAATTTTTTGTTAGTTCAATACACTATATTTTTCTAAATATTAATTATTCCTTTTATAACACACAACCACTCCCAAGTTCCCCCTGTAACAAATTCTTGATTTTTGCACATTGTTTTTTGTTTTGCTTATTGATTATTTCTGCCCAAGGCAAACTACTTTCCCTTTTATTAATTATGTTAGATTTTTACAAAACCCATTTCTTGCCCTGGCTGGTGTGGTTCAGTGGATTGAGTGCTGGTCTACAAACCAAAGAGTCACTGGTTCAATTCCCAGTCAGGACACGTGCCTGGATTTCGAGCCATGTTCCCAGTAGGGGGTGGGCAAGAGCAACCATACATTGATGTTTCTCTCCCTCACTTTCTCCCTCCCTTCCCCTCTCTCTAAAGATAAATAAATAAAATCTTTAAAAAATAAAACATTTCCTCCTAGGGGTTTTAGGTGCTTGGTATACAGAGGGTTTTCGTGTGTGTTTTGTTTGTTTGTTTTAACAAACATCTTTCCAGCATTGCAGTAGCAAAAACAACAAAGTTAGGAAGAAAAGATCACAAGTGAATGACAGAGTAACAAAGACAAGGTCAAAAGTGAATGGGGTCTGTTTATTGGTAGACAGTAAGAATTCAGGGAATTGTAAAAATATAATAACTATATCCAAATGATGTTTAACATTATAGTGCTTCCCTTGGCATAAGAAGATGTCCTGACCTCTCATTTTTAAGTTGACTCCAGGATCCCTGTCTCCAGGTTACTTTGCTCTTTCTGTCTCTATATTTGTGTAAACAACAAGAAGTTCAATAGCAGTCCCTGCTCTTTGTACATTATGCTGGGTTTAAGGAAGGCTAAATGCGGCAGCAGCCTGAAGTCAATGATTCTAGTTAACTTCTATATTTAAACTCATTAAAGCAATTAATTGATATACCACATTGGCAGGGGAGGGGGATGTTGACAGTGGATTTGAAATAATGGAAGGTACAGTGAACAGTGAACATAGTTTTGTGGGTCCTTTTCCCTGAGAGGTGACAAGACTTCTTGGGTAAGACTGGCAGGTCATGCTTATAAAAGTGGAACCTTAGATACTCTGAATGGTGAGTCAGAACTGAGCTGTTTTAAAAAGACAGTAAAGAAATGTGATCTCTATCACACACTGATTTTGTGGGCAGATTCATTCAAAAAGTGCCACATTTTCATCAGCAAAGAAAAATAGGAAAAGCACACACCAGTGTCCCTTCTGTGCCACACTAAAATATTTGTATTTCCATTGTGGGGATTGTGATTCCTTGAGAGATATTTTTGATAGAGGGGGAAAAAAGCTAAGTCTTTCAACAGCTTCTTTTCTTTTAAGATGTTATTTATTTATTTAAAGAGAGGGAGAGAAACATCAATGTATGGTTGTCTCTCACGTGGACCCCAATGGGAACCTGGCCCACAACCCAGGCATGTGCCCTGACTGGGAATCAAACCCATAACTCTTTGGTTCACAGCCTGAGCTCATTCCACTGAGCCACACCAGCCAGGGCCTCAACAGCTTCTTTAAGAGGTATTAATGACACAATTATAGTTAGTGAACAAATACCAAAGAACTTTTTTCATTCTGGGGCAGATAAAAACAAAATCCTTAATAGTTTGTGCAGGTTGATATAGTAAGAAATTTACAAAAGAAATAAACCTGTAACAACCAAGACAGCTTCAGTTGGTAACAACAGAAACTTCTGAGAACAGTGATTATAGGCTACTCAGCTTCTGCTTTGCTGAGAGCCTTAAGAGTAATGAAGGAAAAGAAAGAAAATGAATGCATGTGAAGCAAGAAAGAAATGCAAGAAAGGCAAAAGCAAAGAATTGTCTCAAATTTGCTTGAAAAAATGGGTCTGCTTTAAAAAATTTCCATACATGGTAGAAGCTCTAATTCCTGCAGTATCCTAAAGCACAGAATTTTTAGCATCTTACAGAGCGAAGTGAAATACATGGGAGGAGAACTTCAGGAACAAAAGCGACACACCATAAAAGGCCAGCATACCTTTTCTTAGAATGGGCAGGATTTTAATTCTAAATTCTTTTTTGAATATTGAATGGAATGGAGAAAGAATCTGTTGAATTTTCAAAATAGTTCTCCTACCTATCAATGAACATGGTACCATTCTAAAATATATATTATATACAACACTTTTAACCAAGCAGCTGCTATATAATTTTGTGTGATTCCATTAGGTTTTTGCTTTTTCATGATGTCTAAATACAGCAGGCATTGTAATTGTTCACGCACATGCAGTAGGACTTAGGGCTGGTGTGTCAAACTAATTTTCACCAGGGGCCACATCAGCCTTGTGGTTGCCTTCAAAGGGCCAAATGTAATTTTAGGACTGTATAAATGTAACTACTCCTTCACGGTTAAGCAAGAGCTCAGCACTGCCACCAAGTAGAAACAAGGTGCCAGGCTGGATAAAACAAGGTAGAGGGTCAGATTCGGCCTGTGGGCCTTGGGTTTGCCACCTGTGATTTAGGGGCTTCTACCATTATATTGAATCATTATTTTTAACAGCTTTACCCCCCTGACTATAATGGTAACCAGTGTTTATTCTAACATATTAGAAAACTTTTTTTAAATTTTATTTTAATTGTTGTTCAAGTACAGTTTTCTGTCCTTTACTCCCACCCCAGGCCACTCACCCAAGAAAACTTTTTTAAAATGTAGCTTTTAAAAATTGCCTATAAAGCAGCTCTTAGAAGTAATTAATATTAATATTTACGTCTTTAACAAATACCTATTAATTACCTAATTTGCACCAGGTCCTTGTCTTAGAATAAAAATACAACAGAATTTCTATCCTTCTAGTAAGAATAGACAGAAAATAAATCTATAAACAAAAAAACTAACACCTAAAAAAAATGAAGAAAATAGAAAGGCTAATGTAATATTGCAGAGAGAGAGGAGAGCTTGCGCTAGCAGAGAAAGGCCGGTCACTTTCACAAGGTAATCCTTGGGTGAAGAGCCAACAGATGAGAAGGAAGCAGTTGCGTCAAGATCCCAGGGAAGATTGTTTTGGGAACACAGACCAGCACAAGCAAAGGGTCTGGGAGAAAAATGAGATTCCAATGAGGGAGAAACAGAAGAAGGCCACGGTGGCCAGAATGTTGTGAATGAGGGTTGAGTCAAAGGAGAAGATGTAAAAGAGCTGGGTGGGGCCTGATAGCCTGGGGTCTTGGAAACAATGGGAAAATGTGGATTTCATTTTGGTGATTTCCACTGTAGGAATCACGTGTTCTCTTTTAGACAGAAAGTCCCCTCTGCTGTGTGCAGGTTGGATCACAAAAAATAAAAGGGTGAACATGGGTGCACCTGTCAAGAGGTGGTTGCAGAAACCCAGCTGGCTTGGAAGAAAGTGAATTAAGATTCAGGATGCATTTTGGATAAAGGCAATATGAATTGCTAATAGCCTAGAACAGAGTATAAAGAAAAAGAAGGGATCAAAGATAATTCTTGGAATTTTAGCCTAAGCATTTTGGTGCTTAGTGGTTCTATTTACCAAGTAGCAAACTTTAATAAGGAAAAGTCCTCTTATCACACGCTAAGAAATACATCTCCGAAACTGCTCCCATTTTGGTTAGCTGCTCAGAGGAGCCCAGAGACTCAATTAGCTTTCAATTGTAATTATTGGTATCTGAGATTTCTGTCATGCTTTTTTTAATCCACCTAAATATTTTATGATGTTTTTGTTGTTATTTATTTAGGATCCTATTTTATAGTTCAATGGAAGGTCTATCTTTTTTAGTAGTGGAAGATTATTAAAAATAAAAGTATGTCCCTAACCAAGGACATACCCATATCCCAAGAATGAACATTTAGACCTACTGGTCACCTTTATTTATTCTTTTGTTATGGCTGACTTGGGTCCTTTGCCTATTTTAGGGGTATGTGTGTGTGTGTCCCCATTAATTTAAAAACACACTTTTAAAAATATTAAGAACATTACCCCTTGATCTGCATGCAATCTCAATTTGTCATTTGCCTTTCTATTTTGTTTTTATTTTCTTATACATAAATATATGTAATTTTCACATAAATTTATCAATAATCCCTTCATGATTTCTTGTGGTTATAATGCATACCAGTTAAATATTCACTCTTTGTACTTATCTTTCCAAACTACTTGAAACTAAAGAAATCATTCATAAAATGGGTTTTTGGGGGCCCTGGATCTTAGGGATGTGACTTTCTTTCATAAAGTAACTGCATCTTTCCTGGCAGGTCTACTTTTGAGTGCTCTGTCTCCCAGGATTTTCACTCCTTGGCAGAATTTACTTGGTAGATCATAACATTTCACACAAATAGTAATGTTGTCATTTCATCACCACATATCCCAGTAACAAAATTATGAAATCAGTTCAAAACCAAGTAAATTCATTAGGGCCGAAAGCAAAACAAACCCAAACAAGGAATGAAAAAGAACAGGAACTAAAATTGAAAACAGATGGAAGCAAACTAACAGTTTATCAAACAGATCTTACAGCCACACAGAGCAAACACTAATTCAAAATATTTCCACCAAAGGAACCAGAGATTCCTAAATAAATGACTGACTCCAAGTCTGAGGCAAGGAAAGTATAAGGCGAAATGGGACATTTTATGCCAGAAAGCAACAATGCACTAAAAATGAACAGGTTTTGCCATAAGAAAAAAAAAAACACAGTAAAAGATCCTCAAACTATAAGACCATAGGACTTATTTGAGAGAGTGAAAAGGGAGCTAGAAGGACACTCTTCTTTGTAAAGTATTCCAGCTAATAGACCCACAAGGGGGATTTCTGGTTTCTGGTCCAGCATTGAACAAGCTTGGAAGTTATCGCACTGTCAAAACAAGTAAAAAGGCTGAACAAACTGAAAAATCAACAACTCTTCTTATCTGGCAGGGAAGTACAGTCACAGGGCAAAACACTGCCTCAAAAATTGGACAGACAGGCAGATACAGAGAATCACAACCTACTGGAGGAAAAAAAAAAACAATTGGTGGAAATCACTGCAGAAACCAGTGCCAAAAGAGGAGAACCTATGTGCAGTTGACAAGTGGCTGGAGGCTCAGCGTGAACAAATCTGAGAGTTAAAAACTCCAAGGGTCTAGTCACAGGGGATCCCCATGCTTTTGTGAGTTTTACCTCCAAGAGCTCTCACAGGATATCAAAGAAAAGTCCCCAATGCTTCCAGCAGGGGTTGGAGAGGAAGGAGGAGGAAACTACCATTTTGAAATAAGGCAGGACACTGTTTTTTTTTCTGTTCTTTTTTAAAAAAGTTATTTTATTGTTGTTCAGTTACAGTCGTCTGCCTTTTCTCCCCACTACTCCCCCTGACCCCAGCCAAACCTCCCTCCCTCCCTTGCTTCCACCCTCCCCCTTGGTTTTGTCCATGTGTCCTTTATAATAGTTTCTGAAAACCCTTCCCCCCATTGTCCCCACCCCCTCCCTTCTGGTTACTGTCAGATTGTTCTTAATTTCAAGTCTCTGGTTATATTTTGCTTGTTTTTTTCTTTTGTTGATTATGTTCTAGTTAAAGGTAAGATCATAATGAGACCTGCCCTCAAGAGAAACTAGTTACCATATTTTGCTGTGTATAGTGAGCTCCCATGTATAATGTGCACCCATGTTTTTGGCCCAAATTTTCAGGAAAACATCTTTCATTTTAATTTTTTAATTCAGTTTTTCATTTATTTATGTTTAGAAACAAAACAAATTATCATTTTGCATATGGATATCATTATTGCTTTCTAGAGTAACACTTTAAATGCATAAGCATAAATAAAAGAATTAAAAACATTTATATAGATATGGAATTAGTACTATCCATGTATAATGCACATCCTTATTTTTCCTTCAAAAATCTGGCCTAAAAATTGCACATTCTACAGAGGAAAATACAGTAATCAGAGCCTGCTGGGGTATTACGGGAGCCTAACTGACATAGAGGAAGGGAAATACTCAGCTCCAGCAGCTTCAGCCATGCGGCCCAACTAAATGGGAAAGTGGGGGAAAGAACAGAGAAGCACTGGGAAGCACTGGGAAGCTCACGGCCCAGGAGCACAGGCTCGCCAACATACGGAACCTAAAGATGGGCCAGAACCGAAAGATGGGACAGTAGGACACTTCCCCGCCGTTCCCACCCTGCCAACACTTTACTAGCAGCGTATTTACTGGAGCTCCTTTTACCCGAAACATCATGTCCACCTTTCAACAAAAATGCAAAGGCATCTAAAAGGCAAAAAAACACAACCTGAAGAGACAGAGCAAGCATCAGAGCCAGATTCAGACAAGGCAAAGGTATTGGAATGATCAGATCAGGGATTTAAAACAACTATGATTAACGTGCTAAGGGATGTAAAGGGAGAGTTGATAACATGCAGGAAAAGAGGAGCAGTGTGAGCAGAGAGACAGAAGTTCTAAAAAAGAATCAAAAAGAAATGCCAGAGAGCACAAACACCCTAATAGAAATTTTTAAAAAAGACTTTGATAGGCTTATTACTAGACAAGATATGGCTGACAGACTTCTGAGCTTGAGGCTATGTCAATAAAAACTTCCCAGATGAAAAGCAAAGAGAAAAAGACTGAAAAACAAATGAACAGAACAGACTATTCAAGAACTGTGGGACAACTATAAAAAGTGTAACCTGTGGGCAGTATAATCACAATACCAGGAGGAAGAGAGAAAAAGGAGCAGAAGAAATACTGGAAGCAATAATGAATGAGGATTTTCACAAAATTATGTCAGACAGCAAACCACAGACCCAGGAAGCTCAGAGCATAACAAAAAACATAAATAACAAGAAACACAGAAGGAATAATAAAATTAGAATTAAAAAATTAAAATGTAAACAAAAAGTCCGTACCTGATTAATTTATTTTAAAAAGTTCTATATCCTGAAATAAAACCCTCTTATTTCAAAATAGATAGTTTTCCGTTGGATTTCTAATCGTTGATTTATACATTAAAAATACTTATGGCCCTGGCCGCAGTTGGTTGAGTGTCCTCCCACAAAGGGAAACATGACCGGTTTGGTTCCCTGTCAGGGAACAGGCCTGGGATGCGCATTCGGCCCCTGGTCAGGGCACATACAAGAGGTTCTGATCAATACTTCTCTCTCACATCAATGTTTCTCACCCTCTCTTTCTCCCTCTTTTCCCTTCTCTCTTAAATTTAATAAATAAAATCTCTTCAAAAAACAGATAGTTTTCCTGTCTAAAAGATAAAAAATAGCACATACAGGGGAGAAGAAAATATTGTATTTCTTTTGGTTCAACTGTGTGAAGAGCAATGCACATCACAGTATAAAGCCTCTGCTCTCAGTCAAAGTAACATTTTCCCTGTACGTATGTGTTATTGTCAGTCCAACAGACCGAGTGGGGATTCTGAGCCAGAGTGATGGAAGAGAGTGATTTCACTGCCAGCCCCACCAAGACCCCAGTCCATCTGACAGCTTGGTCCTGAATGAGCGTGGTAGGCATTATGTGTGCCCCGAGCAGGGTGGATGGAGGACTACATTCCCCTAGCAGAGAAAAATACCCTAAAGAAGCAGATCTAAGCTGTGGCAGGAAGTGATCCCACTATTTCTGCAGTTCCCAGGCTTCAGTGGGGGAATGCCTTCCGCCGGCCAGATGTTTCAATGGAGAGGATAGAAACAGAGAACACACATTCTATACAAACAGGCTAAAGAGTTAGTTAATCTACAGAACCCCCATCAAAAACTAAATAAATGGCTTTAATGGCTTCTAATTTTAGATGGTATATAAGAATATAGCTATTATTTTGACCTATAGCCATCCTTTTGACATATATAATACAGTGTTTCATCCACTAGATCATTTAGGCCAGGAACTATGGGGTTTTTTTCACTACATGTGGTCAAATGCTAACATGGCAACAATCTTTTATTCCTCCTCATATTCACATATGAGACAATGGAACTTCTCAGCTGGTCCTATAAAAAGGTGGAATTTCCCCCTTCCCAAATAGAGGCTAGCCTTGTGCGACTTGCTTTGAATGACAGGATGCATCATAATTAATGCTGTGCAAAGCTCCAAGCAAAGGCCTCAAAGGGTCCTTTCATGCTTTTACAAACTTGCCAATGTGAACAAGCCCAGGCTAGCTAGCGGGGGCATAAGACCACTTCAGCTAGACACCAGTAGCTGAGGCCATTCTAGACTAGCCAGCCTCAGTTGACCCTGCAGCTAACTGCAGATGCATCAGCAGGCCAAGCCAAGACCAGAAGAAAAACCCAGTTCAACCCAGCCAAAATGCCAATTTGCAGAATTATGAGCTAAATAAATGGCTATTGTTTTAAGCCACAAAGTTTAGAGGTGGTTTATTATGCAGCAAAAGCTAACCAATACACTGTAATCCTTAGTGACTACCACCATAGTATGAGACATGTAGAAGGCACACATCACAAGCTGTATAAATACGTTGTTGATTAAATTAATGCATCTAATACAATGCCCCTGGCATGCTAAGTATGAAGATACACAGAGAACAGACATGGTATCTGTCATCAAGGAGCTTTCAGTACAGCAGAAGAGACAAACAATTAGATCACATTTGCACAAGGCATTGTGGCAATCCATGATAATGGTATGTTTGGGATAATGTGGGAGATTCCCAGGACCCAGATTAGAGGTAGAGGTCAGAGGAAGCTCCATTAGGGTGTGATTCCTATAAGTGTTAAAAAAAATTAGCAAAAGTAACTAGCTGAAGTAGTGGGGGTTGTATGTGTGTGCATGTGTGTACTGTACAAACAGAGAAATGTATAGAAGGCCACAAACGACACTGCTCAGGAAAACGGGGCTGAAGTAGGGAGGGGAAGACGAGTAACTGTTAGGGGTCACTCTACCATCAGCTATGTGGAGCTCGGCAAATCACTCCAGCTAAGTGTTCATTCCTCGTCAGCAAAATAGGATATGAATTGTACTTGGCACGGAGTTGTTTTGAGCAATAAGTAAGATACTCTAGCTGAAGTGCTAGCATAATGCCAGCATAGAATGTATAATTAATAAAGGCTCTCTATTATTATTGTTTTTATTACCTATTGGTCATATTTCTTTGGACTTAAAAGTATTTCAACAAAGTAGAAAATATATCTTAATCACAGAGACCACTGAACACTACAAATATAAATGTAAATTTTGAAAAGAAGCAAATTCTTTACCTGAATTTTTATATGATATGTTTCTGTAATAAATCAAATTAATAAAATAAAAGTGGAGAACAGGTTTTCCAGACAGAAGGGCCAGCAAGAATGCAGAAAGGAAACAGTGAATTGTATGGCAATATGTAAGACAGCAAAGGTCAAATATGACCAAAATATAATGTGCAAGAGACAAGGTTCTGACTGATGAGGCAGAGAAAATACCAAGAGCCAGGTCATAAATGGCCTCATATGTAAAGCAGAATTCAGAGTTTATTTCAAAGGCAATGAGGAGCCATTGTTACATTTTATTTGGAATTAGTGTATGTAGCAGCCTTAGGAGACAAACAAAATATACATTTGCTATTTAAGTAAAAGTGAGACCACCTCCTTTATTCAACTTTATTCAAGTTTTGAGTGCCTTCTATATAGATCAGCACTTCTCCAATGTAAAGGATTCCAAGTAATGAGACCTTGGTCCTGCTCTTAGAGAGATTCCAGGCTGATAGATAAGACAACCTTGGAAGCAAATTGTCACAATTCAACACTCTCTGCTGTTATAGGGAAATGGATCAAGTTCTATGAGTATAATGGGTTGGAAGTACTAATTCTGGGAAATGGGGAGGTTCAGGGATATTAAGGACAAAGCTTTAAAAATTAAGGTTTGAGAGATGTACTGAATGAAATAGGATCCCAGTCTCTGTCCATTCCTGTGATCTCCAGCTTCCCGGTATGCCACGCCTTCCCATTACGCTCTCCATCACATCAGAGGACCATTTCTATTTCCGCATCTGCAGCTTGAAATCTCATGATGAGATTTCAAATCCCAACACGAATGCCTTAGACATCAATTATAAAAGGAATAAGATAATTATTATATTATATAACCTGTAAAAATATATAAGCTGTATTTGTGCCATGTGTTTTCTTTGGTCTACTATGGTCATTCATTTTGTTTTGATAAACAGCTTTGGCCTATAATAACTGCAAAAATAGCACAAAAGTAACAGTAACATCAGATCCTCCACAAAGAAATAGAAGAAGACTATCATGCTGAATATTAAGATAAAATTTTGTGGAGGCTCAAAACCTAGGGAATCTAGGAGACAAACTAATAGTAATAATAGTAACAGCAACAACTACTAAGGAATGGCGAGAATCCTTTATTTCCCAGAAGGCACACCCAGCACTGCCCATTTAACAATCGTATCCTCATGTGGGTCTTGATGAACCCACGAATGAATTTAAGTGATACTATAGAGATTTACCATTTAAATTTTATTAAAGAGGGTCTGTGTAAAATAGAAGGTTCTTGTATAGCATTTGAATTAATTTGCTAAAATAAAATTTTTCCAGTGTATTGCTATTTTAGTTTGGATAGACTAAGAAAATTAATTTTTAGATAAAATATAAAATAGTATAATTTTATTATAACTGTATATTCCATCAGTTATTAAAAGTTTTATTTTTTATTCAAGTAATATTGATATGGAATTCTTTAAAGGTCGATTAATCTTTTCACAATAAGTAAAAAATATGTATAGTATGAAAAAGCATACTGATATATACATTTACACAGCATCTCAATATAATGAAAGTAAGTTTATTTGACTACTCATTGATATTTTATTATATTCTGCTACAGAAGAACCTTAACTTTTCAATATTCTTAATTAGTATAATTTCTGTAGACATTCATAAAAACACAGTATGAGTCCAAGTCACCAGGAGGTGATATCTCAGGAGTAACAGAGGGTGCATCTTGTATTTGCAAACCAAGGCGAGAAAGAGGAGGGTATGCTGTTAAGGTTCAAAGGGTTTTTGATAAGTTTCTATAGCAAGATTTAGCTTCTACTTGGCCTGACCTCATGAAGGTAAGACAGTACCTTCCTTGAAAGGAGATTGCAGCATTGTGTTAACTTAGCAATGCACTTTCGAGTGAAACTTGGGTTCATTATTAGAGCATTTGTCTTTCTTGTCCTGGGGAACATTGGGACTCACAAAACTTTTCACAGGAATCAGTTTGCATATGAGCACTTGTAATCCAAACAAGGACATTTAAAAAGAACCCTAGGAAATTTTGCAGAGTCCCGAAGAGACTTAGGTTAGGGTTTCAGGGAAGACAGCGTCTCATCTTTACACTCCAGGAGACCCTCTTAAGAATGGGACATTCAGCCCCAGCTGATGTGGTTCAGTGGATTGAGTGTAAGCCTGCAAACCAGAGGGTTGCTAGTTCAATTCCCAGTCAGGGCACATGCCTGGGTTGCAGACCAGGTCCCCAGTAGGGGGTACTCAAGAGGAAACCACACATTGAAGTTTCTCTTCCTCTCCTTCTCTCTCCCTTCCCCTCTCTCTAAAAATAAATAAAAAAATCTTTAAAAAAAAAAGAATGGGACATTCAGGGAGCTTCTGCCACTAGGGTGAAGCCCTGGGCACACTGCTAAGAGGGAAATCCAGTAATTGTCCCTTATAAGAGATTCACGAGTTGCAGGAACAAATGTCAGGCTAAACAAAACTTGTGCTAGTTTGTGTTTGTTCCATAATGATTCATCTTTAAGAGGAATATAATTAAGTCTGCAATGGGCACAATATCCAGACAAATATGATGATTAAGCTTTCAATAGTCTACACACCGAGGAGGAATACATTTTTCCACTATGTTTTGCAGGTTTAGAGGCCCAGAAACCCCAAGTAGAGGTTTAAATCTATAAAAGTCTCTAAAAACACTAAGTATAACCCCTTGGAAGGAGGTTAATCCAGTTTCAAACTTACAGTATATTTTGCATTTGTGATCTATTGCCAGTTGCTATCATTCCTTACTTTGTAACATCTTCCTGAGGTGGTAGTCATCTGCAGGCATCTTTCTGGGGAACCACCATGTCCCTTCCTGAGAACATACAGTTTCAATA
>CM052540.1:135806424-135908967 GCA_028533065.1 Trachops cirrhosus | reverse complement strand
AAAGTCTCTAAAAACACTAAGTATAACCCCTTGGAAGGAGGTTAATCCAGTTTCAAACTTACAGTATATTTTGCATTTGTGATCTATTGCCAGTTGCTATCATTCCTTACTTTGTAACATCTTCCTGAGGTGGTAGTCATCTGCAGGCATCTTTCTGGGGAACCACCATGTCCCTTCCTGAGAACATACAGTTTCAATAGATCCTGACCCAGAGCTGGCCATTCCTGACCCAGGGCTGACCAGAATACACTATTCCCCTGCACAAAGTGATGGGTTCAGAGATGACAAAGCCATCTACGGCAGGCCACTGAGACTCAGAGGGTCAGAATGGGACTTGCGATGAAGGTATCTACAGAGACGCTTCTCCTGAGCAGGCTAGCACTTGTCAGGGCAACATAAATCTAAAGCTGGAAGTGGTCCCCTTGGCCACCACCTGCAGGGAACCTGATGACACAGAGGACAGCAGAGTCCAGGGCAGAAAGAAAAAGGGAGCAGCGTGGTGTTCTAATGACACTGGGAAGACCCTGGCATCCTGTCAAATCTGAAGTCATGTGTATCCCTGGACATCTCGGTTACTTGAGCCAGTAAGTTCCCATTTTGTTCAGGCTGGTTTGAGATGGCTTTTCTATCCCCTGACAATCAGAGAATTCTGACTTACTTGCCTGTATTTCCATTCACTTCAATTCAACCAGCATTGACAGAGAACACGCTGAGGACCAGGACCTGCACTAGGTGCTAGGATTCCAAATATGAGTCTAGGATTCCAAATATGAGTGAAACATGGTTGCTGATCTCATGGGAGTTTTGTGCTTGGCAGTAAACCTGAGATTTAGAGGTTCCCTCCAGGTTAGCAGGCCACGTGCTGTTTGGAAAGCACAGCTCATAGCTGCCTGTTCTGACCCCAACTCACTGGACCAGAACAAGGGCAAGGAAAGGGAATAACATGCAATTGGAAAGCAGGCTTTAGAAGACAAAACTGGCAGTGTGTTTTTAATAAACAAAGACTAAAAAACAAAACTAACAAACTAAAATGAAAATAACTAAAAACTAAATAAAACAACAGACTAATAAACAAAGAATAAAATTATTCTTGAGAAGCTATTCTATGAGAAGCAGAACATTTACCATCTGTAAACAGTATTCTAAAACACAATAGTAAATATTGTATTTAAAACTCACTGTACCAAAAATAACCAGGTAGAAAAATAAATTCATAGTAACTTTAGTTAAGTGTTAATTGTGAGGAGGACAAAAAATTAACCCAGAGAGAATGTGAAACATGGGTACAAAATAACTTAGGGGTTCATTTAGATAGTTCTGTATTTAAAAGAATTTACTTTGATAAGATTAATTAATATTCATTTTCAATACAAAACAGCATGAGGAAACCAATTACTTTTCCAAACTGACAATTTTACTTAGTTCATACTGTGAATTCGGTACTCTTCAGGACACCATATTGAGATGTGTCAGGGAATTTGCTCTTAATAAGCAAGGACTAGCATTTCCTCCTAAGAACATAGCAACACCCTTCATAAACCTAGAAGAGAAATTCAAGCTAAGTCAAAAGAGACCTTTCCCAATGACTTCATATAAGTATCATTCACCTTTTATAAATAAATAATAACACTTTATCATAAAAGTTTTTAAGTAGGTCAAAATAAAAAAGATAAAATAAGAACTAGCATAAAACCTTTACAGAAATAAATCTGGTAACAATACAAAGGTTGTCACATACAGCAAACTCTAAGTAAAACTAAGACATAAAGTTTGGCTTCAGTCCAAACTTCCTGAGCTCTCAGCATTTTTCTACCGTTCTTCAGGTGCCATGTGCCCCTCACTTCTATTGATTTGAAAAATTCTCCAAATTTTAAAGGTATTTCTTAACTTTTTTCCAAGTATTGGCCATCCATAGTTCGTAAGCAGGGTGGAATAATATGCTGCTATGTAGCCTGAAAATCAATTTTCTTCATGTGGGATATGGCCAGGAAAGCTTCAATCAGTTTTCAGTCTATTTAGTCTCACCATTCAGAAGCACTGTGAATGGCTGAACCAAAAGAGAATTTGGGGGTTCCCTTTCCAATAGCATGGTTAAGTCAAGCTAAAGGAATCAACCAAACCAGCCTGTGCACTATCGTTAAGATATCGGTGCTCTGTATTCTTTATTTCCATATGTCAGGGTTTATTTTCTTTTCTTCAGTATAATAATTTCTTTAAAAGACTGAGTCTTACCTGAGCTGCCCTAAGGGAAAGGGATTTTTTTTTCACTCTCTTTCCAAGTGCTCTTTGTTTCAGGAACAGTTACAGGAGCAGCCAGGCTGACTCTGGACACCAAGAGGAGGATGAGATGAAAACCGAGACCCTTTGCTAAAAGTCAGGACAGCTCCCTCCTTTCAGGTCCCAGGCCTTGCCACACTTTATTAACTGGCCCAAAGCAACCTCACAAAAATATTCACAGCAAGGTGTTAATGATTAATAGTAAGTTTAAAGTATTATGACTCTGACACTAGCCAACAGTAGACTTTAAAAGAGCAAAGCAAAGAGGATGGAATATTACAATGGAATCTCAAAGACCAGGCAGCTTGTAAATTTTGTAGACCAATAAGCATGCCAGCAGCCTTAGAATAAAATCAATTTCATAAAAGTGATCCCATCTGTCATTAAGGAAAGTTGGCCTTCCTAACAGCCTGTAAATCACCCATATCCAGGCACCTTCACACCTGCACCTTCCATGCAGTTTCTCATGTGTCATAATACCCACCAGGACACGTAATAAGGTCCCTCCCATCTAGTGGATGCTACTAAACACCTGTAGAGCGGTCTTAGCGTGGGCTGAAAGAAATCCAAAAGAATCAACATAGTCTGGAAAGGGTGAAAATCCAGAAAAAAATATTATTTAGTAGAAACAATAAGTAGCTACCTATTGATCAGTATCTACTCTATGACAGGTGTTACTTTTTAAAAAATTAAAATAGTATAGCATTCAAAGGAATGACAAAGTAATATTCAATAGAAGTAAAATTATTTCCATAATAAAATTGGTTGATGGATGTCTGAGAAGGACATGTTCAGTATATTTACAAATTTAGCAAGACTCTAAACCAATCAGCACACACCCTGAGATCAATGACATTTTCCATCAGAAGGCTAGGCTGCTCTCACAGATTATCTAGAGTTCAGGGATATACATTCAACAATTCAGTCTTGACCACTTAGGGTCCCCCGAACACCGAAAGAAACAAACAAAACAAATACCTACATTTCCCAGCATAGGAGGACACACTCTAAACAAAAGCAAGGCAGAGTATCAATGAAAAATAAGAATGATACAAACTAGAGTACACTTACAAGGCCAAGGGGCCCAAAAAATTCTAAAAGCCCCCCAGACTGGCAGATAATTATAAAATCATCATTAGATTAATTTATATTTTAAATATCTTTTACTCTGAATACAAATTCTCAGAAGATAGGAACTTTTTTGTTCAACAAGGGAGGTGCTTGATATGCTAGCCATATTTTTTTTACTCTTCACCCTTCAGGCTATCCCTTTAAATTTCAGTCTTTAAACTATAGATTGAAACAAATTTAATACAGAAAGAGTCAGAGCTGGATCATCAAGTTCAATTTTAATTTTATAGTTGAGGATGGTTAAGAACTTGCCTAGGGTCACAGAGAAGCAGAAAATAACATCAGAAGACAAATGTACTGAGTTCAATGAGGGAACTATTTCTTAGGCAGCCACCTTATACCTCTGAGCCCAAAAGTTCTTAGTCATGACATTCTACTATAGTTAATTAATACCTTTGTCAGAAAACAATTTCCTTATATCAATACTTCAGCAGCTCAAATGTTTTCAGACAAGCAAAACAAGTCAGAAGTATCTTTGCATAAATTCACATTTCCTTTCAGAAGGAATATGCAAAATAAAAAAAAAGAGCAGGTATGTCTACTGGATTTGAAATTCTCACAAACACTAGGTTAGTGGGCATGGAATATTTTCCGCAAAGCAACACAGCTTTTCAAAACAAATGACCACTGAGCTTTCCACAGAACCTTCTCCAATCAGGTGTGATCAGCTTACACCATTCAGAGGCAGCTTACTCTCCAAAAAAATTTGTGGACCCTGTTACCACCCTCCCTCTTGCCACTCTACCCCACCCTACTACCATCATACTACAGATATTGTGAAGCCAGCAAACTGACCCTCTCTTTCTTTGTGCATTTTTCCTGAAAGCAGCTGCCCAGCCAGTTACATTTCCCAGCAACCCTAGCATTCTAGATGGGGCATATCTTACCAGTGAAATGTAAATCCAAGAGATGGGTGTCACTTAACAGCCAAAGTGAAAAGAAAGCTGTGTTTTCTCTTCTCTCTCCTTTATCTTTCTCTTTCTGCCTGAACACAGAGGATTCCAAGGCCTCTAGCAAATATCACGGTCCGAATATGAAAGTAGCTTAGATTCCAGGAAAGTCCAGAAACACACACACTAGATGTTATATGAGTGAGAAATCAACTTCTATTGTTTTGAGCCACTGAAATTTTTGAGTTTATTTTCTGTATCCACTAGCAAAACCCTAAGTGACACACTGGCCTTACAAAGCGGACATCCAGATGCTAGTAGCTGCCAATAAATGTGGACTGGAATACATCAATTTTATTATTGAATTTCTCCTTGGTCTAGCCCGCTCCCAAGATCACAGTCACTGGCGAGGCCAAACTAAGTTCAATCAAAATACAGAAGTTCTTATAGTCAACTGAACATTTGAAACCCTTTTCTATTCCATCACTAGAGTGAGTGGTAAGATTTACTGCAACAGCATCTGATTTCATATTTCTGCTGTCAACTATGTCTAAGTTTCTGAAATCAATGTGAGAATGTTATTATTTTTTAAGAAGAAAAAAAAGCATCAATTCCTGGTGCTAACGTGCAAGATTCTTTGGGAAACACTTTATAATCTTTAATAAATATGGTCCTAAAACCTCTTCATATATCCAAGGTTCTGACTAAAATTAAAGTTGTGCCTCCTTTTCAATTAAAAAATATGCAAGATATAAATCTCCTGTGGCCAATAAGTCTCTGTTCAAATGATGACTTAAATACCCATGGAAATGTTTATTTTCTATTTGGCATCTGTTTTTACAGTACCCAGTGATGGTGATGCCTCCTTAAAAGAAAATAAGGAGAAAAATAGAGGAGCTAATTGTGGATTCTGGACTAAACTAGGGAAGTGAGGCCACAGCAGTGCCTTCCCCTCAGCAGCGCACTACAGAACCAGGTTTGAAATAAAGGAAAGTGTAGAGTCCCACAAAGTTTTTATCACAGTTGTGGCAGATGGGATGACCAATTTTGGAACACTTTACTTCCCACCAAACCAAAAATCTATTTTCAGCTTAGCTTATAGTTAGTTAGTATCAGGTGTTGTGTGCATACTCACACTCTCAAACCCTTAAGCAACTTCACCCATTTTAACTTGTGTCATATTTGTCAAATAACAAGATGAGATTACCCAGAGTTTTGACATAACTTTTCACTTAAAATGATATAAACAAAAAGTCACTATTATCTTGGAAAAGGGTCTAGCTCACCTAAATTGAACATTAAACATCAGTAAAATGGTTTTTTCAATAATCGAGAGTAACCAATTAATTTCCTGTATTAATTTTTAATCAGTTTTGTAGAAATACTTCCTTCATGAAGCTTTCCTTATCTTTTTCAGATGCATGTCATGTCTTTATCTTCATTGATGTACCTTTTATGGCACTGTTTACCTCTTCAATTTTTTTTTCTGGCTGTTTGCACACTGCTTATCTACACCAACAGACCCAAACTCTGAGGAAGCAAAACGTCTAATTTATCTTGGTCTTCCTCGTACATCTGTATCTCATACAGTGCCAAGCCAAACATCTTAAAAACAAATGTTTTTAAAAGAAGCACACACACTGTAGAACACCATCAACTGAACCCCATTTGTAATGTCTTAAGGGAAAAAATCTCCTTCTACATATCAATACCAGTGAGGATATCACTTCTGCACCTTGTATAACAAGGAGGTGCTGCTAGATATTTTCCTAATAACTAAACTTTGCCCTGAATAATGCCAGAGAGCAGTTCTCAAGTTAAATTCAGTAGATCTATATCTCAAATAAATGTCCAAACACTAACATTTAAAAAACATATTGACTTAATCACCTTATTAAACATTAGTCTGCAGTACTTCTTCATCTATGTCATTAGGCAACATTTGAAAATCAGAATATTATATTTTTAAATTCTAGCTATATACATTGTACTGTAGTCTAAAGTCTAAAAATAGTTAAAGATTGGGAGTAAAATGTTAAATAATTTTCATTTTTGTTTTTAGGTCTAACAGAGACCTAGCAAACCCTCCTCACTTATTTTATCTACCATAGTTGTAATTTGTCATTTTTTCAAGAAATAATGAGGTCAAAATATATTTCATCTAATCTAAGGCACACAGTTATTTATTTATTGTGCCATTAAGAAACAAAAACATTGCCAACTAATTGTAAGATACCAAGAATTATAAGAAACATTTTAATTTTGGAATCAATGAAATGAGATACTTAGCAGAGAACATGTAAGATGAAATAAACATTATGGAAATATAAAAAGAATGAAAGAAATACTTAGTAAGAAATAAAATTTTCTTTTATGATGTCTGTTGATTGTCCTTTATTAATATCATTATTTATATAATTATAGTATGTACACTTTTAAAGGTATAAAGTATATTCAGATTTTTAGTGATGTACATGAACTGTTACATTAGTGTAACCTTAAGGGTCAAGAGTACAGTGGTGTATATACCTAGAAATCAATAACCCTGGTTCCCTCCAGAGAGGACTGGTGTAATGAAACACAGCACAGAAAAAGAATTTTCACTGTCATTAAATACCATCTGAGCGAAGTGCCATGTGCATGTATTAACTATGCAAGTTTTAAAGTAAAACTAAAATAGCCTCTATTTTTAAAAATAATTGAGGTAATAAAATATACTACATAAAATATTTGATTTTTCTACTCCACTGGTTTAGGGAAAAAATAAACAACTCTAAGTAAGATTTATGATATCAGACTCACAGCAGGTTTCGCCGGAAGTTTAGAGGTCTCTGAGGATCCTCAAAGTGTCTTCCAGAAGAGAAAATACTGTTTCTTTAAGCAGTGACATCCATCCTGAGGTTTGCAAGAAAAACACCCACCTCTTTGCATGTGAAATGACTGTCACCCCTTTTCATTGAAGACATTATTGGGCTTCTTCAGGAGAGGCAGAATTTACCATTCAAAATGAGATTCTACTTTTGGCTTCCAGAAACAACTTGGATTACAAGATCTGATTTGGGGGGATAAAGCCATGTAGCAATGTATAAATAAGGGTTTCCTAAGACACTTTTTGATGTCTAAATGCATAAAGGGGAAAAGAATTTTAAGGGCCATATGCACACACATTTACGGGTAGTGTTCATGAACCCAACCTCATGCCTGAGAGGTGCCATGAAGGTCCTGGTGTTCGTCCATCCCGAAGTTGCCCACTGAGGTATGGGTTAGGGTGCCAGATAAATGAAGGTGTCAGACAAAGTTTTACTTTTGCGTTTTCACCCAGCTGCCTCTAAATGACTAGCATTCTCTGCTTCAGGAGGTTTTCAAATTTGAACCACAGGTGGAGGTGGTGGATAAAGATGAGTGAACTGACAGGTCTGTGTGGGAAAGCACATGCTACCTGTCAGATGTCTTTAAAAAATGGGAAGAGTCACTTTATAAAAAGGGAGAATCTGATTCAAAAATGTATGGATGAAACAAAGGACTCGAAACAATGCTTTATAATGTTCCTAAAACCTTAAAAGCTACTCTCAGCTTCTGAGTCCCAATCTGTTCTAACACTTTGCTGTGATGCCGTGGCCAAGGACACATTTCAAAGTATCTGCAGCAGGCATCTGGCTAGAACACGTGCCACACAAAACCAGTTCCTGAACTGTGTGCACTAGCTCTCCTACCAGAACCTTCCACAGGCTTTCAGCGCCCATCCAAAACTGACCATAGGAATCCACAATATGCATATAACACTCCAAAGAGAATCTGGTTCAATTGCCACTGGATATAGCAATGCGTTTCCCATGGCCTTTCTCTGATTAACTGAGACTTGTGGGAGGGGATATTTGTGGGAGTCAGTACAGGGGGGTGTCAATACTTTCATCTTGGCCAATGTTAAGTTGGAGATGCCTAAACAGAAATCAGAGCAGAGAGGTCTTGTAGGCCTTTGACTCTGTAAAGTCTGGAGCTCATAGGGGAACAGCATTTGAGAGTCCGCAGCATAGAGATGGTATCTCCAGCTGTGAGTCCAGGTGCAAGTGAAGAAGAGGGCTGAGGACAGAGCTCTAGGGAACTACAGGCCAATGGGAAGGAGAAGCCAGCAAATAAGACTCAAAGAGAATGACCAGGAAAGCAAGAAATTAAAACTAATTAGTTAATTAAAATAAGATTTAAAACTCAATGGTTCACAGAGGACTAAAGATGAAGTAATTCATGTAGGATACTGTCAACCATATTAAGTGCTGCTGGATGGGAAGTAGGGTAGTGATAAAGAATAGTATAGTGGTTCAGAGGAAAAACCCTAAACCAGACTGCATCAGGTTCAAACCTGGCTGTGTCACCTACCCACAGTGAGACCTTTGTCAAGTTATTTAATCTTCCAGTGTTTTCCTTTGTAAAATGGGTATTATAATGGTACCTAGCTTATAAAGGTTGTTATAGGAATTAAGTGAGTTAATATAGATTAAGCAATTAGAATAGTGCTTGACATATAGTAGGCATTATAGATAGGGTATTATTACTACTTATCATCATTATCATCATCGTTGTCTTTGGCTTTGGAAAGATGTTGACCTTGATGGAAACCATTTCAGTGAAGTTGTAAAAATAAAAACCTACTGTCCTGGATTGAGACAGTATGAGATGGAGAAAAGCATAAAGCAAGAAAAAGCACTTTAAGATGTGAAGGGAATGGTGGAGTGGACAGATGATGACATAGGTTGAAAGATGAACTTTTGTTCCATTAGTGAGAAATGAATAATATTAATGTATGTTTATATACAGAGTGGGAATTTTCCAGTAAAACAGAAAAATGTCCAGAAACAGGAGGGAGAAGACACCACTGCAGAAGCCGAGTCTCTGAGCGGTGGATAGGATCCAGAGCCTCTGTGGCCGCTGTGGCCTTAGATGAGCAGGAATATGCCTGCCATCACGAGAGATGGTCAGCCGAGGGTGTAGATCAGCAGACTTGGGTGGGAAGTGGGAAGACAAAGTAGAGTGTGCCTAAGTGTATTTATTTTCTCAGAAAGTATGTGAAGAAATAATCAACTGGGAGAGGTTTCTAGAAATTTGAGAAGAAAGAAGAGTAAAATCATTGTTTAAGAAGAGGTGACTTTATTATGTAAGACGTGTAGGATCACCTGGCAGTGTTAAGCATCTATTTCAAATTTGCAGTCATAAATTTATAGCTAGTCCAGTCAGCATTATTTTAAAATATCCTTTTAAAAGCACTTCCTGTGCTTTATATAAAGAAAATATATAACCTTTTTTCTATATTCTCTCCATATTAGTTGGCTTTTAATGTAATATATTAAAAATTTATTATTTAAGTTAACTTAAGAATTCACTTATTTCTTTACTACACAGGGAGTTATATGATACATATAAATATTTTATTATTCAATTAGAACATTTATTTTCATACTGGAACATAGAATTTCCCAATGATGATTATTTTTAAACTAAATCAACATTAGGGTCATATCCATCATGAGTATGTATTTCAGGACACCAGTGATTGGCTGTCTGTTAGATTTCAGGTTCTGAAATGCAGTGCTTTCTTGTTTGAATCGAGGATTCCAGGATTGTATCCTGATAAATGTATCCCCTTTAAAATGACCCTAACATCTGCAATCCTGGCTCCTTCCCTCACTAACATTTATGACACATATGCTGAAAACAGAATATTATCCTAGTCTTTATAGAAAAGCAAAGGCATATGTTTGTAGAACTTACATGCTGTATTATTTCCCACAAATATATAATCCTACTATCCTGGATTTTGTGATGACTAAACCACTCAGTCAAATTATTCAATAAAATCTAAAAGTTGTTAGAGACCTCAAAGATATTTCTCTCAATCTTTTCCTTCTCTTCTTGCATTACCTAATGATTTTCATCTTCTGCATATATATTTTATTTTGTTGTACTAGAATATAAAAGCACTTTTATCTGTACATCAAAGATATTACTTCACATAGAACAGATTACAGTTAAACCATAAGATCTTTCTTTGAAAATACTTCAGTAATGATCAGCAATCAAAAACTGGGATGCACTGGACTTTTACCCTTAAAAAGCCAACATTTTAAAAGGTTAAAAATTTTAACACTAAAATTGCACAAACATTAAACATTAGAATGTACACATTTTATGTGGAAGGGAGAGGAATGATATTCATTTATTATTAGGAAACTAGTCCAGTGTGCATCTCTTGGGTTTGTACCTCCCAACCTAATTGCTTGTTCAATTAATGGTAGCTATCTTTTTAGGATGTTAAAATGACTCAAGTATTGTTACAGACTTGAGTTGAGTCCAAAAATTCACATGCTCAAGCCCTAAGCTCCAATGTGATGATATTTAGAAATGGTCTCTTTAGGGAGGTAATTAGCAATGAAAGAAGTAATAAGGGTGGGACCCTAATGCAAGGAGATTGGTCCTTATAAGAGGAAAATGGAACTGGAGAATATTATGCTAAGTGAAATAAGTCAGTCAGTGAAAGAAAAACACCATATGATCTCACCTATAAGAGGAATCTAATGAACAAAATAAACTAACGGACAAAATAGAACCACAGGCATGGAAACATGGAGCAGACTGACAGTGACCAGAGGGCTGGGGGGAGGGGGTAATGGTGGAAGGAAGGGGAAAGGACTAGAGAGCATGTACGAGCAGCCCAGGGACATGGACCATGGTGTGGGGATTAACTGTGAGAGTGATGGCCTGGGCAGAGGACAGCAAAGGAGGGAAAACTGGAATGACTATAATAGAATAACAATAAATTTTTTTAAAAAATAATGAACTATATAACTATAAAGAAATCATTGTATAGAACTTTTAAAAATAATATAAATAAAGGTACATAAGAAAGGGAAAAAAGAAGAAAAAGAGACACCAGAATGCATGTTATCTCGTTCTCTGTCTCTCTGTCTCTCTCTGTCTCTCTCTGTACATCCACAGAGAAAACACCATGTGAGAACAAAGCAAGAAGGCAACCATCTGCAAGCCAGGAAAGAGGGCTCTCACCAGAAACTGAATGTGCTGGCACCTTGATCTTGGACTTCAAGTCTCTAGAACTGTGAGGAAATAAGTATCTGTTCTTGAAGCCACCTAGTCTGTGGCACTTTGTTATGGCTGCCTGAGCAGATTAATAGAAGTATATATTTATTTACCTCTAGGTAGATCAACTGTCTGGTTTGAGTTTTGATGAAATAATTTTAAACTTATACACTTATACTGAGGACAAAGCAATAATGTGATCATAATGTAACTCTCTGCTATATAGCTAATTAACCTCAGTGTCTCCCTGAGTCCCACGCCTTTGGCCCAATGACCCCTCTGTCTGGAAACTGACAGCCCCATATTGTCACCTGGCTGTATCTTTGTCCTTTAGGTATTAGTGAAGGTTTCTTTGGTCATCTAAGATTTTTCTCCACCGCCATGCAAGGACACTATAAAATCAGACTGTCCTATTTTACTCCTAACACTCATTACCAACTGAGTATTTTTTATTTAATTTTGTATTGTGTTTTCCTTAATAAAATGTAAACTCAATGAGGACAAGGATTCTGTGCTATTGGCCAGTATATCCCCAGGGTTTGAAATAGTACTTGGCATATAGTAGATGTTCAATCAATGTTCAGTGACAAAAGAAATGAGACTATGTACATAATTTATAGTTGCCTTGAAATTAATGTTCACAATTTATCGGGTCTGGAAAATCTCATTCAATTCACCCGCTTTGCATTAATGTAAGCAATGTATAACAAGTATGTAATCACCTAATAAAATCTTCAACTACTACTCTCCACATTACTCTAAAACTATAAGTATCTTTCAATTCTTTATCTTCAAAGTCAAATAAAATATCTCAAACCCCAGGACAGAAATAACCTGGACTGGGCTCAGAAGCAGTTAGATGTGTATGGTTTAAGTCCAAAGGTTGAAGCATGATGTTTGAGGGGAGCCAGAGCCACCAAGTGCTGCCGGAACCTAAAATGGGAGTTAGGGAATGGAGCAAGACAAGGTTGGAGTAACAAGGGTAGTGGCAGATGGTAGGCGTTCTTGTACACCTTGTGACCAAAGAGTTGGACTCATCTCAGTTACTATGGAACGCCATGGGAGGATTTTAGAAGAAAAGTTATGTGCTTAGATATGTCTTTTAGACAATTCACTCTGGTTTCCATACAGTGGTTGGTTTGAGGAGGAAAAGGCTGCAGGCTGGGAGGCCAGATAGAAACGAGCATGGTCAGCAGTGAGTGCCCTGTGTTTGTCTAAAGCTCCATCTGTGACCAGCACCACAGCTAGTTATGGTGATTCAAAGCACAGAGTGAATGAGACCAGCTCCTCAGTCCATTCTTCAAAGGGTTAAATGTAGACTTACCAAAAGACCCAGCAACTCAGCGCCTAGGAATTCTGGCCAATAGAAAGGAAAACATGTCTCCACACAAAAACTGATACATAAATGTTCACAGCAGCATTATTCATAAAAGCCAAACAGAAGAAACAACCCAAATGTCTATGAACTGAAGAGGGGGTAAAATATGGTATATCTATACAATGAAATATTTAGCAAAAAAAAAAAAAAAAGAAAATGAAGTACTAATACACATTACATCATTGATGAAAACATTATGTTAAGTGGAATAAGTGGATTAAGTGGAATAAAGGACCATATATTATACAATTCCATTTATATGAATTTTCCAGAGTAGGCAAATCTACAGAGACATAAAGTAGATTGGCAGTTGCCTAGAACCAGGGGTGGGCAAAAGGAAAGATGGGGAGAGTGGCAGTTGTCAACTAAGGGGCCCAAGATTTCTTTTCTGGGTAATGAAAATGCTCTAAAATTGATCACGTAATGGATGCACAATTCCATGAATACATTTAAAGCTATTGCACAGTATACTTTAAAGGGGAGCATTGTAGGCTATGTGAGTTACGTCTCGATAAAGCTGTTGGAAAAGAAACAGGGACTGAGAGCCCCTCCGACAACAACACAAACATTGTAAAGGGGTCAGACGGAGGCCAGCAGGGGAACACCAACATATAGGCACTAGGCAGAGTAAGGAAACTCCCCAAAGAGAGAAAAAATAGTCAGAAATGTTTGTTTAAGAATTGAGAGTCAAATAGGTAAAAGAGACCTAAAAATTCTGACTCAAGTTTATTTTATTGGGAATCAAATTACATCCATACTTACAGAGCCCTACAGGAAAAAAGTGTCCAGTTTCTCAAAAAGATCGAAGAAAGATTCTACTAAACGATGAAGGATTAAATAAGCACTGGTTCAGGAACATCTTACAAGATAAGTCATTGGCCTTGTATTTTCAGCTCACAATTTGCAGCACTTCTTCATGTGATGCAAGTTTTGTAGTTTTCACCAAGTGGGTCAGATCAATGTCACAATAAGCCATCCGACCAACACGTGCTGTCCTGGGTGGCTTACCCTAACTGGCCTTCACCTAACCTTTATCAGTGGTCACCTAAAGCCACAAAATAAGGGGCACAAAGCAGGTTGAATCTCAAACATTTTCATAAGGAAACGTGTCTTTTTTCCAGAAACTTTGAAGCAATGGGGGATGGGCTGCTGACAGTAAGTCCATAAGGAAAGCATTGGAGCTTCATTTCCAGTGTGAAGAAAGAGACTTTTTGACTTGGTATAAGGAGGTAGAATTAAAGGGTAAGAATTATTCATACAATGAATTATTATCTTTGAATTTGTTTGAAGAAAATTCCAGGGTATTTTTTATTATGTTTTGTTTTAATCAGAATTATCCTTTCACTACTCAGAAATGGAGGTTCACTCTATAATCAACCCACTCTGGTGAACTGCTGGTGGTTCAAGTTGGTGTCAATTATTTCCTGCTGCCCTACTGAAATGATCTCATCCTCTTTGGGGATAACAAGGAACAAACAGAGTTACTTTTCCACATCTTGGTGTTGTCAAAGGGTTGCCTCTGAAAACAGGAAGGAAACCCCGCCTTTCTCATACATAACTCCCAGACCTAAGACACTGCAAACAGGAGCAAGAGGGGAAGGCGAAGCACTGCATATGAGTGACAGAATTATTAGTAAAGCCGGGCCAAATCCCTGAACTAAGACTTAAGGGACAGTGTTAGATTGAATAGACGTGGTTCTGTCCACGAGGTTAGGTTTTGATACCAAGTACTTTTCCTTTACTCACTGGATCATAACATTTCAAGAAGTGCTGGTATGACCTCAGAGTTAGACTAATTAGTGGCCAACATTGCAATCAGGAAATGGAAGTTAGGACAAAGAGGGTCAGACTTTTAAATGAAGAAGAAATGTTTAAAGTAAAGCTCATTATTTATTATGCTTTATGCCTCGCTTTTGGTTTTATAATGTTAGGTGCATAAGTCTGGGCACGTTTCCAGGCTCCTAATTCTGCTCTACTTTTTCTTTTTTGTCATAGTAGTTACCACATCTAATATACTATATGATTTACTTATTTAATTTCATCCACTTTTTAATGTTTTAATCTCTCCATACCACACTAAAATGTAAATTCTTCAAGGGCAGGTATCCCCACCTGTTTTACTCATTGGTGTATGCCAAGCACCTAGAGGAAAGCTGCTCCCAGAGTAGACATTCAATAAAGATTGACTGAATGAATGAATGAACGAATGAACGAGTTTCATTAAATGAAGTCAATTGTCTTTTAAACATGTATTTCACATTTCATAATTACATAAGTGTGTTTTCTCTCAAAATAATAATCCTAGGGGGCTCTTATTCTACTTATGCCATTACTCGAAAAATATTTAGAATTTCTTAATCTTTGCTTTAAGAGCCACATAAGACAGCAGTCTTATAAACTTATGGTTATATATTTTCAACACAGTTATAAATTTTCAGTTCAATCATCTATTTTCTTTTTCAAACCTTGTTCTATATGACTTTTAGCTCTTTCCCTAAGTCACATTCAACCTGAAAAGGCAAAGGTTTGTAATGATTCCATAGAGAATTAACAGCAACAAAAATCTCTCATTGCACAATGACCAGAATTGAAGAAAGAGAACCCCAGTAATATCCTATAATGTTATCAAAATTAGTGTGGACTGCATACAAGTCTGTCCAGAGAGTATCCAGCCATGTACTAAGAAAGAGACATTTGTCAAAGAAGATACAAGATATAAGAAACATTGTACATAGGACAATGACACCTCAGTCTCCTTAAAAATAGGCACCTTGGGACCTCATATAGTTCTCCCAGTGCCTCTTCCACTGTTCAAAACACTCTGTAAAATCCTTTGTTAGACTCACCATCAGCAGCCTCATTGCGTTTTCCTGAATCTCATCGATGGTCTGAAATCTCTTCCCTTTCAAAGGTGATTTTAGTTTTGGGAAAAGTCAGAAGTCACAAAGCACCAAATTTGGGCTGTACGGGGGTTGGGTCACCTGGGTGATTTGATATTTCACTAAAAAACTCCTCATGAGACATGATGCATGAGCAGGTTCATTGTCATGATGAAACTGCCAATCACCATTTGCCCATAGCTGCGGCCTTCTGAATCATCCTAATAGTTTCCACAGAGGAGTGTTCAAGCTTAATGCAAAATTTGATGCAGATTTGTTGCTCTACTCACTCAGTCATTTTGAATGTGGCCACACAGTGCACATGCTCACTTGACAGCATCTGTCACCCCCACTGACTAGTACAGTGAAGTACTAGTCATTGTTCATGCACATGCATTCCACTCTACTCTCCCTGGCTGCTAGTTTACATTAGTGTCATGCAAACCATTCTTGTTATATTAACAATGGCTGGACTTTTTCTGGACAGACCTCATATAACATTTTGGGCAGGATACATAACTCTTGTTTCTCAAGAACCATTTAGGTAATCACATTTGACAGCATGTTTGTTCTTTTATACCATGTGTTTTTCCATCTCTAGCTGATTTAATTAAATTTTAAATTAAGTACTGAGCTGGGTGTTAAGTACAATAAGAACCAAAGGCATAAAAAATTAGTGAAGAGGCACATCTTTATAAGACAAAAGGTACACGGCACTGCCATTTACAAACAACTTTTTTTCCAGTACAAAAATATTTCAGGCTTAATGGAGAAAACTCAAAAGACATATAAAAGTGTTTTGATGGACTTTCCCTGTGTGCAGGAAATGAATGAAGAGAGAGGAAGGCATGACGGCCACATCTTCATCTCATCATGCATTCTCTCACTCTCTATGCACCAGGTGCACCGGCATTACCACAATTCCCTGACTGCTTCCCCTGTGGTCCTGCTGTCTCAGCATCTTTGTTAGTGGCTCTTTCCTCTTCTGGGGTGCTGTTCCCCAATGATTACTCCCTTCATCTGGTGGCCCTGCCTCACCAAGCAGATCCTAGTGCTCATACTGCTCCCTCTGGGGAGGCTCTGTCACTTCCAGGTATGTTAGGTTCCTTCTATTTTGACTTTGTAGCATTGATCACAGTGGATGGTTAATAAGCATGGCTATTTGATTCAAACCCATCTCCACAATTATTTAAGTACAAGGCAAGGCAACCAATAGTCCTTCCAGTTCTTCCTGATGGGTCTCACACAAATAGATGCTCACTTTTCAGGTGATGAATGCCTGACAGAAACCAGGTGAGGTGCTGGGAAAACTGGAGATGTTTGTATCTGGATTCTGAGCAAGCTCTTTTGTTCATATGGAAATCATCACACCTGGTTACCTAGTGCCTCTAAGGAAGTCCTGAGCTGATTTAAGATTTTCTTACATGTATTAAGATTTTTAATAGTTAATATAAAAAATCTATTAGGAAAATATCTCCGTAACTTTTGCAAAACAGTAGTCAAATATCTATTATCTATTGGGATACAATTAAGATCCATTTTGTAAATTTCTCCTATGGAAGAAAAAAGGTTTGTCATTAAAATGGATTTGTGTGCTTCCTATTACTTTGGGTCTACAAGTCCCAATACTATAAAATTCTTCAAGTCTATTCTGTAAATAGCCAAAAGTATAAATAGTAAGTAAATATTAATTAGACAATTATTTGTTACAAGGTCAAGTGTTTAATTATTTTAGCTAGTTTATGCTTTTTGAAACTCTATTTTTCATATCTTGAGTTCTTAAATATTATTCCACTAAAAGCATTTGAATATTTGATCTAGCCTCAATTCTGATATCTGTATATATGTGTATATGTTTCAGATAACAAAAAATGGTAAATGGTATTATCAGTATTATGTAACAAGCTTCACTAACTCAGTGGTTTAAAGTAACAATCATCCCCCTAGCCCAAAATTCAGTGGGTTTGCCATTTGGGCTTAGTCAGGCAGGTCTTTTGCTGGACTCCTTCATGAAGCCATAATCAGATGGATTTTCAGCGGGGACTGGATGGTCCAAGATGACCTTACTCAGATGTTGGTGCTGGCTGTTGCTACGCTACGTGTCTCCAACAAGCTAGCCAGGGCTGCTTCAGACACTCAGTGCCTGGGTTCCAAAAGCAGCAAGAGAAACACAGTCCTAATGCCCAAGTGCTTTTCAAGGCTCTGCTGGCAACACTTTGCTAATATCCTATTGGTTAAAGCAAAACACATGGTCCAGCTCAATGTCAGAGTAGGACTCTGATATAGAGAGGCATGATTCATGGAAGGTCATCACTTTAACAATTTACTACAGAATATAATAAATAAATTTAAATAACCTTTTTCTTTGTTTTCAAAATAGCATTGCAATTACTGTCTTTGACTGAATAGTATGCAATCTCTGGAAAGCAGCAGTGTGTTATTATAACCTGTACATTACATTGCTCTTCTAGGGTCTTGATTCACTTGTCTGATGGCAAAAGAAAAATCTTCTCTTTTCAAAATTAGAAAAAAGATCAGACTAAGACACTGAGTTACATGAAAATCAATATTTCATTAGCTCAAGCATAGTTCCTGTACCAATGTAGGGAAATAAAACTGAAAAAAAAATTATGTTTACAGAACAAATATGGACACAGTTTCTGTAACATTGAAAAAATATAGTAAATAGCAATACATATTCTCAACTTATTCTCAATATATATTCTCAACTATATTCTCAATATAGTAAATAGCAATACATATTCTCAATAGTCAAGGACCAGAATTACCAAAAGATCATAAAGAAAGAAAAACAAATATTATGGTGGTAAACTGAGGATAGCAATGATAATTATGACTCAACATTTATAATATAATCTGATTCAGAAGGTCCTGTGAAATAAAGTTCTCAAGTCAAATGAAATATTTTTGGGTTTAGTGAATATTATAGTATTTTGGTTCAATAAAGCTGAGAAAAAATAGCCTAGTTTACCTTTCAAACCAGTTTGTTAGGCATTTTCTATATTTAAAAATAAACAAACATATTAAGAGTCAGTCTCTAGCATACACTTGGAAGTCTGCAATTAGAGTTCGATGTAATTAGAGTAGGCTTCAAAAATCTGTCCCTAAACTACTTCGTTGTCCTCAGCTCCCACATTGCCTCTACCCTCCAAGCACACTGGAACACTGTGTGCTTCCTGGATTCCTTCACAAGGCACATCTTGACAATCATGATTTCTAGCCCTCAACATCCCCTCCCTCTCCTTTCCATCTCACCCATTCTTTTTCTTTCTGAAAACCCAGAGACATGTCACTTGCTGTGTGAGTGCCCTCGAGCAGAGATAACTGCTCACTTACTCCCCCTGTAGGCCCCACACTCAGAGCAGAGCTCTGTAGGCACTTTGTCTTCCCAACAGCTCTTATTCCCCCTTAGCTTGGTTTCCTGGGTGGATGGCTTTGTTCACTCAGAAGAACCGAGTTAGATAGCAAATTCATGACAAGGTGTCAGCTCAATCTATCTGCTTAATTGAAGACAAGAGGATGAACTGGGATGATACCTGGCGGTGAGGTGGGGGGAGAGAGGAGAGGAGATGGAAAATGAGAAGTTGATGAGAGGAAAGGAGAAGGTAAGGAGGGAAGTTAGGATGAAAAAAATCCAGGAGGGGAAAGAAGGAAGTCTGGGAAGAAGGAATCCAGGGAGGAGGAGAAGTGAGGAACTAAAGCAGCACTAGCCTACAGAGAGCTTATAGTGTGCCCAGCTCTAGACTTTATAAACATTGTCTTTTTTTAATGATAACAATTACCTTACAAGGTAAATATTATTATTATTTCTATTTTATGGATGAAGAAACAGAGGCATAGAGATATTGAGTACCTTGTCCAGAATCTCACGGTTGACAAGTGGGTAAGAGATTTAATAAGGGTCTAGACATCCTCACCCAGAGCAATAGCCATTATCATTCCTGCCTCATGGTGATCTGCCCTTAAATCAACAGAGTAACTCCAGACTCTTGTCCGGAACTGTCTCCTGATCAATTTCATCATGATCACAAGGACACAAATTGTATTTTGCAAAGATTATTTATAAAGTACTTCCTACCTATTCATCAAGACAGACTAGATTTTAAACCTCAATCAACAAAAACAATTACTAAGCTAAGTGTTTGACTTTCACTTCACAGAAGAAATTCTTTCCCTGAATTCTTTCAATGTGTTACCCTAACCTTACCTTCAGAGTTGTTACAAGCAACAGCCTTATAAAATCTAATGCTGTATTTGTTGCTGGCATGTTGCCCGTGATCTTGTATCCTGCTAGAGGAGACAGGGAGAACTGCACAGGGGAGCTATAATCTAGAGATGAGCAGGAGGGCTCCGCAGTTGTGGAAGGCCTACCTCCAATTGTTCCCATGAGACATATTTGTTGGATTCCCCAAGCCTCAGTTTTGTCATCAATGACATGACAGTCCCTAGCTCATAGAGTTATGAAGATTACATGAGAAAAAGCTTGTAAAACACTTAGAACCATGCCTTACACATAGAAAGTACTCAATAAATGTCATCATCAAGCAGTATCCCTCAATGCAAAAGTTCCATGCAATTTCTGTAAAATGTGCATTCTAGAAAAGGCTTTGCCTCTCCTGAAGAGTTAACATATTTTTCTTTTTTTTCTGTTGTTGCATTAAATTAAAATTTTTTCTTTCCTTTTTTTAAAAATTGAATTTACTGGAGTGACATTGGTTAATAAGGTTATATAGGTTTCAAGTGTACATTTCTGTAATACCTCAGCTGTATACTACATTGTATGCTCACTGCCCCAAATCAAATCCTCTTCTGTCACCATATATTTGACCCCTTCTGCTACCCCCAGCCTCCCACCCCTTTTCCCTCTGGTAACTTCTTTTTATGGACTCTAAGTTTCTTTTTTAGTTTCGGTCACTACTGAGATGAGAACCAAAATTTCACTTTAACCTTAGCAGCTTCGTTCAATTCCACTGCTTGCTGATCTCTCATCTAACACTGCTTTCCATTCCATCTGGATTTCCCCTCATCCTTATTGTTTGTTTGTATTGGTATACTCATTATTATAGGCTGCTTCAAATTTGTGGACTATAGCAAAAACAATAAACGAATGAATAATTTTCTTTGTTTATGTGTGCTCAGCCACCAGGCAAGAATGTTCCCTGAAAGTCAGGAACATATTGGTTTCCCCTCAGTTGAACTTCATGATTTGTATGCAGCATGTTATTAGAAAATGTTCACTGAATTAGCACATTAATACTGAATTACAGAGAATATGATACTAAATGAAAGTTCTACCCTAAACACTAAAATTCCAGGTCTACATAAACAATCATGCAAGTTTAAATATTTTCAAGTTACTTCAAATTTATTTTTCTATGAGAAGTGTTTTTTTCCATTTTGGGGTCATCTTTCACAATAATTTCAATTAATATCCTTCCTCATTCTCCCAGGAGAATTGCTGTGCTGAGTCTACAAGTGAACTCACCATGATTATATACCAGGATGCAGTCACAGACTTTCCTGTTAGGCCCCCATCAGAATGATCATTGCTTTTGGAGCTGGATAGGAATATAGAGAGCTACTATAACCCATTTCAGATGAGAAAATAAGGTTTAGAGAGTTTACATGTTACAAAGGTCGTGGCAGCAGAGCTGAACTAGAACACAGGCTCAACAATCTCCATTTAGGTTCTTCTCACTAGACTCACCTATAACTTTCTAGAAGAGCAAGAACCATAACGACAGAACACTAAATTAGTTACATATACAAAGAAAGAATCAACTGCTCTTTTAGTTCAGGTTTCCTTTCTAAAATTCCATATTAGGCAAACAACAAATTATTTAAATGGAAATTCTGTGGACTAATATATTGGTCTGGCAGGGCCTTGGAAAAGTTGAAAAGGTCTACTGACAAACAGTCAGCCTTCTCACCTCTCAGCTCCCAAAACAAATGCCACCTCCTCACAGAGACCTTCCCTGACAATGCATTTAAATAGCTGTCCTTCCTTCGGCCCTCACCCTACTAGCTGTCCCCTAGCATATCACCTTATCACAATGTATAATTATCTTTATTTTTCACTCATTTTGTTTCTTCTTGTTGTTTGGGTTTTTAGTTTGTTTTTTGTTTTTGTTTTTGTTTTTGTTTTTTACTGGCATTGCCTGTCAAAAGGGATAGGAATAGACCTTTCCCATTCACTGTATGGGCCATTTGTAACCAGTATCTGTAATGTCTCTGGATAAAGTAGTATATACTACATTATGCTATGTATACAAAATTATGTAACATATTTTAACTAGCATCTTGTAATATAGCTGGACAATCCATTACCAGTTATTTTCGATTTGACCCTTCCCTGAAGTGTTAAATTTGTCAGCATCTTTATTTAAATTTACTCATATACATATTTTAAAGAATTGTTTACTGTGCTATCTTAAAATTAGCTTAAATTTTCAAAAAGTTTAGAACTTGTTAAAAACATTTAAAATATTTTCTTTCAATACTTATATTAGTTTTATATTAATTAAGAAATATAACCAAGATTTAGCCCTGGCTGGTACAGCCCAGTGGATTGAGCATGGGCATGCAAACCAAAGGATTGCTGGTTCAATTCCCAGTCAGGGCACATGCCTGGGCACCCCAGTAAGGGGCACTCAAGAAGCAACCACACACTGATATTTCTCTCACTCTCTTTCTCCTTCCCTTCCCGTCCCTCTAAAAATAAATAAATAAAATCTATTTTTTAAAAAAACATAAATACAACCAATATTTAATATATTCACCACAAAAGTTACATCTTCATGTCAAAGCCCAAAATATAAATGCCAAAGATAGAAGAATTAATGCATGCATGCTAACAGCCAGAAATAAGTGCTGCTCAAAACAGAGAAAATATAACTAAATTATATTATTCTTAATGTCTTTGTAGTCTAGGTAGCTTTATGAGAATACACCCAATATGAAGGAACAGGGTTAGTAATTTACAGATATTTGCATGGTATTCTTTCTGGCAAATGCAAATCTCTTAAGGAAATATAAAGATCTAAAAATTGCAGCATGTCATGAAAATGAGTACAGGTGAGAGCAAGATTTGCCTGTTGCAGCATCTTTGCCTCTTACTCCGGGAATAAGGGAGCTTGTTTTTACATTTTTTTCTTTCTTGCAGAACTATTTTAGTCAAGGGAATTTTAAAAGTCTCAAAATAAACCTTATGAAAATATAAAAAGGTAATAAAAAAGATATTTTGAGAACTCTTGCTACCAAGAAAAAATTATCCATTTCTAGATCAAATGCTTCTATTTGTAGCTACTTACCCAGGAACACAGGCCAAAAACTAAGTAACGAAAAGCTGTCTCATGAGCAGAATAAAGCGGCTTGGCCCCACTCCCCACTAAACTGAGGGCTCCTCAAGAGTGAAAAGGGTCATTAATTTTTGTCTTTTTAATTAACACATAACTTAATGCAGATATTCCCTTCACATTAGGACAGAGTGACTCACTCATTTTTTCTCTTCCCTAAAAAACCTCAAAGATGGGATTGGACCAGGTTGAAACTTTTCACTGTGACCTACTTACACTTGCTATCTAAGATACTTAAATTTTAACATTTTAATAAAATATCATTAGTTTGGTTCTTACAAATTTGAAATTTATAATCATAAAGTTAACCTTTGATTTAATTATGACATTTGAAAGGACTTAATCACACAAATAAAAAGTGTGAAAAGATTCCAATGGGATTATGCTGTTTAACTGAAGAGAACAGCATTTAAAAAAATACTTTAAAATCCCTCAAGTGCCTACAGTCAGTATGCAAAGTGAATCAAGGATATCCGTTTCACAGGATAACACACCCGCAGGCCCACACTCACTCATGCAGTTGGGGGACTTTCTGATCCCGGGCCAGTTTAAGTCACTGCTGTTAGTGTGCAAGGACCTGTGAGGCATGTTGTTTTTGGTTTTTTTTTAAAGCAACGTCCCAGATGTCTTTTTGCCATCCGATACCAAACTGTCAATAAAGAGTCTTTGCATCCCCAAACCTGGTCATCATTGCTTCTGCTCATCTGCATTGTCTTCTCGATTCCTTTCTTATTTTTTATTTCTTCTCTGTCTCTCCATCTCCCTCCCTCTACCCCTGCCTACCCCCACCCCCTCTGCCTTTCTGCCTTTCTCCCTCTCTCTCTCTCTCTTTCTCTGTCTCTCTCTAGGGGAAGAAGGGGGATGAAGCACATCAGTGCTGGTTTTCACATAAGAATATAATTTTTACCTTTATTTAGACCAGAATTTTCATTAGAATATGTTAGAAACTTAGTGGACCCTTGCTAAAATGTTTTTCTCTAGAAAAAGACTTTAAGAAAAACTACCATAAGACTTTCCTTACTGCTAGTTTTCCATTATTCTTTTCTTTAATTATTTTATTGTCGTTCAAGTACAGTTGTCTGCATTTACCAGCCCCCAGCCATCCCTACCGCCCTCCCCTGCTTCCACCCTCCTTGGTTTTGTCCATGTGTCCTTTATACATGTTCCTGAAAACCCTTCCCCCTTCCCCCCATTATCCCCTCCCATTTCAACAATAATGACCACATTTCATCTACTGCATGTTTTAAAATGTTTTTTTATAAAAGAGCTACTATGAATTAAAGGAACTAAAACACAGTTCCTTTTAAAATATACTCAATCTTGGAAGACACGTGGGAAGTATTTACAGATGAATTATTCTGGTGCTTGCAACTGCCATTTAGTAAGTTTAAGTGAGGGGCATATGGGTGTTAATTGTACTATTTCTCCAACTTTTCTGTAGGTTCTAAAGTTTCTTCCAAATTAAAATTTAAAAAATGAGAAAAAATTATTTTATGATTACCTTGAGAACCGGTAGTGCTCCTCACCAATGGTGTAGGCGAGGAGAGCACTCACAGATCTGCACAGAGGGTGAGGTGAACCTGCACCTGCAGCTCTGCCTTTGGACTGCTCTATTTTCAGTGACAATCAGGGAACAGACAGCATGGCAGACTCACCGGGGGCTCCCATGTGCTGCCATTCTTACTACAGCACTCTTAAAATTGTAGCTACGATCTTAACGAATAGTCTATTTGTGGTTTTCTATTATTTGTGGTTCTGTTCTCCTTGACAGGGTAAATAATGAAGCACTAATTATTGGTATAAGGAGTAAAATATTCAAAATTGCATTCTTCATTGTTGATTCACATTGATTTGCCATTAGAATTTCACCCACAATTTCTTATTAGACAATTGTCTAGAGACTTTAATGCAGGTCTCATTAAGGCTGAACACAGAGTTAACTTTGGCTATCAGGGATTTTAAAACACAGACTTTAGTTTGGTCATTGTCTCCAGAAAGACCACGTGATTCTCCTACTTGCCAAGTCTCCAGTTAACAAGAATCCTGGCTTACTATATGTCTCTATTGTTAGTGCTAATTTGAACTCCCTGCCAAGAAATAAAGATAACAGGAAAAATAATAATGTTTTACAAATGGAACTTGTGCTTATAATTAGAAATCAAACATGAGATTTCTGCACCAGAAACAACCCCTCCGCATGCTGAGAAATTTCATTCAGCTCCGGCCCTATGTCACATTTCCCTGCAGGCACATGTGGTCGGAGTCTTCAGTTCCCAGAAGATGGAAAATTATCACTGTCTTTTTTCCATTATTATAGTCACTGAAGTAAAAAATAAAATAAAGTAAATATAATATAAGCAGGGACTGTGGGCCAAGAACAGTCATGAAAAGTTGTAAATATAAGTTCTGTTTAATGAAAAAACTTAACAAAAACCTGTTTCAGAGTCAAAATTGAGTCTTTTTGCACAGAACCAAAAGGAATGAGCAGAGCTCAGTGGGCACGGGCCAGCAGTTGTTTGGACCTTTTCCTGTGGGCCTAGTGCGTACAGCATGAAGCTTTAATTATCCATTAACATTAACTAATATTTAAAAGAGCCAGAAAAGTTAACTGATATTTAAAAGAGTGGGAAGAGCAGCCATGCTAAGAGAGAGTAACCACGCTGCTTAAAGTCAGGGGGCGACCCAAGCCAGTGAGGAAGCACCTACTGCTTTAGCAGTGTGAATGATATAGAAGACAAACATAAACTATAAAATATTGTGCAAACAAAAGGTATTATATTTCCTCATAACAAGAAGTTTAAAAAAATTTATTGTTGTTTAAGTATAGTTGTCTCCATTACCCTCACCATCACTCCCCCGCACCTCACCCATCCCCACCTCCCACCCTCAATCCTATCCCCTTTGGTTTTGTCCAAGTGTCCTTTATACATCTTCCTTGATCACCCTGCCACTTTTCCCCCTGTTATCCCCTAATAAATTAAATTTTAATAGGAAAGACAGAAGGGCCAATGCCAAAAAGTTACAAGACCAAAGGTTTCTAAGAATCATCCACTTTCCTCTGCCAATGATGATTACCATGTATTATAGGCAGTCTCTTTTTCTGTTACTGTAGGTAGTTAACTAGTTATTAATAAGAAGAGAGCAAAGGGAATTAGACATCGAGTTTAATAAACTGGAGAGTATAAGACAGAAAGCTATATCATTTAAAGACTCATTCACACATTCCAGAGGACTGCTGCCAAGGGGACTTAACCCTAAGAACACAGGAAATCTCCCCAGGAGAACTGTCTAGCCTGCACCAGATCGTGGGGGGAAAGAGGGGGAAGTAATTGACCATAAAGGCCTGTCAATATAAGTAGGGGGTGGGCCCATCATAAGCCCACAAAATTTGGGAAGTTGATTGGTTATTTTGAAAAAGCTCCTGGTTATAACCCCAGGGGAAAAAACGTGTTCTCTCCCTCTCACTCAGTGACCCACACTCACACTCGCCCCCTTTGTTTGTGCATTCTCTCTCACACAGGAACACACACAGCCATGTGGGTTTAGCAGCTATCAGGGCCTGCAGTAGAGCACACAGCCTCCAAAGGACTAAGCTTTAATATGAAACAGATACTCTGGACACTGGCCTTTGTTTGGCCTTGCTGAGGACATGGTTGGACTTCTTCCATGTTGGGACAGACAGAGATGAAACCTTGGAAACCCAGGGGCAGATTTCCACCCAGATAAGTCTTAGCAGAAGACCACAATCTTGTGCATGGGTCTGTGAAGTGAATGCTTTTCTCACGATCCTGTGGAGGAGCCTGATTTCACAGGGTACCAACACTCCCAGGGCACCCCTGCCTCTGCCAGAGGGACACAGAGGAACAGGATACAGCTCAGTGGCTCTTTATTGAAAATTCATGCAAACCTTACAGGCTCCAACCTCACCAACAGGCGTAAGGGTTTTACAAAAACTTTTCCTTATTTTACAGGTTTCAAATTGGCCCAATTCTCTACAATCAACACATTTTGCTATAAAGTTGTAAAAGAAACTGTTCTATATAAATAAAAGTTCTAGGAAAGAGAAACTCCACACATCAGGTAACAAAAGGAGTGCTTTTATTTTCAGCCATTTTTGATGAAAGCTTTCTAAAATGTAGTATCCCTTCTCTGAGTTTGTTTTAAATATATAACCTAGTGATAATAAATCAAACTTTTATGGATGACTGGAACATTATAAGCATCTTTATTTTACTGTTAATGTAATAATATCTCTGCCTTCTAATTTCTTTCTCTTTTTTCTTGACATTAGATTACAACTGCTGCTGTCATGGAACCAGCCTCTGGCATAACAACTTTTTTTATAAACTGCTGCTGATCAGCTTTGGAAGAGGAAATAATTGAATTTTATATGGCATCCTAAGTAAAAGTCAATGAATTATATGTGAGGCCTATGAGTAAAAACTTTGATTTTAGCTGAGGGGTTTTCTCATTAACAGTCTTATTCAACTATTTTTGGATTAAAACAAAGACTTAAAGCTAACAAAAACAACAATAAAAATCAAAGTTATTAGTAAATTGAATATTTTTCTACCGGGAATATGGTTATAATGTTTTCTAATACCACAAAAGTATAAGAATTAGAAATATTTAGCATTTCTTCTAAGAAAGTTAAAAGAGCATTCAAGTTCAACTGAATTTCTGTTCAAAAAAATGATGCTATGAGGACAATATAGATTTTTAAATATAATATTATTGCATTAAGCTTATTATTATGTGATAACTTCTGAAAGGGCCATTATGTTACAGCTCCACCAAATGGATCATATCTTAACCCTCATATGCAGTCCACTCTCAACACCATCTTGGACTTTCCACAATGCTGTATCTCCATCCTAACCCATTTCCCCACTTAGCTCACTGCCCCCTGACTTGACTATGGGGATTAGGAGATCGTACCATCTGTCATTCATTTTAACTTGCAGGCAAAATCCTTCTCTACACAGCTGAAGGTGGTCTCTTAACCTGGCATTTCTTCTCTGCTCCATCCTTTGGTTCAATGCCGCCAACCAGATGCCAGCACTCCCAGGCTCGACCGCTGCCTCTCTCTCTCTCTCTCTCTCTCTCTCTCTGTGTCTCACTCACACACACACACACACACACACACACACACACACACACACATCTCTTTGGCTCCCTCCATAGACAACCAGCAGTTGCAAATGCCAACAACACTTTGCAGGTCTTTACTGATGAATATTCCATGTTATAGCAAAAGATAACATGTTGCCATTTATCTTTTCTTTAAACAATATGAAACAAAAGTGTTGGATTATGAATTTAATTGACACCAGTTTTTTATAATCTAAAGTCATTTAATATAGTCAAAACAGTAACTAAAGAAAAACTAAACTAAACCTAAAAATGTCACTTGATCTCCATTACCCTAGTAATATTTAGAAATAAGAGATGGTTTGAATTTATTCTTAATTTAAATTGGATCTAAATTCCAAGATCATTCCAAATTGTATTCCACTATTTTTGCATCTTCAAACTAGGCATGCAATGGAAATGATCTTGGGCAGGAAGACTCGGGATCAGCAGACTGAAAACCAAACGCCAGAAAATGCATTTGATATGTAGGGTACAAGATCTCTCTTACATCCTGGGCCTAAAATTCTCAAGGTATTTTTTGGAGGTTCATCACAGGATATATGGTTAATATCTAGGATAATTCTCCACTTAGAAACTAGAGAATGTTACCAGATATGGAGAAAATTAACTCTACAAGTGGTTAATTTGGACTCAGAAAGTGAATCTAGATCTATTTATCTTCATTACTGAGAGTTATAGTTAAATTCTATTCATTTGTTTTATTTTTTGGCAAATATTCCTGAGGGACAGGGTAGGAGGGTGAAGATATCTTTTGGCTTCAGTATTTATTTATATTCCTCTGTCTGTGTGGTTTGCCAAAGGGAAAAAAATCTCATGTTAAATAATGAGGTCTAGGAACGAATGCGACATACGCCCTGTGGCTAGTTGGCTCAGCTGCCCAGTACACCTGCTGTGGATACCAAAGACATGAACTTGGTCCCAAACAGCCTTTTCTTTTCAGAAAGAGTACACACATCCCTTTTCCTGAGCACCATCTCATGAAGAAGAGATGAGCACACATCCTTATGGATATGGGCATGTGGTCTTGTGACTTCATCATTTCCATTAAGAGGAAACAAAAGAAAATGGCCACCATTCTTAACCAGCAACATGCATGACACTAATGATTGTACACATACAAGATCAATTAACCTAAACTGAACTCTGGCTAGTTCAAGTAACCAGCTCAGTAAGCCAGGCACACAATAACCTGTGCCCAGAACAGCAGGTACCGACATCCTGTGGTGACAAAGGTAGAAATGAAATGAGAGAAAAGGCTTCCAAACATGAATGTTTGTATAGAAGTTTGAAAAGCTCAGTGAAATGGCAATAGATAATGTTTCAAAGTAATAAAAACACATCCCTAAATCTGCTTTGTGCTTCTCTCTCGGAAGAGTGATCAAGAGGTAGTGAGGCAAAAGGCTTTCTCATGAAGAGGAAGCGCTGCTCTCAGTGGCCAGGAGGGTCTGCAGGACTCTGAAGCCTCATTAGGAGCACTTTCTGATTTTAAAGATCATTTTATCCTCTAAGAAAAGAGAATGAGTAATTAGAAGCCTTTGATTTACTGGTGTGCATTTTTCTCAAAGATTTTTAGTATACTTCTAAAGAATTAAGAAAGTATATTTTATCTCCTTTCTCAAAATCATGCCTGAAACAAATGCTAAATAATTTTAATGATGAAAGAAATATTTCTTTGTGATAAAACACACTTGCCATTTTATTCACTTAGAATCTGCCATCACAATAATGATGCTGCCGACAGAAGCCTTTGAGCTGGGGGGAGGGTGCTGTTGTTCCTACTGTGTGGTGTTTGCACTCATCTTGTCACACTCCGCCACTCAAACACAGACAGCCATTTGACCCCGGCTGTCCCTCCTTGGTGGTGAACTAGGTGCATGCACAGGACCTAGTTGTTTCCTGCTAAGGAACAGCTATTATCTGAATTCCTCTCTGAACTAAAAGAATTAGAGCACATAACCAAAATTAGAGCTAATGAAAATTGGAATGCCTAGAATACTGGAAAAATTAGCTTTATACTGTACTTTTCATAATAGAAAGAAGCTCACGAAGTTTAGGGTAATACAAGCAAAAGTGCTGGGTGCTCACACAGCAAAAGGAAGTTCTTCTGCCAAGAGAAACCTGAGGCCAAGGTACCATTCTCAACCTTTGACCACATTTCTACTAGATGGTAGCTCCCTTGGTATTCATCTCCTCAATTGTGAAATAAAGGAATAGAATTAGATGAACTCTAAGTCCCATTTTAGCTATATAATTCTAACATCCAACATAATGAACAAGAGAGCTGCCACCACATTTACATACTAATTAAGAAGATTTTACTTTACATAAGTTAACCTCCTTAAAATGAAACTATACAAGATCTTAACCAAAATACAAGGACTGGGGTTTTGTGTAATTATGGCAAATAACTTAATCCTATAATGAAAATTTTGTGACTATTGCCCAAAATTCCTACATGAAGTGATTTTTACAATAACTGAAATAACAAAGAATGTAAATAAAAATTAGAGCACCAAAAATATCAAAAAATAACTTTATGATGTATCTTTCATAACAATATTAAATACCAGATTTTGTAATGAAAAATATGACTATGGCACATAAATTTGGTGATAATTTTTTCTTCCCATTACCTATTAGGATTATCCTTGATGGATATTCTACTGAGAAAAGTTTTCTTTTTTAATATATTAAAAAAATGGTTACAGTACAAATATGATGAGTTATATGGTTTGTAGAGAAGAAAAGGGTCATTATAATTTAGGAACTAGGCTGTGTAGCTATGTTTTGTAAATAGAAGGTATAAACTTGCATAATTTCATAGCTAATATATCCAAAGACAATGAGTAGAAATAAAATAGGTGGTATTACATATATAAACACACCAATAAGTATTAATAAAATCAAATTTTCCTTTTAAGCCCTTAAGGAAGACACAAGCTATTTAGAATTCTACTCATATCATTCAGTGTATAGAGAAGAGTGACTAGAAAAAGAAGGAAGGATGGTATGGTTAGAACATAAAGACATAGGCAAGGAGATGTTGAACTGAAATTAAAAGTATGTTGCGGAGGCACATGTCATAAGGAGGGAAAAACCAGAAACAGTGAGCATGTAATTTGTGGAAAATTGCTCTCAACACATCCTACATTCTTAGGAAAAGTTTTGGCAAGATTGTTACTCCCGTTAACCTAATTTCTTTGCATATAATTTTCTCAAATGTACATTAAACATTTGAAATCAGTATGTGTATGATTTGACTTTTTAATGGCTAATAAAAAATGGGAAACTTAGGAACAAATATAGAGGACACATGGACAAAACTAGGGGGGTTGGCAATGGGAGGGAGGAAGGGAGGGATGGGTAGGTGGGCTGGAATGGGAATAAAGGATAGAAACTGTACTGAATAAACTAAAATAAAAAATTTTAAAAAAGGGAAACAGGGTGGAAATGAGAAGTTATTTTTTTGCTAACGGACACCTTAATCTTTAAAAATGTTTAACTTTGAGCCCTAAAATAGAGCCTATAACAAAGACAAAAATTAAGACTACCAATCAAATTTAGGATTTTAATCATATTTTAAGACAAAAACTTATAAACAACATGGCTAGAACCCATTAAACTGTACAGACCTCAAAGTCATGGAAGGAGACTTAAACTGCACATTAACTGTGGTGGGCAGAATTCTAAGATGGCCCCCAAGACTCCTGCCCCATGGTGTTTGCACCCTGTATAATCCCTTTCCTTTGAGTGGTGGGGTGTGGGTCCTGTGATTATGGTAGAGTAAGCTTTCCTTTGCTTAGGTTCCATTACGTGACAAAGGTGATGGGTTAGAGACTCCCTTGTTTACAATGCATTACATAAGTCTTCCTAGTAGGAGACTGGAGAGAGGTTCCTGCAGCTGGCTTTGAAGATGTAAGCTGCCATACTATGAGATCACCACCTGGCTGGGTTCTAAATGGCCTCCAGGAGCTAAGCACCCACTAGCCAACAGCCATCAAGACAACAGGGACTGCAGTGCTACAGTCACAAGGAACCGAATCCCACAAGTAACCTGACTGGACCTGGAAGAGCACCCCAGCTCTGGATGAGAACCACAGTGTGGCTCATACCTTGATGCAGCCCAGGGAAACTGTGAGCAGAGTACCCTGAAAAAAGGCTGCCTGACTCCAGACCCATGAAAACTAAACTAATAAATTTGTATGGTTTTAAGTTGCTGAGTTGATGATAAGAGCTGATGGCATAGCAATAGAAAGCTAATGACCAACACTTGATTGTGCTACATTTCAGGGCCAACAGACCTCATAAGTAAGTGCAGGATCTCAACTGCAGAATGAATGAGATATCCTGAATCAAACATCCAACCACTTTGGAACCTATTTTGTGAGTTGTAATTAAACTACATATGCATTATTCACTAGCATGGATAAGTTTCAGCAATAATCACCATTCTCTATATACCTTACTCAAAACCAGTCTGCTCAGAAACACCACTTCACCAGCATGTTACGTTCTACAGTACTTTTTGAACTCTCATCTGTCCACATTTTCACAGCCATGCTGGTCATGGTTCTGAAGATAAAGAACAAAGAGGAAGAATAAATGACTCACTAAAGAACACATTCTTAGTGTGACTCCTACTTGGGAAATCTGTGCTTTTGTAAAAATCTGTACTTCTTGATAAGCATTTTCCCCTCCTCCTATAATTGACTGTAAAATAGTAGTATAAAAATATGGAGGTTTTTGTTTCCATGTCACTGGTCAATTGAAGCCTCAAACCAATTTTAAATCTAAATATTTTAGTGCACTGATTTGACAATAAAATATAATTTCCCCAATAGTTGATATACTGATGAAACTTTTTAATTAATTTTTTCATGCATTCATAGCTGGTCCTTTATTAATTCATACTTTCTCAGGCATTCTGGCTTCCCAGAGCAGCCAAGCTCACTGAGATGATTTGAGAATGACTAAAAGCTTAACCCAAGGCTCTCAAATAATCCTAATTAGGTGCCTCACAATATTGCTATCATTAAGATTTATGTGGTACCTCAAATACCTTCTAAAGTATGTATGTGAAAATTTGAAATAAGCAAAGAATAAACACATACATAAATAAATGGGAGTTTTACTTTCTCAGGTTAAAATTGTCTTAAGAAAACCTATGGAAATCCAAATACACTATAAAGTAGATGTCAGGTGTCAGAATACACCAACCAATTGGCTAGATTCTGTTCTGATATAACAGGATGCACCCTAAACACCCTGGGGAGCTCAGTGACAGGATGAAGGCACTGGACCCTCAGATGCCTCACAGAAAACTGATGCATTCGCTTCATGGATTTACTTGCACCGACTCTAGATAAAGTTAAGACATTGAAAGTTAATTTTGTAGTTTATATAATTCTATCAAAGGAATTCAACTGCCCATACAGAAAACCGAGGAATAGGGAACTTTAGCGACTTGCCTATGATATGGGGCTGATTTGCATTTAATATATTTTTCAGATGAGAGAAATTAATCTGAGATTTTTGAATTTCAATTTTTAATTGATTTGAAATTGATCGAGAATTTTTTCCTAGTATTTTAAGAATATATTTAGTTCAGTTTAGTAGTTACTAAATACATTATTTATATAATTAATGAAATACTAGGAAGAAAGTTTAAGATTTCTAGCTACAGGTGAATAGACAAATACACAAACAAAGCCATGTGCAATCGAGGCCTCTTCTCACTTACCATTTTTGGAATCAAATATATGATTATGGGTTGGAAAATGGAGACAACTGTATTCATACATTAATAAAAATGATTTAAAATGATTATGTAGAGCGGGAATCAGCAAACTGCATCTCCTGGCTGATTCAGCAGCTACGTGTTTTGGTGCATAACTTTTTCACTGAGACACAGCCACGCCCTTTCTTTTATGAACTGTTTACAGCTACACTGACGACACTGAGTAGCCTTGACAGAGAGTGCATGGCCTCCGATATCTCACCCTTTACTGAAAACATGTTATGACACCTGTTCTAGTTAATCAAAAGTCAGCATTTTATTTAAGCCTGCATCTATTATATTGATAACACCTAGAAAAAAAATTTAATATGACTCTATTTAGAAGAAATTCTTGGTTAAGTAAATAAATGGAACTGACATTAAATATAGATAACCAAAATTTTATACATTGAGTATATGTTGATTCCACAAATACAGACCCACACAGTATGAACTGTGAAAACATCTTGCTTTTTTTTGTTAGCATCTTTTTTTAAAAGTTTTTTTAAATTTAGTTTTAGAGAGGAGAAAGGAGGGAAAAAGAGAGGGAGGGAAACATCAATGTGTGGTTGCCTCTCACACACCTCCTCCTAGAGACCTGGCCCACAACCCAGCCGTGTGTCCTGACAGAGAATTGAACTGGCAACCCTTCTGGATCGCAGGCCAGCAATTAATCCACTGAGCTAAACCAGCCAGGGCTTCTGTTAGCATCTTAAAATGGTAAACATTACATATCTTTCTTTTGTTACAAAATCTCCTCTTGAGATTTTAGTCACAAAACATTTTTAATGGATTTCATTTCTTCATAGTCCCATGAGTAATACAACTCTATAAAAATTTTACAACCCTCTATCTACAAATTAATTCTCAAACCTGGCTGAGATGAAAAGGAAAGTAAAAAATGGAAATAAAAAAGGCCATGATAGCTTTTGAAATTATAGGATATGTTTTTATAATAAATTTTAAATCTAGTATGTTCTAAAGACATTATTGTTAAGGATCCAGAGGAAAAAAATAACACCAAGGAATTGCAAGCCTATTCCCAGAATTTTCAAAAAGGCATATAATTTAAACAGTCTATGTAATTTTAGGTAAATGGCAAGCTCAAAAGGAAATGGTTAAAACTTAAATATATTTTATTTCTTTCTTTATGGGGCAGAATTTTTGAGTGTCTGATCAGTATTTATCCATATCCCTGAGCAGAGTATTTTTTTAAATATTTGATTTTGCCTACAGTCTACAACCATGTATAAGTAAAAAGACACCATGTCTACAGAAGAACTCAAGTCAGGATACCTGATTTTTATTAAGGTTGTCAACTTTATAAAAGTATTGTCAGTCTATATGGGAAAAAAATTAAATTACAATATCATGTCTCAAATTGAGTTCAAGGCTCAGTTACTCAAAGTTCGGGTATTGTATCTGACATTTCCAATATTTGAGAGATTCAAGGGGCTATGTTAACAATTTACCTAGCTTCCCTGAGCTCTTTTCATTCTTCATTCATTCAATCATTAATTCATATGTACAAATATTGCACTTTCTGATGACCTATGTGCCAGATATATTAGCTGTTCTGTCAGTATGTACGTTAACTCACAAAAAAAAAAGCTGTGTTTTTTTTCCAACAAACAGTTGTTAAATGCCTGCAATATACTTTATGTACTGTGCTAGGTTCTAAAAATAAAGAGATGACTAAAACAGAACAAGGGTCCTAAAACTTGATTGTACACTAGATACATTTGGAGATTTCATAAACACATTAAAGCACAGGTGGCAAACACAAGGCCCGCGGGCCGAATCCGGCCCTCCACCTTGTTTTATCTCGCCCGGCACCCTTGTTTCTCCCCAGTGGTAGTACCAAGCTCTCGCTTAACTGTGAAGGAGTAGTTACATTTATACAGTCCTAATTACATTTGGCCCTTTGAAGGCAACTGTGAGGCTGATGTGGCCCCTGATGAAAATTACTTTGACACCCCTACATTAAAGGCTCGGGTTTCATCCTGATCCAGTGAATCCGAATTTCTGACAGTAGGACCCATAACTTTGAGTTTTTGCAAGAGCCACTAATGATTCTTAGACACATTGAATTTTGAGAATCATTTGTCTGGAATATGCACCATATAGACACAGATAAAAAAAGTAACATGAATAAAATGGAAATATAAGGAAGGAAGCATCAAATTCTGCACAGAAAGATCAGAGAGAGCTTTTCTGAAGAGGCAGCCTAGAAGATGAGTATTAACAAATGAGAAATTCACCAACCAGATAAGCAGGCAGAGGTAAGTACCTGCAAAAGAGGTAAACCCATATGGAAACAAATGAAAGCATGATAACGGCATGGTATGTTTGGAGAACTGCAAATAGCTAGGTATGGATGGAAGGTATGCAAAGGGAAAGTCCAGGAGAAGTTGTTGAAAAGGTAAGCAGAAGCAGCCGGACCACGAAGGACCCTGTATGCACTGCTATTAATTTTTATTCTATCTTGGGGGCCATGTGGAGCTACTGGAGTTTTATAATCAATAAAGTGATATAATTAGACAAATTGCAATAGTAAGGAAGAAACAGTTGGAGGCAGGGAGATACATTATCCTGGGTGAGAAATAATGAGGACATAAAACTAAAATAGTGGTATTAGTGAGGAAAGGGAAAGGCAGATAAAAATACACTGGGGGTGGGGTGAGTAGTAATGACATGTCCAGGTCATAAAATAGGATATGAAGAGACATGTGTAGATTTATATCTATTTATCTATATCTATTCCATTATAAATCAAATTCCATTTTTTAAAAACAGAAGGCTGCCACTTATCAAAAGATAATTTAAATTGTTTTTGAAAAAGAAATGTAACAATTATTTGACAGGATTTTCAACACTTTTATGCTGACCTAAAATGATAGGCGAGGAAAGCCAGAGAGGGGAAAAGACTTACACGAAAACAAAGCAATACAACCTCCTCGTTCAGATTATTTATGAGCTAGGAGGGAAACAGTCAAGCTACAACATGTGTGGCTAAATCTACCGACTACCTTATGTCAGCAAGATTTTATAATCTAGTTCTAAAGGATTATTCCAAAAAGATTCATTATGTTGCTCTGAGACATTTCAGCCAAAATATTAATGGAATGCCATGATCCAATGTGAAACTAAGAGCTGCAGACACATAATTTTGCTGGCAAGGAAAATTTTGGATTACTTTCATTTCTCCCAGCTTCAGTAATAGCCTACTTCATTCTGTAACAATGAGGTTCCATGTCATCACTGCCATTAATCTGTCAAGTATGAACATTATTTAACTTTGTGCTCTTCCCTAAGGATTTACATATGAACTTGACAGCATCATTTGGTACCACATTCTGGCTCTACTCAGCAGAGGCACAATATTGTCAGGAACTAGGATTAAATGCTAAGTCATATCTAAATGATGGCCTAAATTGGAAAGCAATATTAAAAACATCATTCTTACTCTTTGAACAAGCCCATATGATCCAGGCCTTCAGAATTTTCATTTTATTTACTGTTAAAATATATTTTAGAGTTTATTTTTTCAAGATTTTATTTTATTTTATTTTATTTTATTTTATTTTATTTTATTTTATTTTATTTTTTAGAAAGGGGAAGGGAGAGAGAGAGAGGGAGAGAAACATCAATGTTTGGTTGCCTCTCACACACCCTCTATTGGGGAACTGGCCTGCAACCTAGGCATGTGCCCTGACTGGGAATCGAACCAGCAACCCTTGGATTCACAGGCCGGTGCTCAACCACCGAGCCACACCAACCAGGGCTAAAATATATTTTAGAGTTTAAAAAAAATTACACATTAGAATTTTTTCTGTATGTGAATCTATCAAAAGTACATTCTTCTAATTACTATTTCACCCCAAATACCTTAACTTTGTATTTATTTTTAAGAGTTTAAACATTTAGTATAGTGAAGCAGGGAGTCAGAAAAGCCCGTTTGTCACCTGGATAAGGATCAAGAACAACTCAAGAACATGGTCTCATGTGGCAAGGTGACAGAGTGTGACCTTTTAGGTCAGACAGATAATGTTTGTTAAGTGTGTTGTCGTCCCAATATATATACACCATCTATTGATGTTTCTTGGCTGGCATTAGCTTGATATTAAAAATACATCCTTTATTATGAAAGTATTTTAAATGTTCTTTTTGTTCCTTCTGTCTGAGAAAATTCCTTCACTGCTCCAAAGGAAGGGGAAAAAATACCACATTGATCTGTAAGTCATAATCAGTTTATAGAGAGTAGTAGTACTATTTAACAGGTACTGGCAATAGTTTATATTCATTAGTATATAAACCATGTAAGTGTATTGAAATTTTTATGATTTGCTACTCTCATTAGAGAGAGGTGTTGTATCACTAAGTTCTACTCTTGTTGTTCAAGTTAATTAAACATAAGTATTGTCCTCTTAATGATGAAACAGAATTTGATCTTTTTTCTCAGTTTGCTTCCATTATAGGAATTTCTCTGCAGGAGAAAGAGATGGACATAAGAAAAGTCATATGACTAGAATTTTGTGGCACTACTTAACTGTGTAGTCTTGGGCATAGGCATAACTTTTATGGGCCTCAGTTCTCTCTGTGAAAAAGGGGGATTTCATTAAATGGTAGTAGAGAATCACTTGTTTTCTCTTAATCCGAATCTGTCACATTAATTATCTCATGCTTTTATTTTAGAAAGGCATTTTTCTTCTAGCTCTGATTGATATTAACAGTTTCAATTAAAATACTTCAATGTCAATCAACTTCTATTTTCTCTAAATGGCAATTCTTTGAAATCTTTCGTATCTATGACTTACTACTTCTCCATCTGAATTCATACATTGTATTTTCCATGACTTCAGAACTCAGCAGAAAAGGAACCAGCCTCTGTAAACAATGTTGGCATTCCTGAGTTCTGCATAATTTTCTTTGAAAATACTTTGAGCTTTTTTTTCCTTTACCACAATCAAAAGAGTGTGAAATTGAAGTGGTAGAATTATTTGTCTCCATTAAAATATTATCCATTTGTGTAAAACATTTAACTCGTTTTAAATTTTTTTATCACTTCCTTTCTTATCCATTTTCAGGACAGGTTTACAAGCAGCCCCTTAGCAAATTCTCACTTTTAGATTGTCTGCAACAATAAATGTCTTGGGGTTTTAAATGCTGCAATTCTCCAACGACAGCAGGATTAAAGACGGCATTTGCTCAGAAACAAATCTCTCCCAAAATAGAATGCTTCACACAACAAATTAATTATCTAAACACAATTATTTCACCAACTCTTCAATATGCTTAATCATAAATCTAGGGTTATCAGGTAAAATATAGGATGTCCAGTTAAATTTGGATTTCAGATGAACAATGAATAAGTTTTAGCATAACTATGCATGCAATATTGGAACATACTTATACTAAAATTTATTCTTAAAATGATTACTATATTAAAATTTATTTGCTATTTATCTAAAATTCCAATTTAACTGCACTTTTATTTGCTAACTCTGACCACCCTTCTTAATTCCTATCTGTAAAAGGAATTAGGGTAATGATAGCTGCTGAACATGAACTCCTAGTGGCCTACTCTGAGAGGAGTCTACTTCTCCCTTTCTAATGTCAATGACCCCAGCTGGCAGATGGCTTTTCTCTTTGTGGTGATTCAAGGACCCAAGCTCCTCCCATTTTGTCGTTCTGCCATCCCTAGAGACTTTCAGGGAGTCCCTTGAGTCCAGTTTACAGAAGGAAGAAGAATAGATAAGGAGTGTCCACTTCTTAACTGCCTTGGCCCAGAAGGTACAGTAGTTTTCACTCATAAGTTATTGGGAAAAAGCAGTCATATAACCCCCTCTAGATTAAACAGAGGCTGAGAAATTTAATCCCTTGCTGGGTACAGACTTTCCAGAGACAACTCTATGTGATGAAAAAGAGAGATGACCTTTGGTAAAAAGTCATCTGTGCTTCAGGTTAGAACCAAAGGAAATAAACACAATACTCACCCTATACCAGTTTACTCCATACTTTGGAGAGATAAAACACTGAACATATTTGGGACCTTCCCAAATATAATACAGTAAGTAGTAGAAATGAAGTTGACCTAGTTTATGGTTTTATGTCGAACTGTTTCTCCTCAGACTGAAAAATTATAATTGTGAATCTATACCAATCTATGTCAAAGATCATGAGAATCAACAAGATAATAGATGTAGATTGCTTTGAGGAATTCAAATGCCATTCATACATAAAACCAAATTACATGCTACAAGTGGAGACTCTTCAGAAGATCTAGCTGTCCCCTGCAAAGACCACCAGCAGCCAAATCCCCACTTCTTCTGGTGTGTAGCACTTAACGGTCAGCCCTGAAAGCTGCTTGAACCTCGACCAAAAGGATCCACCACAACCCACGGGTCTTGACCTGTGAGTCTCCATATTTCCAACTCTGAGAGGGACTCACTTCCTTACTTGCTGGCTCATGCCTCATCTGAGCTGAAACAAAGACGGAGTTTTGTACTTTCTAATTCTGTCTGACTGCTTCCTGTGTCTTTGTCCATCTTGGATCTCCCCCACTGCCTCTGATATTCCCAAATAACCCAGAACTTCCCATTTGACCTGCTGTTAAATCTGCCTCACTTTCAGGACTTGTAATAATCATAGTAACACCCCTTTTCTTGGAAGTGGGCTCCTGGTCAAAGTTTCCATAATCCCACTGTTACCATTTCACTTGTTAGCTTCAGTTCCTACAGGCTGTGATATTAAATCTGTGGCCACTACTGACAAGCTGAATCTCCCGAATTAAATCCTTATGAAAGTGAGACAGGATAGTAAGAAGCTAGGAAAACTCCCTGGCAAGTGGAATAGGGAAACTGAGACAGAGAGCCAAACACAGTGGCCAAGCAATTTACAGCCAGGTGCAGATGGTCACCAGGGCAGAAGGCCCCAGTGCCTGGCAGGGGGCAAAACTGGGAAAACAAGGACCTCGCTCCCAGGGTAACCTCTCTTCCCCCAGCCTTTCCTCCCCAGGGATAACATCTAACCCTCAGTTGTGTTTCAGCTCCAGGTCCAGAAAAGTAGCAAAACCAGGTGGGACACCAGAAGTCCCCCGCCATGTCACTGACCAGTCATGGAGTCCAGGACCCTAAAAGAGCACACCTGAAGAACTGCTGAATATTCTGCTGAGACCCTCCCCTGAGACCTCCCCTGAGGTTCTCACCTGCAGGAAAGAGATAAAAGCCTCAAGACAAAGGTCCCAGCACACCTGTTATCTCCCTCTAGGGAACAGTCAGAGCCATTTTCCTTTTCCTTCTTACTCCCAACTTCTTTCTTCACAGGCATGTGTCTCCTAAACTCTAAGAAAATGGGCATCTGGCAGCTTGTCCCAGGCTACTCCCCTGAAACTGACCCCAAACCCCCTTTTCTCGGACTTGTCAGTGAGCTAAGGCAGCCCAGCCTAGGCTCTCCTGTTGCTTCCTCAATGCTAAACCTGTCGAATGTACTAATAAAACTCTCACTCATCCATGCTGATCTGTAATTCTTTACTGTGTTGATGAGAAGAACCTAGCTTCCGGTAACAGAAGCATTCTCCTGGCATGTTTTAAATAACAGAAGGTTACTTCTCTAGACCACTAACAAGGAGCTCCAGCCCCATATGGAAGTAAAATTGCTCAGACAGCTCGAGACCTGGCTTTCCACACCCCAAGGAGAAAACAGTCTCAGTATGTTTACTTTTTTTCTGTGACACTCAAAGGAATTTCTCGCATTTTTCTTGTTTCCTAAGAACTTTAAATGCTTCGAACAGGTAAGCCTGCTCTACAAGAATTTAGCTCCTTAATCAAAATATTCCTCCCCAATAGTAGAGCTATGAAAATGTACTAAAGTGTGTTTCTCATGGAAACACTTAAAAGCTAGGTTCTTGCAACATTCCACTGCCCTTTGGCTAGATTCTTACCTCTCTTGTAAAAAGCAGCTTATAACTCATAATGAGGCAAGATAGTAAGAAGCTAGGAAAACTCCTTGGCAGATGGAATGGGGTAACTGAGACAGATAGCTGAATAAACTGGCCAAGCAATTTCCAGCCAGATACAGGCTGCCAGGGTGGAGAGCCCCAGGTGCCTAGGAACAAGCAAAACTGGTGCTGGACCTGGCCCCCAGGGTGGCCTTTCCTCCTTTGTCACTTTGCTGGTCATGTGGTTTAGACCCCCAACCTTTCTTATCACTGCCATAACCCCCTGGCCCGACGACGTTTCCTCCCTAGAGATGACATCTAGGCCTCAGTTGTATTTCAGCTCCAGGCCCAGAAAAGCAGCAAAACCACTTGGGTAATGTTAGGACTTGCTGCAATGATTAATGACTCCCTGCTGGCAATGATCAATCAGTGGAGACCATGACCCTGAAAGGATATACCTGGGAAAGCTCATGAATATTGAGGTCTTCCCCTGAGACCTCCCCTAAAACCCCCACCTTTGGAAAGCAGATAAAACCCCTCAAGACAAAGAAGCCATCCCTGAGGTACATCCACTCAAAGCTTCTTTTTGAGTGAATTTTCTTTCTCCTAAACTCTAAAGGTCCTCACAAGACTTGCAACCAGGGGAACAATGGCCAGTGGCAGCTCATCACGGGCTAACCCCCCAACCCTGTCCCCAAGGTCCTGTTCCAGTGAGCTGACAGCAGCCCCTCCTTGGCTCGCTTATTTTCCATGTTTCTAGAGAGCTCAAGCAGCCCTACCTAGTCTCTCTGCTGTTGCTTCTTCCACCTTAGGCCCTTCCTTTTTTCACTGTCCCCAGCTTTAATAAAGGTACTCTCACAAAATCACCTGCATGAAGTCAAGAACCCACATACTACCGGCCAGTGAGGCAGACACACTCTGGGCCCGGTCCACTGCAGGTAACAATACTACATTTAAGACCACTTCGTGTAGTGGTAGCTGCACTGAGGATTCAGCTATACTTAATCATCAGAGTAGAAGAAAGCACAGATGAATTACCACACTCTTCATCATCAAACATTTTTTTGATTGCCTGTGTGACATCTGTCACCACACAAGGCATGGCAGAGATTTACCAAGATGTAAAGTTTTCCTTTTGCTAGTAGTGCCTGGTCCACAATATACACACAATACATACAGCTGAATAAATGAGGAAGTGAATGGGAAGTGTGGGGTCTCTTAAACTGTGTGCCACTACCTTGCTACAAGGACAATGACCCCTTTGCTTGAGGGTAGGGCAAATCAAAGGTGCAAAGAGCTCTGAGAGGCCACAGTAAAGACCCTCACAACAAAATGTCGCAGCCCAGCACAGACTGCCCCATGATATCCCACAGTGGCATATTGGTTATTTTGAATTAAAGTTACCTAAGAAACTGACCATGCAAGAAGAAACCTGATTTCTTGGTTCTGATAATAGCAGAAGACAAATCTCCCATGTGAGAGGAGACAAATCTTCCATGCTTCCGAGGGCTGAGATAAAACCTTAGCACAAGAATTTATAAAATCCAGAGTCAAAAAAGCCTGTATAAACAAACTTTGTAACTCCATATGGGGCTGGAGCTCCTTGTTAGTAGTCTAGAGAAGTAACCTTCTGTCATTTAAAAGGGGGTTTGTAATGTGCACCAGTCCAGACCTTGCTTCAATTCCTTCCTAATGAGCACTAACTTTCTTAGTCCTGTCAGTTTTTCACAAATTTGATTCTTTGCCTAAAACGTATAAACAAGTGTCGGGCAAGTCATTTTGTTGAATGTGTTTTATGGTCTGAGTAGCATAGCGTGGTTTCTCCTGTGCGTAAGTATTAAATTGGATATTCTCCTGTTAATCAAGCCTTGTGTCAATTTTATTATTTTATTGCTAGTCTAGCCATAATAACTAACGGAGGGTAGAAGAGGGAAATTCTCTCCGTCCCCAACACTTACAAAGAAGTATAGAGCTGTCCCTCGGTATCCTCAGGAGATTGGTTCCAAGATTCCCACAAATAATAAATTCCAAGGATGCTTGAGTCCCTTCTATAAAATGGCATACGATTTGCCTATAACTATATTTGTTATAGACTACAGCACAGTATATCTACACATCAATTCACTTGAGTGAACTTGATATATTGATTGGTGTGTGGCAAATTCAAGTTTTGCTTTCTGTAACTTTCTGGAATAATTTTTTCAAGTATCCTGAATCTGTGGTCAGTTAAATCCTCAGACGCAGAACACAAGCATGGAGGGACAACTATACACTTACGTTGAATAGGAATGTATTCCCACTTCATTCATGCACAGTAATTTGCACAAATTGTAATACTATATAATAAAAATTTTTTCAGTCTTTTTTTAGGAAGAGAAATTGTATTTTCAGGTATTTTGTTTATAATTTGTTGAACTGACTGCCACTTACTTAGAATTACTTAGGATAAACAAAAGTTATTATGAAAAAGAAAAACTGACAATGTTACTTTAAAGTAGTTATGAAAACATATCCCTGGAAAACAAGCATTGTTGACTGAAAGATGAGGCCAATGAAACCTAAGTGATTTCAATCAATCAGAACTCTGCAGTTCCCTGGACAGCAAGAAAATAAGTGGGTATGGTTGTTACTTGATGCCCATATTCAAAATGCAAGAATTAAATTACAATATAATGAATATCTAGGCAACTGGAAGCAAGAGATTAATATTGTCATTAAGATTAAAATATCATCAAATGTCCTTACTACCCTAAAGCAATATACATATTCAATGCAATCACTATTAAAATACCAATGGCATTTTTCTCAAAATTGGAAGTAATCCTAAAATTTATAGGAACCGCAAAAGACCCTGAATAGCCAAAGAAGTCTTAAGTAAGAACAAAGTGGGAGGTATCATGTGCCCTGACATCAAACTATACTACAAAGCTATAATAATCAAAACAGCATGGTACTAGCATAAAAACAGACACATAGATCAACAGAACAGAATAGAGAGCCCGGAAATAAATCCTCAGGTATATGGTCAATTACTTTATGACAAAGGAGGCAAGAGTACACAATGGAGTAAAAACATCTCTTCAATAAGTGGTGTTGGCAAAACTGGACTGATACATGCAAAAAAAAACATGAAATTAGAACACTTTCTTATACCATACACAAAAATAACTTAAAATGGATTAAAGACTTACATGTCAGACCTGAAACCATAAAACTCCTAGAAGAAAACAGAGCAGTCAACTCTGATTCACTCTTAGAAACATCTTTCTGGATAGGTCGTCTCTTTGGGGAAGAAAAACAAAAGAAGAAATAAACAAATGGGACTACGTTAAAAGCTTTTTGCATAGCAAAGGAAACTGTCAACAAAATGAGAAGGCAACATACTGAATGGGAGAAAATATTCGCAAATTATACATCCAATATGGGGTTAATTTTCAAAATATATAAGGAACTCACACAACTTAAGACCAAAAAAAATAAAATTCTCAATCCCATTTTAAAAAATGGGCAGAGGACCCGAATAGACATTTCTCCAAAGAGGACATACAGATGGTCGACAAACATATGAAAAGATGCCCAATGTCACCAATGATCAGGGAAATGCAAATTAAAACCACAATGAGCTATTACCTTACACCTATCAAAGTAGCTATGATCAATAAATCAACAAAAAACAAGTGTTGGTGAGGATGTGGAGAAAGGGGAACCCTCATTACACTATTAGTGGGCCTGTAAAGTAGCACAGGAAAACAGTATAAAAATTACTTATTGTGGAAAACAGTATAAAAATTACTCAAAGAATTCAAAACAGAGATGTCATATTATCCAACAATACCACTTCTGAGCATTTATCTGAAGGAAACAAAAACACTAATTTGGAAAGAAAATATGCACTGCTATGTTCACTGCAGCATTACTACTAATAGCCAAGATACAGAAGCAACATAGATGTCTATCAACAGATGAATAGACAAAGAAGATATGGTAGATATACAATGGAATATTATTCAGCCATGAAAAAGAAAGAAATCTTGCCATTTGTAACAACTTAGGGGTTATTATGCTAAGTGAAGGAAGTCAGATGGAGGAAAATTATTTCAATTATATGTAGAAACTAAAAAAACAAAATAAATGAATAAACAAAATAGACTCATAGATACAGAGAATAAGTTGATGGTTGCCTAAGGGGAGGAGGCTGAGAAGGTGGAAATGAAAAAAAATATTGCAGGATCATTTGTATAGTAAGGTCTCATACATGCAAAAAGAAAATTAAATTTAAAAAATAAAATATAACATAATAGCCAGGGAAAATGTTTATGACAGAATGGAGCAAAGACAGGAAATTTGTATCCTGAGACAATGCGAATGACTGAAAAGACTTGCCTCAAGTATGAGCATCATCTAGATTCTCAATATTTACAAAATAAAGCACAACTTGCCTGTAAAGGTACACAAGGCATGCTACACTCTGATTCCAGCAATAATGTCCAATCTCAGTTTCACTTTCTTCCCTCTTTTGCCACATAATTGACCTACAGAGCAATTTACCAAATTATAAACTCATATATGCAGGCAGAATATCTAACTAGCACTTTAGTGCTTAACTTTTAAATATTAACACAGAGACCGGAATCATCAGACATTCAGGGAAAGCCACCAACCTGAAAGAGACCTAAATAAGCAAACCACAAAATGAATTCAGAGTAAATGAAGACCATGCAGAGAATAGAGGAATACTTTTTAAAAAATTAATTAACTTCCTCAGAGAAAGATAAAAATAAAACAGTATACAATAAAAAGAGAACAGTGAGGGAATAACAGCACAACTGGAAATTAAAAATTTTTTAAAACTAAAACTAAAAATAAATCAGTAAATGACTTGGAAGATAAAAATCACAAAAATCTTTCAGAAAGTAGGACATAGTAGATGAGTAGGTGGAGTGCAGGAAAAGTAAATTAAGAAAATGAACTGCTCAATTGAGAAGGCTCAATGTCTGATAATTGGTTTGATGAGGGCAGTGTTTCTTCCACTGCTGAAACCTCCAGCACAGAATCACAATGCCTGGCATAGAGAAGGTACTAGTTATAGTTGGTTATTCAATACATAACTATACTTGACGAGTGAATAAATGCCTGTCCCAAAAAGAAGAGAGAGAGATAGCAATGGGAACAAAAAAAGAAAACATTAAAGAAAAATGAAGAGGATGTATTATATGAAATGGCCCTTCAAGTGTCCAGGACAACTGTAAAAAAAGTTCACATCAATGCTCATTATCATGAAATTTCAGAATTAGAGATAAAGACCCCACACCCAATAGCAAACTCAGATCAATTACAAAGAATTTAAAAATCAGAATGTTTTGAATCTCTCAAACATTACAGTCCAGAAGTCAAAAGAATGATCCCTTCAAAATTTAAAAGAAAATTATTTCCTAGCCCAGAACTATTAGTAAAACTGTAGGGTAAAGGCATTTTTGATTGTGAAAAGTAGCAGAAAACTCTGTCTTATAAACATTTTTTTTCTCAGAAAACTACTGGAGAATAAGTTCCACCAAAACAAAGAAGTAAAGCATGAAAGAGATTCACGTGGGGTCTAGGAAATGGGATTCAACTTGAGAAATGCAACAGGAATTTCAGGATGGCAGTGAAAGGAGGCCTTGGATGACGATGGTTCCAGTAAGTTCGAAGAGCAGTTAGTCCAGAAGGAAGCCAGAGGATAGAGCGTTCAGCAAAAATATCTCCAAGAAAAAAACTGGGAGCTCCAGATTTGACAAGTTGGACTTTAGGGAAAGTTATAAGCACTAGAGAGAGTGGAAAGAACTAGCATCAATTCAAAGAAAACTTAGCAAATAAAAAATATCAGGAAAAGAGTTACACCTGAAAAGAAGTTAATCATAGCTCAGCCGTGAAATGTATTTACAGAGTCATAAAGCTAAAGACATTACAATGCATTTAACAAAATTCAGCCAAGGTATATTGGGAGAATGTGTGTAGAGGGGATAAGAACTAAAATACTCATTTTAGGACTAGAGGAAGGAAGGGTAGCTGTGGGGTGTGCTAAAATAGGGAGAGCTCAGCAGCTTTCAAGTCTAAGCCATGGATCATGGTTTGACCTTTAAATCTATGTAAATGGATTACTTTGATTATAATGTTTAAAGCTAATAAACACATTTCTAAAAACTGCTATGATATAATTAACCAACTGGCAATTAATTTTGTAAAATCATATTTAATCACTGAATTTGGTATCTATTGGATTTAGACATTAGAAGATTCATTAAATTTAGTCAGAAATAATTTAGCACAGCAATTTCAAAAAGTTGCCTATTTCCATATATAGCCATCTGAAAAAAGCACCAGTGTAATAAGCAACTACAACAAAAACCATGTCAAAGTTTGGCACGGTTCAGTGGCTAACCATGTTCAATTCAGAGCCACGCTGCGTGCGTCTGGACCTTGGTTCCACCACTTACAATGTGGCCTTAGGCAAGTTACTTCGGGATATTCACTAAGTTCATGTACACATGTTATTTGGTTATTATAAAGCCATTTGTACTTTCCTCTCTCCATAGTTAGTAGTAGCCAGACTTTGCATTCTCCTTTATTTTTTCATTTTGTCTCCCTGTCTTCCTTACTTCAACTTTATTATATATTACTGGCACAAATGTTAAGGTTTTGTCAAGTGAAGAGAAAATAGCTATGCTTTAGTCAAGATCCATGCTTAAGTAAATCAGCATAATAAATATTACTTAATAAGTAATAAGTGAGTTAATAATGTTAATATCATTGAAAAAATACAACACTTGTCCTCCAGACACATAGGGAAAAAAATGAGTAAACTCATATTGTCCTCTAAAACCAGTGTTTTTAAGTTAAAAATTATAAGTGAAAATTACCTTTTGAAATTGCAGTTCAATCACCAGTGTTGAATAAAAGCACCTGGTAGTTCTCCAGCTCTTAATGGCATTCTGGGCTGACCTGCTTCATACTGTCCAGTGAGTTTTGAGTCAAGAGGGGTAGCTTTGTACACTTGCTGCCTTTAGTAGAGCAAATGTGCAGGAACTAGCACAAAAGCTTTAAACCAGTCTCCTGTTCTTAGATTCAGTTTGCTTTTCATTCACTGTGGCTGATTATTATTGTTAAATATACTTATTCAACAAACATTGCTGCTTTTCAACTCTATTCTTTCACAAAGCTATATTTTCCATTATGGAGAAAATAGAAGAATGTTTTGAATTAGGGTCACGTGGAAGAAACTAGAACAATCCCCAAAGCAACATCTTCCTCCCACTATACCAAAAAAAAAAAGAAAAAGACTCCTGTATTACAGAAAAATCCACTTTTAAATCAAATATTAAAGCATTCCAAAGGATGACTTTTGGTAAAGACTGCTGGAAATAGCTTCTGGCTACATCCATGGTTTCAGTACAATTGCACTTTAAGTGTAAGAGGAAACGCCTTCTGCTGCCATATTTCCTCCCCATAATAAACAAGGTGTCCTCAAGAGCCTTCAGAGGCCCACCCACTCCTACCTGCTCGCCTCTTCCAGCAGCGATCCCATCCACCGCACGACACGCCAGCCAAAGTGCTCAGCCCAAGAGAAACAAAAGCTAAGAGAAGTTCTTCTCAAAAATAAAACAAACCAAAAACAGGAAAAACTGACATTGACCTTGCCCTTTTGTCTTCCAAGAGTGCTACGAGGACAAAAGGGTTACAATGGAGAAAACACAGGCTAAGAGTCAAGAATACCAGTTCTTACCCCAAAATCTGACTTAATTTTTCTGGGTCTACATTTCTTCTCTGAGAGTAGTGGTGATTCCTATTTTTATATGTTACTGCATCCCTGAGAAAATAAAATGAGCTAATTGATGTGAAAGGACTCAGAAACTTTTTATTCCAATCGATCTACACATCTATACATCAATGAGACCCGAATTTGTATCTCTAGCCCCCATCTCTTCCCTAAGTGCTAAACAGGCGATAAAAGGCATTTCAACTTATCATGTCTAAAAGAAAGCTTTACATCCTCCACTCCATCTATTGTTTCCCTGTCTTTGTATATAAGGCTATCGTACCCTCAGTTGCCCTAGCCAAAAACATAGAAATGATCTTTAATTCCTGTCTTTTCCTCATAGCCCACACCCAATCCAATAAAACACATCTGCTCAGTTCTGTTTTCAGGATACATCCTGGAGCTGACCTCTTCTCCTATCGCCATTGCTAAAACCCTGGTCTAAACCATAATTTTCTCTCACCTGAACTGCTGCAATTTGAGTGAGATCAATGGATTGTATTGACACCAATATATGGATAATGATAACATACTATAATTTTGCAAGTTATTACCCCTGAAGAATACTGAATAAAGAGTACATGAAATCCATATACTTCTTAAAACTACATGACAATCTATAACTATGTTAAAATAAAAAGTTTTATTAAAACAAAAAGACTTGTACACATAGCCTTATCTGGCATTCTTCATATGAGTCCCAAACTGGGAATAATCCAAATGTCCATCAGGAGGTAAATGGAGAAATAACATGTAGTATGGCAAGACAATGAAGCCCTACTCAGAAAGAAAAATGAACTAATTGCTTATATATATGCAATACCTCACAGACATTATTTTAAATACATTTCCTTTATAGGAAGTACAAGGACGAACAAAACCAATCTATGGGAATATAAATTAAGCCAGTGGACACTGGGATAAAAGAAGAGAGTGGGAGGGGTTACAAAGAGACAAGAGAGGATTTCTAGGATGATGGAAGGATTTTTTATCTTAATTAGGGTAACAGTTACATGGTATACACATTTGTCAAAACCCAACAAATTTTACTCTTAAAATATGTGCTCTTTATTGTAAGTTACACCTCAGTAAGTTATTCAAAATAATGGGTCCACATTGTTGTAGGAGAGAGAGAAAAGGGGGCTGGAACATTGACGGAGGTGAGGAAGTGTTTGGGCAGGTCCTGGTGCAGGCATTTTCTGTGCAGATCAGATGATCTGAAAGGGCAGGAAACACCAATCAAGGGAGTAGATGGTGCACATCATTTATGACAGCCAAGACATGGAAGCAATCGAGTGTTCACTGACGGGTGAATGGTAAAGAAAATGTCACCCACACACAGAAATGTTATTCATCCATAAGAAAGAAACCCTGACTCTTGTGATAACATGGTTGGTCTTGAGGGCATTAAGAGAAATAAGCTAGAGAAAGACAAACACTGTATGATCTCACTTATATGTGGCATCTAAAAAGATCAAAGTCACAGAAACAGAAAGTAGAATGATGGGTGCCAGAAGCTAAGGGGTAGGGGGAATAGTTGGTCACACAGAACAAACTTCCAGTTAACGAGGTGCATAAGTTCTGGGGCTCCCACGTACTGAACGGTGACCGCAGCTAACAATACTGCCTGTAGACTTGAAAGTTGCTACGAGAGTAAAGCTTTAACTTCTCACCATGGCAGCAACAAAAAATGGTAATTATGTGAGGTAAAGGATGTATTAATAAACTTATTGTGGTAATATTTTGCAATATACTCATGAATAACATCACAATGTTCACCTTAAGCTTATACAATGTCAATTATATCTCAATGAAGCTAAGAAAAAAAAAGCCAAGAAACCTGTGAAAGATAAAGCCTCTCTTCTGTTATAACACCTCTCTACACCATAGAGTCCATGGGGAATGGGAACACTAAGGCCTACACTTCAGTCAGACACTGTTCTCGATGACTTATAATTTGCAATTACTACAGTCTCTTTTCCACATATGCTTAATTAGTGTTATGCTTAAGGTATAAATAAACAAACTTGTTGGTTCAGGAACACATCAACTCATCACGTCCTCCCCTAACTGTGCACTTTTGATTACTGAGCACTTCCAGAGAATCAACAAATAGACTAGGAGATTAAATGACATGGAAAGTATTGATTGGTGGTTTTAATATTCATACTTGGCAGGAGAGATGCACAGGCAAACAGACTGAAATATATTCCAAAGAATAGGAAGCTTAGAATATGAAAACTATCAGCCTCTTATTAATGGCCTTCAACTGCCTCCGTTTTGCTGTGCTTTTAAAGCAACAGCATGTATTTCTAACACAAACACTCCAGCAGCACACTGCAACCAGAAAGGGAAATCTGGTAAAGATACAAAGAGCTCTCCCTAGTCTTATGGAATCACCATTGAGTTCCTTTTTTAAAAACTGTTGTTCAATTACATGTCCCAATTTTCCCACCATTACTCTCCCCTGCCCTGCCCATCCCTATCCCTCTGTTCCCTCAGTCAATCCCCACCCTGTTGTCCATGACCATGGGTCCTTTGTATATATTACTTGACTAGACCCTTCCCCTTCTTTCCCCTGTTATCCCTCCTCCCCTCTGGTCACTGTCAGTTTGTTCCTCATTTCCATGTCTCTGGTTTTATTTAGGTCATTTGTTTGTTCTGTTCATTAGGTTCCACTTACAGATGAGATCATCTGGTATTTGTCTTTCTCTGACTGCTTATTTCACTTAGCATAATACTCTCCAGTTCCATCCATGCTGTCAGGAAGGGTAAGAGCTCCTTCTTTCTTTCTGCTCATAGTATCCCATTATGTAAATGTACCACAGTTTATGATCCACTCATTTACTGATGGGTACTTAGGTTGTTTCCAATACTTGGCTGTTGTAAATTGTGCTGCAGCGAACATTGGGGTTCATAGGTTCTTTTCAATTAGTGTTTCAGGATTCTTAGGGTATACTCCCAGCAGTGGAATTGCTGGGTCGAAAGGCAGTTCCATTTTTAGTTTTTTTAGGAAATTCCATACTGTTTTCCACAGTGGCCCCACCAGTCTGCATTCCCACCAACAGTGTACTAGGGTTCCCTTTTATCCACAACCTCACCAGCACTTGTTTGTTGATTTGGTTATGGTGGCCATTCTGACCAGTATTTCATGTGAAGTGGTATCTCACTGTGGTGTTAATTTGCATCTCTCTGAAGTTTAGTAATGCTGAGCATCCTGTAATGTGTCTCTGGGCCCTGTCTGTACATCCTTCTTGGAGAAGTGTCTGTTCAGGTCCTTTGCCCATTTTTTAATTGGATTGTTTGTCTTCCTGGTGTTGAGTCATGTGAGTTCTTTATATATTTTGGAGATCGAACCCTTGCCGAAGGTATCATTGACAAATATGTTTTCCCATACAGTTGGCTCCCTTTTCATTTTGCTAATGTTTTCTTTAGCTATATAGAAGCTTTTTAATTTGATATAGTCTCATTTCTTCATTCTTTCCTTTATACCTTTTGCCTAGGAGATACATTGGCGAAGATATTGCTGTGTGGGATATCTGACATTTTACTGCCTCACCTTGAATTCTGATGCCCAGATACTTGGAATCTCCAAGTAGCCTGCAGATAAGTCAATTCTAGAAAATTGCATCATCTTCTTAATTAAAAAAAAAGAAATTATAAGACATGAGGAAAATATGTCTGAGGTGCTGAATATAAAGATGGTAATCAATTATCCTGGAGTCAGTTATCAAATGTGGAGGACCAATTCTTCACTACTAAAAGCAATACACCAATCTCTTTATGTAATTTTTTTCTACTACACCTCTTCTTTTTAGACACTTCTATTCTGCAGATACTGACTTTAAGCTCTTTCCTCCCATGCAAAACTGGGAACAAATATACTGTTGACTTCCAATATGGCACCAGGAAAAAGCTGAGCGATTAAAACCTGAAATACATGCTGCTTGCTTTCTTATTGGGAAAACAAGGATAATAATCATTCCTTCCCTATTTTCCTCATAAGACTGAAGGATCAAATGAATGAATGCACATAAAACACAGAGCATGTGTCATACATTAAGTATTGCACCAATAGTGTTTGATATATATTTGAGAAGAAATTGGACAGAAGAGATAGATTTACTTATGAATACTTAGTAAAGTTTGAGAATTAACTTTTGTTTTTGACAACCTGAAAAACTGAAAATAAATAAAACTGCTCCAAAGGACTAAAATTCTAAAACTTGCAAAATTCCACTAGAGTTGAAAATTATCTTACATATTTGATTTTATGGACTAAGATAATGGTGTGAAAACCATGTCAGTTAGACACGAAGAAGAGTTTCGTACAGTTAAGTAACTCACAGCTACTACATGTGAATCTGAAAAGGCTGCTATTAATCTAAGAAGGCAGAGTCTTCATCATTTTAGTCAAGGAAGAAATTTGTTTTTTCTTCTACCACTACACCCTCTTTTCATCTCATGGCTCTCAGTTATGAGTCCCTATGAGTTGCTTTCCTTTAATTTTTTCAAATATTTCTAGGAAAGTAAAACTAAGTATTAATATTCTTAGTTATTAATTAGCTGCTTGAAATTTTTTTCTACTATTCTTTCTCGTGGTTAATAGTGCATCAGTAACAAATGCATTTCAACCAAAAAGTATGTTACCTGAACTGACTCTCACCCTTGTTCCAAGTGCATTATTATATTTAAGTAATCCATTTGTCTTTCATTGCATAAGAAATGTTTCCTGGGCTAAGATTTTACTTATACTTTAGGAATCAAAATCCAAGTAACTACAGTTAGGATCTATACCTTCATTCTCTATAGAAATTACAAACTTTAAATCTCTTTTTGTTCAACCTTACTTTCCAACTGTTAAGATGGCTAATTATCTCGATGCTATGCAGCAAGTCAGACTCCTAACTATATAGCCAATATAAAAATTATATACATTCAAAATTTCTACTTTTTGCTCTATGGCAAAATTTTCCATATAACCCACAGCCTGCTACTACCAAAATTGTGTGCACAGGAAGAGTATGCTCAGGAAATGAGAAAAGCTTTCACATTAACCTAAATTTATATTTACTAAAAATATCGACTTACTAAAACACATGTTTTAGATCAGTATGTATTTTCCGATGTGGATAAGTCATGTATGTATAACCACATTTATAACACGGTACATTAAGAATTTGACGTATTTTTTCCTTTGTGACATTGAGAACACATAATTCAGTCTACTTCCATTTTTCCCTGACTACCCAGAAGCTGAGAGTCAAATCAGCTTCTCATTATGTAACTATATTAGTCTCTTTTTAAACAAATTTGTTTTTTTTTCATTTCCCAAATTCTAGAGTACTGTCTAGTAAAAATGCATTAGTTTTATTGTGTACATGTTATATATCATAACGTTTTTGGAATTTCTTCCAAGGAACTGGTAAGATACAACAAAAGTGAACACATACCCATGCACGTGACCAAGGGGGTAAGTTTTAATTTTAGTAAAAATTAACAGAAGTTGACAATACTTTTACATGGTCTTTAAGAAGTGTTTAAAGCCACATTCCAGAAAACAAAGTAGATATTCTCTTAGCCTACATCTTTGACATTTTCAGGCCTTCTGGGGAGTCTGGGAGTACTTTCATTAAGAATATCAGAAGACTCGAAAGCACAATGGTTGTGTTAATATTGAAGCCAGGATTTATACAGGCCTATTATGGTTCCAGTGACATTCTGTTTCTGTTTTTCCATGTTAGCAGGAGCACCTTGAGGGAATAGATTGCTATTTGCTAGTGAGATCTTCTGACAGTGAACACAGGCTAGGCGAGAAGCTGCAAACTAGAAAATGTGAAGCCTATGATGTTTTACCTGTTTCGTGAGCCGATTTACCTTATCTTGAGGCTGCAAAGGAAGGTCATTGCTTTTCCTCAAAACTGTACCCTAGAAAATGTTAGGGGGCAACAACATTATGGTCCACTAAACAATATATTTTAAAAATCATTTTAAGCATAGTTAAAGTTAAATAAGTATTTAAAGATATTTATAAGCAAATAAATAATCATTGTCATTGATTAACAAATCAGAAGCAAACATTCATGCACTTTTTACCATCTTCAAGGCTTTTCTGACTACATGAATTTAACTATAGCTGCCCTATTTTCAGCTGAAAATAGCCCATAAGGCTATTTGATATTAATCTATTTTATATTTGCATTGAATTTTTCTGTTTACAAAGGATTTTCATTCATAGATAACCTCAGTCAAGTTTCACCATTCTGTGAGAACAGATTTACATAAAAAGCATTAGATGAACCCTGGCTGGTATGGCTCAGTTGGTTGGAGCATTGGCCCAAACACCAAAAGGCCACAGGTTCAATTCCTGATCAGGGAACATTCCTAGGTTGCAGGTTCGATCCCTGGTGAAGGTGCATATGGGAGGCAACCAATTAATGATATTTCTCTTTTTCTCTCTCTTTCTCTCTCTCTCTCTTTCTCTCTCCCTCCCTCCCTCCTTTTCCCCCTCTCTAAAAATCAGTAAACTTGTCCTCAGGTGAGAATTAAAAGAGAAGAAGCATCAAATGGAGTTAACAAATAGATTAAATGTGCAAACAGAGTTAAATCAGTCTGATTAAGACTATAAGATTCAGGTATTTTGAAGTCTTTGCAAACCCCAAACTAAGACAATGCACTTTATCATCAAGTGCATTAAAAAGCTTTTATTAAGTAATATTTGTATGAAGCACTATTCTCCAAGATAACCTATAAACCATTAATATGGACAAACATACAAGGATCAGACAAGTAGAGGATAAAGATATGAAAAATGTACATAACTGCAAGAAAATAATTTAGTCTTTTATCAGCCAAAGCCCAGATGCATAGCCCCAGATGATATGTATCAGGGATGTCCAACCTTTTGGCATCTCTGGGCCACACTGTAAGAAGAAGAGTTGTCTTGGGCCACATATCAAATACACAAACACTTATGTAAACTGATGAGAAAAAAATAGGTGTATGCATAATTTATGATTTTGTGTTGGGCCTCATTCTTCACCCCATGAGGCCTGTGGGCTGCAGGTTGGACACCCCTTGTATCACTTACTTACTTGGTTCAAGATAAGATAGATTTTTAATTTATGTAATTGCTACAAGAATGCTATGAGGTAGGTGCTAGGATCATGCCCATTTTGTGCCTAGGGAAACTAGGGAACAGGGATTAAGAAATGTCACTTGGGATTACACACCTAACACATGACCATCATGAGATTCCAACCCAGGCTCCCTACAACTTGTCACTAACCCCACTCTGCTACCTGGAGAGGTAATCTGCTGTTGTGAACAGAAACTTGAACCTGTGAAGGAAAAGGGCAGGGTGGGGCTTATCCTATGGTCAGGTGGTACCCACAGGCATGATTTGAGAGGAACAAAAGACACCTCTTTAAAATATTTGCTTCACTAATTCTGCACCTTTAGGAGTTTCCTTCTTAGGTTCTGCTTTCAAAAGTCCCCTATGTGATACAGGCATTCAGGGACATAGACAATCACAATCCAACACCTTAGTTTTCAACAAATAATCACAGCGATAACACTTTTAACTTATGACACCGACATGAAAAAATAAATAAAAGGTCACACTCAGGGTTGTGCCAAAACCCAAACCCTCCAAGAGGAAATGGCAACCAACATACTTCCTCAACATTTGGGTTGGGGACCATGTCAGAATGTAGATGATGTGAAGAGGAACCCTCAAAACACACAGGGGAGCACCCACAGAAACAAAGACCTGGCCACAGAGGTGGTCATTGATCAAATGAGGCCAGAGGCATGGAAGGGAAAAGGCAAGCTTTTAAAGCTTTAACGACGGGGGCAGAGACCTTGGCTATAAGAAACTGCTAGAAAGTTTTCAGAGAAGGTTCAAAATAGAAAAGCAGGTTGGTTAATTTGGCACCAGCAGGAGAAGATGAGGTGGAGTCTGGCCAGGCCTAAGAGACCTTGAACCTTGAGACTGAGAGGTGGCAACCAACCAAAATGCAGGAGGTGGCACTAGGAGTAGGGTGTCCTTGTTCACAGCACACTCTAGAATGCAGTTCAGGGATTCAGAATGATCGATGGCAAACAAGGGGTCCTTGCTTTTGCTGTTCCCGGGAAAGGTCTGGGACACAGCAGCTTCCCAGAATCTCGAGTTTTGCCCCAGAGGCAACTTGACAGGAGGTGACAATTTCGATACAATATCTACTTTTCTTTTACCACCATCCAGAGAAACTCAGAGGGGATGTGAAAATAAAGATTCACTCTTCAAAAAGAGTGAGATAATTTTCATATCTACATCTAAAAGAATAAAGAAGGAGAGGAAGACAGAAAAAGAGAGAAAATAAAAAGCAGAAGATGCTCAGCAGTGGAGGGGGCTGTGGAGGGGGGATAGAAAAAGGAGCTCCTTGGGCTGTTTGATCACAGAAAGGGGTTCTGTTGGTGAACTGTATTTTTCCAGAAGGAGAGAGAATTTTTAGAGAAATATATACAATACAGAAGGTATAGGTTTAGATCCAAAAGCCCAGTCAATAGAGCACTGGGATTCTCTGAAATGAACAACACGAAGAAGACTGGGCATAAAATGATGCCCTCTGGTAATCACGGTACCACTGTCTTTGTCTATGAGGTTTATTTGCTTTGCTAAATACCTTCACCTGTTTCACCTCCCCCAACACCCCTCCCCTCTTACACCTGTCAGGCTATTCTCTGTATCTGTGAGTCTGTGTCTATTTTGTCTGTTTATTTTATTCATTAGATGCCACATATAAGTGAAATCATATGGTACTTGTCTTTCTCTGACAGACTTACTTCACTTAGTATACTATAGTATATAGTATATAGTATATATACTATAGTATATAGTATAGTATATAGTATATATAGTATAGTATAGTATACTATAATACTCTCCAGATCCATGCATGCTGTCACAAAAGGTAAGGATTCCTTTTTGTGTTTTTTTAATGGCTAAATAGTGTTACATTATGAAAGATAGCTCTTGATGGGAAAAAATAAATATTTTATGCATACAAAAGTCAGAGTGATGTGCGAGCTGATGCCCAAAGGGGGATTAAAAATCTGGGAAGACGACAATGCCAGTCATGGGACCCAGTGTTGGTGACCCTCCCCCTTCTGAAATCTCTGCACTGGGCCACACAGGAGACCACTAACCCCAGTGCTCTGGGTCACTCCTGGATATTCTTACCACTAGTAAGTGCTGTGCCCTCTGCCAAAATTTTAGTGCTTGATCAAACAAAAATCTTGGAAACCTGACCCTATTTTGCATTGAGTTCCCTAAGTCTGTGCTGAATAAACAGGGAGAGACACAGTTTATTATGGGGGCAAAATGGGGACAACTGTAACTGAACAACAATAAAAAAAAGGTAACACTTAAAAACAGTAGGAAACTTTGCAAAATACAAAAAAACAGAAAGAAAACAAAAGTAACTCACATCTATTCCTTATATTGGAAAATAAAGTGACTAGGAAAGTTGGGTTACATTTTTATAATAAATGACCCCTCTTTTAGTCTTAGGAGTTTTTCTTACACACTTACATCTTCTTGAACTATATTTCAACCACAACTATCATTTCACTGTGTATACTGTGCCAAGCATGCAGTTAGTAATATTAGGGAATCCTCCCTAAACAATCTTTTGTGGTAGATAGCTTCAATTTACCAGAAAGGAGAGAGAGAGACATAGGTGTCTTAGGAAACTTCCCCAAGAATACACGGAGCTGGAAAGTGGCAGAACAGGTGTGAAGATACATCTATCTCAACCTGCATCCTTAACCACCAGGCTCCTCCATTCAGGGTTGCCAGCCAGGAATTCAATCACGAACAAGTCATGGTTCAGTGTTCAAGGAGTCCATATGGGTAGTGAGGAGAGAAAGGAAAAATAATAGATATAATCCATAAGAATATGAGGAGTTCTAAAAGAATACACAAGCTTAGCACTAATAGCCTGAGAATGAAAAATGAGGGCAGGCGTGTCTGCACTAGCTGTGGAGAGCAGCGGGTGGAAAGTCTCCAGCCAGGACGAGAGCCAATTACCAGCTGACTGAATTCATTCTAAACATCCCCGGAATTAATTATTAGATTGAGTCACCAATGGGGAAGATTTTAGTTTTTATGGTCACTTTTCCTAAACAGCCCAAGGTCTCCTTCTTAAGCTATGTTCAATTTTATTGTCTGCTTTTTATTCCATAAATTTTAAAAAAAATCAAGAGTATCAGATCAGAGGAACTTCAATAAAGACCCTCAAATTGATGCTGAGTCATTGATTACTGGCTTTTGGTTTTGGAACTATAATTACTTGGGCACCTGACCATTATATATTTCAAAGCAGTTTTCCAAGGTTCACTAGTAAGAAAAGTATTTAATTCAAATCCAAAACTTCACTTCAAATATATTATTTTCTTTCTTCCCCCTTATCTACAAGGCCATAATTTATTACTTAGGAAATTAAACTGAGAAGGGACAAGTTATTCACAAAGCCCACTTTTAAAACGTAATACTTTGTAATATGGATAAGATTAGATCTGCCCCAAATTATTTAGCAAGTTAGAAGTATCTAACGAAACATAAAAGGTATATAACCCATAATAGAGCAATCTGACCATTCAATGGTTATTACCCCACAGAAATCCCCACATGGGGGGAACACAAGGGAGCCTGCATGAGGAGGGTCAGTGCAGTTTTGTTGTAAGAGTAAAAGCTGGAAGCAGCATACATGATCATCCAAGAGGTACTAATTAAATAGGGATCCGTGCAACAATCATACACAGTGAGGCCAGTCTACATGGACCAACACAGTAAGATCTCCAAGGTATATTAATGAAAAAATCAAGTTGCAAAACATGTATAGTAAGACACATATTATGTAGAAACAGCACCCCCTCACACCCCATCACATATGTATTTATATAAGGATCTCTCTTTCTTTATCCATATGTGTATATATATATATACATATATATCCATACACATAATTCACATGTAACGCATAGAGACTGGGGTTGAGGAAAGTAGTCAAAGGAGATTTTATCTGTCCCTATTTATTTACTGTATTGCTATAACAATAATGAATATCTATCAATATATTACTTGTACAATTAAAACTAAACAGTATGTTTTTAATTTCATATAAATCATAAATTAATCTATTGCATTCCATTTTTAATCAACTTATTAAAGTTAACTAGCCTGTAATTTTTACAGTTTCCTCTCCCTTTGAAAGAAAATCAAACTTTTGCATTTGCAAACTTATATGTCTCAGGCTCATTTCCTGATGGAAATTCAACTTTATGGGTTTCTAAGCCCATCTGGGACCTAAGTGGGAGCAAGACACACTCTCTTTTCTTACTGAGCACCACAAAAGAGGGTCTAATAAGTATGAAAGAACAAAGGAATAAACCAGCCAACAAATACATGACAACATCAGGAAACATTATACTCCTTCCTGTTTCTCAGCTTTGGTCAGGATTGAAAGTCTGCAATGGGCAGAGAGCATTAGAGAACATGAAGAAAAAGCTTAAATATCCTTTATTCTTGGCCACATACTGTTACTGATTTTATTAACAGTGCTAACAATTAAACCTCAAAGCATATTAAGGATTATATCTGAGACTTTCTTTCTTCACTAGCCCTGAAAATTAGGTTAATTTTGTTGATTTGTTAGATTCGGAAGCCATGTGAAGACAGTGAAGACAGAGACAGAGGTTGGAGTGATGGATCTATGAGCCAAGAAACACCAGAAAAAGAGTATAGCCTTGTTTGCAGTATATTTGAAGTGAAGCTTTGGATTTGAATTACATAATTTTCTTAAGTAGAGAACTTGGGAAAATGGCTTTGAAATGTGCAATGGTCAGATATGTAGTTGGCTATAGGAGAGCTCCATGAAACAGATTCTCCATCAAACCCTACAGAAGGAACCAACTCTGCTGACACATGATTTCATACTTCTGGTCTCTAGAACTGCAAGGGGGTAAAATTTTATTGTTCCACACCAAATTTGAGGTCATTTGTTATGGCAGTCCTAAGACATTAATGTAGTTTCTATGGCTTTACTTTTCAAAGTCTTTATTTTTAACTATAAGCATCTTGTGATTTAGCCAATTCAAAAAATGATTGCAATTCATCATTATATATTTAAATTCCCATATTATTTTCTTAATTTTGATTGCTCATTTTATCATATTTGTCTTATTTTCTGAATGCAAAAACCATTAGAATCTCCCTGAAGATGTTAATTTAAAATTTTTAATTTCTATCTTGTTGCCTAAATTATGGTTTTTGGTCACTGTCATTTTATTTGTTCTTCTATCATTTGCTGTTTTTTCTCAGGTACATAGCAATATTTTGTGTCCATTTATATTTATGAATTACAGACTACACTGGTTAGCATAAATAACAGGGTTAAATATCCTACGATGCTATGTAAGTCTGCTTCCCAGCTTGCCTCCCCTTGGCATATGTGTCTACATATGTCGGGGTAAAGGGAAGCTGACCCACGTACTTAGGCTTCTGTCTTGAACTAGAAGTCTATATCAACCACTGTGTATTATTTTATTTTAATTTCCCTAATAAATTATAAATTCCTGCAATGTAAGGATTTCTGTTTTATCTACCTCTCACATAGAAATTATCATAAATCCAGATTTGTAAAATTAATTGAATAAGTGAATTGATGAGCTATTAAGTGAATGAGTGAGTGAAAGAAAGCCAGTAAAACAAAGTTAAAAGCTAATCTGCCCACATGATGGAAAAACACAATACTTTCACTATTTGAGAAAGAGGTGAATTATGACTTAATATACACATAAGTAAAAATCATTAATCCTCAGCTCTCAATTAATATATCACCTTAAAGAAAAATGCATTTCACTAGATCAGATAGCTCACAATCTCTTTTCTATTGCAGGTTATTCAACATTTGCCATTTTAGATCTGTATTTTTCCATCCACATTTTTATTAGATTTTTGCAAGTACATAGATTACTAATGATGCAAACAGATATGCAACAATTTGTACTTAACAAATGTATTCCTGCTTATGTAAACTTATGTCTGAGTTTTGTACTTCAAAATCAACACCAAGACAGGTTAAATAGAATTATGTGTAGGAATCTGTGATTTTAGTGTCTTGAATTCATAATTTTCCAAACTTGGACATTTTCCAAATTAAAAAAGCCTTTTTAAAAGTGACTCAAAGTCAATTTCTTCCATTCTGTTTGGCTTATATCCCTCCAAGTCAGTAGAGGAAAAGAGAGAAGATCATTGTTGCATGGGTATATTTTAGTGAGTCTGAGAGAGTAAGAGGAGATATACCAGGTGGAACAGAGAGGAAAGGACATTCCAGGCAGCGGAAGCATAGAAACCTTCAACAAACTAGGATCAAAAGGGAATGTTCTCACCATTATAAAGGGCATCCATGAAAAACCCATAGCTAGCATCATACTTGTTGGTGAAAGACAATACTTCCCCCTAAGGTCAGTAACAAGCAAGATGTCTTCTTTTTCACTCTATTCAATATTGCACTGGCACTTTTAACCAGAACAATTAACAAGAAAATAAAAAGCATCCAGATTGAAAAGGAAGAAATAAGATTATCTCATTTGCAGATGATGAAATCTTAAATAAAGAACATCCTGGAACCCATTACAAAACTATATTACATCTAATAAATGAGTTCAGCAAGATTTCAGGATACAAGATTAATATTTAAAAATTATATTTCTATAGAATAGCAATGAGCAACTGAAAACAAAATTAAGAAAACAATTCCACCTACGATAGCATCAAGAAATAAAACAGGAATAAATTTAACAAAATAAGTACAAAATTTATACTCTGGAACTATACAACATTGTTGAAAGAAAGTAAGACTTAAATAAATGGAAAGACATCCTATTTTCATGGATCGGAAGACAACATTGTTAAGATGGCAATATTCCCCAAATTGACCTATAGATTCAACACCATTTCTATCAGAATCCCTGTTATCCTCTTTATAAAAATTGGTAAGCTAATCCTAAAATTCATGTAGAAATTCCAAGATCAAAATACCCAAAACAGTTTTGAAAAAGAAGAAACTTGAAGTACACTTCCTAATTTTAAAACTTTCTACAAAGATACAGTAATCAAGATAGTACGGTACTATCATGAGGCTAGAAATATAGATAAATGGAATAGAATTTACAGTTTAAAGGTAAACCCTGACACTTATGGTCAATTAATTTTTGACAGGTTGCCAAGAAATTAAATAGGTAAAAATATTCTTCAACAAATTGTGCTGAAACAACTGGCTGGCCGCATTAAAAAGAATGAAATTATACCCCCATCTGACACCATATACGAAGATTAACTCCAAAAGGATCAAAGGCCTAAATGTAAGAGCTGAAACCATGAAGTGCTTAGAGGAAATCACAGGAGTAAATTTTTGTGACCTTTTCAAGGTTAGGCAATGGTTCCTCAGGACATCAAAAGATAACAAAAAATGTAAATGAATCTTATAAAATTAAAAATCTTTTGTGTTTCAAAAGATACCATGAGGAAAGTGAAAAGATAACCCATAGAATAGGAAAACATTTATAATCATATTGTTACAGAACAGAGCGGGGAGGGGACAAATAATATTAAAAAAACCCTTTTTCTCCAAGGGTTCCTCCCCACCTGCTGGGTTCGTATTGCCCGCCGCCTGAGGAAAGACATATCTTAATACCAGAGATCAGTGAAAAGGAAAGGAATTTATTATTTATTTGAAATAACGCAAACTAAAATTCCCCACAAATGCACTCAGTCCTCCTGGCACCCTCCTCCTGGCAAGAGGCAGCACTTCTAAAGCCTCGTGGTCCCAACCAAGACACCCAAGCTTCGTGGTCCTAAACAGACGCCTGGTCCCAAAAAGAGAGATGCCCAATGGCTCCCGTGCCTCCATTTAAATCCCAACACCAATCTTCCTCTGCAGCCCCATCTCCTGCTCCTCTCACAATTGGCCTCAGCTGCCAGCATTCTGGGCAGGTGTGGTCCTGTGGTGTGGAGCCAATTATCTCCAAGCTCTTCTGGACCCTATTACAAATCCCTATTTGGGGCTCCCCAGTTGGCTGAACCCTGTTACAATATGTTTGATAAGAGATTTATATCTAGAATATATTTTTTAAAATTTCCAATTCCATAATAGAAAGACAAATGAGCCAATTAAAATATGGGCAAAGGATCTGAACAGATATTTCTCTGAAGATATATAAGTGGCCAATAGCATATAAGAAGATGCTCCACATTATTATCCATCAGGGAAATTCAAATCAAAACCACAATGAAATGCCATTTCACATCCTCTAAGATTGCCATAATCCAGAAAATTAATAATAATAAACACTAGCAATGATATGTAGAAATTGGAATCTCCACACACTACTGGTGGGAATGTAAAGTGGTGGATCCACTTTGGGAAACAGTCTGGGAATTACTCGAAAGGTCAAACATAGAGTAACCATATGACCCAGGATTCTACTCTTAGTTATTTACCTTAGAGAAGTGAAAGCATATGTACAAGTGAACACAAATGTTCATAGTGAAATTATTAGCAAAAGTCAAAAAGTGGAAACCACCCAAACACTCATCAATTAATGAACGGATAAATAAAATATGTTATATCCATACAAGGTAATATTATCTGGCGATAAAAATAAATGTAGTGTTGATACATGTTACAACATGAATGAAATTTCAAAGCATTATGCTAAGTGAAAAAAATTTTATTTTGAACCCTAACCACTCAGAATTAGGGAATGAAAGAGATAAAAGCACATTTATATCCTTCATTTTATAGATTATTTTTAAAAAGACAATTGGAGTAGTTTGCATTATGTCACAGACTTGAAGAATACTAGGGGGATCCAAAAAAACCCAAACTCAGAATTGATTCACAAAAAATTGTGTTTATTCTTACATGTTTAAACTTTGGTCACCTTCAAAGCACTCACCATTTGATACAATGCACTGATGGAGATGTTTTCTCCACCATTCAAGACGGTTTTTGAACTTGTCGATTTTGATGCCTCTTAGTTCTTCTGCCTTTTTTGTTTCACCTCTTACACATTAGCAAAACATTTCCCTTTGAGGACTTTTTCATCAGGGAAACAAAGAAAAAGTTGCTCAGAGCCAGACTGGGTGAATACAGGGAAGGTAGGGCATGGGGGTCATGCTGGTTTTGGTCCAAAACTGCTGAACATTCAGTGTGGTGTGAGCAGGTGCGCTCACAAATCACCCACCATGAAATGGGCAAAGTGTTAGAAGAGTCCTCAAAAAAAAATCGCTGAAGCCAAATGCAGCCTCTCACAACAATGCCAGCTGGTACACTGATGCAGATGGGCTCCTCGAGCACTCACCCTAGTGGGGGAAGCCTGTACCGCTAGGGGCCCTCCCTCTAGAAGATAATTCTGTTTTAGGGGGTCCCCCCTTGTATCTACCTTACAATTTAATTATGACATTTATTAAATATTATTAAATGTGATTTCAGGATTTTGTTCATTCTATAAGTAAAATTATGTATTTATACCCATTGACATATATGCATCATATTATCACAATATACCAATGATTCTTAGTCTTTATTTTTTAACTAACTCTAACACACCTGAAGAATTGGGCAAGTTTTCATCAGGGACATTCCTTGATAAAGGACATTAAGAGTGGGGAGTAGGTAGCATGTCTCTGGAATGAGGGAAGGGAAGAGTGTTTGACAGCTGCCTGGGTGAGATATATATTTTCTGCTCTCAAATTCTGACAAACACATATAGGGAGCTGCCTTTCCTGGATCTTTGACAGTCACTGTGGAAGCAATATTCAAAAGTTTCTGAATTAATCATTCTAATTCTGATTAAACTGATCAGAGTTTAGACAAAATGAAGTAGATTAAAATAGTAAACCTGAAATACAGGTTCAGAATATGAATAATAAGCTTGTGAGAGTGAGGTACAGTAATTGGGAGAGGTCAATGCAAATTCTTGTAAAAACACTCTGGTAGACACACGTAATCACAAAGACTGCGGACTAGTATACATGCCCAGATCCTCCAAGAGTTCCCAGCATATAGTAGGTGCTCAATAAATATTTGCTGGACACATTAATAAAAACTATAACTGAGGAAGAGAAAAAGGGTAAGGGAGAAAAATAAGAATGAAATAAGAAAAGATGAAGAAAAAAATCTCACAGTGATGAGACTGGGTTTTGTGAGAAAGAAGGATTTCTTCTGGCCCCTTGAACCCCCATGTCCTCAGGACATCCCGTGCCCTCACGCATTCCCCATTTTCCCATCCCCCCAAGGGTAGTGCTGGGTCCTTTCATCATCCTGCTGCATTTCTTTTTCTACTCCCAAGTAAAGCTCCACTAACGTGTTAGGTGATAAAACACTGGAGGTTTGCATCCACTCACCCTAATCCTTATGACCTCACCTTTCCAAGGGCCTCTGACACAGACACAGATATGCGTTAGTACAGACAATATTCAAACCCACTTATGTAGCATCTCCTAAATTAGCCAGAATTCAAAATAAGTCCTTTCTTTCTAACTATCTTTAGTCCTTACAGAGAGGATTTTCATAATACAAAACCAAATCAAACAAAATACCACCCTGATGATGGCATTTCTTATGAAATTTGCTGAGGTCTACCCACCTTCATTCTTCTCCTCAGGCAGTGGTGGCAAAGCCTTCTCCTGTGATCAGGACTTGCTTTGCAGCATTCCTAGAGTCACTCTAATGAACCACGGAAGGTCAGCCTTGTATCAGGTAATTCTCATCTGACTGATCAAAGTGGTGACTGTAATATCTGTGATAAGACCAACAGTCTCACAATAGGGAAGATGGTTCATAATCATGGTTTTCTGGTCTTTTTACTAAACACACTTCTGATTGGCCCCTATAGCACTTTCTGATTTTCCTAATAAAAGTGTGGGAAATACTTATATCCCTCCTATCTCATGTTACTAAAGCTTCCATGACTGGGTACATTGGGATAATTAATTACACTAATAAGTAAACAATAGCAGATTAAGACAATCTACATTTACTTCAGAGATGACAGAGGCTTTTATTTTTAAAGAGACTTCATTTTCAATCCCACAATTTTCAAACATGAATAATGATGCTTACCATGAAGGATAAGATGGTTGGAATGCTACATTGTCATTTAAAAAGATATTAACACTGCTTCCATTTTTAAATGTAATCCCATCCCTCCAGTAGGGATATATGGCAATAGTACTCAAATACATTGCTATCTTTGTTAGGCATGACTGATAGCAAGAAAGAGAATTCCGGACATACCAGTGTAAGAAAATTTACTGAAATGATGCTGTAGATTTTCATGGAAGGAAAGGTGAAGTCAAGCCAAACCTCTGGAACCGGAAATTTCTTCTTCTTTTTTTTCACTTTTTAGTACATATTTTGTTTTTGTTTTTTTACAACATTTTTTATTGTTGTTCAAGTGCAATTTTCTGCCTTCCCCCCCACCCTTCCCCGCCACCTCAGCCCTCCCCTCCTCCCTCTCCTATTTCCACACATCCATGCGTCCTTTATAGTTGTTCCTGAAAACCCTTCACCCTTTTCCTCTATAATCCCTTCCCCTCTGGTCACTATCAGCCTGTTCTCAATTTTTTTCTTTTCTTTGGAATTAATGCCTTCCCATTTGCATCTCCCTGCACTTTTTCTCCACACAAAGCAGCTTCTTCTGCTTATTCCTGATTTATAGCCTCTCCTCCCCCTCATTACTTGGATCTGCTTGTCAGTGAACCCATTTCTACACAGCCTGGTTTGTTTCCTGAGACAAATTTTTAAGACTGTCAGAAACCATTAGCTTAATTCTCAAATATACATATATATGCATGTATGTATATATACACACATAAATATATATTTGGCTCAAATCAACTGCTATGAATGAGCCTCCTCTGACTCATATGTGGTCTAGGAAAGAAGACATGTCTGAAGGAACCAACATGGCAGCTGTGACTGACCTTTGAACAGGGGCTATGGCCATTCCAAGACTGTTGGTTGGTAAGGGAGGGTCATTCTGCAAATATAGGAGTACTTTCTACATTTTAAGAAGGTGATGAAAAGTAAATTATCCTAAAAACTTGAAAAATTCAAAGTATTCTTGAAGGAGATGGGCTATAGAAATGGAGAATGCATATTAATTAGCTATGGATGAAGACTACATTTAGAGATGAATTTCTTTCTTTTTGAAACTTTTTGGTCCTAGGAACTGGAGCTGGGAAAGTCATTCCCTGCCTTCCCAGAGAATTACTAAGAAACTCCTCCATCCTGAAAATTGTCCTTTTTCCATGGTTACCCTTAGCAAGAATATTTTCTTGGCATTTTTCCTCTGATACTGTGTTCTACTGGCATTTCTCCAGCTTGGAGAAGAGTAAGGCTCCAAGCCTGACAGGTTCCTGCTGGGATGGCCCCAGCGAACTGTCCCTGTGTTCCTCCTAAGGCGTTCCAAGGAAATTCCACCAGATGTCAAAGCCCTCTCCACCCTCACAACACTCTCAGAAGTAGCCATTCATAAGAGACCCAGGTCACACACACTGAGTAGTGAGATAGCAGAATTATAACTTCTGGTTATAAACACACTGTCATACCAAAGTGAGAGATTATAGAGTTGCATTAAACTGATGGATACTCTGACAGCAAACTTGTACTTATTGTCCTTTCAATCTAAGCTGTGCAACTGTTCTTCCCATCCTGCATGCCAAGTGTTTCAAAACTTCATCTCCAAATTACTATCATTAGCAAAGCACAAGAGTGCAGCCAGTGTCATCTCTCCTGAAGCTATTCCTGGAAGAAAAAGATGAAATAAAAGGAGAGGAAGTCAACTCTTTTTCAGTTTGCATTTTTAGTGACTATCCCAGGGCTACATGACTCGAGCAGATGCATAAGGTCGTACAGCCCTAGTGGAATCTACAATCAAAAGCATGCACAGTAAAGCTTTCAAAAAGCAACAAGACAGATTTGCTTTCAAATAAGACCCAGATGTATGATCACTGATGCCACTGCAAACTTCAGAAAATAGTTATTACTCATGCAATCTAGCATATTCCTATTTCCTGGTATTGTTTTCAAATTCCTACCATAAACTGTAAATAGCTTTTCTTTCCTGGAATTTACCTTTGACATTACTTTTTAAATTTGTTCATGGGTTTGGTTTCATCAGAGTTCTCAAGATTTTTCTTCCCTTAAAGGATGTCAAAATTTATCATATCTAAATTTAGCAAGATAACTGAATAGGTATACCCCTCTTCTCAAAGCACTTGATATAATTACACTGAGATTCAGTTAGAATACAACTGGAATTGGGGGATTTTACATTCTAACTACAGTCTATTTGTTCCAGTAAAGATGGGAAGAGATGCTATCACCACAGCTGGTCTTGGCCACAACTGTTTTCCTCTGGCAAATGGAACATGAGTCCATGTCTTTGTTATTAAACTCTCATGACATCAAGTAACATACACTGTGATTTCATTGGTATTGACTCTGAAGAAATTTTAACGGTTGGTAATAACACTGGAGGCAAGATTTTACATAAAAGTTAGAAAAGCACTTACTAGCATACTAACTAATATTGGTAAAATAAATATCTTTTGTATTAACTGCCTTTGGTGAATAATTTTTACCAGGCAATGTTTAGATTGATTGATGTGGCCTGGTTGTACAGTCAAGACCCCAAAGCACATGTTGGAATTAAAACCTAACTCACTAACGAATATAGTAGCACAAATGGGAAGAATAACCAGGACCCTGGACCTCCTGACATTAGATATACCTCCTGGCTTTCTCATTTCTCTGACCTTGCAAGATTGGCAGAAACTGCATTAAGAAACTTGAAATATTTATGTTTGGTAGTCCAGAGAAGTCCTATTTCTGGGCAAATCAAGGTACATTCCAAAGCCAAGTCTTACACAAATGAACTAACCTGATGTCAGCAGAGAACAAGGGTACTGAAATGCTTCTGGGCACCACAGTAAGTTACACTGGATTGGGGTAGCAGTGAGAGAAAAGCTGGGACAAAAAGAACTAGAGGAGGTAGTATTGCAGTGAACAGGTTGAAAGGAAATATCTGTACTTGATGGTTAGTCCACGGGGGCAGAGATTTGTGTGCTTTGTTCAACAGTGCATACCCGATGTGGGGGCACATAGTAAGTTCAACGAATAAATGAATGAATGGACTAGGCTATTGGATCTATGTTTTTTGTTTTTTTTTAACTTTTTTTTAATCCTCACCCAGGGACATGTTTATTGATTTTTAAAGAGATAGGAAGGGAGAGAGGGAGGAAAAGAGAGGGAAAGAGAGAGAGAGAAACATCAGTGGAAGACACATCAATCAGTTGTCTCCTGTACACACCCCAACCGGAGATTGAACCCACAACCTAAGTATGTGCCCTGACCAGGGTTCGAACCTGCAACCTTTTGGTGTATGGAAGAATGCTCCAATCAACTGAGCCACCTGGCCAAGGCTGTTGTTTGTTTCTTTAATCCAATATTCCCAAAGAGAGGTCCTGGATATAATTGTAGGTGGTGATGGTACATTAAAAACTCTAAATCAGGGATTGACAGTGTTTTCCCTTTTCAATTTTCTAATATTATGAAGAAAAATCTCAGTTTGGTACTAGAAGTCTTTAACATCTCTCCCTTCTTATTTTAACAGAACAAAGGTGTTATCAGGCACTAAGTCTCCCAGTAACACCATCTAGCTAGAACTGTATACTTTGATCCTATTTATTTTTTTAGTTACCACTTATTTTAGGAAAGAATACTGATTTTTCTGATTTATGATAGTAATATAAAATTTCCTTTTAAAACAATTTACTTAAGTGACAAAATTGAGCTGATTTAAAAGAAAAATATTAGGTGAATAATAAAGGTGATATGTAAATATGGCAAAACTCAGGTGATGATACTCAAATGAGTAAAATTTGGGAGGCTCTGTTTTACTTGCCTTGGGCCTCACATGCAGCCTTACATCTTACATTGCTGTTCTAACAACAGAGACATATGTCAGCTTTGAATGGCACCCACAGAGCCCTGTCAGTGTGCGGAACAAGCCACAGGTTCAGAAGCCACTGCCTGCCCATTAGATGCAGCAACCGGAGTCAAAAGTCCATCAGACAAATCTACTTCAATTCTTCAGCCTCCTGGCAAACAACTAAAATGCAAACACAAAAACTCCACTTCCCAAAACTTGCCATAAATGTTATATTCATATTGAGAGAGATGACTGTTAATAGCCCATTCATATTTATTCATTTGATTCTCTACAGTTAAGCTAATTAATAAATACTACTAAGATAATTAACTATTGACCTGAAAAAGTAAGAAAAAATACAAATTTAGAAGTCAAATATCAGCTAGAAATCCTGTTAAACACCACACAATTTTTTCTAGATGAGCATAACTTTAATTTCATAAGAAGCAACTGATAGATCTCAAACTAAATTCAGCAACAGCCTGCGTTATCTAAATCGGGAGACCAAGGTTCTTGAACTAACTTGCAAAGGTGGCATGAGTTGCTAATAGATGACATTTAATACCTGACATTCAAAACTAGATATAGAAAAGGGGTAAATGAGAACTGAGGTTCTTAATACACCTGTTAATGGCTTATACCATTGGAGAGTCAATAAACATATTGCTTAATGACAGAAGAGATTAATGATTTTATATGTTTAATCAAGTATAATCTGATTCCCACGTACATTATTAAAAATAAAATATAATAAACACATTCAGTAATCAAAATGGATTTACATTTTCCCCATTTTATAAAGGACTTATTCACCTACAGGTCTTTAGAAGTATGATATGTTGAAACTACCATAATGTAAAAGGAAGACAAACAATATGGCACATTTTTATCATCCTTAATAATTCATTTTACCTGATTATTTTGTTTCTCCTTCTTCTTCTAACTTTATTGGCTTTTTGCCACTTCACAATAATTAAGACTTAGATATTGGGGCTAAGAGGGAACTGGGGAAAAGAAGTAACTCATTCATCGATCTAACCCAGTCACTGCCTCCTCTTACGCCATTATACAACCAGCAGAAGTTACTGTAACAACATACGAAATGGCTCAGAGCAACAAGAGTACCTAACAGCCGGCATGCCTAAACTCTAGAATCACTGAAATATTTCTTTTTATTTAAGTAAGTCATAATAATGTTGAACTGCAACAGTAACTTTTTTACCTCATGTGGGTGCTATTGTTTAATACAATATCTTTATAAATATACTTTGAGTTTTGTGGAAAAGTGACATGTAAATAAGACATTATTGCCATAACATCTCCCTTAATGATCTAGAAGAGGCAGTAAATAGCAAGCTGATGGATTCACAGATGGTACTAAATTGAAAAGCGTTGCAAACATCAGTAAAGGCAAGAAAAATTATGCAAAAAAACCCTTTAACATGCTTTAAATAAAAGCAAAACATGTTTAACTCTATGGAAGAAAGTGACATTTTTTAGAGGACCCAAACATGCTGTCCAGCAAAGATGCTACAACCAGCACATAAAAATGTGAAAGCCAGAATCATGTTCAACCCTTCAAGATCAGCTAACATGTCAACATGCCTTGAAGGGGGACTGGCCATTACGTATACATGAAACTTGTAATGAATAGGAGGTGAAGACCTATAACTGTATTAGACAGTGCCAACGAGAAGTTAGATTTATACGTTTACAACTTTGGAAGAATTCGAAGTTCCTTTAAGGAAGCTTATTCCAAGTAAACCTGCTTCATCCAAAGCATTTTTGTAAGCCTAAATCTGTCTCCCAGTTAGACAGAGCCATCTGTCTGGGCAGATTTCACATATGGACCAAAACAGAAATAATGTGTCTTAGAAGGGCTGGGCTAGGGGCTGCAGGTGACTTCGAGCTTGTCCTCTACTTCCCACGATGACAAACAGGGCATGGTGAGACATTTCTGTGGTTGCTAATACCCTCTGTAATAGTGGTGACAGAATAAGGTGCACGTTGAAATCACCACAACCACCACCGCCACACTTCCATCTTCTGCATCCTGATATGCGCCTTTGGGGAAATTTAGACCAATTTTTAATATCAAAACATTTTCAGATCAAAATATATTTATTCCCTCTTGGCCCCCAATACACCTGCTGGTTATTTTCTTTGTTTTGGTGACAGACAATGGTTGCTGAATATAAGGTCTCGATGAACTCAGTATAGGTTCTCTTTTTTGGCAGAGGCCAGGCATTGTTCTACCCACCTGTGTTCTCCGATCGATGAGGTCTGACACATGAGGCCTTAATGCCAAACAGGCCTTCAATGTTGTTGTTGATCCAAGAACATACCATTCAGCTTTATAACCCCAAAGAATTTATTTAAACAGGAAATCATCTTACAAGTGATGAAAAAGAAAAATAATTTGATGTATTTGTCAGGGTTAACTTCAGTAACCCTGAACCCTAACAAGGGATCTTGTTACATCCAGTAGCTAACAATAAGTTGATTAAACAAAATAGTTTGTTTCTCTCCATCCAAAAAAGAAAAAGACTGGAGGTCATTAAGCCAGGTCTGGAATGGTGAGCCTCGACGGTGGGCACCCAGGTGCTGGCTGCTCTGGCGCGTCTCCATCTTCAGCTTGCATCTGCCACCTCACAGTCCCAGATGGCTGCCTACATCCTAAACGTCGTGTCCACCTGCGGCCCCCATGGCCATGTCCGGCAGCAAGCAACAGGAAAATAAGGTCTTTAGTCCAGTAACCCATGTGCCAGGTAAAAAGTAGGGGTTCTAGTCCATTACCGAGTGAAAAAGAGAGACTAGATTCTGGAGGACAACTAGTTTCAATTAAGAATCATATTTTAGTATTCAAAGCTTGCTAATTTTAAAGATTCTTTTAACTGTAGTCCTTGGTTAATAAAATCAGCATTCATTCTCAACTCTATTCAACACAGTTTCCTTGAGCTTGGAATCTGAATAAAATTTTCTATTTTTCTCAACTTTAAGAATTCTGCTTCATGGTTTTATCGTTTGTTCTATCACGGGGATTTCTTTATTTACACTATTACAAAAGACAAGCCAAAATGAAAGTTTATCAAATAATAAAAGGTAAAACTTTAAGTTTTCCCTACAAAGGCCTTTATTTTTTAAATTAGATTTTTAGGACTAGTTAAAATAATCACTTTAGTAAGAACCATTTTCATTATTTTATCCATAATTTTTATGTATCTCTCTTCATACTTTAAAAATCTGTAATTAATATACATTATTGTGGTTTTTTATAGCAATCACATGATATGAACAACTATTCATTTAGCCCCCCTTTAAAGGGGGGTGAACCAGGCAGTTTTTGTGTAGCAAGGGGCTCATTGTTGGTTATAACAGTTAACCAGGGGCATTAATAATTAAATTAGCTATTATTTAATTATTAATAATGTTTCCACAATTCTTTCTTGCATATTTCTAGAAAATGAAAAATTACTGCATTAATAAAAAGCCTAAATTCAAAAAAGTTAACTAACTAGGGGCCTTACGTGAAAGGAATATCAAATACTGCAAAATTCAAAGAGATTTTCTTCAGGTGTCACAGGAGGCAATTACATTCCTCTTCAAAGGTAACTTGGGCCTAACTCTAAAATTCAAAACTCAGGTCTCTAAGTCATGACCTGTATTTTTCCTAAAAACCATGTATCTGTGTGTTCTTAAAGATCATACCAGTAATGATCAGCTTGCAGAGAAACTTTTTTCTGTTTTTCCAGGCTCTTTTCATAGTATACAATGAAAAGATTTCTAAGAAACACCTAAATAGCAGGAAATCATGTGTAAACTTTGAGAAATACAATACAAATAGAAGACACTTTAGCATCATGACAAATGGCAATGGTTCCATCGATGAGGGTGAGGATGAACTGGAGCGCGCACACACTGCTGGCGGGAATGTACAATGTTAAAAACTTCGGAAAACAGTTTAGTGGTTTCTTAAAAGGTTAAACACACACTAAGCCATATAATCCAGCCATTGCACTCCTAGGTATTTAACCAAGAGCAGGGAAAGCATGTTGATACAAAGATGGGCACTGGCGTGTTCACAGTAGCATTATTTATAACAGCTGAAGCCTAGACACAATGCAAGTGTCCATCCACAAGTGAATGATCAGTAAACAAGGTGTTGTATATCCATACAGCAGAATACCACTGCAATAAAAAGAAATAAATAATTGATGATGCAACATGGATGAATATCAATTAATCATGCTGAGTAGAAGAACCTAGAACAACAAAAGCAAAGATGTGCATTCTTAGCAGCCAAGAAATGTGTAAACAGCTATAAAGTTAAATCCCAGAGTATTTACTACAAATTCAAACACTTCTACCATACACCCTGTGTTTATTGTGTATAACCATGCCAAATAAACTGGTCAGTTTTCTAACAACAGTCTCCAGCCCTGAAGGAAAAAAAAAGAGTAGATTCCTTACAGCTGTAAGGCAGCCCAAGGACTAACCCAGAGTTAGACAGACTTCTTACTGCTTGACTGACCCACTTTTACATTCTCCAAACCCTAGAAATGCAACTGAGCACGTGTCACTGATACACAATTTGATTCAAAATTGGATCAACAAATTCACTTTTTGTTTAAATACATTTTTGCCTCCCTTTCTAAAACTTCCAATTATAAGGGGTTTGACTTAATCCATGAGGGTAGCTGGGGCCATATGTCAGCGAGAGCTCTTCACTCAATCTGTGGCTGCACAGAATCTTATGAGTTTGTTAAGCATGCAGATATACAAGTCCCACTCCAGACATACTATGGTAGGCAGAATTCAAAGATGTCCCTCATGACATTTGCCCTCTAATGTTCCTCCACTCTGCCAGCTCAAACCTGATTCTTTCGGCACACCACGCTTGCAGATGCTGAGCGGATGTGAACAGCATAACTGACACATGGATCTGAATACTCAGACTGACATGACCGGTACATTCTCTGCAACAGGCAAGTATATGATGGGCCACGCCATGCACCAAATGTAGCTGAGTAAGCACGAAATCGAAACAAGGAGAATTCATTGATGATTCAAAACTTTAGAGGCATAACTTGACATGACATTTCCAGCAAGCCTTTGTGACTCATTTTTAGCCAGGTCCCTCCAAAATTTCTTTCTAGACTCTCTCCTATCCCTATGTAGGTTTCAGTCTGGCATATGTACTTCCCTTATATTTGGCATATCATTTATCTTTAAAGATGTTAATTCTTCAAGTAGTTTATAGTTAGCTCTTACCAATCTCAGAGAGCCATTCTGATATTTCCATCTATACTTTATGTTGATTTTGTACTTCCCCTTGGGGGCCAAGACTGTCTCCAAGTTTTTGCATAATGCCTGTTTGTAACCCCATGGATGCTTTTGAAATATCACAGAAATCACGTGCATGCCAAACTGATATGGCACTCATGCCAAAATTTCTTTGCTTGATCTATGTTCCAGAGAAGTTAGACCACACACACATATAACACACTCAGGTAAAGAACCTCAATTACAATCCCTTTGACCCAGCGATCCCACTTCTGGGAATATATCTGAAGAAACCCAAAACACTAATTTGAAAGAACACAAGCACCACTATGTTCATTGCAGCATTATTTACAATCACCAAGATATGGAAGCAGCCTAAGTGTCCATCAATAGATAAGTGCATAAGACAACTATGGGACATTTACACAAGGGAATTCTACTCGGCCGTAAAACAGAACATTTTACCCTTTGTGACAGTATGGATGGACCCGGAGAACATTATGCTAAGTGAAATAAGCCAGTCAGAGAAAGACAAATACCATATGGTCTCACTCATATGTGGGATCTAATGAACGAACTGAACTAACAAGGAAGATGGGGACAGACTCATAGATGGAAAGCAGGCTGACAGACAGTTGCAGCAGGGGATGGAGGTTAGGGGTTGGAGGGATTGAACAAGAAGGAAAAAGGACGCACGGACATGGACAACAGCATTGCCGGGGGATAGGGGACCACAAAGGGACTAAAGGGTAATGGGAAAAATACCATAAAGGTTCATTTTTTTTAAAAAAAGAGAATACGCAACAATGAATCTTGGAACTGTCCATGACCACTATTGCCTTAACACTCACTCATAGTCTTTCAATTAGTCCTTAAGAATAGTCCCATCACCACCCCAAGTGCATTAATCACATAGTCCCTGGTTTACTGCAGACCTTTCAGCCTCCCTATTCCACCTCTCATCCCTGCTGCCACCAGCGCACACACGCAAGCACACCACGAATGCACATGCACACACACTGAAAGTCTTGCCCAGCACAGTCTCGGCAACCTGTATTCTCTGAGAGAGAGATTAGTGCAGCTTATCTGATTTCAATCTACATGAAGTGATTACAAGACTCCTCATCCTCGAAGGCACTTAGGGCTGTAATGATACATGCACTTGTACACATAAATGTACCACCCACCCCCCAAAATACAGGTTTCCCCAAAAGAAGATGAAAAATTTGGCTCAAAGTCTCACTGTTACAAAAACATGAATTTGGTCTCCTAAAAGGAATGTTAAAAAATGCCACTGAGCCCTCCAGTGGCAACATTATGAAAATGGTATGATGCACATTCAAGCTCCCTGGAGAACTCCCCTGACACATTGCAACAGCGTAGATAAAATTAAGTCAGGGCAGGGGACTAGAGTTTTCAGGTCCACAGACTCTGTTAAGTACAATCAGCCCAATGTACAATAATGACCACTGTACAAGCATTCAATTTTTAGGAAAAATCTCTTTTAGATAATGCGCATAATAGAAAATAATGTCCTCTTAAATTTGTTTACTGTGTTTTGAGGTTCATTTTACATCTGTAGGTCTTAATAAACAGTTTAATTAAAATTATTATCATAAGAGATACCTGGTGAATCTATTTCTGGGTTTGAAGTATAACATGTGAAAATAAAACATAAAATGCAAACAGTATTCACTCTAATAGATCTGTAATCAAAGATTGAATGTCTTAATTCAGAGACCATTTGCCTTGGGTTAAAGATGTTCTGTGAATTTTCTAATTATTTTCTCTTGCCACAGGCATTGTCCTGCATTTAGTTAGGGATGTGGGTACATGTACAACTCTCTTCTTTTATTCTCTAATATCTGAATGACTAAAGCAATAGAAGGTAAAGGGCACTTGCTTTCAATGGCTGGTGAAGACAGATGACCTCCAACCAGGCTCCTGACATTTGATTAAACCCTGTCTCCCTCCTCAATGCAGTCACCAAGTAAGAAGTGCCATATATTGAATAGTTTGATCACAAGTTTAGAGTCCCCCTTCCACTTCATTATGTCATCCATTCAATCATACATTAACTCATTCACAACTCACCCAGCAAATATTTATTGGGTGCCACAAGTTTCTGTCCTCATGAAATGTAGAGTCTTCATGAAGCGAATACTTCAAGCGGTATATATATTTACAAATAAGCTACCAGAAGGAAAATCACTAGGAGCCTTGAGATTATATAATAGCACAAACTTAATGCAGTCTGAGAGATAGTCAGGGAAGACTCTTGTTTAAGAAAGTGATGTTTAAAAGAGATCTGAAAGAGCAGGCAGAGTTAGTTAAAGATGAATGGCAAGGGGAAGGGAATTATGTGAGTAGATCTCCATGTGCTAAGATCCTGAGGTAGGAGAGGGTCACCTATGCCATGAACCCAGCGCTCCACAGCAGGTGAAGCTGGAATCTCTCCCTGAATTGCTGTACCAGCCTGCTTATGGTCTTCACTCACATTCTTGTCTTTACCCCCAGTCTATTCCCAACCCAGCAGCCATAGTGAGTTCTTGAAAATCTAAGTCATTACTTAGTCACATCACTACTTTGCTCAAACCCTTCAACACTCATATCTGATGCAGAAAAAAGGCAAAGTGCTCACAAAGAACTATAAAGCCCCACACGATCTGGCCCCGTGTTGTCCCTGTAATCTCCCCTCCTTTCACTCTCCCCACTCACTCACCCATCCCAGCCACTCTGGCCTCCTCCATGCTCCGTGTTCACCCCAGACAAGCTCCCAGGTCAGGGCCTTTGTGCTGGCAAATTTAGCCTGCATATTTAGCCAAAAGAGTGAAGTTGATTTTACCATTGCAGGTTGAAATACAATTAATTTATGGACTGTAAGAATAACTTAGGGAACTTTATCAATGTCTTAATATTTGAATAATTATAATTTCATGTTAAAATTGTTTTACATTTCTCCCCAGCTCTGACAGCCACTAGATCACTCCCGCAGTTACTGTGCTACATTTGTTTTACTAAGCAGATGCTCACTCTTAACAGAGCTTGGTTGAGATTTTGAGGTACATCACTTTTTCTATCACTTTCTTCTTCACACTTTTTCGTTATCTATTACGTCTGATTTAAAAAGGTTTCTCATGGATGTTGTTACACAACACTGCAATTTTTCTTCCTCATGAAATTCTGAGTCCTAAAATTTTCTACAAAGATTAGAATTCTATAAAGATTAGAAATAAACTATGATCTCATCTATATGCTTGTTTCATGTCTTATTAAATGTTTATAATGTATATATAAATTGAATATCTTTATAAACATTTACTTTTAAATCATTTTTTATTGTTATTCTATTACAGTTGTCCCAATTTTCCCCCTTTGCCCTCCTCTGCCCATCCCACCCCACTCCCACAGTCAATTCCCACACTGTTGTCCATGCCCGTGGGTCATTCATACATGTTCTTTGTCTAGTCCCTTCCTGTTCTTTCCACCATTATTCCCCTCCCCCACCCTTCTGGTCACTTTCAAAAGTACATAATATTCTTCATAAAGTTATCTAGCTAATTCATCTCTTAATTTTGTGCTATTTGTCCATCTATTCCTCTATTTGCTTAATTATTTGGAATTCAACAATTATAATAAAAAGCACATCAGGCTATCATCATTTAAAGTTATATGTACAATTCTTACCTATATCTAAAAGTTATCAATCAGGCATCAACCTTGCAAATGTAAGAAATGTTGTACAGATTAGACATGATGTTAACCTGGTGTTCCCACACAAGTTCAGGAATGACAGAAACAATGTCAAGGCGAGCATTTGCTCTTGTGCTCTCCAGAGGCTAAGACCTGATAGCAGGTTCAGGTCCCAGATCTTTGGTAGATGCACACACTCAGGCAGATTCAAACTTGGTCATGCACGGTGAAGTCTTAGCAGCACACCATTTGGAATTTATCAAAACAAGTCTCCAACTTTGGGATCTCTCATCATTCTCTTCTGTTCACATTTCTTTTCATACTTACAGTTTATATTCTGACCAGTTAAATCCTAATATTTCCTTCTTTGCTCTCTACAAACACACACAGACTCACACATACCTTTCTTCATGTTAATTAAGAGTACATATTAGAAAACACTTTAGGAGGATGTTTTATACCATAAATATCAGTTATTATAATTGATTCTAAGCCAACCAGATTTTTTTTGCATTTTATTCTTAAATACAGATTCTTCACCAGGTTTCACAAATCTAAGGAGATGCTACTGGGTAATACTGTACACTTTTTAAATAATAAAAGTGTAACAGTTGTAAAAAATCAAAAGGGTTACACGTATTTCCATGAATTACAAAGTAGTTTCCCAATCACACCTCAAGGAAGAATCTTAAATTTTTCAGCACTACCTTTCAGTTTTTAATCTATCCATTTTTATGAAACTTTATTAAGTACAAACTACATGTAGGGTACAACTTTGGGCACTGCCATAAAGCCAGAACATATTTTAATTAGCCAGATAGCTACTATGTGTCATTATCTCTCGTATTTCATAAGCTCGATCCACATGAGAACGGTGCTTAACAATACTAACACCAGCCTTCCCACACAAAGCTCATTCTCATGTCTCAGTACAGCAGCAGCTTTGCAGGACAGGGTGATAATTGCAACTCATCTTTTCATGGTCTCCAAAATAAGGACAATGCCATTGCTTTTAGAGTATTAAGAAGTCTACAGAGGAAGATAATTGTACAACCCACTTCCTCATTTCTCTACACCACAGTCCTCTAAAGCACATGTAGCCTGGCCAATTTCTATGAATTCACAACAGTCAAAAGTCTTAAAAATAGATCTGGATGATCTGGTGCATCAGGCCTCCATTACTCCTGGGGTATCACCCTGCTCAGGTGTGCACAGCCATGAATCAATATTTTAGAGGGAAGAAAGCATCTCAAAGGATATATCAGCAGTTCTATAACACTATAACACACTACTTTTTAATTTGCCCAAAGTTTTTCCTCACAACACAGAACCCTTACCAACTTCTGAACTTATTTTCCAATTTAAATTCCTGAGGAAATTTAAATCCTTCCTATTTTAGTAGCTGTAAAACTCCATTTACACTGGCATTACAGTCTATTTCTACCTAGCAGTAACATTCATCAAACACCTACATGCTACTGTATAGAACTGAGTCACTTCCTCTTCTGGAGGAGATTTTTTTCCTCTCTTTTTTCTTTTTATTGTTGTTCAAGTACAATTGTCTCCATTTTCTCCCCACCACTCCCACCCACCCCAGTCATCCCTACCTCCCACCTTCGATCCTACCCTCTTTTGGCTTTGTCCATGTGTCCTTCATACAGGTTTCTTGACAACCCTTCCCACTCTTCCCCCGTTATTCTCTCCTTCTTCCTCCCTGGTTTCTGTCAGTTTGTTCTTTATTTCCATGTCTCTGGTTATATTTTGCCTGCTTGTCTGTTTTGTTGATTGGGTTCAACTTGTAGGTGAGATCATATGGTATTTGTCTTTCAACTGCCTGACTTATTTCACTTAGCATAATTCTCTCCATCTATGCTGTCACAAAGGGTATGAGCTCCTTCTTTCTCTCTGCTGTGTAGAATTCCATTGTGTAAATGTGCCACAGTTTTTGGATCCACTCATATACTGATGGGCACTTAGGTTGCTTTTAGCACTTGGCTATTGTAAATTGTGCTGCTATGAACATTGGGGTGCATAGGCTCTTTTGAATTGGTGTTTCAGGATTCTTAGGCTATAATCCTAGCAGTGGAATTGCTGGGTCAAAAGGCAGTTCCATTTTTAGTTTTCTGAGGAAATTCCATACTGTTTTCCACAGTGGCCCCACCAGTCTGCACTCCCCAGTCTGTACTAGGGTTCCCTTTTCTCCACAACATCACAAACACTTGTTTGTTGATTTGTTAACGATGGCCATTCTGACAGGTGTGAGGTGGTATCTCATTGTGGTTTTAATTTGCATCTCTCTCATGACTAGTGATGCTGAGCATCTTTCATATATCTCTGGGCCCTCTGTATGTCTTCTGGAGGAGATTTAAAGCACAACTCTGTGAAGCAAAATAGTCCAGGATAGGTAGAAAGTGATATACTTACAAAAAAAAAAAACCACAATGAACCATAGCCTCTCACTTAGTGAAAATAGTCAAAGAATATAAGCACATAAACTGAGTATAAGGTTTAATGAACATTAATATCTTTGTGGATCAAAATACCCATGCAAAAGGCTTAGTGTTAAAAAATATCCACAGAAAAATGCTTATAATACAGAGTGAGGCAAAAGTAGGTTTACAGTTGTGTGTATGGAAAATAAGACAATAAATTAATAAATAATAATACAAGAATAAACTGTATTTTGCATACAACTGTAACCCTACTTTTGTCCCACCCTGTACTCTATTCAAATGAAAAAGCCCTTACTCATTTAAAACACAACTCTGTAGCAACTTTCAACTAAGAAATGAACAATTTCATAACTAACCAACAAAAACTAGATTTCTCTAATTTGCTATGTCACTTTTCCCCTTTTTTCCCCTCTTCTGTTTCCCATTTATTTCCTGTGAGGTATTAATTTTAAAAAATAAAGGAAAAGCAAAAAGGAAAAGTAGATGCAAACTCAGTCATTTGGAAACTTAGTTGAGATTCCAAAAATTTTCTAATGGCTGGAATCATTTAAAAGCCAGTTTGTTTAATCAGTCCCTAAATTATTGAATGTGAGAAGCAGTAAGAAAATACTCTACTGGAAGCAGTAATGCTTCATAAATCTGGTCTTATGTGTCATAGCACAAAAGTGGAAATAACCTAAATATCCCTTAATAGGTGAACAGGTCAAATTGAAGTGTATCCATACAATGGATATAGTCAGCAGTGAAAAGGGATGAACTATTAATAACTGAAACAACATGAATAAGTCTCAAAATCTTTATACTGAATAAAAAACGAAGCCCTCCCAAATATACATACTATGTATTTCACTTATATACAATTCTAGAAAATGCAAACTAAATCCACAATGACATAGATCGGTGGCCGCCTAGGGAAGGAGAATGAAAGGAGGGAGGGATTAAAACGTAGCACAAGGAAACTTTCTGGATCCATCATAGTATATATTTTTTCATCTAGATTATAATGATTTTACAGGGGTATACAAATTTCAAAATTCCTCGAATTGTAGACTTTTTACATGTGAAATTTATTACATGGTAATTATTGTACAATAAATAAAGCTTTTTAAAAAACTACATCCTCATAAAATTCCACTCTCACAAGGAAATTATTCAAGTTCCTGTCAAAATTAAATCTTCCAGGGGCTCTAATTCAAGATGGCAGTATAAGAGAATCCTGCACTTACCTCCTCCCACAAACACACCAGATCTACAGCTACAGGTGGAACAACTTCTCAAGAAAAATAAAAACAAAACACCTCAACACTGGCTGAGTGACTCCTACACATTAGGCAAATGAGAGAAAGCCCACAATGAAAAGGTTAGGAGGGGCTGGGACATCATATGGCCATCAATTGTGAGAACAAGGGAAATTTGGTGTTGTTAGACATTTACCCCTTGATGACGTAGTAATGAAGGACTGGGAAAGTAATAAAATTCCCAATATTAAGAAAAGATGAGACTGGATGAAAATAGAAAGATAAAGGAGAAACTATAAAATGGGAAAAAATGTAAGCGGCCACTGTTCTCAAGCCCAGAGCAACATGTGGCTTAGATCTCTGGTCTGGGAAGAAGGGAAACAGAAACTCAAGTCCCGGATTGGATTTGCTGGGGCAGCACTTTCCATGTATTTAGCCACTTAATCTTCATAATAATCCTAGTAACAACAGCAGTACTAAGTACTGCTATTATCTGCAATTAACAGACAAGGAAACTGAGGTGCAAAAAAAATTCAGAAGCTTGCCCCAAATCACATTATCTAATAAGTATTGGGAAAATATCATTAAAAACAGAATGTACTCCCAATATGAAAAACCTCTCCTTTACAAAGTTAAAAGAGAAAAAAAGTTTTATTATTGAATCAGCATCAGACCAGAAGGTGATGTGCATCACAGGCAACCCACTCAGAGATTGAAAGACAGAAAAAATGTTAGCCTTTTTATATAGTTAAACAAATGCAACCCATTATGAAAACATTTACAAGAAAACCAGTAACTAGTCCTCAAATGAGAGGACTTGGTGAACCATTTTGTCACACACAGGGCATCCTAAATCCATCCGGTAATTTGGGTGATCATCTGTGTTAGCTCATTGACTTTATCCAGAGGAAAAATAAATCTCTCAATTTTTTTTGACAAAAGGTGGTTTCAGGACCAGGCACCCACCTAAGTTAGACCCCTCCCCTCCCACAGAAACTGGAAGATAGGGGTCCAGCCTTCCTCAATAAGTACATTTCAAAGAGATGGTTCTCAAGGATCTTGAGAAAGACATTCCTGGGACTTAAAGTTGGCAAGAGCCTATGTAGAGTTCATAAACATTTACACACATCTCAAAGAGACGGATGAAGAGCTTGCAATTACAAGTATTCTAAAGTAAATGCTCTAAGAAAAGGGAGGAGGTAGAAGTTTCTTCCCTTATTTTTAAGGAGAATTAAACCACTAATTGTTCATTTGCATTTGCCCTTACTTACATAAGTAGTGGAACTGAGATCTGAACCGACACAGTCTGGTCTACAATCTGCACTTTTACACTTCTCTTTCTTAGGAGTTTCATTTCTGTTTCTTCCCATATGGAATTACATTTCTAATTCTCATCTTTTTTTTGTGTTCAGCTGGACAAATAATAGATGTGAGGATCAAGCTGAAAATCATAAATACTATCAATAGGATTGACTTAATTCCCAAAAATGAAACATTTTAGCAAATACAGCTCAATCCTATCAATAAATTTGCAATCTGCCCACCAAATGATGCATTAACAATGCAGAAGGTCAGAAATATAAGGTCATTTTATATACAGTCTTATACAATGCTTATTTGTAAAAGTAGTTGTTTACCATGTAGCTATATTTACCAACATATAAATCATTCAAGGAAAAAAATACTTGGGGATCAGAAGGTTAAAAAATTACTTGGGAAATGAAAATCAGCAAAATTGCAATAAACAGGCAGATTATAAAGCAACTAGCAGAATACAGAAGAGACCAAAATGACAGTGAGTACCCCTAAGACACATTTTAAATCCATGTAATAAAATCACTGCTGATTTTAGAAATAAAACTTTACTTCTAAACTAGCTCTTTTCTAGAAGATCTATCTCCTTTTCTTTTTTTGTTGTTGTTCAAGTACAGTTGTCTCCATTCATATACTCTATAAGAATTTTCATCTGCATACTGTACAAGAGCATTTCCAGGGAATGGGATAACCACCTTCCCGATATAATTTCAGTTCTTCTTCTGACTAAAATAAGTTTAATAAATCCATTCAAAACAAGAAAAAGGTATAATGTATCACATGTACTAGTTCAAATTTAATAGAAATCAAAGCAAGGTGCAGTTAAACAACATACAGCAAAGACAGATGTTGTATTACGTATCCCCTTGCATTAACCTTCCATAATGAATCACTGTCTTTGTTCATTTCCAATGAAAATGCATGAAAGGAGTTACTGTAGAAAGGACCAAACTGACATATATTCATTTATAACCACAGGACACAGCATTAGAATATAATAAAGATCTAAGTACTAATAAAATAATAAATATGTAAATCCAAACTAACATACAAAGACAAGACTATTAAAGGTTCTAAAAAGAAGACTTTTCATTTCATTGCATGTAAAACATTGTAGTGGAAACAAAGGGAGAAGAGTGTATTGTAAAACTGCTAATTTTGAAAGCATATTCCAATATTAACATCAGACAGTTTATTGTTCAACTTGCAATTTTCCTGATTGCTGAATATACTTGCAGTCTGGGCCACAGAATACCTATTAGCATGTTAACTTTTTATTGAAACAGCAATAAATTCCAATCTTTTAAACTCAAGTCAGACAATTTTATTACTCCTGCTAAAAATTCAGTCAATAAAATATCAATAACTTAGTCTTCCAACCCACAATCTACTGAACCATTTCATTTATAATAGACCAAAACAGAGTTTCAAATAATTCCTTCCCTGTTAAATTCCTAAAAATCAGCTTTGTATTCAGGATCCCAAATTTCCCACTGATAATACACCTCTACAAGCTACCTATAGTCAACCACAAATGATGATGATGATGATGATGATGATGATGATGATAATTATAGCAGCTAACATTTGTTGAGGGCTTACTACATGCCAAGCAGTATCTAAGTGCTTTACATGCATTTTTCCTCAGAGAAACCCTATGAGATAAATAGTACAATTAACCCAATTGGTAGGTGAGAAAAAGAAGAAACAGAGTGGTAGAATAACTCACCTAATGTCACACAGCTACTAAATGGCAGAGCCAGACTTCCAACCCATGAAGACTAGCTCCAGAGCCCCTATCTTAACTACAGATTTAACTATTAAGAAAACATTTTGTCCTTTCCTGTCACCTACAAATAATGTGTTTCAGTATTTAATCTCAAAAGAAATTAACATTGACTCCTCCATCGAAGTTATTATGCTGAGGCATGTGAGGCCATAAGGAAATGTAGATGTGGATACTGTGACAAGATGCTTAAAATATAATGAGAAAAGACAAAGTAATAAATGAATTATATTAATTAAAGTCAAAAATTTAAAGCTTAAGACAATAAAACAGACATTTCAAAAACCACTGTGTATATTAATTGCCCAGTTAATTATCTTCATAGGTGCTATAGAAATTCAGAGGCAGGAGAGAGAACTCCATGATGTGGGCTCCAGTTCTGACACTTCCACTCACCAGTTCTGTGATTTATCTAACTTCCGGGAACATTGTCATACTAATTTACGTAATAATTCCACATTATATTGATATCAGCTTTTTTCAAATTATGGGTTGCAAGTCATTAGTGAGTCATGAAATCAATAAAATGGGTCAAAACCCACAACTTTATTTTTTAAATGGAATGGTAAGTAAAATAGAAAATATCAATATTATCTTAGTTTCTTGAATTTGAACATATATTTGTGTGTGTGTGTTTGTGTGTGTGTGTGTGTACAGAATGTTATGTAAAATATGTTTCTTAATATGGACATCGTCATGAAACTTTGAAAGCCATTGTCATATTTCAAATTGATAGGAACTGCAGGAGACTATATAAGTTAGAAGTTCTTTTTCCTATAAAGAGTTTCCCAAAGGTAAACAAATAACTTTCTCTACACTGCAGACTCCTCAGAAGTGGCTACCATGTCTTACTAACATTTGTACTCCCAGTGCTAGCACAGCACCTGACACAGAGCCAGTCTTCAGTAAATGATGGAGAGCTGGATGGATACACAGGAAGAGCCAGAGATATTTTAGGAAATTAGAACTTACCTTGATTTTAGAGAATTGAAAGGATTGTGATAATTTAAAGAAAAGAGTAGTGGGCATTTTTGGAATTCATTCTTTCACTTCCTGACCTTATAGTAGAGCTGGGAAAGAAACAGAACAAAAAGCGTTCTGCTGAGAGTGGGGAGAAAATAAACATAATGACACCACTGTCAGGATGGTCCCCCCCCAGCCCAGTCTACTGACCCACACTTAGCCCTGGGAATAATGGGAAGGTTACAGGTCCCAAGATCCGAGGCTGGAAAAACACACTCAGAACACTAACAGGGGCCAATGTTAACCCTTTTCTCAAAACGATAAAATTAGAGGGTGGTGATTCATGTTTCCTATTTTAAACAGGAATACAGAGAACAAAGGTTAGATTTTTACCTAAAAAGGCGGAGCATCAGAGAACTGGGAAATAAAGACTTAGGCTAATTCCCTTCGCATCTAACTGCATCCTGCCTTCAAGGATTGTGTCCCAGAACTTCTCGACCATTTTCCCAGAGAAAGCAGTGAGTCACCACTCTCCCACAGCAGTCTGTGCATCCCAGCACTGAACAGGCAAGAGTTCTGTCATAAACCGGCACAAAGGAAGGTGGTTCATCTGTAGCTCAGGGCACTGATGTCTAACCAGAAACATGAGAGGCTCTTAAAGGGATACACACTGTACTTCAGGGAATTCTTTTGGTGAAAATCCACACCAAGTCCTGCCATATGGCACTTAAATCCTCCTTTGATTTATTCCTTGATTTATTCTTTGATATTTTTTCAAAAAAAAGAAATGAAGGAAAAGAGAGAGGGAAGGAGGAAAGAAGAGAGGAAAGGAAGAAAGAAGAAAGGAAAATAAACAAGGGCTTCTTTACTGGAATGTATTAAGAAGTTATCCTGGAGTGGCTCTGGCAGAGTAAAAATTTTACCCCTCCTTCATGAGTGGAACAGGGCACAGCTGTGCTGGCCCAGGGCCTGTCTGCCAGCAGATCCAGTCCGGGCCCTACTCTTATTCACCGGGGACTCCTGATAAACGTGAGTCAGCTGGCACCTGACTGGGTTCAGCCAGTGGGAGAGGAATCGGAAGGGAGAAGCAAGAGTATTTCTCCTCCTACCCATGTGCCTCTGGAGGATGCTCTAACCAGGGTTGTAAGTCTCTTTTGGCTCCATTCCCCTCCCTGATAAGTACAATGTAGTACCTACTTCACTGGATGACTTCAACCACTAGGCTCCAGTCACTCTAATCACCTCTTCCCTTTGTTTGTCCAGCCTAAGGATGACAGTGACTGCCTGCTCTTGCCAAACTCACTTGCCTCACTCGTCCCAGTTGCATTTCTCACCTTTCCCACCATCTGCGTAGCCAGTTCCCCACATTATAGTCCCTCTGCTTCACATACTCAGAGTGGTATGGGCTTTCCTTACAGGGCCTGACTAACATGACTCTTCAGAAACAGTGCTAAAAAGAGAGAGAACAAAAAACCTGGTACCATTAACTATGATTGTAATAAGGTCATGTCTTCGGTAAAATAAATAACTTCTTAAAAATAGTCTTTTCCACCTTGGTTTCACTACTCAAATCTTAATAGTCAGTCTGGTCTGCAGCCTGATTTGTCTATACAAAATTACTTTAGGAGGTACGTAGATAATCTCTTCTTTCCCCCTAATTTAACAGACATGCACATATGTAAATATGTTAAAGCTATAGCTTTGTCTTATTACAGGTATTTTATGTGAAAGTAGGCCAGTGATTTGGGGAATAACTGGAATACCATTAGCTAAGAAGGATCCAAAGGGCCTGAACATCAATATCCTTCTGAAGGGCACAAAAAGCTAACTGGGTTTTATTCTCTATCCTTCATTATTGCTAAGTCAAAATGGACGTAACCTGGGAGAGAAACAAATTGAATACAGAGAAAAATTACACTCAAAAGGGATGTTTGGAATTTATAATTTCAAAACCTTGGGAGTAGTATATTCATTTATTCATTCATTTCAGCATTCAGTGAGTTCCTATTATGAGCCAGGCACTATCCCACCTGCTTGGAAAGAACAGTAAGTCCAGATCCAAACCCTCGTGCAGGAAAGTAGGAAAGTGATGGGCAATCAAATAAGCCCACTCTATAGCATTCCTATTGGGAGCAGCACACAAGGCAGTCTGAAAAGGAGAGAATGATAACTGGGGATTTGACCTTGTCTGGGAGACTGGGAATGGCTTCCCTGAGGATGAGCCAATAGCTGGCAACTGAGTAGACATTAACTAAATACTCCTAAGAGAAATAACAGCAGGGCATAGAAGGTTATGACCAATAAAAAGCTCTAAGGTAAGAGCAGTGTGGGGTAGTCAAAGGGAGGAAGAAAAACCAAGACGAGATGGTGAAGTGGGGCCCAAACCAGGCAGGACTTTTTAGGTCATATTTACGTGCTGACAGTACTATCATCATATCCTTCACTTTATCTTTTAACTTTCATAACACTGCTTTGTTCCATTGTATTTTGTTTTATATTTATGCTCTATTCTCAACATGAAATTTTTTTACTTAGGGTCTTGAAAAAGGTTTTCATAAAGTTATCTAAAGTTTTTTTTAACCAATTTAGAGAAAACTATTAAATAAATATTGTATGTGTGGTAGGTAAATGTGGCAGGAACTACAAATTAATGAAGCTTAAGAAACCCTGACATAAGAAATAAAATTGTTCCTGAGTGATTTCAATACCAGTAAGGAAATTTCACAACATTGTGGTTTGCTGGAAAATTTCCATCATGACTTTAACTGCCCTCAAATTCTCCTCAGAACAGATGTTGATAACAGCTTCTGGCTCAATTCCTGGCATGTAGAGTGAGAACATGTGGGATATTAGAGCTTAATGGTTACTAAATATACAGTCCAAGGAGATGGGTAATATTAACAAGACCTGCCAGTAAAAATTCATTTTACTTTTAAAAAGAATTTTAATGTTTAAAAACACTACCTCTTTTTTTCTAATTCCAAGGTATATGATTCATGATTCAGAAATTAGGGGGAGTATAAAAAACAAAAATCTCACCACTCTTTGATAAATGAACTGTTGACATTTTAATATTTTTCTTTATTTTTCTATGAACTTATATTTATATCTGATACATGTACACAATTTATACTGCTGTTTATCAAATGTTTGTGTTTTTAAAATTTTAGATTATAATAAACATTGTTCTAGGCCATTAAAAATGCTCCCCAATAGTAATAAGTACACCTAGTGCCCAGCGCTTGGCTTCTAACTCCATTCTCCAATGAAAGGAACCGGGGATTTGTAGAGAAATGGCAGGAAATATAGAAGATGAAGCTGGGGCATGTCACAGTAAAAAAGTAAGGCAGCGCTCAAGCAGCACCCACACCACGATGGGGGTATGTCAAAGGGCTCGGGGCCAACTGCAAGAGCGCCTGATTGCCAAAACTGGAGCAATCTGAGCAAAAAGGTAAAAAATTAGAATTAGGCTGTAACCCAAAGCACATAATAAATATCCGAGTTCATACTGACATAAATAAATAACAATAAATAAATAATGGGGGAGATAGATAAATTTGCTGTGATGAATATCAAACATTTATGCAAATAGTCCATCCTCAAAGAAGTGAAACATAACTTCCCACTCCTTAAGTGTAAGTTGTGCGTAGTAACTTCCTTCCAAAGACACAGCATGTGGGGTGGGAAGGAGGAGTTTACAGAGAAGTCTGGCAAAGATCACCTCAGCCAAGTGGTCAAGGTTAAGATTAACTACGATATGTTAACATGTTATAGTGTGTACCCTTGATAAGACGTGATGAAAAATTGCACTTTATCTCTGTGATCTTTCTCCCCAAAATCCATAACCCCAGTCTAATTCTGAGAAAAATAACAAATCCCAATTGAGAAACATTCTGTAAAACATCTGACCAGTACTCCTCAAACCTGTCAAAGTCATCAAAAATAGGGAGAGTCTGAGAAACTGTCACAGACAACAGGAGCTTAAGGAGACATGGCAAAATGTAATTTGGTGTCCTGAATGGTACCCTGGAACAGAAAATTGACATTAGGTAAAAACTAAGGAGATCTGAATAAAGTATTGACTTTAAGTTAATGATAACGCACCTATGTCTGTTCATTAACTGTGACAAATGTGCCCTGGTTAAGTGAGAGGTTGACAGCAGGGGAAACCGCATGCTGATTACGTGGGAAATCTCTGTACTACCTTTGCAATCTTCCTCATATAGAAAACTGTTCTAAAAATAAAGTTAATTTAAAAATGCATACCAAAAATATTTTGAAAACATTTTAAATTACCACATCATAATCCAGACAGTTTATTATAATTATCTAAGAATTTCCAAGTGAGCAAAATAGAACCAGAGACATGGAAATAAAGAACAAACTGACAGAAACCAGAGGGGAGGGGGGAAAGGGATAAGAGGGGAAAGAAGGGGAAGGGTCTGCAAGGAACATGTATAAAGGACCCATGGACAAAGACAATAGAGGGAGGACTGAATGTGGGAGGTGGGGGTGGGTAGGGCAGGGGAGAGTAATGAAGGAAAAATGGGGACAACTGTAACTGAACAACAATAAAAAAAAAGAATTTCATTATTGATGAAAACTTGAGCCATTGCTAATTTGCCCCTATTAAAAGTAATGGGGTGATGAGTAATTCTACACACATATTTGGGTCAAACCTTTGATTATATCCTAACAGTAGACTTCTAGAAGTTCATTCTACTTTTTTAAAAAGTCAAAATACACAGTTACCTTCATTAGCTCTAACTATAATAATAACCAAAAGCATTGCTAAGTCTCATTAGACTGTAAAACTTTTCTGAAGTAAGTTCCATTCCTCTAAGCAGTAAGGAAAATATCCAGAATTTGGATTCAACTTCCAGCCTTATTCACTGATTTATGTATATTCATTCAATAAACATATGAGTAACTGCTATTTACTAGGCAAATATACTATTAGGAAAACCATTCAACCACCTTAAAACCTGACACCCCCTGACACACACACAATATAGGGACCCCTCATAGAACCCTTACTTTTGACAGCTGAGGACCATCTCTGGATCCTTGCAATGACAGTGTGTATGAATGGTAACTGCTAAGTGTTGTTATACAAATTTTTGGAGCACTTGATACTCCAGGCCACAGTGTGATTTGTAGCTAAAAAAGATTCTTCCCACATTAGCATTTGGTGGCTTTTGAAAATACTTAAAAACTTAACATTTTAAATCTATAATTCATGATATTTTTTGTAGTATTCTTCATCTCCTTTAACTTCACTGCCCTCTGGTGCCACCTAATGCCAGTCTCCTCCGGCACTGCTGTGCTGCTTCATCTTCCCATCAATGTTATTTTGAGCCTGGGTGTAACCCCAGCAGCAAAACTTCCCTTCATTGTCTTCAAAATGCTCACGTGTCACCAAGCTCTTCAAAACTGTTGCCACTGTTTCCATGACGTCTAATTGTTTCTTCCTAAAACGTAGAAATCACTTCGAGAAGTGTAATAATGATGTCTGTCAGACTGAATTCCTTGGAAAGGTTCTCTGCAATGGAAAGCTGCATGTAGATGGTTTATTGAGGTGAGGGGGTGCTCCAGGAGATACATCTGTAAGGAAGTGAAGGAGGCAAGGCGGGAGAGAGGGAGAAGGTGACCCACAAGGTGCAGTGGAGGCCTACCAATCCTACAGGTAGCCCTGGAGTGGGACTGCAAGGTGCCCCAAATAAAGGCAAGAGGGCTAGGCCTTTAAATCCCCTCATTAAGCATCCCCTTGGAGCAGGACAACCTTGGAAGAGGCATTTTTCTGTGGTCAAAGGCAATGCTCAGCTGTGAAACCTATACAATCTATCACCTCAGCAGTCGGGGTAGAGGTAGGTTGGAGGTGTGGCCACACCACCAGATAAGAGTATCAGGGTGGAGCATCAAAGTTTCTACTACAGGTCTGCCCTTACTAAGTCTTTGCCTGCTCATTCACTCTCACCAGTGGATCTTAAATTAAAAGGATCAAGCTATTAAAGATGAAATCTATAATCAGACACATTTTTAGTCAAAGAGACTTCTGAGAGCACATAGTTCATATCAAACATGTGAACTGGTTAAGGAAAGAAGGAACTCCTATGGACAGCTCCTAGTACAGTGCCTAGGGAACACTCTGTAAATATCTCTAAAAGATACCAAAAGCATCATTATTCTTAAGTATTACATTCATTTTTTCAGCAGTGAAAGAAAACACATAAAAACTAAAATATAAATGATATAAAAGGACCAATAATGAGATAAAGATATCTAAATCAGTTCCCAGCACAAAAATCTGAGGGAGAACCCTTCAGATGCCTGTCTGCTTAGAAAGATTAGGAATCACTTTAGAACATCTATATTTGAGAAACTGATCATTTAACCTGGAAAAATAAAATCCTTGTAAACATAGTTGTAGCAATGTGGGATGTTCTCAGTAGACAATTTCAAATATGTTAACTAAATCCTTTCTTTAAAAAGAGTTTAGGATGCATAAAATGTTTTATTTGAAAAAGTTCACCATTGTATAAGTATTAGGGAATTAATAAAAATATTAAATATTTTTAAAACTGATGGCTAATTAGTTCCTTGAGATATTTTTTAATATAATGAATAGCCAAAACTATTCAATAAATATTATAGAATTAAAATCCATTTATGTGATACCATATCACCTATCCCTAATAATTCTCCTAGTACTTGAGAAATTAAAAGTTTTTCTTCAATTAAGGGAAATATCATGTATTAATTATTCCATTTGATTTTACATTTGTGGGGTATCTACTATGTACAAGACATATATTAAGCAAAGGAAGTAACTAAAAATGACCCCTTCTGAGACTCTCCACTTTAGGATGTGGTAAAAAGAAAATCACCAAGTGTAGGAAGGCTAAGCATTATGAAAATATTATCTATAAAGTGCAGGCAGCCCCTGGCTTCCTGAACTGGTAATGTTCCAGAGTTCATTAGAAAGCTGTTTACTGGCTTCTTTTGCCCAAAGAAGCAATGTCATTAAAGGGGTCTGGTTTCCAGATGAGACTGCCTAATTCAATGCTAGCAGTTGCAGCCCAAATTCTGGGAACAAGAAGTTATGAGTGATAGTAGGAGGAGATGGCAGTTTCTCATTCCCTTACCAGACCCAAGGCCATTCTACAGCAAATATCTGCATCAAAGAAAGTCTCCTTCCCCATGCTGCCCCACTCAAAGCTCCACTATTTTCCAGTCTCTTAGTACCTTCTCCCCCATGTTAAATCCTGTAGCACCCACCCCAGCCCAGGTCACTGCCACAAGTTCTACAGATTGAGCTAATTCCTGTCCATCCCATCCACTCTGCCCCCTATTCAATCCAAGAATTAGGAGGAAAGAATATAACTGAAATAATTTATGCTAAAGTGTGAATGATCATCCCTTAAGGCTCCAAAAGACACTGGTGTAATTTTAATGAAAATACTTAAGCTGAATGTGGAAATCAACAGGCTATTAGCACTGATGGGTGAGGGAAGGCAATGGGAGAATAATGATATTTATTGAGCCCTTACCGTGTGCTGAGAATTTACACTCTTCACTGGACTCTCTTAACACCCTCAGGTAGGTATGTTATCCTCCCAGTTTTAGAGAAGAGGGATGTGAGGTTTGGAGAAGGTAAGTACCTTACTGAGCTCTGGAAGACAATTCACCTAGGTTGGGGTTTTTTGTTTTGTTTTGGTTTGGTTTTTTTGCATTATTTTTTCTCTTCCTTTGTACTGAAACCACAGATCCTCTAAGGGTGAAACTTTTTTCCAGAGTGTGATAGCAGGGGCAATAGGAAAAACTGAAGCAGTGAGGGGTAAATACCACTAACGCACATTTGTATAAATGAAATAGCTTCTAAGTAAGGTGTAGGTCAGGAATTGATTATATTCTAGGCTCTGAAAATGAGAGGAGAGAATATCCCAACTTCTTCAGTGTATTTAACCCCTGGGGATCAGTATCTCCCTAATGTAAAGTACATTTTATAGGTTATTTTCCAACATTCTAGGACTCAACACATGAGTTAAGCTGTAGGTTAACTGGAGTACTATCATTTGTACCACAGTAGATTTGAAAACTAGTCATTTCATTACTCTAACTTTACAAATAGTATAACCCATTCAAAAAGAAAAGCATAAAAAACTCTAGTGGACATAGTTTTTAATCCTATACTCTATGCTCATTTTATATTAAAAACACAGGAAAAAAGTTTCCCTCTGCCGGACTGGAATGAGCCCATGTCCCAGTCCAGTAGCTGGATCCAGCAGCTCACAGAGAGATTTTTTGAGTGGCTGATCATTCATCTTCCCAATTGCTGATTATTGACCAAAACCCAAGTGGACACTGGAGACTGTTGCCTGTCAACAGCAATCTGATTTGCCTTTAAGGACCTGCCTCCCTCCCACTCTCAATCTACATACACCGTTTACGTGGAATATTCTTCACTCTTAGCCTCAAAGGATACACACAGGACCTGCCACTCTCCTCATCCCTGGGCCACAGTGGGCAGCGTATGGATCCAAATCATCCCAGTGAGACTCCCTCCCAACAACTATAAGGAAGATGTATGCCAAGAGCTTCTGGGGCCACCATGTAGAGAAACCTTGCCTGAGAAGATGCCCAAAGCCAAGAAATTTGGGGTGGAAAGAAGGAAAGAAAAAGGCGAGAGACAAGCAGACAGCTCTAAAACCAGATCCAGGAAGAACTGAGATCCTGTCACTTACAAGGAAAGAATGTCAAATAAGACATCCCAGATGCCTGGGCTCCATCTGGCTCATTGGGCATCATCATTCCCTACCTACCTCTCCTCAAATTTTGATGTGTGCCTCTCCTGCTCCCAAGCCTAGCATGCTTGGCAGGACCTTGTGGAGCCCACCCTGGAAGCTAAGACACTAAGCATCAATTCTCCAAAAGCTCTTGACATTCTACCCTCAGCTCTACCCATCTTCCTTCTCAAAGGCCAATGCCCCAAGCAGAGAATCAGGATTCCAGGCAAGGAGCTCTGAGTTAGGTAGCCCTGTGTTGGTTTATTTTATTTTATTTTAATTTTTTTGGTAATGTCTATTTATTTTTTATTTAATCTTTATTGTATTTTTTCCATTACCTTTTAGTTCCCTTATGCCCTTCTCCCCCATCAGTCACTACACTGTTGTCCATGTCCATGAGTCCTTTTTCATGTTTTCTCAATCCCTCCAACCCCTCACTTCACCCTGCCACTAGCTGTCATCCTGCTTTCCATCTATAAGTCTGTCCCCATTCTCCTTGTTAGTTCAGTTTGTTCATTAGATTCCACATATGAGTGAAATCATATGGTATTTGTCTTTCTCTGACTGGCTTATTTCACTTAGCATAATGTTCTCCAGGTCCATCCATACTGTCGCAAAGGGTAAAATTTTCTTCTTTTTTTATGGCCAAGTAGTATGCCATTGTGTAAATGTCCCATAGTTGTTTTGTCCACTCATCTACTGATGGACACTTGGGTTGCCTCCATATGTTGATAATTGTAAATAATACTGCAGTGAACAAAGGGGTGCTTATGTTCTTTCAAATTAGTGTTTTGGGTTCCTTCAGATATATTCCCAGAAGTGGGATTGCTGGGTCAAAGGCAGATCCATTTTTAATTTTTTGAGGTATCTCCATACTGCTTTCCACAGTGGCTACACCAATCTGCATTCCCACCAATAGTGCACTAGGGTTCCCTTTTCTGCACATCCTCACCATCACTTGTTGTTTGTTGATTTGGTTATGATGGCCATTCTGACAGGTGTGAAATGGTATCTCACTGTGGTTTTAATTTGCATTTCTCTGATGATTAGTGACACTGAGCATCTTTTCATATGTCCATTGTCCATCTGTATGTCCTCTTTAGAGAAGTGTCTTTCTATGTCCTTTGCCCACTTTATAATTGAGTTGCTTATTTTCTGGTATTGAGTTTTGTTAAGTTCTTCATAAATTTTGGATACTAACCTCTTATCAGATATATCAGTGAATATGTTCTCCCATGCTGTGGGTTGACTTTTCATATCACTCATGATTTCCTTTGCTGTGCAAAAACTTTTTATTCTGATGTAGTCCCATGTGTTTATTTTTTCTTTTGTTTCTCTTGCCTGGGGAGATATATCTGATAAAAAAATTGTTACAAGCAATTTCCAAATCAACTCCAGATTCTGCATTTTATAGCACACTTATTTCTTTAGAAAATGGCCATGTTATCATCGAGAGGAAATGAGTACAGAGAGTTGAGAGAACAAAAGCCTATTCACACTAACGCTGGTGCAAATCAGACCAATTCTTCCCACAGCAGTTACAGTGTGGTAATTAAGCCTCTGTATCTCTGAGATCCAGAATTCCTGTGGTATTATTTACTTAACAGTACAATACTCCACTACTCTGGTATAGGAATCTGACTTCTCAGTGGTTCAGTCCCAAGAAAGAATCTTTATATAAGATCTAATAAGAAGGGAATACAAATTAATTTCTCAATATTAACAGGAAATTCCAGTTGTGGTAAAATTAGGGTTCCAGTTGTACACTGGTCTCCTCAGTAGATCAGCTGCAGAATACAACTGATTTTTTCTTTCTGGGCACAACTGCACTTCTTCCTAGGAGGACAGTCTACAGATATTTCCTAAGAATCAATCGTGTATCGTGCCAGGTTCTAGGATAAATAAATATACAAGGTCATAGCTGAAAATTCAAGGACTCAAGTTTTAATTTTTTTCTAGTGCTAATGAGGCCATCCTATATCTTGAGAATTATGACTGAATTCTTCTTTTCTCCCCAGGGTACTAATGGAGGATTCTGGAGTCCACGGGCCGACAGTCAGGGGCTTCCTTGCTTGAAGGCGAGGGCGCAATATTGGTTTTGTGTACACTTGTGTTTCTTTGTGAGGGAAATGGCACAACCTCCCTTGGTTTCTGAAAAGGGTCCATGATCCCCAAACAGAATGAGAATTAATGTTACATTTCTTTGCTGTTTTTATGGTATTTACTTGGTTATGACTCTGGCAAAATGCTACAAAAAGACAAATAAAGAGACATTACATTTTTCCATGCTAACAGATAAAATATATGTTTGTTCTAGATACTCTTTTGACTTGGACATGACTTATGCCATTTGATTTTTTATGAGATGTTCTTTCCTACTCCAGATGGCAGTAATGCTTGGGTGCTTGGGGCAGCCCACGTTGCCTGGGTGGTTGTTCATCACAGTAATTGGCTGGGGAGGTCAAGCACAGACTGGCAGACTTGTTTCGGTAAGGGCCTGGTACAATTTCTGAGCATTTACACTTGCCCACCAAACACATTAGAATCTATATCCTAAGCTTTCCCAGAGCAAAAGGTGGGCTGGCTTATAGCTGCCACTTCAAGTTTGATTGTTTGATGGGCTTACGGTCTCAATAAGGAATTTTGACATTTCCTCTTTTTCATCCTACACCATTGTGTTAACAAGTGTAACGGTGAGCTCTGACACACTTTAAGTTTTCCTTCTGGCTTCAGTGCACTGGTGCAAATCTGTTTCATAACTGTGAATATTGGATGTACATGAAAATATCAGATTTAGACTTTACATCTAAAAATACAGAAAAAATACAAAATTTAAATCAAATCTCCATTACTGTGCTTTAGATTTGTTCAACAAGTAGTCTTTCTAATCACCACACAATTATAACAAACAATGTAGACTTTTAAATGCACACCTTGTTACAGAATCCCTTTCCAAAATTTTTCTCCTTTTTTCATCCTCACTTCAGGAAAGAGATTGGAAGCTCAAAATAAATCTGTTCTCCACAATTTGCAGTGGTAACATTGGATCACAGGCTTTATCTCATTTTCATCTCTACCTGGGCTTGGCAAAGCACTATGAGAATCTACCCTGAGCAGACTATGGGAGATCAGTCTGTCTTTCCTGCCTTCAGTTGCCTTCCGATAGTGCTCAGTAAAACTAGCAATAGGAAGGATGAAATGTCATGTTTTTCTATAGGGAAAGATATTTCCTTTCAACGGGCATTTCTAATTCTTATAGACATTTTAAAATGCCATTATCTTAGTAGAGAATGATAGTCCCAACATGCTTCTGTATCTCCTTACAAAACCCCTCTCTCTATGAGGTTCCACGAATACCAGCAGAGCAAAGCTATTCCCAGATGAAGGTCATGGACTTTCCTGAAAGTGCTCCTCTTCATGCCCAAGCACAAGGGCTCTTAAAACTGCTTTAGTACTTGTCGAAGTCCAACATCTCCCCACAGCCCACAAGGTCCTATGCAATCTGGCCCCTGCCAGCCATTCCAGAACCCCCTCTCCTCTATTTACCTCTTCTTCACCAAATTCCTGCTGCCTGGGTAACTCTCTAAGTGCCTTCTGCCCTGGTTTCCTCTGCCCAGAACACTCTGCCACGTCCTTCAGTTCCCACCTCTCCCCAGATCTGGCCAACTCCTATTCCTTGTTTTATTTTATCCTAAATATATCTTCTTTAGGAATGCCTTCCAGGCTCCTATCCTTCCTTCAGTATCAGGCTGGGACCTCTAACAATTCACTCCTATAGTTCTCTGTGCTCCTCTGAGTGTTATCATGCTTATAATTGATAATGATTTGTGTATGTCTAAAAATTTAATGGATGTTTCCTCTATTATATCAGGAATTAGTGGTTTTTATCAAGGTATCACAAGGCACCATGCCTACCACAGGGTAGATACTTAATAAATACATGAGGAAGAGAGAGAGAAGGGAATCATCAGTATTGCAGTGTAAGGAGATCTTCCAGGTGCACGTATATATCTGGGGCTGGTTTGTTACACGGAATATTTAATGAAATCTTTTGCCCATCCCAAAACACCTGGAAAAGAGCTACATGACAATGCTCCTGAGCAGACGCGGCAGCTCTTCAGTATAGGGGAAAGCTGTGTAACACGCCACTTAGACTCCTCAGTTTTGGAGCCAGCCACTTAGGTACAAAATCCCAGGTCGCCATGCACCAGCTGTGTGACCTTGAGGAATTTCCTCACCCTTTCTGAGTCTCCACTGATTTATCACTAAAATGGGCCAAAGAATTCTTGCTCCTTTAAAGTTGTCTCAAAGATTAAATGAAGTAATACCTGTGAAGCACTTAAGGTGTTGACTTTTCAGCTGGAGAACTTCCAGCCAAGATGTAGGCATGGGTAGATACCCTTTGCTTCCTCACATAACCAAAAGAAGGGCAAAGACAAATTTAAATGCAAAAAAAACCCAGAACTGCCAGAAAATCAAACTCTATGGAAGTCTGACAATCAGTAGTTAAAGAAACATTCATCCAGACTGGTAGGAGGGGAAGAGAGGGGCAACCAGGGCAAAAAAGGATGAGAAGCAAGGAGGCAGACCAGGCAGGTGAGGTGGCGACTGGGAGACCAGGCAGTCCCACATTCACATGCAGATAAGCGGGGAGGAACAACTGGGGAGCGAGACAGACTGCACAACCCAGAGTTCCAGCATGAGAAACAAAAGCCTAAAAGCCTCTGGCTGTAAAAATCTGTGGGGGTTGCAGCAGTGGGAGAAACTCCCAGCCTCATAGGAGTTTGTTGGAGAGACCCACAGGGTTCTAGAATGTACACAAACCCTCCCATCTGGAATCAGCACCAGAAGGGCCCAATCTGCTTGTGGGTAGTGGGGGGAGTTAATGAAAGCCAACTGAGAGCTGAGCAAGAGGCATTGTTCCCTCTCAGGCCTGTCCCCCATATATGGCACCACAAGGCAGCCACATGGGCTGCCCTGCCCTGGCAAATACCTAAGGCTCCCCCTCAACTGTATAACAGCTGCAGTGAGACAAAAAAAAATATGGCACAAATGAAAAAACAGATCAAAACTCTAGAAAAAGAACTAGGCAACAAGGAGATAGCCAACCTATCAGATGCACAGTTCAAAACACTGGTAATCAGGATGCACACAGAAATGATTGAGTGCAGATGCAAAATAGAGGAAGAAGTAAAGGCTAGGCAAAGGGAAATAAGGAAAAACATACAGGTAATCAACAGTAAAGGGAAGGAAACGGGGACTCAAATCAATGATTTGGAGCAGAAGGAAGAAATAAACATTC